>CM014277.1:45523277-45579124 GCA_004135705.1 Alloteropsis semialata | reverse complement strand
TCGGAATCGCTTCAAGGCTCGGGGGCTACGGCCAACGGACGCACCTCGCGGCGCATCCGTTGGAAGACGGCTCTTTTCTCTCCAGTATCACGCGGTTTCGCTTCCAACTGCAGCAGGCTCGACGCTCATCGGACAGCCCGACCTCGCCGACTTGTCTCTCAACCACGTACTACTCGGGGGCTTGTCGGGGGTAGACCCCCAGGGGTACCCAGAAGGCGGATTGGCCCAACCAGCAAGGGGCGGCCCAATCCGAGTACAGCTGGATCGGTTTGTCGGACTGGGTGGCCCACCAGTCGGGAGGCCCACCAGTCGGGCGAACCGGATGGGCGCGACGGCGCGCGCGGCAAGGAAAGAAGACGGCGTATCCCGCAAGAAGCTCGGAGATCAAGATAAACTAGCCGGAATTATAGGGAAAGATATCTGTAATCGTTATAGGATCGAATCCTTGTATTTCGGGTAGGTTACGATCTCTAGCCGACTTGTAACTCAAGGCAGCCGGACTATATAAGGCGCCTTGAGACCCCCCTCCGAAGCACGCACAACAACATCTACGAACAACCCACGATCATACAACCCTAGGACAGAACCCAACTACGGAGATCCTTCCAGGAACTTCATACACAGCAATACAATCACCGCCAACACAGGACGTAGGGTGTTACGTCATCTCGACGGCCCGAACCTGTTCAATCCTTGCGTCTTGTGTTACCATCGACTTCTGATCCTCGATCTGTCCCTCAACAAATCAACCACGTAGGCTACCCTGTGTGGACTGCCGGGTCCAAACATCCGACAACGTATCTACTCCCAACCGCCTCTACAAGCTATAAATAGCTGCGCCCCTGTTGACGCTCTGTTGACACTGAAATTTGGTAATTTTATGGCCCGTGAAGTCCCTAAAATAAAGCCGATAATCTGAGGAAAGATCAAATCACAAGTGATGGATTACAGGATGCAGATTATGGAAAAATACGTGCCAGACAAGAAAGCTAACGAGATTTGCGTGCGCATATACGTGGACATGTCACGTGAAGAATCCTCGTTAATTAAATGTGATTAGCATCGTGGCCGGACTATTTTATTATTATTGGTATAAGATGTGAAGGCCGATGTATCGCAGTGAAAGATGCATGCAGAGGGGCCACGGGCAGCACATGCATGGAAAGGTGATTAGAATAAAGAAATCAAGGTGGCCGCAAGAGAAGTCCAAGTGCATATTAGCCTCTTCACGGACGGATCGGAGAGAAGCTTCATTAGCAAGGACTCTACATAAAGGGAATTAGAGTCTATGTATCTTAATACTTCCTTTTGTTTAGATATTTGTTTAGGCAAGGTTGTATACATGGTAGCCAGGAGGTAGCAAAGTCCTATTTGGTTTAGTCTTAGTATTTTATTGTAACACGTGGAATCCAGGCCTACCCCTATAATATAAAGGGGTCACGCCATTGTAAGTTTTTATCTCTCGATCAATATACAAACCGGCATCACGCCAAAACCTTAGGAACTATGTAGTTTATCGACGAGTTCTTCAGCAAGCTGGGCTGCATCAGTCTTCAATCTCCAGTCTGCCATGAGTTCCGTCACCCGAATTGATCCAAGCTTTGATCTGAGGCGCATCTCCCTCTTCTCGTTTGGATGGTTCAATTACCGAATCAGCGTAAGCTTTGAATTGAGGCGCATCGCCCTTTCTCGTTTATGTTGTTCAACCGATTTATCCCTAAATCCTCAGGATTGATTTAGATTCCCTACGTCGGAGCTAGATTTCTCTTGAGTATTCGGTGATTAATCACGTAACATATCGGCTCTACTTTGCTTATTCAATATAATAGCCGATCTGTTACTATCGGGTTGTTCTTCGAGTTTTCGGGTTTGATCTAGATTCCCTGCGTCGGAGCTAGATTTCTCTTGATTATTAGAAGGCAGCTTATGCAGTTGTTTGAAGTTGCTAGATTGATTTAGATCTGCGCCATGTGAATTAATCTGATTCTTCTACAGCTATGAGCATTGGTTTTAGTCCGATTTGAGCAATATCTATCTTGCATCGTCGTTCTGAGGTCCGATCTGTCTGTTTATTTTGATATCGAGCGACCTGCTACTGTTCTACTGTTCTACTGTTATAATTGCTTAAATCAGGATGATTATCATTGCGAGCTTCCTGTCCAAGAGTCAAGCAGAGAAGGCAAGTCTGATCAGGTGGTCTTTTGGTCGGAGTATGTGCGCTGCATCCGTCTGTGAAACCGTATCGAAACGGTTACGCTCACATTGGTCGATCGTCGGGTCTGATGAGATGGATTTGCGAGGCAATTAGGCAGGAGGGACAACACATCGGCTCCCATAGCTTATTTAACATATTGCAACGGGCAAAGCCGATCTGTTACTATGATTGCATCTAGATTAGTTGCGGAAGAGTTGTCTTTTATTAGATCTGCAAGCAATTACGTGAGGCAATGTTGCTGCCGATTTATCTTTGGATCGTCAAGATTGGTTTAGATTCCCTGCGTCAGAGCTAGGTTTCTCTTGATTATTCGGCGATTAATCGTTTATCGGGTTGTTCTTCGAGTTTTTGGGTTTGATCTAGATTCCCTGCGTCGGAGCTAGATTTCTCTTGGTTATTTGAAGGCAGCTAGTCTGATTCAAGCAACACTTATCTTACATATAAGTATATCGAAAAGCTAGCAGATGTATTAGAGATAATGATCAAGCAGTTAAGATAGGTGAACAACGTGTCGGCCTTATTCTGTACTGATTATATTCTGCAAAGGCATGGCCGGTTCGCTATATGATATCGATTATGCTCCTTGTCAGTTGAATGGTCAAACTGACTGGCACGCCCCGAATCTCAAGATACAGGACCTGCGCCGGAGTTAAGCAAATCTCCCAGGCCTTCGTGTTGCATGCATGGAAATCCACTGGCCGGGTTTTTTGCGTCAACACGCTCATTAATGCACATCTTAGACCGTCAACATTGATATACAAATACACATTCACCATAGCTATAGGGATTATATCTAACAAGTTCAACTAGTTTTGGTGACTATGTGGATGCAGGAGGCAACAGGTGAAATTTGAGGCGAAACGGGCTCGGTGGGCCGTCGCCCGACCTTGCCAGATCGGCCGATGCCCAACCGAGGTTGGGTCAAGCCCATATGGGAGAAGGACCTCAAGAGAAGTACAAAGGTGCCACATCCACAAGTACACATACACAAATGGAGTGGTGTCACCTAGGATGAGACTCCACGGCCTACAAGATAGAGGCTGGTAAAAGATGAAGCCAATCGGGCACAAAAGGCCCGTCGGCCGACCTGGCCCGGTCGGCCGAGCCTGGCCCGGAGCCCAATGGAGCCCATCTTTGACCACAGCGAAGAAGCACACTCCAGGACCATCCTAGCCACTGATTCCATGTCGGTTGGATCCAAGAGATGGGAATGGTCCAAGGGGAGTTCACATGGATTGAAGGGCCCACCTCGCAAACTAAACGTACTCAATCCAAGCTATACCACCTGGAACCGCCATGAGGACCCACTAAACAGTCACTCAGCCGAAGATGGGCCCGATCGGTGCTGGTGGCCGGTCGCCCGACCTAGCCCGGTCGTCCGACCTGGTTCGGAGGCCAAACCGCATCATCCTTCTAGTTCGGGTTCCCACCGCCTCCAGGAGTCCATCTACGCCGTGCATCACTCAAGGCGGTGCATCCAACATCGGCCGACCTCCACGCATCGGCCGACCTGTGACTGAGTCCGTTCGTCCTCATCTTCCACGTGTCCACTCCCAACCGCCTCTACAAGCTATAAATAGATGCATACCGGTCATTGAACATCATCATCGAGCTGGAGCATCAAGTCAAGGCGAAGCCCTCCTCAAATGAGAGTAGAAGTAGGGAGAGAGTGAGGGAGAGTCTGGAGGAGTCCCGGCGTGTCGGCGACCCTCCACCTGTACCTCGACGGATGCGAGCTACTCAGTAAGTATCCGGGATTCAACTAGTATTTAAGTCTGAGTTATAGAAAAGCTGAGTTCTCTATTGTGCTTGTGGGTTCGTTGCTTTATTCATAAAGTATCTTAATCTTTGGCCAAGGTTAGGATAGCTAATATTATCTTAAGCGTGGTGCTTAGGTGTATATCTGCCCTCGTTTGCCTCGTAGCCCCACGGATTAGAAGAGGTAGGCGGCAGGTGGTGACAGCCCTGTCCGTCCTTTGTAATCCTCCACGTTCGGGTACGGCGTAGAGCTGTTGGCCGGCAATTTCCTAGAGGCCTAGGATACCCCGATGCCCAAAGCAAATATAGGAGAATTCCCTTCACTATAATTAGCCTTAGTGCTAAGTTATCCTCTCTACCCAGCCTTTATATACACTCGATCGATCCGGTCAACTTTAGTAATTAGACAATGCCCTCTCGTTCCCTGTGGATTCGATACCCTGAATACTTCCGGGTGAAAGCTACAACGGTATCTGTACGCTTGCGGATTTATCTGCGATATAAGAAATACCAACAGCCCCGGTCATTGAAGATCATCATCGAGCTGGGGCAACAAGTCAAGGCGAAGCCCTCCTCAAATGAGAGTAGAAATAGGGAGAGAGTGAGGGAGAGTCTGGAGGAGTCCCGGCGTGTCGGCGACCCTCCACCTGTACCTCGGCAGATGCGAGCTTCTTAGTAAGTATCCGGGATATTCAGCTAAGTATTTAAGTTTGAGTTATAGAAAGCTGAGTTCTTTATTGTGCTTGTGGGTTTGTTGCTTTATTCATAAAGTATTCTAATCTCTGCGCAAGGTTAGGATAGCCGATATCATCGTAAGCATGATGCTTAGGAATGTATCTGCCCTCGTTTGCCTCGTAACCCCATGGATTAGTAGAGGTAGGCGGTAGGTGGTGACAGCCCTGTCCGTCCATTGTAATCTTCCACGTTCGGGTACGGCGTAGAGCTGTATGCCGGCAATTTCCTAGAGGTCTAGGATACCCCGGTGCCCAAAACAAGCATAGGAGAACTCCCTTCGCTATATTCCTAGCTTAGTGCTAAGTTATCCTCTCTACCCGTCCTATATATAAACTCGATCGATCCGGACAACCTTTGGGATTAGACAGTACCATCTCGTTCCCTATGGATTCGATACCCTAAATACTTCCGGGTAAAAGCTACAACGGTATCCGTGCGCTTGTGAACTTATCTGTGACTGTAAGAAATACCAACAAGCTTTCTAGCGCCGTTGCCGGGGAACGGTAGCTGTGTTGTCTAAGAACTACGATTGTCCATTTATCTTTTATTTTATTTTTTATTTTCTTTTTACTCTTTAACCATAGGCCACCCTCCAATCCATGAGTTCTCTGCTCCAAAGGGTGAACTGTTGGAACCGCATCCCTCGTCAAATCCAATACAAACAGATAGCTATGAGCTTTGCCCTGCTTTCATAGCTATGGTTCAGGAGGAATCCTTCTCAGGACGTGATGATGAAAATCTGTACCATCACCTGCACGAATTTGAGTTGCTCTGCTCATGTCTGATCATATTAGGCATAACGCAAGCAACGATTAGATGGAAGCTCTTTCCAGTTTCTCTTGAAGAGAAGGCAATGAAGTGGTATAACCATACCATTGGGTTAACGAACAGTGAATAGGAGAAGTTACTAGACAAGTTTTGTCTAGAGTACTTCCCCGTTCATCGGATCTGTGCCCTTCGGAAGAAAATTATTAACTTCCAACAAAAAGAGAAGGAAACGATCGCGGCAGCATGGGAACGATTCCAAGATTTGTGCCTTACTGGCACAAATTTAGGCTTTCCGGACTTTATGCTTATGCAGCATTTTCGGTCTGGTTTGACTAGCAAAGCTGCCTGATTCGCCGATATAGCCGCCGGGGGATCATTCCTACATGTAACGCCGGCTGAAGCGAAAGAGGTTCTAGAGAAAATTCAAGAGAACTCTTCTGTTGTTATGGATGGAACTGAGCAAGAAGACCTTCAAATAGATCCTATCTTACCCATAGACTTGCCCAGTCCATATCCAGCTCCTGAGACACCATCCGTTAAGGCAGAGGAAACTCAGCCTTTCGGATTACCTTTTGACTTCGAGGATGATCTCTTTGAAAATCATGGAAACACCTCAGATTACTCAAGGCACAAGAAGGCTACGACACCCCCTCTTTCCCATCCTCCCGATCCTCCCCACGAAGCATTTCTCGTGAAAGAAAAAAAAGGAATGGTCAGATGGAATGTGGGAAGCAATTTGGAATAGTTCACCTTCCACGGTCCTTCAATGTTCTATAAGGGGGATTGTCATTGAAGCCTATTCCAAACCCACCATGGATGTCAACATCATGTCATGGCACATTGCGCACACTCTCTTAGGAAATGTTCCGCTAAGGCCATCCGACAAGCTTCTCAAAAGTTGTCCTTTTGGACACATCATTCAATGTCGGAGGATCGCCAGTGCTATGACAATCACGCTAGACAAAATCGAGGTCAATTAAGATTTCTACATCTTTGATACCCTCGATTTTGATCTACTGCTAGGCTGTCCTCTAGGTAAGCTTCTCCAATGAGAAGTATCTTATGGGAGCCTTCATGACACACTTGGGAAAGCTACTTTTGCCGCTCCTATCTCTTGCCCAGAAATTCCAAGGGCAAAGTCATCTCCCAAGCATAACTTGCTCGAGTAGGTGATGTTTGTGTCGCCATTCGCACCGACATCTCATCTCTACGAACATGAACACTTCCATCAACCTCGAACGAGTGAAAGTTTTGGCCACGTGGCCCTCGGGACATTGTTCTTAACAACAGTCAAGAATCAACCCCGACCGTCCACAATGAATCTCTTGAGTTGGAGAACCCAAGGGTCATGGACAGGCTTGAAGCGTTGACTCTGGAGGCTGAGCAAAAGGATTCTATAAATGAGCATGAAACCTTCTCTTTTAAAATCCTACTAGAGTCATGCTCTTTTAATGAATCTCCAGAGTTTACCACGCTTTGTGCCATAAGCACATACGAGGACTACAACCACCTTGACGTCCTTAATTCTAAAATGTTTAGAAGGTTGGTTGTAGATGCATTTATTTACCATAAACATTGCAAATTTCATGTTTGCATTTGTGGCACTAACCTTGCAGCTAAAGCTTCGATGACACATCAACAATTGGTGATGAGCTTGGAAATTACATCACCAAGGATAGCTGCAATGTGAGGATTTCCAATGGTCCAGCTTCAGACCATAAACAAAGCACTGCCGGGAGATAGCCCGGATTATCATTTATTTTCCTTTTGAATAAAAAGCAAGAACATGTTTTTAGTATAATCTTTCCTTTGGGTATTTTTGGTCACTAACCATTTTAGGTGGAGATTAAGAAGAACAATGGACAGGTGATGCTTAAGAACATGGAGCTGCATCAGCTACAAAAACCTTGGTAAGTTTTGGTCTGGGAAAGATTACAAAAGAAGCTTGAACTCCGCACACTTGAGTTATGTTGCGTTGCACTACAAACTCCAAGTGTGGAGGAGGTATGTGAGTATCCCGAGTAAGTTCCTTCTATGCCAAATCTTACTTCGGTAAAAAGCTAGTGTTAGTTCTTGCTCATTGGAAACAAATTAGTTCCAATAAAGGTTCTTGGTCTTTAGAACCAAAGAGCCCTTGTTTTGTTTCCACCATGTCTAAATAAATACAGGTACAAGATCAAGTGTGGGGGTCCCTCAAGCTTTTTGACACACACATGTTCGAGACCACCCACAGATAGGCTGCACAACATCGCACAAGACTACACAAGAAAGATCAAGGGGGAAAGGGCTAGAAGGGGTCGGCCGACCCCCTAGGTCGGCCGAAGGCCCTTTGGTGCCTTTCATCTACAATTTTGTCCAGAGTGATGGTTTGCGCACCCTATCCCTCATTCTCTCTGATTCATGAGTTAATTCGTTCCTGTCTTCAGATGATCATTAAAATTAAACTCATGATAAAATAAACTTTGATGCTCCTTTGGTTTGCATGTCTATCCATGATTGGCTTGCATATTCTTTATTCCTTGCACATACACTTGCTACTTGTGAACATATATATCTTTAGAAAAACATGTTTATCTAAGTGCTTGATTAATGAGATATGGTATGATGAAAGAAATCTTGCTCTTTCTGTATAAAGTGCTTGGGATGTTTTTCTTGAAAATTTTTAAAATTTATAGCCTTACAAAGCTCCTCAGTGATGACTTATTCCTACCAAAGCCATATGATGTTCACATTGCAAAACCCATACACATATGCTGCTTGCTATTACTTTGAGCTTTGTCAAATTGTTGTGACCTTTGTAAGATGCTTTTCATATTTTCATGATCAAGATCACGTACACTTCACATACACATGCTAAACTTCTATATTGGAAGTTAGCAACATACATTGCATCCATCCACAAAATAAATACTCCATTTAAGTGTTGATCTCCTCTCTAAGTGTTATTGCAAAAGAGACATGGGCTATAGAAAAAAATATATGGACACACGAAGGTCGAAGCATAAAAAAAGTGTGGGCACATGAAGGCCCAAGTGTTATGAAAAAAGAGAGGAATATTTTGTAGCCATGTTCTCAAAACAGATGAAAAAGGAGAGAGAGATCATATATAAAAAAAGGGAGTCATCATATTTTCATACACCCTCCTTCCTTCCACACACATGCACATCTTGCTCAGATTGTATGAATAGTTTTCTTCTTGGATCCACTATTTGACTTTGCAAAATATGTGATGCAAGTATGCCTTATCTTTACTCCTACCTTGAGCTCCACATAAGCGTTTTAGAAGTAGGGTGAAAGAAGGCAAAGAAATGCCTTGGTGAGGAATCATACACAATGAGCGATCTAAGAGAATCATTTGAGGAGCTAGGTAAGGTTGTGTTTTTGAAATTTTATCAAAAACCCAAGTTACTCAACAGAAGGGGGCAGATGACTTGAATCAAGGCCGTTCCGTTCCTCAACCATCCAAGATGACATGGTAGACACTTCAAAATTCACAAGTGCAGGTATGCCTTGGAATAATTTATATGCTACTATCATATCAATTGGAGTCATGGTTTCCATCTTAGTCTTTAAGCTTTAATCGAGGACGAGTAAAGGCTAAGTGTGGGGGAGCTTGTTGACGGTCACTAATTCACATTTTAGACCGTCAACTTTGACATAGAAATATACATTCACCATAGCTATAGGGATCATATCTAACCAATTCAACTAGTTTTGGTGACTATGTGTATGCAGGAGGCAACAGGTGAAATTTGAGGTGAAACGGGCTCGGTGGGCCGTCGCCCGACCCCCTAGGTCGGCCGACGCCCAACCAAGGCCAAATGAGCCTATCTTTGGATATATGCTAGGAAAGCCACTCTAGACCAACCCTTGCCTGTGCACCAAGGTAGAGTCAAACCCATAGGCCAGAAGGACCTCAAGAGAAGCACATAGATCAAACGGGCCACATCCACAAGTACACATACTCAAATGGAGTGGTGTCAACTGGGGTAGGACTCCAAGGCCTACAGGATAGTGGCTGGCAAAAGATGAGGGCAATCGGGCTCGGTGGGCCTCGCCCGACCTCGCCCGATTGGTCGAGCCTAGCCCAGAGCCCAATGGGGCCACCTTTCTTGAGGGCAAAGAAGCACATTTGGGGATCATCCTAGCGGCTGATTCCATGTCGGTTGGATCCAAGAGATGGGAATGGTCCAAGGGGAGGTCACATGGATTGAAGGGCCCACCTCGCAAACTAAACGTACTCAAATGCAGCTCTACCACATGGAACCGTCATGACGACCCACTAGACAGTCACTCAGCCGAAGATGGGCCCAATCGGTGCCGGCGCCACGTCGCCTGACCCCACTAGGTCGGCTGGCCTGGTCTGGAGGCCAAACCGCCTCATCCTTCTCGTGCGTGTTTCCACCGCCTCCAGGAGTCCATCTACGCCGTGCACCACTCAAGGCGGTGGATCCAACGTTGGCCGACCTCCCCGTCGCCCGTCCTGGGATTGAGTCCGTTCGTCCTCAGCTTACACGTGTCCACTCCCAACCGCCTCTACAGGCTATAGATAGCTGCGCCCCGGTCATTAAAGATCATCATCGAGCTAGTGTAACAAGTCAAGGCGAAGCCCTCCTCAAATGAGAGTAGAAATAGGGAGAGAGTGAGGGAGAGTCTGGAGGAGTCCCAACGTGTCAGCGACCCTCCACCTGTACCTCGGCGGATGCGAGCTTCTTAGTAAGTATCTGGGATATTCAGCTAAGTATTTAAGTTTGAGTTATAGAAAGCTGAGTTTTTTATTGTGCTTGTGGGTTCATTACTTTATTCATAAAGTATTCTAATCTCTGCGCAAGGTTAGGATAGTCGATATCATCATAAGCATGGTGCTTAGAAATGTATCTGCCCTCGTTTGCCTCCTAACCCCACGGATTAGTAGAGGTAGACAGCAGGTGGTAACAGCCCTGTCCGTCCATTGTAATCCTCCACGTTCGGGTACAGCGTAGAGCTGTATGCTGGCAATTTTCTAGAGGTCTAGGATACCCCGGTGCCCAAAGCAAGCATAGGAGAACTGTTGGTATTTTTTATGATCACAGATAAATCCGCAAGCGCACGGATACCATTGTAGCTTTCACCCGGAAGTATTCAGGGTATCGAATCCACAGGGAACGAAAGAGCACTGTCTAATCACTAAAGTTGACCGGATCGATCGAGGTTATATGAAGGCTGGGTAGAGAGGATAACTTAGCACTAAGGCTGTGAATATAGCGAAGGGAATTCTCCTATGCTTGCTTTGGGCACCGGGGTATCCTAGACCTCTAGGAAATTGCCGGCCAACAGCTCTACGCCATACCCGTACGTGGAGGATTACAAAGGACGGACAGGGCTGTCACCACCTGCCGCCTACCTCTTCTAATCCATGGGGCTATGAGGCAAACGAAGGTAGTCGATAACCTAAGCACCACGCTTAAGATATATACTACTACTCTAATCTTAGCTAGAGACAAGAGCACTCTATAAATAAAGCGACGAACCCACAAGCACAATAAAGAACTCAGCTTTCTATAACTCAGACTTAAATACTAAGATGAGTATCCCAGATACTTACTAAGGAGCTCGCATCCGCCAAGGTACAAGTGGAGGGTCGCCGACACACCGGGACTCCTCTAGACTCTCCCTCACTCTCTCCCTAGTTCTACTCTCATTTGAGGAGGGCTTCGCCTTGACTTGATGTTCTAGCTCGATGATGATCTACAATGACCGATACGCAGCTATTTATAGCTTGTAGAGGCGGTTGGGAGTGGACACATGGAAGATGAGGACGAACGGACTCAGCCACATGTCGGGCGACGCGGGGAGGTCGGCCGACGTTGGATCCACCGCCTTGAGTGATGCATGGTGTAGATGGACTCTTGGAGGCGGTGGGAACCCGTACCAGAAGGATGAGGCGGTTTGGCCTCCAGACCAGGTCGGGCGACCGGGCTCGATCGGGCGACCGTCCACCGGCACCGATCGGGCCCATCTTCGGCTGAGTGACTGTTTAGTGGGTCCTCATGGCGGTTCCAGGTGGTATAGCTTAGATTGAGTACGTTTAGTTTGTGAGGTGGGCCCTTCAATCCATGAGACCTCCCCTTGGACCATTTCCATCTCTTGGATCAAACCGTCATGGAATCAGTGGCTAGGATGGTCCTGGAGTGTGCTTCTTCGCTGTGGTCAAAGATGGGCTCCATTGGGCTCTGGGCCAGGCTCGGCCGACCTGGCTAGGTCGGCCGACGGACCTTTTGTGCCCTATTGCACTCATCTTTTGCCAGCCTCTATCTTGTAGGCCCTAGAGTCCTACCCAAGGTGACACCACTCCATTTGAGTATGTGTACTTTTGAATGTGGCCCCTTTGATCTATGTGCTTCTCTTGAGGTCCATCTCACTTATGGGGTTGATCCAACCTTGGTGCATAAGCAAGGGTTGGTCTAGAGTGGCTTTCCTAGCATATATCCAAAGATAGGATCATTTGGCCTCGGTTGGGTGTCGGCCGACTTGGCTAGGTCGGGCGACGTCGCACCGAGCTCGTTTCGCCTCAAACTTCACCTGTTGCCTCCTGCATGCACATAGTCACCAAAACTAGTTGAATTTGTTAGATATAATCCCTATAGCTATGGTGAATGTATATTTGTATGTCAGAGTTGACGGTCTGAGATGTGCATTAATGACCGTCAACAAGCTCCCCCACACTTAACCTTTACTTGTCCTCGAGTGAAGCTTTAAAGACTAAGGTGGAAACCATGACTCCAATTGATATGATACTAGCATATAAATTATTCCAAGACATACCTGCACTTGTGAATTTGGAAGTGTCTATCATGCCATCTTGGGTGGTTGAGGAACAGAACGGCCTTGATTCAAGTCATCTTAACTCTTCTGTTTAAGTAACTTGGGTTTTTGAGAAATTTTCAAAAACATAACACAACCTTACCTAGCTCCTCAAATGATTCTCTCAGATCACTCATTGTGTATGATTCCTCACCAAGGCATTTCTTTGCCTCTTTTCACCTACTTCTAAAAGGCTTATATGTAGCTCAAGGTAGGAGTGAAGATAAGGCATACTTGCATCACATATATTGCGAAATCAAAGAGTGGATCCATGAAGATAACTATCCATACAATCTGATCAAGATGTGCATGTGTGCGGAACAATGGAATGATAACTCCTTTTTTGTATGATCTCTCTCCTCCTTAATTTACTTTGAGAACATGGCTATAGTATATATATTATTTCATGATACTTGGGCCTTCATGTGCCCATATATTTTTTTCTCTCTTTTTTTATGCTTTGACCTTCATGTGTCCATATTTTTTTTCTATAGCCCATGTTTCTTTTTACAATAATACTTGGAGAGGAGATCATCACATAAATGGAGAATTTATTTTGTGGATGGATGGAATATAGCTAACTTCCAGTGTAGAAGTTTAGCATGTGTATGTGGAGTGTACGTGATCTTGATCATGAAAGTATGAAAAGCATCTTACAAGGGTCACAACAATTTGACAAAGCTCAAAGCAATAGCAAGTAGCATATGTGTATAGGTTTTTGCAGTGTTAACATCATATGGCTTTGGCAGGAAGAAGGCAATCACTGCGGAGCTTTGTAAGGCTATTGATTTAAAGTTTTACAAGAAAAACATCCCAAGCACTTTATACAGAAAGAGCAAGATTTCTTTTATCACACCATATATCATTAATCAACCACTTAGATAAACATGTTTTCCTAAAGATATATGCTCACAAGTAACAGGTGCATGTGCAAGGAATAAAGAATATGCAAGCCAATCAAGGATAGACATGTAAACCAAAGGAACATCAAAGCTTATTTTATCATGAGTTTAATTTTAATGACCATATCAAGATAGGAACAAATTAACTCATGAATCAGAGAGGATAAGGGATAGGGTGTGCAAACCATCGCTCTAGATGAAATTGGAGACGAAAGGTACCAGAGGGCCATCGGCCGACCTTGGAGGGTCGGCCGACCCCTTCTGGACCTTTTCCTCGTTGATCTTTTTTGTGCAGCCTGTCTGTGGGTGGTCTCAAACATGTGTGCATCAAAAAAGCTTGAGAGACCCCCACACTTGATCTTGTACCTGTATTTATTCAGACATGGTGGAAACAAAACAAGGACTCTTTGGTTCTAAAGACAAGGAGCCTTTATTGGAACTCAAAAAAAAATTATCAATGTGCAAGAACTAACACCAGCTCTAAACCGAAATAAGATTTGGCTCAAAAAGGAAATTACTCGGGATACTCACATACCTCCCCCACACTTGAAGTTTGCAGTGGAAAGTAGCATAACTCAAGTGTGTGGAGTTCAAGCTTCTTTTGTAATATTTCCCAAACCAACCCTTGCCTATGCACCCGTACCCGTACGTGGTCCCAAACCTTGGTCTCAATAGCTCTACGCCATACCCGTACGTGGAGGATTACAAAGGAGGGACAAGGCTGTCACCACCTGCCGCCTACCTCTTCTAATCTGTGGGCTATGAGGCAAACGAAGGTAGTCGATAACCTAAGCACCACGCTTAAGATATATACTACTACTCTAATCTTAGCTAAAGACTAGAGCACTCTATAAATAAAGCGACATAAGTAGTATATGCTAAGTGGATGGCTCCAGGTGGGTATACTCCGTTTGGGTGCAAATGAGTTGAGGTGTGGGCCCTTCAATCCGTGGGAGTGACACGTGGCTCATCCTCACCCTTGACTTGAACCGACCATGATTCAACGTCCATGATCCTTCCCTTGTGTGCTTCTTGACCTGTGTGGAAAATGAGCTCGATTGGGGTCCAGGACCGGTCGCCCGACCTAGCCAGGTCGGCCGACCTGGGTCTGTGCCCAGTTTCGTCCATCTTTTGCACCATAGTCCCTGTACTCAAATATATTCTAGATATGCATGGTATAGCATTATTTGAATACTAATGTCTAAGTTATGCTTGATCTTTATTAGTTTCCTGAGCCTATTGATGGTCGAATTTTCTGTTGTAAGGACCGTCAACACTACTCTCCTGCTAGCACCCTGGAGCCACATTTCCGGGTCTTTAGGGAAAGGAAACCCGGAGGTGGCTATGGAAAGGGGTTGTTCCCTCCCCTTACACCTGAGAAGAGGAAGGAATTGGAGGAGTCAATGGAATCTTCACCCACCGGCAAGATCAAGAGGCACATCAAGCCTCCTCCAATTCGCAGGCCTGGGGGACATTATGAAAGTGATGATGAGAAGGCCCACATGGCTCCCTCCAATGTTGAGTTGCTAGACTTGATTAATCAACTCGGTCGCGACTATGCAAAGTTGGAGAAGACGTTCGCCGAAGAGCGACTTGAGCGCATTAACCTTCAAGATGACTTTGATATGCTGCGTAGATCAACAGTTGTGAAGCTTAAGCGCTATGCCAAAGCCGCAGGTACCCTAGGCACCCTAGGTTTTGGTTTAGGATAGGCACATTAGTCTTTTTTGCTTCATTCATTTATCTCATTTATTTATTTCATTAGATTATCATGTAATGTGCCTCTGAGTTTATGAATAAAATAAAATATTTAGTGTATTAGGATTGTGTCTTTTGTTTCCACTTGTTTTTGAATAAAAGGTACAAGTGTGGGGGAGACTCGCAACGGGAAACAGAGAGATCCAACGCGAAACAGTGCATACCAGAACGACACAGAACAGCATGCGAAAGGGCTGAACCAGAGAGGTCACCCCCAGGTCGCCCGACCCCACCAGGTCGGCCGATCTGGCCTGGGTCCCACCTGGCCTCTGCTTCTTCCTGCACGCTGGTTTGATCATCCTAACCCCTGTTTCAGTTGAATCTTTGAACTTGATCATGGAATTCTGAACTTAATAAGAATTACCCCTTTTGCATCTCTCCATCACATGGAAAATATTAAACTTACATATATTTTATTCCCTGTACCTTTTGGCTTGTGGAAATCTTCATATTTATAGGAACTCATGTCATCTAAATTATTGTATTTTGAGATATGGCTTTAATATGAAAGATGCCTTTGCTTACTCGAGTACTTGGAATTTATGAAAAGTTTTTTTAAAACTTTTAACCTTGCTATGCTCCTCATGAGTTTAAGAGACAACCAATTACATGTATCATGCATACCCTTTGAGCTTTGAGTTGTTCCAAGTCTTGTGACCCTTAGTAGAGATACTTCATGTTTTAAAGTCAATATCACATACACTCCACCATAGACAGCTAAACCCTTACACTGAGGGTGAAGCAAAAAATGTCTTTGTTCCATGTTCATGAATAAATACTCCTAAAATGGCTTTCTTCCCAAAAATCAAGATGAAAAGAAGATATGGGCTATATGCATAGAAAAAAGAGAGAGAAAGAAGAAAGAGACTCACGCTAAAAAGCATTGAGTGAAAAAACGAGCAAAAGAAAAGTGCAATAGCCTATATCCAAAAAGAAAAGTAAAGGGAAGGAAGTCAAGACAAAGGTGTACTACTACATTTCCACCTTATATCACACACTTGCACATCTTGATTTGATTACATGACTTGTCTCTGACTTGGATCCAATCCTTGGAATGATAACACAAGTGAAATAAGGTATGTATCTTGAGAGCTCCACATATAAAGTTCTATTTTGGAGAACATGAGTGTTGTCCAACCACCATGAATATTTAGAGAGAAACTCTTTGAGGAGCAAGGCTTGGGTTTTCTTTGCAAAACTCTGAAAACCCAAGTACTTGAGAGTAAAGTGTGTCATGTCAAAGAAAAGGCTGTTCCTTTCTGCAATAACCCAAGAAGACATGTTAGCCACTCATATAATTCCACTAAGCCTAAATATTTGGGAATAACCTATATGTTTGTTTATGATTTCCATGATGAAGCTTAGACTTTACTCGAGGATGAATAATGGATAAGTGTGGGGAGCATGTTGGCAGTTCTTAATGATAAATTATTAGTGCCAACAAAGATATAAAAAGAATGATAAAACAAATAGACATAGGGTTATTTACTAATGAATTTCATGAGTTTTCGTGCATATGTGCTTACAGGAATAAAGTGGCAAAAGAAGGACTAAAGTGGGCCCAGGGCCAGGTCACCCGACCTACCCTGGTCGACCGACCTGGTACCTGGCCCAGTGAGGTCTATCCTCAGCCCATCAATAGAAGCACACTCGGGAGTGATCAGAGACGTTGAGATCAAGTCGGTGGAAGTGAAGAGATGGGATTGGGCCACGTGGCAAGCACAAGGATTCATGGGCCCACATCCCCAATTTAACTTACATATCTTCGCGATTACCCATCGGGAACCGACCATGGGGCCACAGGAGAGTGACTCTGGCAGAGTGGGGCCAAGGGGCCACAACCCCGGGTCGGCCGACCTAGCCAGGTCGGCCAATCTGGCCGAGCGACAAAACCGCCACCGCCTTCACCCGCAACTGTCAACCGCCTCCAGGGAGCCATCCGTGCCGTGGATCACTGAAGTCGGTGAATCCCACGGTCGGCTGACCCCCCTAGGTCGGCTGACCTGGGCCCACTTCCGGACCGTCTCAACCGCCGCACACCGGCTCTAAACCGCCTCTCCATGCTATAAATACCTGGACTCGGGGCAGGGCTCAACATCATTGAGATGAAGTGAAGATCCAAGGCGAAGCCCTCCTCATATCTAGAGTAGAAATAGAGAGAGAGTGAGGGAGAGTCTGGAGGAGTCCCGGCGTGTTGGCGACCCTCCAGCTGTACCACGACGGATGCAAGCTACTCAGTAAGTATCCGAGATTCAACTCGTACTTAAGTCTGAGTTATAGAAAGCTGAGTTCTCTATTGTGCTCGTGGGTTCATTGCTTTATTCGTAAAGTATTCTAATCTTTGATCAAGGTTAGGATAGCTGATATTATCTTAGGCGTGGTGCTTAGGTGTATATCTGCCCTCGTTTGCCTCGTAGCCCCACGGATTAGAAGAGATAGGCGGCAGGTGGTGACAGCCCTGTCCGTCCTTTGTAATCCTCCACGTACGGGTACGGCGTAGAGCTGTTGGCCGGCAATTTCCTAGAGGTCTAGGATACCCCGGTGCCCAAAGCAAGCATAGGAGAATTCCCTTCGCTATATTCACAGCCTTAGTGCTAAGTTATCCTCTCTACCCAGCCTTTATATACACTAGAGCGATCCGGACATTCTTAGTGATTAGATATCCTTTACGTTCCCCGTGGATTCGATACCTGGTTTACTCACGGGTGAAAGCTACCACGACAGCCGTGCGCTTGCGGACTTTCTGTTTGCCACCGCTGGTGTCAACAGATGTGTAAGCGCAGATGGTTCCAAGTTCTTAGGCTGGCTTAAAACTCACTTTTGCCATGTCCTTTTGCAAAGACTTCTTCCTGTTGGGCTATTAAAAATTGCACACTCAGATGTATACAACACGGTTTCCCAACTTGGCATTTTTTTAGGGAGTTATGTAGCAAAACTCTTAGGAAAGATGTTGTCCAACGCCTCAAAAGCCAGATCCAACTCATCTTATGCAACCTTGAGAAAATATTCCCTCTAGCCTTTTTTACTGTTATGGTTCACTTAGCTATCCATCTTCCTGATGAGGCTTTGCTTAGAGGTCCTGTGCAGTATGGGTGGATGTACCCAATAGAGCGGCGACTAGGCACATTGAAAAACTTTGTAAGCAACAGGGCTAGGCATGAAGGGTTGATTGCTAAGGCTTACATAGCAAGTGAAACTTTAGCGTTCTGTTCTAGGTATATTGATGATTTCAACCCGGACGGCATGGTTCATGAAAACAATGGGCCAGAAGATGATGAAATCTCTGTTTTCAAACATGAGGTTGAGCTACAAGGCAAGGCAAAGGTTGAAACCATCGATCACCAAGCATTTCAGAAGATAGTTTGGTATGTCCTAAATAATTGTGAAGAAATTGAACCATATGTCGAGTAAGTATCAATTGTACCTGTTGAATGCCTACTTAATGCATTACACATGATGTGCTTATCACCTTTGTACTTTATTTCTTTGCAACTTATACAAAGTGAAGTTAACGAAAGAAGGGGTACATGCTGATGATATTGACAAAAGGCTTGCAGAAGGATTTGCAAAATAGTTTTAGATATATGTAAGTGACCTGCTATTTGTTGACGGTCCTTAGATGCGCCAATTGTGAACCGCAAGCGCACGGATCGTTGGTAGCTTTTCCCTTAGAGTATTCCCCCAAGGTTTATCAATCCGTGGATCGACAAAGAACTACTTAGGGTTTTCTATCTAGCCGAACGGATCTAATCCTATCATGAAGCATAGATTGCATATAAGGGGTAAAACATTTGTGTGAAGTTGATGAATGTAATGAATGGATCACAACCCCACGACACGAGATAACAAGACCAAAGGTAGCACAAGCCTATCGTCTTCTAGTTGCAACTCCGACCAAAGTGATAATCAATCTAATCTCGTACAACGATAAAGAGTCATCTCTAAGAACTATCCCGTGGGCGTCCTTGCGAGGTGCGCATCAACGCTTAAGGTTTTCCAAAGCTTTACCTCAAACACCCACCAAGTGCTCTTTACTCGAAGCTCCTCCTCCTTGTGGCCGCGCAACAACCCCCATGGTACTTGCCGTCGATCTTACTCAACATTACGCAATTGTTCGACCTTTTCCCTCCTGCATGCTATCACCACATGAGGATAATCATGCTGACTTACTACGCCCTACTAAGATGTATCCGCAGGACATAGACTAATCACAATGATTAGATCTATTCCTACTAAGAACATATGCTAGCTAGACATATGAGAGAAAGCATGCATCTTAGAAGATCAAAGTAAACAAGACAAGTAGATTGATATCACTATCAAATGTACATATGTCTTGATGAGTTCAAGGCATGGCTCTGGAACTCTGCCATGGATTCACCATGCAGGGCCAACCATGGCGGCTAGGGCATGGCCTAAGCCATCTCCTAGGCAACCTCGAGAACTTGTGGCGGCCGTCGGCTTCCTTCGGTGTGTATCCCTCTTCGCATCGACTTCTGGTGATTGGATCTGAATATCTCCTTTTTGAGGGCACCTAGGGGGTTGTATTTATACCCTAGGGAAGCCTTGGGGCATGCTCCATCTTTTCTTCCAAGAGATCCTTGCTTGAGAGTCGAGCAAACCTAGTTTCCATAAGATTTGACTCGTCCAGATTTTTCTAATTCATAGCCCTTCCTTCCCGATGTCATATCTTCCTCGTTCGTACTCCAAATAGGGAAAACTCAGATTCTAAATTGTGTAGCATGAAATTGTGTCCAACTTTGGTATGCATAAGTTTCCTTGGAAATGAAGTTAAGATCCTCAAAACAGTGCATGAAGATAATCTATCTGATTCCAGACTTCTCTGTGCAGCATGCATTTCGGGGGCCATATTTTCTAGTTCCATATTCCAAATTATGCTTTCCATATATCCAAATTGAAGATCTCGACAATGGCTACAACTTTGGTATTCAATATTTTTTCATTAGAGGTCATTTAGATCTCTGAATCTGTACAAAAATATCATGCTATCCTTGGCTGCGTGAATATCTCTGAGGTTGCCTTGATCTCGTGGATAACATTCCAAATCTTCAATTCCTTCATGCTTAAGTCTCTCATACCCAAGGTTCATTGAATGTGGACACCTAGGACCATGAGTTGGGCTATCAAAGCCCATATGGTCCATTGGTTGAGCTCCCTCCGCTAGGCTCGATTTCTTTGGGCTCGTAGTTAGTTTTGGGCCTTGAATATAAATACCCCAAATTGGGCCGTTTTCCTGCAAAAACACAATATGCTACAAAACACAACACATATACGAAAATGGGGTTATTTCAAGTGCCAAGTGGTGGGTTAGTATATTTCAAGTGGTGGGTTAGTATATGAATTAGTCTAAAACCACCACCTAAAAAGCACTAAAAGTATACGTATAACGAGCGTCAACACTGTTTCATTCCCCAATTGAAAATAACTTGAACTACAACTTTGATTAGTACTCATCATCGTCTTATATGATGGTGCAGATTGTGGAGCACCGTAAAATCAATCCAAATGAAGTCAGTGAAGGATTGTATGCACTATCATGTGGTCCTGATACTCAAGTGAAGCGGTGGGCAGCTTGCAAGGTCAATGGAGTCTGCTATAACACCCTTGATCATGAGAAACATCTTCGGACACGGAATAGTGGAGTCATGACACAGGGCATGCACGAAGGACAACAGATTGATTACTATAGTGTGTTTAGGGAGGTCATCCCGTTGCAATATGTCTCAAGCCTTAATTTTAACCGGACTGTGGTTATTTTCAAATGTGATTGGTACAATCAAGTCGGCAAGACTGTTGGCATTAGAAGTGATCCCTATTTCAAGTCCATCAACATTCATTCATATTGGTACAAGTCTGATCCTTACATCCTAGCCGACCAGTCAGGGAAGATATTTTACTTGCATGACAATTATAATGGCAAAGTGGACAAAGGATGGTGAGTTGTCCAAAAATTTGAGCATAGGTCCACATATAATGTGTCTGAAAATGAAGTTGGTGTGCAACAAGATGAGTACTCTTCTGATTCAGAGCATGTTGTGCATCTACTTGAGGATCATGTTGAGGTGATGCACTATCAGAGTGGAGATGAGATTGTCATTGAAGCTAATTTGGAAGACCTTATAAGAAGCAAGAGCCCAGTGCACGTGCCTGAAGATGTTGAGGACGATGAAACTATGGAGTAGTATTATAGTGACAGCGACAATGGGTATTTCTCTATAAATGACAATACACATGCGATGATGATGATGATCTATGATACTGCTGCTTTGCTTGGTTCTTGTGATTCTATGTTCTGTGTATCAAACTGTATTTGATGTGGTCTGATATATAACTCGAGCAGTCCGGCTTGGTTCTTTCATGTTTTTTGGCTAGGACCTGACTGTGCATGATTTGTTTGCTGGATGAATGTTGCTGTTTGCTGTTTGCTATTTCCTGTTTGTTGTTTGCTCCAAGGGACAAAAGAGACAAAAGATAGGAGAGGGAGAGACCCATTTACTGTTTGCTTCAAAGATGGGAGGGTGAGGTTTGCTCTGGACACCAGTTTCACTGGTGGGTGAGTGTATAACGGATGGGCCCTAATGCCAATAGGACCAAGCCATCAGTGTGTCACTGTGAACCGAAGAACTGCTGCACCAAAAGTCAAAACCATCTGACCCCCACGTCCCATCATTTCTGCCTCACGCTCGTCAGTTCCCAAGGTCCCGTCCCGTCGGCTCCCACGCTCGTCCCAAAGTCCCATCAGCATTAGTCCATGACGGATGGGCCCCAATGCCAGCCGTCAGTGAGTTTGGGATGGATTGAGTCTGTTGGATTCCCGATTCGTAGGAGGCTATAAAGAGGTGCGCAGGACGCATACATCCTTATTCCTTCCACACACGCCTTCTCTCCTCCTCGCCACGCTCCGCCTTCTCTCCTCCTCGCCGCGCTCCGCCTTCATGCCGCGCTCCGTTAAGAACATGGATCCCACCCACGCTTCGGTAAGTCCATATGTCTTCGGTAAGAATGGTGCTGCGCGCTGTGCCTGGCAGGCTCATTGGGTTCATTAGGTTCTTTGTGTACTCTGCTCATTAGGGTTTTTTAATACTGTTCTCATTGCTTCCAGGGTGCTACTGGCGGGTCATCGGGGGCGCGCCGTCGTGGCCGCTCTCCCGCCTCATCGCCGCTGTCTCCCGCCACACGGTCGCCGTCTCCCAAGTGGGCTCGGGGTGATGCAGCGGACCCAGTCCAGGAGTCGTCGGGCTCGGCATTGCCGCCGCCGTAGCCGGCGCGCCCGGAGTTGCCGATGGCGCGCCCGGACTTGCCGCCACCGCAGCCGGCGTGCCCGGAGTTGCCGCCGTCGTCCTCCAAGCCTCCGCTGGAGGACAGCGACGACGACTATGGCCACCATCCGTCAGAGCTCGACGACGATGCATTCGTCGAGGGCGATCTGGGGGGAGGCGGTCTACGACGACGACGACGACAACGACATCCTGACCGGATGCGCATCCGCGTCAGGTACACCGACTCTGGCAAGTGCTGGTTCCACTGCCCCATCTGCCCGTTCGAGGACGACAGCAACCCCAAGGTGCAGCTCCATGTCATGGGCATCGCCATGGGTGGGCCGGAGCCTGGCGTCAACGCCCAGTGGACCTGCACCGCGAGTTTGCTCGACAGGAGGGATGGATCAATTAGTTTGTTTAGTTTTTGTTTAGTTTGATTATAAATATGTGTCGTCGTCTGTGAACAATGCGCTTCTATTTCATGATCTTAATTAGTTTCTATGTTCATCGTTCTGTTTGTTGTATCGGCTGTGATGACGAAACCCACGAACGCCGCGCCCACGAACGCGCGTGATTCAATGCCGGCAAACACGAACCACCGAATGGTTGCGGGAACGCGAAGTACATGAACCGAACAGTTGCGGGAATATGAACACGAACCGAATGGTTGCGGGAACGCGAACGGTTGCAATGCGAAGCTTTGAGTGGAAGCGAACTCGAAATTAGTGGTCAAACCGGTCTTCACCAGTGATGGGACATGCGACGGGACGTGAACAGTTGAACATCAATTAATGCGCATTCATCTGCTGCCTGCCCACATCCGTGAGCCTATGCGCGTGCTCATCTCCCTAGCATTTTTGTGCTGCGTTTTTGGCCCAAGATAGATACATTTCTTTTCTGGCTTGCCCCGCGTTTGTGGCCCAAATGAGTTCAAGGCCAACCTTGGCCCAGCCAAAATCCCCCTCATACACAAATTACCACCACAACAATGGTACATTGTCAACAATGCAACCTCATACACAAATTCCAAACACAAGTTAAACATACAAGCACAAATTCCACATTACATCAACAAAATAAACATATATACTAACTGTCTACACTGAACGCATAAACACCATTGCAGCAGCGGCACAACCCACAAACAGAACAAAGAGCCAATGCTTCTTCTCTGACTTCTTCTTGCTCACCCAGGGCCTGCCATCTTCCAAGGCGGAGCTCAAGCCTAAATTCTCCTTCTTCAGCATCTCAAGCTTAATCACAGTATCACTGAGAGCAGCCTTAAGCTCTGCCCTTTCACGCTTCAGTGCCTTCACAGCATCCCGGAGATCCACCAGCAAGCCTCTCACGAACTCATCCACCTCGCCTTCATACCTACCCAAGAAGTGACACCCTCCATACTGGAAACAACCAAGAAATCAAATTAAATCATACAACACCTCCAAACCAAACCCACGACACTAGATCTACAACCACTTGAAGTACCTCCGCCCTGGATTAGCATCGCTCCATGAGATCCACAACGCCGCCTTCTTGCCGCAATGACACAGAACATCAGGAGAGTAGTCCAGGGGCCCACGCCAGGTAAGGGATTGGCAACCTCTGCTCTCCCACCTCGCCGTACCATGTCCCGCGCGAACGGCTGGAGCTCCACGAGGTCGACATCACTCGGGATCGCCAGAGGAGAAGAGGGGAAGAAAGGGGCTAGGGTTACGCACCGGGGAAGAAAGGGAATGGATGTCGGCGAAAGCCGACGCCTCCGCTTCTTAACAGTCAACAAAAATGTCTTCGCTGACATGTGGGCCCTGCCATGTTGGATAGGACGCGTGGTGCTGACATGTGCGCATCCGATGATTTTCAAATCCAAGGAGGAATTGCAGATTCGACCAATAGTTCGAGGAGGTAAGATGGCCCAGTCCAGTAAGGAAACACATGCCTGTGCATGGGCTTCATTTGTAACCTACAAATGGCCCAATCTAGTATGGGCGAACATCTCCATAGAAAAGAAAAATTTGTGGCCCTAGAACCAAGCAGGCGTCGTAGCGCAGTGGTAAGTCTTTCGGTTTGCAGGGGCAGGTCACGCGCTCGAGACATGGCACCCACGGTTTGTTTTTTAACTTACAAAAACTTGGACAAGCGCGCTTACATGTGGACCTAGTGCCACGATGGACCGTTACATGTGGACACGGCGCACCTGTCGCGTGCCACGTTGGAATGTTGGACCCACATATGGCATACGTATCGCCTGGTGCAGTTCTATGAGGAATTCAAACTGTCACAGCTCTTTAGCACGGATGGGCTGGGGTTCTATGACGATTTGGGTTTTCTGTTCTATGATGTTATTTGATGCTCCATCATAATTTTTGTCATTAAAAATTCGTCACTTGACTACCATGATGACCCATTATTTTTCGTCATAGTAACACCATCTACTGTGACGCTATTTCAGAACGTCACTACCAAAACGTCATAGATATCCGCATTTCTACTAGTGACTACAAGTCTTGCAAAAGTGTTTTAAAGAAAAACTTAATATGACCATAGGAGGTTGCGTTAAGGATAAACTAGCATGTAAAGCCCTAAGGGTAGTAACGGGGGCTTAGGTGGCATTAGAGTCTAGACTAACCTTTGACTCCTTGTTGGGGTGCTATTTCGAACACTGTCCCCAAGCAGTGGCCTACTTGGTGGTGCAGCTAATATAACTCCTTGCAGCGATATAATAGCTGTAAAGATCGTGAGTGCTGACCGCGGAAACGTCTAAACCTTGATCCATTAAGAAATCGCTTAGAGTTACAGAGAGAGGTGTGTTGTTGCCACCGTGCTAATCACGTAAGTCCTAAGTAACTGGCCAAGGTGTGAGAACGAATAGGACGTCTTCGTGAATGCATCCTAAAAATCACGAAGTAAACCAAAGTACCTTGTGGCAAAAGAAGGGAATAACACCACCGTAAAAAATACTAAAGCATAGCAGCTAAAGAAATCGTTAAAAAGCATCTCAAATAAAATTCGACATAAAAATCAGCAAAACAATAAACCTACACCCTTCAAAACCTTAAGAGTTGACTACCCTAGAAACCCTTCTCAGCTTTGCTTTACACCAACAAAAACAACAAGAGAAGGATAATACCCGCACACCCTGAACTAAGGACTCTTTGTTGCAATTTCTTTGAAATGTCTCTTTGTGCACTTTTTAGATCTGTTTTTACAATCACTGTGCTTGTTGGCTGACACTCTAGTTTTCTTTTCCAAATGGCTGACCTTTTCACGTGGTGGTAGACGCTGAGGGACGCATCCACTCGGACTATCTGCATTGGGAGGGGTTTCCCTCGGTGCTTTGGGACATCCTGAGCAGAGTCGGCTTCACCACACCACCTCGCTACGTGGGGGGAAGTTCGAGGAGTACCACATGCTGAGGTGTCGTGTGCTTCTGACGCTGCTGCCCCACCTGTTCCACCTGACATGGCCACCTTTGGAGGTTGAGGCATTGGGCTACCATCTGACCGACATGTGGGAGATGACCGCGATGCATGCATTGACCATGTTCTGCGAGCAGCACCCCTTAGAGATAGCTTTGATGCCTATCGGCTTGTTTCCAGCAGCACAGGGAGATGATCCCATGTGGATCGACCGGGTTGGACACTCAGACACTTTGGCTCTCGTCTGCCCCAGGGAGGCGATCTTCAATTCGATACAGTGCATGAGTGCACTGTATTGTCTACAACACCCCTTAGGTTGTCCCATGCATGGCGTAAAACCAACTTGAGTTGTCCGTCCTTCACGGTTATTGAAGCTGCTTGAACTCTTTTTACACAGTGCTAAGAATAAGAATGATAAATTTGAAATGAAAGAAGTTGCTTGATGAAATAAATACTTGTTAGCTCCCACCAAGAGTGCATTAGTTAGGTGCAAATCTTGATAATGGTTAGGATCACTTAATTGGATGCTAAAACATGAAAGCAAGGGTCCACTCTTAGTCGCTTTTGGCAAAACAATCCCCTCAACCAAAGCCTTGCATATCTAGGAGTCGGAATGTTTTATTCCTCGGTTAAGTCTTGCTGAGTATTAGTTTACTCAGTCTTGCTTGTGGCTCAATTTTTAGATGGGGTTGGCGATGCCTTCCAGTCTGCTGATGATGTGTCTTGGCCAAGTACCCTACCTCCCGGTTGGACTTTGGAGTGGGAATCATTCTCCCCAGGCAAGGAGAATGACGAGTGATGTCATGTACAGGCTTCATCATGGCACCACTATTCTGACAATCTAGTTATCCCTTAATTCCGCTACACTGAACTCTGGTTTGTAATAATGAAGTACTAAAACTTGTTTTTCATTATCCATGTGAACCCCTGTGCTGTAATAAATGGTGACTGGCATCGTCTGAGCTTACCTTCGAGTAAGACTTGCTACGAATTCGGGTGCTCGATCAAAGTTTTTACCGGTAGTTTCATCAGGATGTTACCCGACAGGCTAACATGATTAACTCGGCTGAAGTGTTTGAGGACCTAAAGGTTGGTCTCATGCACTTGAGCCCCCGCGGCCCTTTGTGGGCCATGTGACACGCACGTGGCTTGGCTCTCGGCCGGGCTACTGTGGCTGGTTGTGGGGCACACCGTGGCTTTGACCCGCGCCGCCGCCTGTGTGACTTGTCGCGGCCCTGCTGGCTGCTAGGTCCGCTCGGTGGGCCGAGCCTTGTTGGCTCTGAGTATTTCATAAATATTTTTCACTTGAGCTCCAAATATAGATAATATATTCATCTGAATCATCTCGGTGAGCCCTTGACAATGGTGAACTCCAACTTGGCATTTGAGATAATTTCTGACATTGATATTTTTAGCTCACATAGTGCCATTTCCTGCAAGACCAGTCAAAACACCAACACTCATGGACTTCATCATTAATAAGGCCTATCACTATGTGTGATGTTTATATTTGATGTATTTTCCACAGGAATTGACGGTCAAAAGTGGTACTTAAGGACTGTCAACAGTGATCTTGGTCATGGAAATATGGCAAAAATATCTCAAGGGTCACAAGAATATGACAAAGTTCAATGAGATAACATGTAGCATATGAGTAAGGTTTTTGCTTGAGTAATAGTCATATGGCTTTGGTGGGGCATATTATCATTGAGCAACTTTTAGAGTTTTAGCAATTTTGAAAACAAAACCCCGCAAACCAACTTTCACTTAGCGCAAGATTATAGCAAAGTCTATTATACCATATCATAACATAACTCACAACAACTTGGACTTGTATCATGCACTTGCAACCCACAAGTTTCAAGCTCAGAGTATAAATCTTAGCCAACAAATTCAAAACTTAGGAGAATGCTCGATTGAAAATAGGTACGCAAAAGAAATAAAGCAGAGCAATTATTCATCATTTCAATAAGGAGAAACTAAACATGCCTACTAGACATATGAAAAACAAGCAAATATATTTTTGTTCTTTATCATTTTTGAATTTAACAATGTAAAGTGCAAGATACATTGTCCATCCTTGTCGGGTCCTCCCCCAAGCTTGTATGAAGATCAAGTTCCTGGATGGGGGTTGTAACCCTACGACTGCCAGTAGGCTCTCTGCTCCTCCTGGGCTGTCTCTCCAGCATGGTGATGATGGTATAGAGTTGCTCGTCCATCTGCTGTTGCCACGCGCCGGTTTCCTGGACATGTGCATTAAGTGTGTTTTGCATCTCACCGGTCCGGATGTCGAGGTCGTCTATTCAACGAGTGAGGTACGCAAGGTCTTGGTGGGCTCTCGCTGAGTAGGAATGTCGTGCGGCGAAGAGCAGTGGCGGCCCAGTGGAGTTGGTGTGGGATATGGGTACCCCTAGGCCCAATACCGACCGGGTAGACAGTCGGCCTGGGCCCAAGTCTGACAATGATGTGGGGGTCGGCCCACGAGGATCTCTGGAACTTGATGGACAAGATCCATGAAGACTTTGCCCGCAAGGTGTGTGGCGAGATACTCGGATCTCACCCGAGGATCACGGAGATTATATTGTAACCAACCCAGATTAGTTTCCTAGTTGTAGCCGAGTACAATTAGAAATAACTGACTTGTAAACCCTAGGCCGCCAGCCTATATAAGGCGACCTTGGTCGACCCCTTAGGTCATCTGATTCTATGCCATTCTTCCACCCCCATTGTAACCACCAACTCGTCATTGTTCTCCGAAGCATTGCCGAACGAAGCAATACATCACCACCGAGCACAGGACGTAGGGTATTATACATCCGGGTAGCCCGAACCTGTATAAACCCTGCGCCCCTGTGTTACCTCGAGCTCCCTACTCTCGCGATTGCCTTTTGCCTACAAATCAACCATTTGGGTACCCCCAGGTGGACTACCGGATGATAACTCCGATAGTTGGCGTGCCAGGTAGGGGAGATCGTGGGGCATTACAGCTAGCTTGATGGCAGATCTACAAGAAAAAGTCCACCGGCGGCGGCGCTGCTGAGCATGCCCTCTGTGTCCCTGCTGCATGTCATCGCCGCTAACTCCGCTGCAATTCGTCGGATCGATCTACTACGGCGGCAACAAGAGCTACCGAACCAAGGCGGGGTGATCGAGTACTCGGTTAAGTATGTGTCTCGCGCTACGCAGCGCAGCTGTGGTGAAGCAATACAGGAGCCTAATTGAGTTGCGGGACCATCGTCCCTCGCCCTTCGCTACACGCAAGAGGCAGAAAACTGCCTTGCGCTGATCGCCGACATCATGAGTGCATGCTGGATTAGCATCAACTGTGCAAGAATGCAGGGAAGTTTATCTCCTATTTTTCTTTTGTATAATAAGATCCGATCGATTTGCTATTTGTCTTGTTTGTTCTTTGCCTGACACTACTACAAAAAACATTTGTAAGAGCCAGGGATTTTTTTAGGGGCTGACTAAAAGGCGACGCGCCCCTACAAAAGGCGAGAGCGACACTATAGCTAAGGGCCGTCCCTACAGAATGATTTACAGGGGCGGGTACGCAATGTGCCGCCTCTGGAAACGGCCAATTTTTGCAGGGGCGGGTGGCCCCATGACCCGCCCCTGTAAATAGAACTTTCCAGGGGCGAGCGATGGGATGGCCCGCCCCTGCAAATGCTGCCCTTTCCAGGGGCGGCCCATGCCATGACCCGCCCCTGGAAACTCATTTTCAGGGGCGGCTCACCCCATGAACCTCCCCTGTAAATAGCGTTTTCCAGGGTCGGGCGATGGCATCAACCGCCCTTGTAAATGCTGCCCTTTCCAGAGGCGGCCCATGCTATGAACCGCCCCTGAAACTCATTATCAGGAGCGGCTCGCGCCATGACCCGCCCCTAGAAATGCTGCTCTGTACAAAAACCGAGAGGCCTTCTTCCCCAACCCGACAAGTGGACTCCAAACCAAAAAAAGAGGGGGAGGTGCTGCCCAAATTTCTCAAAAAAAATGGAGGACAAGGGGAAGGTTTGTCCCCTCATTAGGAGGTGAGTTGATGCTTATCCTATGACTATTCTTAAGCTTATTGCATTGATTATGGCTCAATTAGATCTCCACCTCTAGCTAGATCTAGATCTCCATGGTAGTACTTGGCCGATTGGACCCCAATTAAGCTCAACCTTTTGGATGGAACTAGGTTAGTGAAGTAGGGGAAGATGATTCTCCCATTAATTTACCTTGGGTTTGACTTTTTAGCCTCATTCATGGATGGGGAAATTGCTAAAACCATGGAGGAGAGACAAGAAGATTTATATTTTTTGTAATAAGCGTGCATTTCTTTTCTTTTTGTTACATTTTCAATGTTAGCCTCGTATAATGTCTTATATTTTTTATTCGTGGATATGTGTTATTTTTTATTGACTTATTTTTTAGTTACAAGATGGATCGGTCGACATGGATGTACAATATATCGAGGCATGGTGAATATTTTCGCCGAGAGCTTGACAAGTTTCTTAAAGTCGCAGAGAATCATGCAATGGACGAGAGGACCAAAGATATGCGTTGCCCCTGCCGAATCTGCCAAAACCATTGTGTTTCCAACGACTTGGTTACAATCCGATCACATGTGCTGGTTCATGGTTTCGTGAAGGAGTACACATTATGGACATACCATGGTGAGAAGAAGGATACCGATGTTGTGGACCAGTTGTAAGACATCTGGCGAGACCCTGAAGCCGTCAACAGATACTCTGACGGTTATGATGAAGATTATGGTTTCGAGGATGATAGAAGTGATGATGGTGTTGACTATGGAAGTGGTGGTGATGGAGTCGGTGGTGGTGTGGACATTGCTGGGGATGAAGGTGCTGAGGACATTGTTGGGGAGGAAGGTGGTGATGGCAGTAGTGGTGATGAATTTGATGACAGCGATTTCTTGGGCCAGTTGTTGCATCATACCGAAGAGGAACTATTAGTTGGCAGTGTGAAAGGTGCACAAAATGTTGAGTCGTTGAAAAAGGCAGCTCAGAAAACTGTGTACGAGCATTCAAAGGGTTGTCCGAGACACTGGACCGTGCTTCGCTTCATACTCGAGCTATTGATTCTAAAAGCTAAATATGGTTGGTCCGACGTTAGTTTCAATGATCTCCTTCGTATCTTAGCATGGTTGCTTCCAAAGCCTAATAAAGTACTGGAGAACACTTATCGAGTAAAGAAGCTTATCAGTCCCTTCACGATGGATGTGGAAAGAATTCATGCTTGTCCAAATCATTGTATATTGTACCGAGGGGATGCATTCAAAAATTTGGACAAATGCCCGGTATGTGGTGCAAAACGGTACAAAAACAATGCTAACTATTGTGGGGGCGAGGACATAGTTCAAACAGACGGGAATAAAAGAAAGAGGAGGGGTAGTGTTGCTTGTAATGAGGAACCTGACACTTGTGTAGGAGTTGATGATGATGGGAAGCAGAGGAAAATTCCCTCCTTGGTCATATGGTACCTCCCTGTAGCCGATCAGCTGAGGCGTCTGTTCTCAAACCCAAATGACGCTAAACTAATGCAATGGTGGGATTCTGATAAGCGCAGGAAGGGAGACGGAAAGATTCGCCATCCAGCCGACGCTAGCCAGTGGCAGAAATTCGACGAGAAGCATAAAGAATTTGCAAAAGATCCAAGAAATGTTCGGTTTGCTTTGAGTACGGATGGAATGAATCCATTTGGTCAAAGGATGAGCACACACAGCACATGGCCAGTTGTCTTGAGCATGTTCAACATACCTACATGGTTGTGCCAGAAGCGAAAGTATCTTTTCCTATGCATACTTATACAAGGCCACAAGCATCCAGGCATAGATATTGATATTTTTCTTGAGCCTCTGTTGGAAGAGATGGCAAATTTATGGAACAATGGTATCAAGATGATTGATGGTTTTACATAGCAAGAATTCACCCTAAGAGTTATGATCTTCGTTACCATCAATGATTACCAGGCGTTGTTTGTGCTTTCAGGGCAGGTCAAAGGAAAGACGGCATGCAGTGTATGCTTGGACGACGAAACCGATTGGTATTTCCTCGACGAAACTAGAAAGGGAGTTTTCCTGAGGTACAGACGTTTCTTAGAGGAAGGACAAAAGTACCGAGGTAAGAAGTTCCATCAATTTTTTGGAGGCAACGCTGTGATAGGTCCCGCTCCTGCAAAACAAGACGGACACGCAGTTTTTCAGATGGTCAAGGACATCGAGGTTGAATATGGAAAGATGACGAAAGATGGAAAGCTGAAAAAAAGAGATAAGGCACATAAGGATGGCATGCCGTTTAAGAAGAAGTCAATTTTCTTCAAGTACTTACCATATTGGGAGGACCTAGAGGTCCGCCATGCCATAGATGGTATGCACATGAAGAAGAATGTGTTCGGTAACATGATTGGGCCCTTACTGGATTCAAAGGATAACCTGAAGTCGTGCCAGGACTTGGTAGCTATGAACATTAGAGATGATCTTCACCCTATAGATGAGGGGAATGGAAGATATAAACTTCCCACGGCTAGCTACAACTTAACATTGGCTGAGAAGAGGGCAGTATGTCAGTGTTTATGGGGTATCAGAGTGCCGAGTCGTTACTCATCCAACATCAAGAAACTAGTGTCAATGAAAGATCTCTCGTTTACTGGATACAATTGTCATGATTGCCATGTTATGTTGACTGTATTCCTTGCAATTGCAATCAGGGCGATCAAGCCAGTATATGTAAAGATGGTGATCACTCAGTTGTGTTACTTCTTCGACAGAGTTTCTCAGAAGGTGATTGTCAAAGACGAATTGGACGATCTGCAGGTTTTTGTCAGGGAGACCATGGTCAGCTTGAGATGTGCTTTCCTCCACAATTTTTTGACATCACAGAACACCTCATGATTCACATGGTAGATCAGATAAGGGCACTGGGTCCCCTATACTTACACGAAATGTGGGCATACGAGCGTTTCTTGTCAATCTTGAACCGATACGTACTGAATCGTGCAAACCCTGAGGGAAGCATGATAGAGGGATACAGTACTGAAGAAGTCATCGAGTGCTGCCTGGCTTATCTAAAAGATAATTTGGGGATTGGTTTACCAGCATCACTTCATCAGGGAAGATTGGATGGTATCGGCATAGCGGGGAGGAAAACATTATCGACAAGGACATGAATGAGATAAAACTAGCACATTACAGTGTCCTGCAACGCATCACACTAATGGGACCATTCATCCAAAGACACCTAGATGTTGTAAAAGCAGAAAGTCATGGTCGCTCATAGGATTGGATCATGAAGGAGCACAAGCGCCGATTCGTCGATTGGTTCAAGGAACAGGACATACCAGATGGGGAAACCATAGAAGAAAAAACAATCAAAAGATTGGCATCAGGACCATCCGCTCAGGTCACATCATGGCAAGGTTATGATATTAATGGCTACATATTTTATACTGCCAAAAAAGACAAGAAAAGCGTGTCTCAAAATTGCAGTGTTCGCACACAAGCCTTAGATGGAAATACCGGCCAAAACATCACATATTATGGCATCATAGATGATATATGGGAACTAGACTATGGTTGTAATATTAGGTTCCTCGTCTTTCGGTGTAGATGGGTGAACCACCCAAGATGTGTTGAGGTGGACAACTATGGACTAACAATTGTTGACCTTCAAAATATTGGATACAAAGATGACCCTTGGATACTTGCTTCACATGTTGCACAGGTTCTTTATGTAATCTTGTCACACCCGGATTTACGAAGGAAATCCGAATGCTACTATATGTGTACCAGGAAGTCTTTACATACATATAGCTTAGAAATAAATATCAAAGAAAAGGAAAACAGTGCTCGATAACATAAACAGGAATAAAGTCATTACATCACAGGCATTACATTATTATCGAGTTATCAAAGTAGCGGAAGAGTAAGCATCTAAATCCACTGAGCCTCCACAGGGACTCTGACTGGGGGACTGCACTGCCTAGAAGTCCAGAAACTCCTCGAGAAACGCATCCACTGGCGGCTCATCTGAGTACCCATCCGGGATTTTGTTGATATGAAGCAAGTGTAAGTAATCCATCTTACTTAGCAAGCATAACATGATTAAATGAGGCTCAAAAGGCTATGCAAGGTTTAAACTGCGGTTAGCATTTTTAGTTGATTACTTTTAGAATTAACCTGAATTACTACAGTTATATGACAACCCAGTTGAAACCCACATTATGGAAACATGTGAAGTATAATTAACGAACAACATCATATTAAACCATTTATCCGGAAAACAAGGAACCGCTCGAAAAGGATCCAGGCCGCTCTTGACCGTGAGCACGGCTGATATATCAGATCATAACACTCTGCAGAGGTTGTACAACTTTACCCACAAGTCGTGATTCTCCTTTGTCATAGACAAGTGTGCCTCCAAAAACAGGTACGGGGTTTCACTACGAGACCTTTCAAAAGACACCCTAGCAGCTAGTGGCAGTGTGAACCTCTTCTGCTCCCACCAAAAGTAAATATCAGCCCATCCGAGACAAGTGAGGGACCCAAAGGCCCTCCCTGCTCCCACCAAAATAAATGTCAGCCCATCTGAGACAGACCGAGGCCACCGCTCCTGGCCCTCTCCTCCGAGTCAAGCCAGATAGCCACTTAGACAAGCTAGAGCCGTACAATTTACTTAGTCAAGACCAGAACCATTTGATCCTTGTGGTTGTACGGTTTTCCTGGGTGGCCGCTTTAAGAATCGGAACCTTAGGGTGAGACGCTTAGAGCAATCCAAACACATGCTCAAGCTCCCTACACCAAGTTGCTAAAAAGCATATTTTAATAAGGTTTCAAGTATATCATTAATCAATATTAACATTTAATAATGATCGTTAGCGTTTGCAAGCATAGCACAACTTAACAAAACTACCCATATGCAAAACCCAGGGTGATCAAGGAATATAGGATATATAAATCTAGTCATTCCAAAGGTTTAACAAATTTAGACACATGCATGAATGAATAACATGGTTAATAGGTGAATAGGTATCAAGGATAAATCATGTTACACTTGCCTTCATCAAAATATTGCTGCTGATCCGGGTCTTCAAAGTCTTGATCAAAACCGGCCTCGTACTGCTCACCGTCTACACAAGCGTTCCATCACCACACATACATCCATCACAAGCCAATACATGCATACAAAAGTATTTCTATTAGAACAGTACACCATACAGCATAAACAGAAGCAAAAAAGGATAGAAAACTAATCTACGCATTTCTACGAACACAACAACGCGAAAATCACTCTAATCGGATTTACGGTGATTAAACTACACTAAAAACAAGATCGAGGACTAATCTGCGATGAACCGAGGACCTAAACATGATTATCTATAGACTGCAGGGGGTAGCAGGGATGTTTTTCTGAACTGCAAGGGGGACGGCGGGTTGATTACTGATTCTTCCAGGGACTCTTTAACAAAACTACGAAGGGGTATCTTTGTTTTAATCTGGACCACTGGTGATAGATCGGACGGCTGATGCTTCTTCTCCTTGCTCTGTTCGGTCTGTACAGGGGGAGGGACACCGTGTCCTCGCCGTTCCTTCGCGAACAGAACGGCGCACCGCCCAGAACACGCCGGCGTCGGCCTGTCCGGGGGCCTCGGACCTCCGTTTCGCGAACGGTTTGAACCAGGGGCTAGAGAGCGACGGCGCGAACTCGTCTTGACGCTTACCTCGGGCAAGGAGGCAGCAGACTCGGCGCGCCGCAGATGGGAACGGTCTGGTTCGTCGGTGTTCGGTCTGCTGCTTCTGGGGCAACGGGGCCGAAGTTCTGGAGTCCCTGCATGACCATGGAATAGGGAAGGAGGATGAGGTAAAGCTCGGGCAGGTGGCGAAACAAGGCCATGGTGGCAGCGGCTTACCTTGCCGAGCCCTGGTCACGAACTTGGATGGTCACGGCACCGGTGGTCAGTGGATTGTGATGCACAATGACGAAGGGGATAGAGGGGGCTCATCCATGAGACCTTATAGGAGGGGGAAGGGGCACTGGTGGCCGGGAATCGAAGGGAACAGGGGCGACGGGAGAGCTTCAGCCCCATGGATTGAATGTTTGTGAGTGGAATTGATGGGGATTTCGGTTTCCAGTGGGAGTGGAAGGGAAGGGAGGGGGTTCGGTCACCTGTTGTTCTTGAATCGTAGAGAGAGAGGGGCGAGGGGATGGGACGGGGCGCTTCTGTGCGAGATGGAAAAGGGGCGACGTTTCTGTTCTTGCGAAGGAGACAGAAGGGGGCGACGGGAAGGGGGCGACGGGGGTGTCCCTGCGTGCGTGAGGCGTGCGTGAAGGGGGATGATGGTGGACCGTGCGTGAGGAAAAGTGGGGGCCTGCCTGGGCTGGGCCCAAGGGTGAAAGGGGAGGGCGTGAGTGCAGGAAGAGAAAGGGGCGGCCCGTAGGTTGGTTGGGCTGTGGGGGAAAAGGGTTGGGTTGGGCTCATGGGAGAAAGAGAGAAAGAGACAGGCCGGGCCGGATTGGTTTAAGGGTTTTAGATCCGGGTTGGACTTGGGTTGGATTTGGATCGGACTTTGGGTTCTGGGTTTTCGGACACTGGGAAAGAAAGAAAACAGAAAACAAAATCGGGCCGAGTTAGGGTTAGGTTTTCCGGACTCTAGGGCTAGCACACAAAACACTCAAACAATAAAACGATGCATCGGCATGAAATGCATACAAACAAGTTTCTAAACCTAGTTGATTTTAATTTCGAAAAAGGTTTTTATTTTCCTAAATTTTGTGAATGCTCACACAAAAATATAGCAAATTAATTACTTTATTAGAAACAAAATTTTTAGGGTGTTACAAACCTACCCCCCTTAAAATGAATCTCGTCCTCGAGATTCGGTTGAGCCTTCAAACAGCTGCGGAAATTCTGCTTTTAGATCTTCTTCTCTTTCCCAAGTTGCCTCATCCACTGAGTGTCGGCTCCACTGCACCTTATACATTCGTATCACCTTACTCCTTGTAACTCTTTCTACCACTTCCAGTATCTTGATGGGGTGTTCTTTATAAGTGAGATCCTCTTGTACATCAAGTTCCTCTAGAGGTAGCTGTTCTTCTGGTACTCGTAAACACTTCTTTAGTTGTGATACGTGGAACACATCATGTACGCCGGACAGTCTAGCTGGCAGTTCCAATTGATAAGCCACTTCACCTTTTCTGTCCAACACCTTGAATGGCCCAATGTATCTCGGTGCTAGTTTGCCTTTCACATTAAATCTGCGAACTCCTCTCATAGGTGACACCTTGAGATATACGTAGTCGCCAATGTCAAAACTAAGGTCTCGACGTCTGACATCCGCATAACTCTTTTGCCTGGATTGTGCTACCTTCAAATTCTGCCTGATTGTTTGCACCTGTCTTTCAGCCACTTTAAGAATTTCAGGTCCAAACACTTGGCTTTCTCCCGTTTGATTCCAGAACAAGGGTGTCCTGCATTTCCTGCCATAAAGTGCTTCAAAAGGTGCCATTTGTAGACTCTTCTGGAAACTGTTGTTATAAGAGAATTCTGCATAGGGCAAACTCTTATCCCAACTTGTTCCGTACTGTAAAGCACAAGCCCTCAACATATCTTCCAAGATTTGGTTTGTCCTTTCAGTTTGTCCATCTGTCTGTGGATGATAAGCCGAACTGAAGTTTAGTTTTGTATCCATTGACTCGTGAAGTTTATGCCAGAACTGTGATGTGAATTGTGATCCCCGATCTGACACTATCTTCTTTGGGACACCATGCAAGCATACTATTCTTTCCATGTATAGCTCTGCTAACTTTGCACCTGAGTAGGTTGTCTTCACCGGAACGAAATGAGCCACCTTGGTTAGTCGATCTACGATTACCCATATAGAGTCAAAACCTCTCTGAGTTCGGGGCAAACTGACTATAAAGTCCATTTCAACTTCTTCCCATTTCCATTCTGGTATTTTCAAAGGTTGGAGTAAACCGGCAGGTCTCTGATGTTCCGCTTTAACCCTTTGACATGTGTCACATAGAGCGACATATGTTGCAACATCCCGCTTAAGTCCATACCACCAATATCTCTCTTTAATATCCAAATACATCTTTGTACTTCCCGAGTGTATGGAGTAAGCTGAATCATGTGCTTCCCTTAGAATAGCATCCCTTATATGCTTCAGATTGGGCACACATATTCTTTTGCCGAACCACACAATTCCTTGCTCATCCATGGTAAATCCTGGTGCTTTTCCTTGAATAATCAAAGCTATGATTTCCTGAATCTTCCTATCCTCATGTTGACCTTCTTTAATCTCTTTTTCTAGCGTTGGTTCAACTTCCATTTCCACCGTACTAGCGGCAAATCCCAGATTCAATCGTTCAAATTCTTTATTAAGTTCTTTTGGTAACTGGGTAATTCTATTTGCATGACTTTTTCTGCTTAGAGCATCTGCCACCACATTCGCCTTTCCTGGATGATATTGAATCTCCAGGTCATAATCTTTGATTAATTCCAACCATCGGTGTTGCCTCAAATTCAAGTCTGACTGTGTGAACACATACTTCAGACTCTTGTGGTCAGTATAGATGTCACATTTGTGACCAATCAAGTAGTGTCTCCAGATTTTTAAAGCATGCACCACTGCTGCAAGTTCAAGATCATGAGTCGGATAATTTAACTCATGCTTTCTTAATTGTCTGGAGGCATATGCTACCACTTTTCCTTCTTGCATAAGTACACATCCCAAACCTTGGCGAGATGCATCACAATATATAGAGAAACTCTTGGTTATATCTGGCAATACCAATACTGGAGCAGTGGTTAACCTTTTCTTGAGCACCTCAAAACTGGCTTGACATTTTTCTGACCATACGAACTTCACATTCTTCTCTAGTAAAGATGTCATAGGTTTAGCAATTTTGGAGAACCCTTCAATGAATCGTCGATAATATCCAGCCATTCCAAGGAAACTCCGAATTTCACTGACATCTTTTGGTGGATTCCAACTCAACACATCCTTGACTTTCTTTGGGTCGACTGCCACTCCTCCGTTGGATACGACATGACCCAAAAATGCTACTTCCTTCAGCCAAAATTCACATTTACTAAACTTGGCATATAACCGTTGATCCCTGAGCCTTTGCAATACCAACCGCAGATGTTCTTCATGCTCTTCTTCATTCTTGGAGAAAATCAGAATGTCATCAATAAATACCACCACAAACTTGTCCAAATAATCCATGAAGATTTTGTTCATTAGGTACATGAAGTATGCAGGAGCATTGGTTAACCCGAATGACATAACTGTGAACTCATATAATCCATATCGGGTAACGAACGCTGTCTTGGGTATATCAGAAGCACGAATTCTCATCTGGTGGTATCCTGATCTAAGATCAATCTTAGAGAATACACATGCTCCCTTCAGTTGATCAAAGAGATCATCGATCCTTGGCAGTGGGTACTTATTCTTTATAGTTACATCATTGAGCGCGCGGTAATCGATGCACATTCTCTGTGATCCATCTTTCTTCTCAACAAATAATACCGGTGCTCCCCAAGGTGAAGAGCTAGGTCGAATATAACCCTTCTCAAGTAGCTCATCTAATTGCTTCTTGAGTTCTTCTAATTCTCTCACACCCATTCTATATGGTCGCTCAGCTATAGGTGCAGTGCCAGGTTTAAGATCAATAAGAAATTCAACTTCGCGTTCTGGTGGCATACCTGGCAACTCTGCAGGAAATACATCGGGGAATTCCTTCACCACATTAATGTCTTCCATGGCCATCTCCTTCGCTTGATTTGCCTGGCACACCTCTGAAGCTGTCATAGTTGCTTGATATTCCACTTTTTCTCCAGATTTTGCTGTCAGTTGCACTGCTCTTTTGGCACACTGAATTACTCCATCATGCTTTGCTAGCCATGCCATTCCCAAGATGACATCAATTCCCGTGGAATTCAGGACTATAGGATGGGCTATAAATTCTACCCCCCTTATATTAATTTTAACCTCGGTGCATCTTAGAGTGGCCTTTAATTCCCCACCTGGTGAACTAACTATCATGGTGTTTTTCAATGGTTGTATGATCATCATATGCTTTTTCACAAACTGAGCAGATATAAATGCATGCGAAGCTCCAGAATCAAATAATACTGATGCAGGTTGTGAGTTCACTGGGAACGTACCGATCACCACATCTGTTGAGTCCTGAGCAGCTTCCACGTTCACGTGGTTGACCTTCCCACGAGTGTAGTTTTGTTGGCCTCCATTCCTCGGTGCCTGCTGCTGATTTCCATTGCGGTGCTGTAGTTGGGAATTCTGTCCACCCATCTTCTTCTTAGGACAGTTATTTGCATAATGTCCTGGCTCACCACAATGAAAGCATACTCTCCCAGATTGAGCTACAGGTGTTTTATTAGCCTGTGTGAGAGGTGGAGCTTGGATTCTCNTCGCGACTGTGAACTCTCGGCCTGCTGCGCGGCGGCTCGCTCCAGCAGCTCGGCGAGTTCCCGCTGCGCCTTGCGGGCCTCCGGGGTCACCGGCGGGGGAAGCCCCCTCACGAGCATGGCCGCCGCGGCTATGTTTTGTCCGGCGTGGGCGAAACACGGGGGCGGGGCACCGTCATCGTCGACGATTTGGCGCTGCACGTCCCGGGCGCGCTCCCGCGCGGGAGGCGCGTCTCTGATCTGCAGGAGCTCGCGCTCGACGCGCTCCCGTTCCTGCTCGACCCGCGCCCGTTCCTGCTCCAATCTGCGACGGGCTTCTTGGAGCTCCTCCCGGCGTTGCCGGGCGTCGTCGGCTTGGGAGCGCCGGGGCGGTGTAGCCGCTCTTCGCGGGGCCGGCTGCCCTGCTACTGCCGCGGCCTGGGCCGCAGCCGGAGCGGGAGCGACGGGCGCGTCGGCCACCGGGTGGCCGTCGTCAGGGCCCGCTGGCCCCGAGCCGCTCTCACTCGCTTCTCCCCCCTCCCCGTCGGGAGGGTCCGCCATGAAGCATTCCCGGGAGGGGTGGTGGCTTTCTCCGACGAGCTCCGTGTCGGAGGCCTCCGAAACGGGATCGTCCAGCAGGTCGAAGACCGATTCGGAGACGTGATCGATCACCCCGACGAACTCGCTGTCCGCCGGGGTGGGGCTCAGGAGGCGCGTCACCAGGCGGGACACGACTTCAGCCGCGTTGCACAGACCGTATGGGACCGCATACGGTGGGATGTAGTTCAGCATCTCCGGGGGGAGAGGGGCTCCTCCCAGAAGCTGAGTAGCGACGTTCGCCAGGGCGAACCTGGCACAGCGCACGTCTTCCTGCGTGGGCCGTGGCCCCAGGAAGATCTCGAGCTGCTCCCGCAGTGGGGCCTCGTTGGCCCTCGAGCGGGGGTTGCTAGCCTCGTCGCCAGGGGCGTTGATGTTGATGTCCGCGAGGGCCTCGGTGGCGGTCGCGACGTCAGCATCGGCAGAGTTGACCGGGGGCGTGAGAGCGACTCTCTCCAAGTCCCCGGCGTCGGTGATGACGAAATCCAAACTCCCAAGACGCAGCTGCGTCCCGGGAGTCCAGCTCGATCCGTGGGTGGCCATCCGAAGCCTGATGATCGTCGGAACGCGCAAAGTCCCCTACCTGGCGCGCCAACTGTCGGTGTGCGAAATAACCAACAAGTAAATTTCGTGGATTGCGCGTTTGGGCTCCGGATGGTTCGCGAGAGGACACAAGGGATTATACTGGTTCGGGCACGAACGCCCTACGTCCAGTTCGAGGCTGCTCGTGTTACTCGCGTTGCTCGTAGTAGGGGTTACAAGCGGTCGAGAGAGGGAGGGGCTCCCAAGTCTCTGGTGCGTCTGAGAGTGAGTGTTTCGTGGGTCGTGTTCTAGTGTGTCTTCGTCGTGTCACCGTCCTGTGATCGTCCCCTTCTCCTGAGGCTGGACTTTTCTATTTATACTCAGGAGAGGTGACGCTTTACAAGGCGTGTACAAAAAGAGTGGAAAATAGAAAGCTTGCTGAAGATGCTCCGCCGCCTGCGGGACACTGTGGACGCCGTACTGGACGCTGTTCGAGACGCTGATCGGAGTTGTTGGGGACGTGGCTCTCCCTGCGTGGACGCTGATCGGAGTTGTTGGAGACGTGGCTCTCCCTACGTGGACGCTGATCGGAGTTGTTGGGGACGTGGCTCTCCCTGCGTGGCGCCCGCGTACGGGTAAGTCAGTGAGAGTCACATCCGCTGGCCGCGCCGGACAGTGCTTGGTGAGACCAATTAATGCCGATGGGAAATGGCATGGGCGTATGGAGACACATCCTTACGCCGGGTCTTCCGGACGCTCCACTTCGTCTAGGGCCCACGCCGACTCGGGCGAGACGGAGAGAGGTCGGGCGAGATAGCGACAGGAGTGGATCGGCCGAGGTGGACGAGGGTCGGCCGAGGCGGGCGAGGGTCGGCCGAGGCGGACGGGAGTCGGCCGAGACGGATGAGGGTCGGCCGAGGCGGACGGGAATCGGCCGAGACGGATGGGGGTCGGCCGAGGCGGACGAGGGTCGGCCGAGGCGGACGGGAGTCGGCCGAGACGGATGAGGGTCGGCCGAGTCAGGGGAAAACCGATCCTCCCCTAATCTGATGTTCTTCGGGTTTTCTTACGCCTATCTTCTTCCTGAAACTGCGTGGTCCCACCCGTCGGTGAGAGGGTCGGATATTGATATCCGACACAAAGATTTTTAATAAATTAATGACAAGGCAAATCAAGAATAGATTAAATAAACAAAATGAGGTATGTATAATCAATAATTAAAATAAGCAAGGTTAAATCAAAATGAAATAAAGCAAGGAGTTTAAAGCACAAACTCTAAACGACCATTCTAAACTAGGCTGCGCATCCTACAGTCAGCACTGCTTTGATACCACTCTGTCACACCCGGATTTACGAAGGAAATCCGAATGCTACTATATGTGTACCCAGGAAGTCTTTACACACATATAGCTCAGAAATGAATATCAAAGAAAGGAAAACAGTGCTCGATAACATAAACAGGAATAAAGTCATTACATCACAGGCATTACATTATTATCGAGCTTATCAAAGTAGCGGAAGAGTAAGCATCTAAATCCACTGAGCCTCCACAGGGACTCTGACTGGGGGACTGCACTGCCTAGAAGTCCAGAAACTCCTCGAGAAACGCATCCACTGGCGGCTCATCTGAGTACCCATCCGGGATTTTGTTGATATGAAGCAAGTGTAAGTAATCCATCTTACTTAGCAAGCATAACATGATTAAATGAGGCTCAAAAGGCTATGCAAGGTTTAAACTGCGGTTAGCATTTTTAGTTGATTACTTTTAGAATTAACCTGAATTACTACAGTTATATGACAACCCCAGTTGAAACCCACATTATGGAAACATGTGAAGTATAATTAACGAACAACATCATATTAAACCATTTATCCGGAAAAACAAGGAACCGCTCGAAAAGGATCCAGGCCGCTCTTGACCGTGAGCACGGCTGATATATCAGATCATAACACTCTGCAGAGGTTGTACAACTTTACCCACAAGTCGTGATTCCCCTTTGTCATAGACAAGTGTGCCTCCAAAAACAGGTACGGGGTTTCACTACGAGACCTTTCAAAAGACACCCTAGCAGCTAGTGGCAGTGTGAACCTCTTCTGCTCCCACCAAAAGTAAATATCAGCCCATCCGAGACAAGTGAGGGACCCAAAGGCCCTCCCTGCTCCCACCAAAATAAATGTCAGCCCATCCGAGACAGACCGAGGCCACCGCTCCTGGCCCTCTCCTCCGAGTCAAGCCAGATAGCCACTTAGACAAGCTAGAGCCGTACAATTTACTTAGTCAAGACTAGAACCATTTGATCCCTGTGGTTGTACGGTTTTCCTGGGTGGCCGCTTTAAGAATCGGAACCTTAGGGTGAGACGCTTAGAGCAATCCAAACACATGCTCAAGCTCCCTAGACCAAGTTGCTAAAAAGCATATTTTAATAAGGTTCCAAGTATATCATTAATCAATATTAACATTTAATAATGATCGTTAGCGTTTGCAAGCATAGCACAACTTAACAAAACTACCCATATGCAAAACCCAGGGTGATCAAGGAATATAGGATTTAAATCTAGTCATTCCAAAGGTTTAACAAATTTAGACACATGCATGAATGAATAACATGATTAATAGGTGAATAGGTATCAAGGATAAATCATGTTACACTTGCCTTCCTCAAAATATTGCTGCTGATCCGGGTCTTCAAAGTCTTGATCAAAACCGGCCTCGTACTGCTCACCGTCTACACAAGCGTTCCATCACCACACATACATCCATCACAAGCCAATACATGCATACAAAAGTATTTCTATTAGAACAGTACACCATACAGCATAAACAGAAGCAAAAAAGGATAGAAAACTAATCTACGCATTTCTACGAACACAACAACGTGAAAATCACTCTAATCGGATTTACGGTGATTAAACTACACTAAAAACAAGATCGAGGACTAATCTGCGATGAACCGAGGACCTAAACATGATTATCTATAGACTGCAGGGGGTAGCAGGGATGTTTTTCTGAACTGCAAGGGGGACGGCGGGTTGATTACTGATTCTTCTAGGGACTCTTTAACAAAACTACAAAGGGGTATCTTTGTTTTAATCTGGACCACTGGTGATAGATCGGATGGCTGATGCTTCTTCTCCTTGCTCTGTTCGGTCTGTACAGGGGGAGGGACACCATGTCCTCGCCGTTCCTTCGCGAACAGAACGGCGCACCGCCCAGAACACGCCGGCGTCGGCCGGTCCGGGGGCCTCGGACCTCCGTTTCGCGAACGGTTTGAACCAGGGGCTAGAGAGCGACGGCGCGAACTCATCTTGACGCTTACCTCGGGCAAGGAGGCAGCAGACTCGGCGCGCCGCAGATGGGAACGGTCTGGTTCGTCGGTGTTCGGTCTGCTGCTTCTGGGGCAACGGGGCCGGAGTTCTGGAGTCCCTGCATGACCATGGAACGGGGAAGGAGGATGAGGTAAAGCTCGGGCAGGTGGCGAAACAAGGCCATGGTGGCAGCGGCTTACCTTGCCGAGCCCTGGTCACAAACTTGGATGGTCACGGCACCGGTGGTCAGTGGATTGTGATGCACAATGACGAAGGGGATAGAGGGGGCTCATCCATGAGACCTTATAGGAGGGGGAAGGGGCACTGGTGGCCGGGAATCGAAGGGAACAGGGGCGACGGGAGAGCTTCAGCCCCATGGATTGAATGTTTGTGAGTGGAATTGATGGGGATTTCGGTTTCCAGTGGGAGTGGAAGGGAAGGGAGGGGGTTCGGTCACCTGTTGTTCTTGAATCGTAGAGAGAGAGGGGCGAGGGGATGGGACGGGGCGCTTCTGTGCGAGATGGAAAAGGGGCGACGTTTCTGTTCTTGCGAAGGAGACAGAAGGGGGCGACGGGAAGGGGGCGACGGGGGTGTCCCTGCGTGCGTGAGGCGTGCGTGAAGGGGGATGATGGTGGACCGTGCGTGAGGAAAAGTGGGGGCCTGCCTGGGCTGGGCCCAAGGGTGAAAGGGGAGGGCGTGAGTGCAGGAAGAGAAAGGGGCGGCCCGTAGGTTGGTTGGGCTGTGGGGGAAAAGGGTTGGGTTGGGCTCATGGGAGAAAGAGAGAAAGAGACAGGCCGGGCCGGATTGGTTTAAGGGTTTTAGATCCGGGTTGGACTCGGGTTGGATTTGGATCGGACTTTGGGTTCTGGGTTTTCGGACACTGGGAAAGAAAGAAAACAGAAAACAAAATCGGGCCGAGCTAGGGTTAGGTTTTCCGGACTCTAGGGCTAGCACACAAAACACTCAAACAATAAAACGATGCATCGGCATGAAATGCATACAAACAAGTTTCTAAACCTAGTTGATTTTAATTTCCGAAAAAGGTTTTTATTTTCCTAAATTTTGTGAATGCTCACACAAAAATCTAGCAAATTAATTACTTTATTAGAAAGAAAATTTTTAGGGTGTTACAAACCTACTCTTCTAAAAAATAGAAGCACATTGTGATCCCAGGAAAACAAGCTATTATAGGAGCTGGCGGAGTTGAGGACGTCGAACAATACAATCAGTTCGAAGAAATGAACCTCTTCCAAGATCTAACAGAGAAGATACAGAATGTAGAAGCAAGCATAAAAAGGGGCGAAAAGCCTTGGGCACGGAATGATGGAGAACCAAGAATTGTCACCGGCTAGATATGAAATGTATATTACCTTCTGTTCAAATTTCAATTTGTATGCATGTGTATTGTGAAGGATTGATTGCCTCAGAGGGTATGAACGGGGACTTCTTCACATTACTATATTAACTTATATTCATATTGTGGCGCGAACATAGTTGACTGCGATGTTGCCTAAACGACAGTTTTATACAGTGAGTCCACAGTAGAAAGCATCGGACGAATGTCCATTCATTCGGTGGTCACGACAGTAGCTGGGTCTGACTTCCCTTTGGCATAGTTTTAACCAGTCCAGGAATAACAGAACGCAGCGGACCAATGTCTCTTCATTTGGTGCCGCGCTCGGAGTTGCCCGACATCACTTCAGCCACCCATTCATCCAGTCGGCCTACAACAGAAGTCACCTTTTGAACCTGCGTCCATTCTGTGTGATCTAAGGATGAAGACTGCAGCGCTACACAGCCAACACATTTATTCGGTGCTAGAAGCGTAATACAGACCCAACGATCACGTCATCACCCTGTGTACTAGTGCAAGCTAAGCCACCACAGGATGAACGGCCATTAAAACGCTCCGTGCTAAACACCGACCAGCTGATGAAACTGTGACATTGTTTCTGATCTAACTCGTCCACCACATCCTTCTTTGAGTCTCTTGTCTATTTCCTTGCTTCTAGCCATGTGTCTTGAGTTATTTTCGATGACCACTGGTCTAACTCGAGTGTGCAACTCTCTCTATGTAGTTATTTTTATCTTGTTTATTTGGCTTCCATTTTAATATCTATTTGCATTCCTATTTCTATCGCAGTCAGGGCGAGTGGCACCATTCTCATCCAACATTCAGAGTATATGCAATGAAATATATATAACAAGTCTCACAAGTTCTTACATCAATGCTAAAGACAAATTCAAATCCATACGAAAAGGATAAAGGTACATCAATGATACACATTTCTTACACTGCTTCGCGCCCTTAGTAATCCAACATACACTACAAGAAATCCTTAAATCTGTGACGGATTTTTTATGACGTATTCAGAGAACGTCACTAATTATATGTAATCTGTGACGACTATATATTTTCTGTCACAGATCTACAAGTGTGGATATAAAGCCCATAATATAGTGACGTTTTATTAAATCCGTCACAATCCGGCCCAGAAACTGGTGACGTTCTATAGAATTCGTCATGGATCAGCATGACAATATTAAGGTTTTATTTAAATAGAAAAGGAAGCAAAAATGTTTTACTTAAAAAGGAAAATAAGAAGCACCAACATGCATTGCCTTACCACTACACCAAGCGTCCATTTATGACTCATAAAAAAGAGCCTCCATTTGTGATAACGCACGGTAATAGCAGGTATGGATTTACCTTTTTTAAAAAAATAAAAAAACAGAGGTAAAATCGAGAAACTCCACAAAAAAAAAAGGAATTCCGGTGGTCAAAGGGTTCGAACCTAGGACTCAGGTCAAGGTGTACAAACGCACTACTTACCACCACACCAAACAACATATTTTCTCATACTAAGGTGGTAACAAGGTTGTGTTCAATTTTGAGGTCCATATGAATTCAAAAATATTGTAAGGTGTGAAAACTTCAATGTTTGAGTTGAGTTGTATGAAACAATGAGGGGGATCCATCCATTTTGTGAACAATGTGTATTCCTTTTTTGTAAAATTCAATGAAACTTTTATGTCAAGCTTAAACATCCATAAAATGATTCTACGACAATTTTAAGAAGTTTCGGAGAAGTTTTAAGTTTTATTATCATTATTTTATAATAAGGTTGCAAGTAGAAGTTTGAATTATGCCTAACAAACATTTGAACTTTTCATCTATTTTCAGGATATGAGTTATAATAGAACTGAAATACTTAAAATATATTTTTGAGAAATTTGTAAATTTTATTTGAGATACATATAGTTCAAATTTTAATTATTTCCCTATTGCAATAAAATAAAAAAAGAAAAAGAAAAATGTTAAGCAGGGGGTAATGAAACAGGCCCATTTAGGCCCAAATAGCCCAATCGTTTTGGACCGTTCATCACCGAATGGATGGCTCCGATCGCCTTCGCTTGGTATATAAGGAAGCTGCATCCCCAAACCCTAGCTTCTGCTCCTCCTCGCACCTGGCTTCCCCCTCCCGGCCGCAGCCCCCTACTCGCACGCCTTCTTCGATCCACCACCACCTCCTCCTCCGATCCAGCATGGCTCCTCTCCCCTCCACCTCTCTGTTTCCCTCTCCTCCTCAGATCCAAGCGCTGCCCCCCTCCTCAACTCCGGTGAGGCGTCGGCGGATCTGCCCCCGCCTCCCGCGGTGATGGCGGCGCCGCGGCCAGCCCCCGCGGGCAGGCACGTCCAAGCGGGACGGCGAAGGCAGCGACCGAGCTCCCCGGCGGGCAGCACATCATGGGGCAGGGACGCCTCCCACGGCTGGCCTGCGAGCGGCGCGATGCGGGGCGGCCCCCTCCCGCCTGCTCATAGCGCCCCCCGCCTCGTAGCTATTGCGATGGTGCGGATCCCTGGCCGGGGCAGCGCGCCTGACCATGGTGGATTTGCCGGCGCCGGTACGAGCCTTGGGACTGCAGCGGCGCCGGTACGCAGCTGCCGGACACAGTTCGCACCTGGCCCTTAGCGCTCGAGCTCGCGCTGCACTGCCAACATGAGGTACGCTACTCCTCTCCGTACGCACCAATTTTCGATCTCTATCTCCTAGATATGTGCTCCCCTGTTAAATCTGAGGAGGTCCTCCTGTTGTTCCTCCCCGTCCAGATCGATGAGGAGGTCCGGTCGTGGCCAACGATGCCTCTTCCATCACCCCCCCTATGGTTCTTGATGGCTAGTGACGGCTCTATCACTTTGGCCATCTACGTATGGGTGGTGCCCACTACAAATCTTTTCTAATGTCTTGAATGCTCTGCACCTTGTCGTTGCCGATGGATTGATACAAATTCAGGTTGTATTTTAGAACTTCTTTTCTGTCATCTACTGGTCTGTTTTGCTTGTGCTTGTTACTATGTCCAGCCATAGCTATATCCTTTGTGTGAATGTTTGAATGTATGCCCAAGCCTTTAGAACTGCCAGCAAAGAGGTTGGCTTTCTTCTTCCAGTATGTGCGTGCCTGCAGATTAATCCTCGTTTATGATACGCCTGAAATAAGAATACTAGGATGGGTACATGGGTTAATCTGAGTAGGGTCTCAACATCTGTAGATATATTTATGTGCAAGAAGATGACACAAACTTTTTATGCATACTGAATTTTGCATAAAGCTATGCCTTCTGTATTGGTTACTTACATCTACGTAAACGAAATGTGCGGCATATGAATGATGAGATACTACTGGAGTATATTTATGCATATATAACAATAATAATCATTAGTCAAGGTCGTGTTTAGGGACCATGTCAAAAACATTGCCCCGAACACCACTGATTCGTTGCATGCATTCATTTCTGGTGTTGTGCGTGTGTTTGACACTTCATTTAGCAACAGCTAGCTACTGAATTCAGCACTGCAAGCAAATGTGAGTAGGTGGCTTTAGGCTACATTTTGTTAGTAGCTAGAAATTGAATGAAATAACTGATGCAGTATAAACATCTATGCAGGCTGAATAGGAGAGGTATTCTTGTTAGCAAGCAGAAGGTCTGACAACAGCCTTGAAACTGCTTTATCAAGTAAGTTGATATACACAGTACTTTAAATCTGATGAACAAGTTCAGTTTAGTAGTACCGCATGAGTACCAAGTAGTGTAGCAGCAGGAAACATCATCTTCACAAAAATTCTGAAACTAGCCTGGTAAGCACTAATAATGCCATTTGTTTGTCATATTTTCCATGGATGTGCATGCTTTTTTAACATGATCTGGTCAAAGTTGATAATGGTGTGACCTGTTCTATTTTGTTACAACTGCTTCAAATTCCAGTAACTATAACCTATTGTTATAATTTGATAGTAATGAATTCATAACTTTTCATTGCAAATATTGCAGACTTAAAGTATTTGGCAATGTGCTCTTTTCAGGTCAAGGATTAGATGCAAAGGAACAAGTAGTTAAAAGAGATTGATTAATGATGAGATCCGGCCAGTGAAAAGCAAGTTTAGAGAAATGCAGACTAATGGTTTTGCTCATTCCGTAGCTCAGTTTTGTTACCTTTCTAATACATCATGAAATGTCTTTGGTCTATATTTTGTGTACCTATGATTTCAATATATATGGTGTAACATGTCCGTGTATGGAATTGAGCTAGAATTGATTATTTTGTAAACTGATGTGCATGCATGAAGTCAGTCCTGCAGTGTGTTGGACCATAAAGGTGATTGGGCTGTTACTTGAAAGTGGGCCAGATTGAAAATAAATAATTTACTTTATTGGGCTAAGCCCACAACGAAATGGGTTTGAAATTAGGGTAGCCACATCAGCATCCATGCTAGCTGCCACATCAGCATCCAAGCTAGCTGCCATGTCACACCGGTTTTCCTAGTGATGATGTGGCTATTTAATCCGTGACAAATACCCATCCTATGTGGTGACGAATTGTGACGGTTATTTTCGTCACTAAGTTTGGGCTTGGGCTGGGCTATATGGGCTTAAAGCTATTCTGTGACGGTTAAGGAACGTCACGAATCAATCTATGACAGAACGTCAAAATGTCATAAACACTACTTTATGACTGATTTTGAGGACTTTGTGACAGAATTGATCCGTCATAGATTAAAGGATTTCTTGTAGTGATAGTTTAGGTCGCTGATCGTGAAGCCTAGAACTTCATCAAAATAAAGTAGAGCATGATTTAGTGCGCTTGACGTTGCTACACATGGACGGTCATACGCACTACCATAAACCTCGAACAACGCAGGTAAGGGCCAATCATGCCAATCATGTGGCTTCTAGAAAGAGACACAAGCTTGGTACTTCGAATCTCTGGTGCATACTGGGCTCCCCACGATGCAAATATAATCAAACACCTCTAGGACTTGATCCTTAATTGCTTGAAAGCTCATTGCAGCAACGGTTTCGTCCGGTGATGCCACTATGAAGAGGACCGCTCGAACAGACCTTCATCCGATGGAGGTTCGGCACCATCTTCATGCGCGAGCACAGTTTCATCCGCTGCCGGTAAACTCCTCGGAGCGGACGAACGTGTAACGCTTTTTTGAGCCACCGCTTCAACATACGTTCTTCCTGCCCGCGTAAAATATGGCGCATCGTATATTATTGTGCATGGTTTCGGTTCAAACTAATCTGATTCACACTTCTTTGAGTCGTTGGTCGTTTTTGTTGCTTCTAATGCCATGTCTTGTGCCTTTTGAGCTTGCAGGTCCTAGTTTCACTGAAGTGTGCTTCTCTTTCATGTCTACACACTTAGCTTTGTCAAAGTATGTCCTAGCTCAAGTACCCCGTTAACTGTGACACTGGATTCTACAAAATCTTCATCTCGAAGTGACACTCGATTCTACAAAGGTCCCTAATCTTCGTGTACCATTGGTTAGTTACAACACAAATGAGTAGAGATAAAAGACATAATGAATGCACAAGAATGCATTAACTGAAATAAAATGAGAGTGCACACTTAGATACAAATGACCATCATGAGGGCATAAACAAATCCAAACGACATGTCCATATATGAGAAACTATAAAAGATACAACACTCTCACGCCCCCCAAGTACTGTCCCTAACCTCGTACTAAGGCGCATTGACACGGTCAGAGGAGGAGCAGTCCGAGGAGGGGCTAGAAGCCTGTAAGCTTACCACAAAACCACCTGCACCGTCAAGATCCATATGTACCTGAATCTGCTCGTTAATTGATACGAGAGTGGTGTCGATGGGGTCAACTGGTGTGACTGTAGTAGGAGCAGAGACCATAGGGGCAACCTCAGAAGAAGACGTGATAAAAGGAGAAGAATGTGAGCCTTCCACGGGACCACCTGCACTATCAAGAGCTGTCTCCTGCTCAATCTCCTTGGCCTTTGAGCTTGCCACGGGACCACCCGCACCCTCAAGCTCTGTCTCCTGTTCAATCTCCTCGGCCTCCGAGCCTCCCACGCGACCGCCCGCGCCCTCAGGCTCTGTCTCCTACTCAATCTCCTTGGCCTGTGAGCCTACCATGGCACTACCTGCACTATCAAGAGCTGTCTCCTGCACAATCTGCTCGGCCTGTGAGTCTGACATGGGACCACCCGCACTCTCAAACTCTGTCTCCTTCCCAATCTCCTCAGCCTTTGAGCCTGACACGGGACCATCCGCACCCTCAAGCTCTCTCTGCTGCTCAATCTCCTCAGTAAATGCTCCGGCAGTGGTGTCAGGCAATCTCCTCAGTAAATGCTCCGGCAGTGGTGTCAGGGTCGTGAGGTCGGTCATCCAGACGAGTAGGCACTGTAGTGACAGGCTAAGTCATCCTCAGGGTCGAGAGGGTCTCCTCAGGTGCCGTCTCGACAGAGAGTGGAGCTGTGGAAATCGAAGGAGACACCGTAGAGAAGTTAGCCTGACTCTGTCTCTGCTGCTCAAGGGAGGCACACTGCTGCTGCTGCTGCTCAGACATCGGTGATGGAACTGATAACATCCCAGTTTCTACAGGTGCTATCGTCGGAAAAGAAGCCAAGGGTGTCTGCAGAAAGCACCGGCTGGAGGAGGTGGAGTGAGCGGGTCGTACTGGAGCTGCTGTGGCATAGGAGGACGAGGAGGTGGCTCGATACCTGAGTGCTGGTACAACTGTCCTATGCAGCCAGTAACGTAACCGAACATATGTGAAGCTAACTTCTGCTGCTGAAGAAGCTGTGCGCTGAACTGCTACTGCTGGTGGCGCATGTCCTGAAGAAAGATCATCTGCGTTTGTCTCTGACGAGCGTGTTCAGCCTCGGAGCGACGCTGCTGATCGACCAGTGTCTGTACTATAGTAGCAAGATAATCTGGCTGAGTAACCTGTGCCTCAGTCACTCGAGGCGGTGGTGTCACTATCACAGGAGGCGGTGGAGGAGATGACTCCTCGTCTAGAACTGCTCTAGACGGACCCGCCTCGTCGTCGTGAGTACGACGCTCTGGAAAGTAAGGCGTGTAGTCCGGGTCCTCGTCCGAGTCCTCAGTGTCAGTATCAAGGTAGGTCGGAAGCTGAGCCTCTACTATAGCTAGTGCGTCCCGCTCACGCTCAAGTTCAGTCATAGCTGCCTCTACGATTACCTACAGCTGCAACCTCTCCTCTGCTACCAACATCGCTCTAGGGCGTCGGCGCTTGTCATCGGGCCGTGTGGCCAAATATGTGCCAAACTAACCCCTGGCACTGTAAAGGTCATTCTTCCAACTTCCATTCCCCAGGGAGGCAATCAAATAGCTAATCAGGTGAGCATATGGCTGTTGTCGCTGCGCTGACATCGCATCAAAAATAACATCCTCCCACTCACATATAATCAGATCTACAATATCAAACTCCTCGTGATTCATGATGTGAAGAAGGAGCCACTGCTGCAAGGCGGTGATCGTCTCGACGTTCCCTTTCCTGGGCAAAAGTGACCTCTGTAAGGCCATGTGAACATTGTACACCTCGTCTGTCAGCTGGTCGGGAGTCCTCGGGCTGCCAGGAACGAACGGCTGACGAAACAGTGGAGCCATCTGCTCGTCTGTAGGGTACATTATAGAACGAGGACGGCGGGGAGGACAACTTTCCTCACCATAAGTGACGTGGTGCAATATCGTACCTCCAAGCTGTAGACCAAAGGTAGCTGCAATCGATTCCCTGGATAGCCGCCAAACCTCATTGTTGAACATGAACTGAATGAAGGTCCGGTGCATGTCAATGTAGAGTGTGGCAAAGAAGACTCTCATCCACTCCTCTACCCAAAGCCTGTAATCAGTGACCAAGGCCTCGACCCCTGGCATGTACGCAAAGTGGGGCCGTATAGGTACTCCCCCTGCAGCCCTTCTCAGTGAAGGCCAATCCAGCATCTTGTGCTCCGCGATCGGAAACCGCCCCCTGATGTACGAGGTATAGAAGCTCTCCCGTAACCGTGTCAGGTACCTAGGGTCGGTGTACACCTGTCTACGCTTAGGGAACCAATCAAGGATTTGAACAGCCCTGTACTTCTTGACCCTCTTGGCAGAAATCCGCGTTAAGTCAAGAAGCAACTCTCCTGGCTTCGGTGGTGTCTGTGCACGTCTGATCCGGCGTGCAGCTGAGATCTCCATGCCAGGGTCTGAGTCCATTTGTACCTCCTCCTGCTGCTCCTCCTCCTGCTGCTCTTCCTGCTGCACCACCTCCTGCTGCCGTGAACCCTCCCCTACACTGCGACTGCGTGGCCTCCGAATGCCACCACCACGAACACGCGGACCCGAGTGCCGAGGTGGTGGTCCCTGTGTCGGTGTCCGTGTCTCTGTGCTATGGTGCCGTCCTGAGCGATGCAATGTAGATGGCTGCTCCATCTGTACTGTATTTGTGGCTGCTCCCTCTGGCTGTCCTTGACCTGGCTGTCGCTCTCGAATCTGATCCCCTGCCGTGGAGTGTCCTTCTGCGCTCGACTCTTCTTCCTCTTCGAAACCTCAATGTCCTTTCCCTTTCTCTTGTCCCGGCCATCTGCAAGAGATCATATGGTAGAAGATTACAAAATGGCAAAGATAAGATATATAAATAATATAGTAAACAAAGTATCTTGGCAAAAGATACACCTATAAGCGAAATATGAGCTTGATTAAGGGCCGGCGAAATTTACATTTAATAGATGACATGCTCGAGGACAAAAACATAGAATACTAGGAGTGTCCTTAGGTGCTCGACAAGAGGTGGAAGTGAACCGAAAACACCTAACATAGGCGACGATCAATGAACTACGGCTCAACAAGCTCGATTTTGACCTAAACAAGTGAGCATTGGGTTGATGACATGATATTCATGAGAAAAACAACCCAACTTATTGAACAAAACATCCTAAACATCAAACACTAAACCCTCTGAATAGTGCAATTCGACCTAAACAAGTGAACATTATGTGGAGGACATGATATTCCTGTGAAACATAACCTTAATTCATGAATATATGCTCCTAAACTCGAAATATTGTGCTCTAAACAGTGAAATTTTAATGAATTCCATTCAAATTTAATCACATTTGGGCGGGTTTGATGTTTCTCACCACTGCAGATGAAATCGACGAGGGAGACGGAGGGGGTTGCTGGTGTCGCGCACGGCCGGGGGATGGCGGCGCAAACCGGCGGCGGCCGGCGAATCGAAGGCCGGCGGCGGCGGAAACCCTAGGCTATGGTTCCGCGCGCCCGCACGCGAAATACGCGTGAGGTAGCTGTTGGTATTTCTTACGTCGTAGATAAATCCGCAAGCGCACGGATACCGTTGTAGCTTTCACCCAGAAGTATTCAGGGTATCGAATCCACAGGGAAGGCAGTGGTTGACTAGAGTAGTTATCCATTGTATTCAATCATAACATTATTAATATACCAAACTCTAGCAAGGGGTAAACATTGATAGATGGGTAGTGTGACACACAGAAGGTTTCATTGCTCATTATATAAGTCTAGTTAATATGAAGGTCATAAAAGAGAACCAGGGGTTCTATGTACTTCTTGCATATGGGTTACATTCCTACAAGCGTATCCTATACAAGCTTAGCAAGGGACACATGTTAGAGGGCAAATCAAGGAGTCGTGGGATCCCCTCATCCAAGGGTACTGTCACGATGTTTATCACTAAGGCCTGCAAATGCCCAGACCCGAACGCCGAGGATTACAAGGGACGGACAGGGCTGTCACCACCTGCCGCCTACCTCTTACTACGTAGGGAAGGGTATCCCCAATGGTATTTCATACCCCAAACACCACGTTTGTAATATGAAATAACTACTCTATTTATTGTCCAGATAAACAGAGCAACCTTGCGGTGCATTGGGCCATTGCCATAACATGCATCATCTATACTAAGGTGTAAGACATACATCTTATATGATGAACACACAAGACTATAAGTCAAGTAACATAAGCAAGATAGCA
>CM014277.1:45465151-45522335 GCA_004135705.1 Alloteropsis semialata | reverse complement strand
TTTTTTTTTTCTTTTTTTCTTTTTCATGCTCTATGCTTTTATGAGCATCTCTTTTTTTCTCTTGGACCTTCATGTGTCCAAAATGTTTTTTTATAGCCCATGCCTCTTTTGCAAAGGATAGCTTGAGAGAGATTCGTAAGACATATGGAGCATTTATTTGGTGGATGGATAAAATGTATGTGGCTAACTTCCAGTGTAGAAGTTTAGCCTGTGTATGTGGAGTGTACGTGATCTTGATCATGAAAGTATGAAGAGCATCTTACAAGGGTCACAACAATTTGACAAAGCTCAATGCAATAACAAGCAGCATATGTATAAGGTTTTCAATGTGAGCAACATATGGCTTTGGTAGGGATGGAATATCATTGAGGAGCTTTGCAAGGCTATTGATTTTAAACTTTTGCAATAAAAACCTCCCAAGTACTTTGTACAGAAAGAGAAAGATTTCTTTCATCATACCATATCTCATTAATCAACCACTTAGATAAACATGCTTTCCTAAAGAGATATGTTCACAAGCAACAGGTGTATGTGCAAGGAATAAAGAATATGCAAGCCAATCAAGGAGAATCATGTCTATCAAAAGAGCACCAGAATTCATTGAGTTTAATTTTAGTGATCATCTCAAGATTATTTTAAACTCATGAATCAAAGAGGATGAAGGATAGGATGTGCAAACCATCGCTCTGGGCGAAAATGTGGGCGAGAGGTACCAGAGGCCCGTCGGCAGACCTGGGGGATCGGCCGACACCTCCTGAGCCTCGGTCGTCTTGATCTTTCTTGAACAGACCTGTGCGATGTTGTACATCCTGTCTGTGGGTGGTCTCGATCATATGTGCGTCAGAATGCTCGAGAGACCCCCACACTTGAGCTTTTGCCTGCATTTATTCTCACACGGTGGAAACAAAACAATGGCTCCATGGTTTTAAGGACCATGAGCCTTTATTGGAATTCAAATATTTTTGGCATTTTTAAGTTATGCAAATTTTTATGGTTTTTTTCATGGCAAACAAATCTTTCAAGGTAACTTAGCAGGGGATCAGAGAAAAATAAGTGCACAGAGTAATCTGGATACTTCCCTGACGAATTCCCCCAAACTCTGATCTTGCAAGCGAATGCAAGATTTGAGTTTAAGAGTGCCAAAAGATTTGTCCACTGTTTATCTTGCTTCATTGTGTAAATTTCTTCCATGTGACTAAAGATGTTAAATGTTGAAGTTATGCTCACCATCTTTTAGTCATTACTTCATCCCTGCAAGAAGTTAGTGGACAACGAATACCCGAAGGACTATAAAGAATAAATCAATGTTGCCATCGGGTTAGTTGTTCACATCCACGCTCAAAAACAAGATTGGTCCTTCACATGTCAAGCAAAAACAAGATTGGTCCTTCACATGTCAAGCGTAGATCCAGTTTGCCAAAAAAAATTTATATTTATTTTTCAAATGTTCTCCTTTTCTTTTCAAATTTTATATTCACCACTTTCCTTTTAAGCATAACTCAAACAAGGCTGGATTTAAATCACATCAACATGATCACAAGGGTTTTTGCAATATACTCACAGTGAACCATCGAAAGGTTATGTACCTAGTCGTATGTTGTGCACAATGTGTTGCAGCGCATCCAATGCCTTGGTCTGTCTCCAATTCGAATCAAGCTTGAGGACTTACCCGCTCAAATTTGAAATCTTTCCTGCAGTGGTTAGTCCATGCATACAACCGATATCTATATATGCATTTACTCAAAGATTCATTAATCAAACTTGACACCATGTTTAATTTGATTAAAGAAGACCATTTTAACCTAAGCACCATGCTTAATTTTTAAAAAGGTCTATGAATGTACCTCGAGAATACATTCAAACCAGAGCATATGAGAATAGATAAAGGAGCATGATAACCTTACCAAGCATTTTTTTTCAAATGGAGATATCATGAGTGGTGAACTTCGGGTTACCTCCCGAAAGGGCTTTGTTTAAAGTCAAAAGCAAGACAAGATACTTACCTTAGCATACTTACCGTTGGCTATGGATGATTAGTTTAGAATTTCCATCACGGTAGTTCCTTGGCTCTTGGTGATGTCATTGACGGTGACGCGGTTGCACGTGGATTGCAAGTGCACACTAAATGTTGGGATTTCCCCAACAAGTAGTTGGCAAAGCGACATAACACGAGCAGACATTTTTTCTCATGAAAGCAAGCACAAGAACCAAGGATGCAAGGCAAGGTGGAGCTAGGAGCCATATGGGGACTACCGAGGTGAAACGCCACAATGGCATGTACACCCGGTTGTCTTAATCCCACTAAGACTCACCGGCTATATCTCTCTCTCTCTTTTTTAATTTGTTAAGCAAGAAATGCAAGAACTAGCATCACCTAAAAACCAAGATAAATTTTGTACCAATGGAACTTGTCGTGTAACACTTACCGACCTCCTCCACACTTGGATTTTTGTGTATCGCAGGACACCCAAAAATCAAGTGTGTAGGCCTCCTTTGAATTTGTTCCATCACCAGAACTTACCAAGGTGTTGCAGCTGTTGCAGCTCTCATGTTCTTAAGCATTGCACCCTTCGTTCTTTTCAGTTGCAACCAGTAATGGTTAGTGACCAAAAATACCCGAAGGGAACTTATCCTAAAAACATGTTCTTTCTCTTTTTTTTTAACTTGGGAGCCCATCACTTGAAAATCCTAAGGAGGGATAGGAGAAAACCGAGGTCTCTTGGCAGCTTAGCTGGGGGCAAGAATTGACGGTGGAGGGCACCGACTTTCTTTGAACGGAGGAGGCCTGGGGTCGGCCGACTGCCAGGGTCGGCCGACCCTAGCACGGCTCTGTTCCAGCAAAGCTTTCAAGGGTTGCACTAGATCCGCTGGTCGCTAACTAATGGCAATTGAATTCGCTGCAGAAGGGCCAGGGCTAGGTCGGCCGATCGATGGGGTCGGGCGATCCTGGCTCAGGGCCCATTCTGCTGAACCTTCGCAGCGATATACAAGATGCAAGGGCTGTTGTAAATCTGAATGAATATGGCGCACGAAAGGCAGCCACAGGTCGGGCGACCCATGTGGTCGGCCGACGGCCTATTGGCACCTCTCAAGCCCAGCTGGCTCGGCTATCCTATGTGGTCCCGGCTCATTAAGATTATGTATGTGTATTCAGGAGCGAGGGATCCAAAGGGATTTCAAGATAAAAGACTCCAAGTTTAAATTTCAATGCACAAATTGATTTGGAATGTAAACATGCAGAGATTTGGAATTTAAACATGCAGAGATTGAAATTCAAAAACGCAATGTGAAATAAATATGATATACATACCGATTTACCTGTCGGTGAGGACTCGTCAGTTTACGTCCATCGAGTGAGGACGTCTCCATCATAAGTTTTAACTTTATGCAGCATTTGGAAATGGTTTGTATCGCCATACCTGTTTGTCTTCTTCGGACGGGATCATGTAGGCCTTGGTGTTGAGCCTTGGCCTTGGGTCCGTTCGCGTTGGTCTTCCCATGAAATGGGCTGGCGTGTACCAATTTGACAGATGCTAGCCTAAGAACGAACGCGGTGTCTCTCATGTTCAGCTCTGGGCCGGTTTGCGAACCAGAGTGAATCGAGAACTCACGAATCGTTCTTTCGGCAGTAGCACTCGTCGATATTGGTGATGTAGGATTGACTGGAGTTGACGCCGATCAGACTGCCTAGGAAGATACTATGCAAGACTGTATTTCCCGATAATCTTGGGTTGTCGAAGAAGTCCATTGGCAGTTCAAGACCAGTCATACACTACCCTGTTCCACATCAAAGAGAAACAGAGCAAAGATAACCCTGCCGGAGCAGTGGTAATTAATCATGCTATTAATTGAGTACATGGGTTAACCACACTCTTCAACCATTGCCGTTCCCCGGCAACGGCGCCAGAAAGCTTGTTGGTATTTCTTACGTCGCAGATAAATCCGCAAGCGCACGGATACCGTTGTAGCTTTCACCCGGAAGTATTCAGGGTATCGAATCCACAGGGAAGGCAGTGGTTGACTAGAGTAGTTATCCATTGTATTCAATCATAACATTATTAATATACCAAACTCTAGCAAGGGGTAAACATTGATAGATGGGTAGTGTGACACACAGAAGGTTTCATTGCTCATTATATAAGTCTAGTTAATATGAAGGTCATAAAAGAGAACCAGGGGTTCTATGTACTTCTTGCATATGGGTTACATTCCTACAAGCGTATCCTATACAATCTTAGCAAGGGACACATGTTAGAGAGCAAATCGAGGAGTCGTGGGATCCCGTCATCCAAGGGTACTGTCACGATGTTTATCACTAAGGGCTGCAAACGCCCAGACCCGAACGCCGAGGATTACAAGGGACGGACAGGGCTGTTACCACCTGCCGTCTACCTCTTACTACGTAGGGAAGGGTATCCCCAATGGTATTTCATACCCCAAACACCATGTTTGTAATATGAAATAACTACTCTATTTATTGTCCAGATAAACAGAGCAACCTTGCGGTGCATTGGGCCATTGCCATAACATGCATCCACTATACTAAGGTGTAAGACATACATCGTATATGATGAACACACAAGACTATAAGTCAAATAACATAAGCAAGAGAGTAATTCCATTAATAGCTCTAAGTCTTATAAGTAAACAAAAGATACAAGATAACTGAGCTCTAGGTTTACCAAGACTCCGTCGGAAACCCGTAGAAGCTCAACTCCTAGAACTACTTCACTACTAACTAAGACTAGAATGTGTGGCAAAGAGAGCTTTTCCTTCATGGTGTGTGATGTTCAATGCCCGGTATGTAGCTATTTATAGCTTGTAGAGGCGGTTAGGAGTGGACACGTGGAAGATGAGGACGAACGGACTCAGCCACAGGTCGGGCGATTCGGGGAGATCGGCCGACGTAGGATCCACCACCTTGAGTGATGCACGGCGTAGATGGACTCCTGGAAGCGGTGGGAACACGCACCAGAAGGATGAGGCGGTTTGGCCTCCGGACCAGGTCGGGCGACCGGGCTCGGTCGGCCAACCGTCCACCGACACCGATCGGGCCCATCTTCGGCTGAGTGACTGAGGAGTGGGTCCTAATGACGGTTCCAGGTGGGTTTGCTCACTTTGAGTACGTTTAGATATGTTGGTGGGCCCTCAATCCATGTGAACTCCTCTTGGACCATTCCCCTCTCTTCGATTCAACCGTCATGGATTCAACGGCTATGATGGTCCTGAAGTGTGCTTCTTTCCTGTGGCCAAATATGGGCTCCATTGGGCTTGGGCCCAGGTCGGCCGACCTAGGGGGGTCGGGCGACCTGGCCCTGAGCCCAAATCTCCTCCTCTTTTGCCAATTAGTCCCTGCATTCACATATTCACCAAAACTTGTGGAATTGATTAGATATAAACCCTATCACTATGTTTGGTGATTATATTTGACATATTCTCTGCAGGAGTTGACGACTAAAAGTGGTACTTAAGGATCGTCAACAGCAGCGGTGCGGCGGCGTTGAGGAGGTGCAGAGCAGGGACGGGATGGAGTAGCGTAGCGGCGGGCGGCGGTGCTTGGTTGGAGACGGCCGGAGGGCGGTGAGGCGAGAGAGAGCGGCGACGGCGTATGGGCGCCGGCGCGGGGGAGACCGAGGCAGAAAGAAGGACCGACGCGCGGGGTCCACCAGTAACGGTCCATTCGGCAACACATTTATCCGGTACTGTTAAATTTAAGTTGAGTGGATGGATGCTCTTTCATCTCGTGTGTTTAGTAAGATGGGCCGGAGAGGAACATGACCGTTGAAGGTCGACAGTATTATACGGTGACATCCCAGTGACAGTCACCGGACGAATAGACATTCATCCGGTCTTACTTGTTTCTGGAATTGGCTCCATGTTTTCGTTCACTGCGGGGCCACCGGATGATGACGCCGTGTTGCTTCGGGCGACTCAGGTTTGACGCGGTTTGACGCCGTGATATGGTTGAGTCTGGTTTGGGGGGAGGATTGGTTGGTCTAGGTAAATAGTTTGAATTAGTTTAGTTTATAGCCAAGATAGGTTCACACCGGTTTGGATTGGGTTTTCATGGTCTTCATGCGTCAAAGTTGGTTCACACCTAAAACTTATAGCAAAATTAACCCTCACTTGTTGGTGTAGACATGGTTCCTTGCATGAGAAACCATTTCTTTCTCTCACCTCTTTAACTCACTTGCCACATCACCAAATTGCTTACATGGCACCTTCATTAATTCTATGGAAACCATCCTAGTAGGAGCTTTGGGGATGGCCTAAGTCCAACCATGAGCTACTTTGTGCAAGTTATCTTTACTAGACCTACACGTGGGCCCCACATCAAATGCTGGACCCTAGAATTAAAACCTTGTGTTCACACAAGGAAATTTTATCAATATTGACTAAAATTTGTTGGAAATGACTAAGTACGACGATGAACACTTGAACGAGTTCTATTTGTTTTGGGTGGAAAAAGCCAAACAGTTTAGATTGGTTTTGGTAAACTAGTGAATGGGTTGGTTTAGGTCTGTAAGTGTGCTAACCTCTGAATGGTTTTGGCGTAGTTTATTTAAGTTTCTCAATCATTGTCAGCATTTGACTCGGTCCACCCTTTTATATGGTATGGCATCCCTGGATCTGATCTTTCGAATGGCCTTTCATCCGGTAGTAAAGGTTTTTTTCACAGAACTTCACTCGCGGCCACAGATTAATCCTGTGGGTGTCGACTGCTTGTGACCGGATGAATATGTACCTTTGTATCATCAGATAAGGATGAAATATATTTTCATACTAAATCAATTTGGAGACATAAATAAATCAATTTGGAGACATAAAGAAATATTTATAAACCGTCGGTGCACCCGAGCAGACGGTTGTGCTTCCCAATACTTACCCCAATATCCGCGGCGGTTTTAATTTCAAGCTACAGTTGCCATTCTAGTAGTACTCATTTCAGGCGCTCGCGCTCACCGCCCCCGCCCAACTCCGGCGAACCGCCCCCGCCCGCTTGCATTCTCGCGCTCGCCCCGCCGCCTCCGGCCGCACACCTCCGATGCGCAGGGGATTTCTTGGCTCGCCCCTGCTGCCTCGGCGCCCACCTCGCTCTCCGGCCGGCGAGGGCTTTTTCTTGGCTCGCCCCGCCTCGCCGCTCGCGCTCACCCCGCTGCCTCCGCCCACCTCTAGCCAAGCATTGCCGCCCGCGGCAATGGAGGAGATCAATCGCGCCGGGGCCTCGTCGTCGTCGCGGAGAAGACTGGAGGCGCTGGTTCTTGCGACGTTCTTCACCCTGATGGACTTGCCGGAAGAGCTGATTGCCCAGATCATCCATCGCTACAATTTTGATGGCGGGGAAGCATGGGCCATCACTCAGTACATGACCCTTCGTCAGGTCTGCCACACCTTCCGTGTCATCTGCCACTCCCCCGAGGTACTCCAGCGCTTGTCGTTCCGTGTGCTTCATGAGACCTGCCGGAGTTTGCCCACCCATGTCAGGTCACCCATCCTGCAGCGGTTCATCGATGCCGAAAATCCGAGGGCCGTATACTACAATGGGTTGGAGCTTTTGTTGCATCGCCGGCGGAGCGACGGGATGCAGCAAGTCAAGAAGGCCACTGGCATTGGGGACTATTGTGCGGCTTACTTCTTAGTGATGCTGCAGTACCGTAGGAACCCCGCGGACCCTGATGCACTGGCGGTGCTCCATCGCATCAGCGGCGGCCCGTCGCCCCCGCATGGCCGGTGGGAGAACCGCGGCCTGGTGCTGCTGCGCTACAATGTCAGGCAGGACCTCCACCGCCTTGCATTTGAGTTGTGTCTTCTTCACCGCGACGACGACATGGACCTGATCCCACAGGATCCTCACATCTGCACATGGTCGCACCGCAGGCGCTGGGCGGATGGGACGCCTATCATCCTGTACTGCAGCCCGCAGTGCCGCATCCATCATGAGTTCGACCTCTGGACGCGGAACTTCAGCAGCGGTGTGAGTTACGCCGTCAGCAAGATGTGAGACATGCCCCTGGCGTTCTCGCTAGAGCACAAGTGATGGTATGCTTTTGTCGTTAAATGTGGTCGTCGAACTATGTAAATATAACTATGAACTTGGTATGTTATGGTATAGTATGGTCACTGTTATTTTGGTGATGTGCGTGATCAGATGGCATGTCCAAACTGATGCATGGTTGATGGTTGTATGTGAATTGGAGAAATTAATGTGCTGCCTCTTTAGTTATGTCTTTGAGTTTCGTGCTACCTCGCTTAAATATGTATGATGTTGCAAGTATGATTCGAAACAGGGCATTATGGGGAGTGTGAACATTTCGAATGCTTAAGTTTCCTAACTCACAGTTTTATACGGTGACCCTACAGAAAAGCGTCACCATACGAAAGCCCATTCATCCTTTCCGTTGGTGGTTTCACCCTATACCCATGCGCAGCCACCGTTTCATACGTTGATGCAGCCGTGAAGAGCACCGCTCGAACGTTCATTCATCCTGTCCACTCTGGGTTTCCCACGCGCAGACGCAGTTTCATCCCTTGATGCTACTGTGGATAGCACCGCTCTAATTGCTATGCATCCGGTGGTTGTTCCGCATCAAGATACACAGACGATGTACAATTTTTTGAAGCCAAACAGCTTGGCCATAATATTCGGTCCAAGCACGGATGAATGTGCCATGTCAAGTTGTGTTAGAATGTATGAAATGAGTTTGTTGGAATGCATCCATATCAACATTACAATAATGATCTTATCTTACAAAACTTGAGACTTATCTTACAAACCTTGAGACACAACCTATAGTACAATGTATCTTACAATTTTGACACACATGCATCATCCTATGGTCACAAGCAGCAGTTATATAGTCAGGCCGCGCACAGTTTGATCCGGTGGTGGTAATATAGTGTGGAATGGATGATCCTGCGGTCGTCTGGTGGTTAGATCAAAAGCGCACTGCCTTCTTGTTGGCCATTTCCAGGGGCGGGTGACCGTCACCCGCCCCTGGTAATGGACTCCTCTATAGACTGGGGGAGTTGGCCAAAATTTTCAGACCGGCTGCCGAAATTTTTCGTGCCTTCTCGCGCTCCGGCCGCGCCGCCGTGGTCCCCCGCCGCGCTCCTCCGGCCGCGCCGCGTCGTCCCCCGCCGCGCTCCTCCGGCCGGCCCTCCGCACCCCTGCGACCCTCCGCCTCGCGCGCGCCACTGCCTCTCCGCGCTCCGGCCGCCTCCCCCTCCCGCAAGATCCACCACCGCCGCCGGAGCGACCTCTCCGCCGGCGCGGCCTCCACCCCGCCGTCCCCCGGGCGTCCCCCGAGTTGGCATCCTCCGCCTTTCGCCCGCCGGGCCGGGCGCGCCCTGCTCCTGCTGCGGCCACCTCCCCTTCCCGCGCCAGCACGGCCGGCCGTCCTCGCCGGCTGCCGTCCACGACCGCTCGCCGCCCCCCTGTGCCGCTCCAGTCGAAGGTGAGAGGAGGTCCTCCATCATGCAACTAAGTGCTTGATGAAATGCTTAGCAAGTGCTTGATGCATATATATTATACACATGTGTATGAAAAGAACATTTTTCAATCAATAAATGTGTTTACATTTACCATTTTAGTTTAACATATTTTGTATTTTTGATTGTCACATGTGATTTCATCTAGAGGATGGATAAGCCATCATCATTCAATCATGATGATCATGAGAATGGGTTCGACTTGGAAGTGATTGGGTCCCAGACCCAGTGGGACGGTGATGATGTCTTTGAGGATGACCATGAAGAAGAAGATTCCGGGGATGAGGAGAACCAGGAAGATGCCGAAGATGGAGACGGACCTCAAATAGGACAAGGCGCGTGGGTAGGCGGCGTGTGGATGGACCCTCTTAATCCACACCCCACTGAACCTTGTGTAGGTCGTACGGAGACAGAGCTTGACCCGGATTTCGATCCGGCTAGTGAGGTAACGGCGATCCCTACTGATCCGCTTTCATGTACATTTTGATTGAATAGATGAAATGATATGTACTGACGACTCTTATGATCGTGTTAGGTGCCTCGTTCTCCAGTAAGGAAAAGGAGATGCCGCCGACATGGAGTAAGCCCCCCACAAGTAGAAGAAATTGAGTTGGAGTCATCTGCGCCAGAGGCTGAATGCACCGCCACAACCAGTTGTTGACGGCCCTTAGGCACGCCAATTACGAACCGCAAGCGCACGGATCGGTTGTAGCTTTTTCCTTGAAGTATTCCCCCAAGGTTTATCAATCCACAGAACAAGGAGATTTCTACGCTTAACCTAGCACTAATGATGTTAGCAAGAGAATGTTCTTTTGATTGAAGTGATGTATGAATTAAAGAACAATCTAACCTAATCAATGTTACGAGCGGTAGAGAGGAGTACTCAAGGTATGGAAGCGTTTATCCATAGGGTCTAGGATTACTAAGAGATGTAGTTGCCAAGCATGATAAAACCTATCTAATCCATCAATAAAATGTGAACTGAACTCAACACTTTCCCTCCCGCATACTGTCACTACACGAGGGTACTCACCTATCGAGCTATAAGAACACGAGTAGTTGATGCGATCTAGGCATGCGAGGCAACGAGCGATGCATACCCATAGAGCTGCCGGCCGGCTATTAAGATGAAAAGCACCACCAACTAAGAACATGATAGATTGATCTCATAAAAAGGATTCGGCAATTACAAATCAAGATCTCCTTACAACCCCATGGACAAATAAGGACTTTATCCCATGAAGCTAAACATGACGTCACGATCCATGGTGTGGAAGCCTCTGGCAAAGATGAGCTCCTCGCTGTCCTCCAACTTGAGACGGCGTCCGGACGACGGCTAGGACCTCCGGCGGCGTCTCCTCCTTGATCTTTTCTCCAATGGATCTAATCTCTTCTTCTCCTCTCTTGGTGATATGTGTGGTTATATCTTTTGACGACGCCCTTGGGGGTGTTTATATAGGTCTTTGGTGGATGTCAGCGGCTGGAACCCTTAGGGTTTGCGTTTGCTTCGTGCTAAAGAAAGGGGAGCACGAACGGGCTCGAAAACAGGCTGGGCCGGCCGGCTCAAAGGGTCCAGGCCGGCCGGCCTGGCCCTCTTTTGGCTCGTCTCATGTTCATATTTCGCGGGCTGGTCCTCCTCCTCAATCCTTATCCATGTGGGTGCTTTGGTCCATGTCAAACTCCACCAAATATGTCGTATTTCCTGTAAATTCACAACATAGTCCAAAATACAAGACACACTTGAAAACGGGGTTATTTCATGTGCCAAGTAGCGGGTTAGTATAAGAATTAGTTCAAAACCTATGCCAAATCAGCCCTAAAAGTGTACCAATAATGACCGTCAACACCAATGAACCTAAAAAAAAGGGGGCAACGAGGCAGAAACAAATACCCCACAGGCACCTGGATGGTTGAAGAACTGAGCCCATCAGGAGAGGTTAAGAACCCTCCAAAAGTTCATGCAAAGTTCCATAACACCCTTGGAGCAATAATCAGAACAAAGGTGCATGTGGATCCAACGATCCAAGATTGGTCAAAGGTGCCTGAAGGGAAGAAAGTGGAGATGTGGCAGCTCATTGCTAAATCATTCAAGCTCCTCGCAACACCGACATGGAAAAAGTACGTGCGCGCACTCTGATGAATATGGGCGAATGTTTCCGCCACTGGAAGGGTGAACTGAACAAGTTAGTCCAGGATGGCAAGCCGAAGCCTGAGGGTTACAATATAACAGATGCACAGTGGGCCGAGTTCCTACGGCAAAAGACCTATAGCCCTAAGTTAGAAGCAAAGAGAACTGGAATTGAGAAACATTCATCGAGTTCGCCTTGGGCCGGGTGGTTACATTGGTAAGGCGGAGTTGTGGGAGAAGGAAAGAGAGGACGCAATAGCCGCTGGGCAACCAGACCCTTTTGTAGGCGTGGATTAAAGGGAGGGAAGGATGCCCGGAGGGGGGAGAAATTGGCCTTCTCACAACTTAAGACCGAAGTAGTGGGGGCAAAGATTCTAGCACTTGCCGAAGCACAGAGGAAAGGCGAGTATGTTTCGAATAGGGACAATGATATGCTCAGCGAATCCCTTGGCACGAAAGAGCATGGAGGCCGGATCAGAGGCTTGTCGAAACACTTGACCTTTAAGGACAGATTCAGTCATGATAGGCAGAGGTACAGGCGACACGATCGGTACAAGGATCAAATTAAAGAAGCAGCGGAGAAAGCATTGCAAGCAAGATTTAATGAATATTTCATGGTGGCATTTGCGGAGCACCAGCAACAACAAATGATGAGCCAACCATCATTAAATAATAACTCAACGATGCCACTGCCGCTGCCGCTGGCGCCGCCGCCGCCGCCCGCTCCCTCAAGCCTTTGTCGGAGTAGTGTTGCCTCTATGTCAGCACAACCATACCCGGTAGATGCTATAACTGTTGACGCTCCTTGCTCGTTGCACATTCCGATAGGCAGAAGTGGGAAGACAAAGTAGGCTACCAAAGGTGTGGCGTTGGTGGTGAGCAATAATCCCGGGTTAGGGGGACAGCCTATCCCACCATTATATACATGGGTAAGAGTGCTCACAATTACGGATCCAAGACATGATGATCATTTCTTAGACTTATCCCTTGATGAGGGCATTGAAACCTTGGGACAAGCCGTAGGAAAGAATGCACCGTGGCATAAACGAGATATCATACTGGAACCTCCGCCACCTGAAGATCCTCCCTCACTCACACCTTGCTCCCAGAGGATGCTGACACCGGCACAAGTTCATGCTAAGAACACACAAGAGCATATGCCACAGCAACCAATTGTGGCCACCATTATCTCCAACCCGTCAACTCCACAGGTACAACAGGAGGCCCAACACCCATCACCACAAGTACAGCTGGAGGAACACCACCAATCATCACAAGTACACTAGGAGGAAAAACACCCCCAATCACCACAAGTACACCAGGATGAACACCCCCAATCACCACAAGTACACCAGGAGGAACAACCCCATCACCAGTGCAGCAATATGAGCCAGAGACGGTCATAAAGTTGCCAGCACGACCGAAGCAGTTAATGGGGTCAGTGCCACGGGTGATAAAGGCATACAAGAATACAGAGCCTGAGGTTGTGAACAGGTGGATGACAGCCAACAAAGGCGCAAACAAGAAGCTGACTTCGACAAAAAAAAATAATAGAAAGGAAGCAGTGGTGCCAACTGGACCGGGGTTTTCCAAGCCTCGTACAGACACTGATTTCGTTCATAAAGTTGGGGTTCATGAGATACCAGATTTGCCAGATTGCCCGCAGAAATTCGTGTATGGCAAAGACTTGCTACCCGGGTGGGCTCTTCATGATTGTCCAGATGAAATGCAGAAGTTCCATAGTTGGTACCGCAGGGCATGCACCCTAGGTCTCACAACTATATGGGCACGGGTCGATGTGGATGTGTTTGGTTGCAATAGATGGGAAGACCGAAGTACAGACATAGTCATGGATTTCGATGACTTCCATGCAATGTCCCGCTTGCAAATGATGGAGCTAAGCCCCATGAGACTGTGGTGTATGTAAGTGGTTCATCTCCATACACCATGTATATATGCATATGGTACTGGCCTTTGTAGTCTCAAAATGAATTTTTTTGCGATGTGTTGTGCAGGATGCAAGGTCGCCTCACAATGGATTCGAAGACCAAGGTTGGGTATCTTGACACTTTTATTATTTGCAAGGCTAGGTGGGACTTCCCCCTCAAGTACCCGGACGACGCCGATGAGCTAAAGGACTGTAAGACCAGCAAGGAGAGACAAAAGAAACGAAAGGAGCTTTCCATTGATCTTAGTAGGAAGGTGGCAATATACATAGGAACTATGTTGGATCGACATCGTGATGCGAGTTGCATATGGGCGCCCTACCTTTTTGGGTACGTCGTCTAAATTCTAACAATTCTTGCAGTCCCAATATTGCAAATTTCTCTCCCAATCAAATTCTACATATATCGATTAGCCTGATACTTATCATCGCTATATAACACTATGGCAGTCAACACTGGGTTGCTTTTATGCTATTGCCGAGGGAAGCCAAATATGTGGTCTTTGACTCATTGGATTACCCGCAATCAGAATACAAAGATTTATGTGCCATCCTGAAGAGGTAACAACCGATAAGATTATCCACACCTTACAAAATATTTGAGTCGATGATTATATACTAACTTGTCCCATTCTTTCAAGTAGTGCTATTTTTCTCTACATTAACCATTATAAAGGGCCGGCTCCTGAGGGAGTAAAGGATTGGATTCCACGCACACACTACCCATGCCATAAGCAACCAGTCGGTACCTTGTTTTGCGGCTATTATGTGTGAATATATTAGGAGCTGCAAGCATTACACACCAAATACTGAATGTGTAAGTGTCTTTACCATATTTCAGTACATTCATTTTACGTCTAACTATCACTCGCTTAAGCCTAACTATCATATTTCAATACTGAATGTGTGTGAATATTCATTTTACATTCATTTCTCGTAAATTGCAGTTGATTACTGATTTCAGCGCTACTAAAGCACTCCAAGAGGAAGATCTTCTCAAGATAGTCAGCGAACTATGTCACTTCACAATGCTTCATGTGCTTCATGAGAAGGGCAAGTACATCGATAAGCAACAAGATTATTTCTATGAAGAAAAATATGATTCTCTTCGTAACTAGCACTTGGAGAAGTATTGCCTAACCATGTAAGGGTGTGGAGTGTGGACACTAAACTTGTGTGATTAATGTAATATACGTGTAATATCACTTGGATGACAATCTTGTTTTATGTTGGATTTGCTTTTATAGAATTTACAAAGAGATTAAATTGTGACTATTTGTGATTACTTTTATATTATTTACCAGAGAAATTGTATTAGAAAATCAAATAATATTAAAAAACCAAAAGAAAAAACAAATATCAAATTTAAAAACAAAAAAAAGGATTACCAGGAGCGGGCGATGGAATGACCCGCCCTTGTAAACACCATCTTCAGGGGCGAGGTAGGCCATCGACCGCTCTTGAACAAGACATTTTCAGGGGCGGGCCATGCCATTACCCGCCCCTGGAACACATTAGCAGGGGCGGGCAATGGCGTGGCCCACCCCTGAAGAAGACATTTCCAGGGGCGGGTGATGGCATGGCCCGCCCCTGGAAACACCATCTTCAGGGGCGGACCATGCCATCATCCGTCCCTGCAAAACGTTTGTTGGGGTGGCCTAAATACCCGCCCCTGCAAATGGCCATTTTTAGCAGCCAAAAGCAGGGGCGGATTTCGGCGCCGCCTCTACAAACGTTATTTTACCCGCCCCTACAAACGTTTTTTGTAGTGGTGTGACAAGGATGATTTTAATTGATCTGTCTCGAACAATTATGAAAGATGGATACGGCCCAGGTTGCCAAGTTCCATGAGTGTATGCATGCATGCAGGGAAGGGCACGCTATGCAAATACCGGCGCCGTGGTGCGCCGTCAGCCAGCCATGGGCGCTAGATGTGGCGACTGCCGCATGCTAGCCCGACCAGTCGCCGAGGACTCCTGCTCCGCCGGCTGACTCCATGGTTCAACGAATTTATCTACTCTAAGCTCCGCTGGCTGACTCCATGGTTCATCTACAGAGTGCAAAAGCTGCATGCTGCGCCGCACCGCCGATCTGCAGGACTGCAGGATGAGCATGCCCTTATTATTTTCAAATCTTCTATCTCTCTCATCTACATACATGCGTGCATGGATTCCAAAGTATTTTCTAATCTCCTTGTTTACATAAATGTGTGTGCGTGGACGGATGGCTATGGCGGAGTCTCGGACTACAACCCTGCCATCGGTGGAGTCGTCTATCCGCCCGCCGTCGTCGACAACTCCGTCACGCTGCGTGCCCACGCTGACATGCCGCGTCCACTCGATGGCCATGACTACCAACGTGCCCACTCGTGAATACGGCGATGATTCTCCAACTCAACGCAAATCAAGCGCAGAAACTACTCGGTGTATCTCTGCAACTACTTGGCGTGCCCCTATGGCTCCTCTCGTCACCCAACCTGACACCTATCGACTACAATGGGCAACAGCTCAGGCGTCCCCAACCCATGGAACATCGAGCATCTGCGACGGTTCTACTCGTAGAACGTAAAAGCTCAGTACTCTTTATATCTTTTCTATTCAATAAATAAATCTCAGAGGTTCATTCGTGAACCTGCCCTTCATGTCCCCCCCCCCCGACTTCCTCGCTGATGCTCGGGGGCTGGGACCTGCTTCCCTTTTCTTTAACACGGTGCGTTGCTCTAGCGCGCGGCAGAGTCCCTGCCGACTCTGACTTCTGAGTCCTTGCCTGATTCTATGTCCCTCTAGGTAAATCCCAAGTTAACCCGTGTGGTTTAAGTTCCCAATCGTGAAACCTTGAGCTCTGCACTCGCCCTGCGTGCCGCCTACATCTAAGCCTCCCTGCTGAGCGTTGTAGTCTGTGGTAACCCGTTCTCTCCGTGAGCAGTGGTTAGCGGGAAAAGGTGCTTAGCGACATAAGGCAAGGGCCGCACGGCGTCCTACTCGGTGTTTTTGCTAGAGGGAAGGGGTTTTACATATATGCACAATGCATTTATAGACCTGCTTCTGTTACGACCTTACGACAAATATTGTTCATCATTCAGATTATTAAATATTATGCTACATAATATTTGCTCTGTCTTCATACAGCCCAGGCATTATTTGGTGTACTTCGACCGACTCGGCCAGCTCCCAGGCTCGGGGCTGGCGCGGGCCAACTGCCTGGTGTACTTTGACCGACTCGACCAGCTCCCAGTCACGGGGCTGGCGCGGGCCGACACTCGGCGTGCCTTCCGTCGCCCGGCCATTCTCTTTGGTCTGAGGCAGGAGGCGACTTGGCATGCTTCGGCGACTCGCTCGGCTCCCAGGCTCGGGGGCATACTTCCCGTCAGACGACGGCTCGGCATGCTTCCCGTCCTCCAGCCAACCTCTCTGGCTCAGGATGGGAGGCAACTTGGTGGCTCGTCTGGCTCCCAGGCTCGAGGACTGGGCACTACGATTCCGGTCGGCGGGTCTCCATGACTCAGCCAGCCCCCACGCTCGGGTACTGGACACTACGACTTCGATTGGTGAGTCTCCGTGACTCGTCCAGTCCCCACGCTCGGGGACTGGGCACTACGACTCCGGTCAGCGGGTCTCCGTGACTAGGCCAGCCTCCACGCTCAGGGACTAGACACTACGACTTCAGTCGGCGAATCTCCATGACTCGGCCAGCCTCCAGGCTCAGGGACTCGGCACTACGACTTCGGTCGGTGGGTCTCCATGACTCGGCCAGCCCCCACGCTCAGGGGCTGAGCACTACGACTTCGGACGGTGGGTCTCCGTGACTCAGCCAGCCCCCACACTCGAGGACTGGGCACTACGACTTTGGTCGGCAGGTCCCCATGACTCGGCCAGCACCCACGCTCGGAGACTGATCACTACGATTTCGGTCGGCGGGTCTCCATGACTCGGCCAGCCCCCACGCTCGGGGACTGGGCACTATGAATTGGGACGGTGCTTCTCCGTGACTCTGCCAGCCCTCACGCCCGGGGACTAGGCGTCATGATTTTGGGACAAGCTCCTCTCTTCGGGGTGCCAGACCGCCCTGTATGCTTTCAGTGACTTTTTTGCCACGGGTTTGCCGTGCACATCCACGGGCGCACTGTTCATGTATTGATTTGCCCTGGCAGATGTGGTGATCTTATCTTCTAGGCGGCCTGTCTGCCCCGAAGCTCGGTGGTCATTTCTTTTTTTGACCATTAGCCTGATTTTTCTAATCGACCCAATGCTCGGGGACTACTCCATATAGAGAGCTCCTTGTGTCGCTCTCTATATGCCCTATCAGAATGTGTCACTTCCCCAAAGTGGTGCAGTCCTTTACGGTGCCCGACTTGGTCACATCTCGGCACCACACCACTCGGGGCTCCACCTCCGGGTCTGTCCAGAGTCATCCCCGATGACCTGCGATTTCTTCTTTGAGCACCGTCCACCCTTGTGTTGGCCTGCTGACCAAGACGTTTCGGCCGACTATAGAGGCTTCGTTTCTTCATCTTCAGTCCACCACGCGCCTGCATGTTGCTCGGGGACTTGTGGGATATGGGTACCCCTGGGCCCATTACCGACCCGGTAGACAGTCGGCCTAGGCCCACGTCTGACAATGATGTGGGCCGACCCCGGACCGGCCCACAAGGATTTTCGGACTTGATGGACAAGATCGATGAAGACTTAGCCCGCAAGGCGTGTGGCGAGATACTCGGATCTCGCCCGAGAATCACGGAGATTATCCCAGATTAGTTTCCTAGTTGTAGCCGGATACAATTTGAGATAACCGACGTGTAAACCCTAGGCCGCCAGCCTATATAAGGCGACCTAGGTCGACCCCTTAGGTCATCTGATTCTACGCCATTCTTCCACCCCTATTGTAACCACCAACTCGTCATTGTTCTTCGGAGCATTGCTGAACGAAGCAATACATCACCACCGAGCACAGGACGTAGGGTATTATACCTCCGGGTAGCCCGAACCTGTATAAACCCTGCGCTCCTGTGTTACCTCGAGCTCCCTAGTCTCGCGATTGCTCTTTGCCTACAAATCAACCATTTGGGTACCCCCAGGTGGACTGCCGGACGATAACTCTGACAGCTGAATTAGTGGTGAGCATAAGACCCATGCTCCCACTCGGCACTTCCTGCACTCTGCTAGACTAACCCTCCAGCCTTGTGTGGTTGCGGAGGTTGTTCCAGCTAGGATAATACCTAGGTGCATACCCTGGCATTTGTCCTGCTGGAACCCACCCGCTTGGAACATCTCCTGTGCGATGTGCTGGACGTGCGATGCCTACTACTGAGGTGCTGGTGGTGGCTGTTGCAATATGGACCCCTCATTCCTAGAGCGACTCCATGTCATCCTGCTGAAAACATTACTCCTGCGCCCTCCTCTTGTGGGACAAGAGGGATGGTTCGCTCCCGACACTTATACAAACGAAGCATCAGGTTAGGTAACGGGATTTCATTTGTATGGCCGGGGAAGAAAAATACAAGATTTTGGTTTGCATCATGTTTAAGAGTGTGACCTTGAATAAGATATGCCTCAGTGATCAAAGAGCATGGTGCTTGGATAAAAGGTGGAAGACAACTTAAATAATTTCTTCGGAAAGTCCAACGTGAGAGGTAAGGTGGGCCTAAATTGGACTTCTTTATAGTTCGAATATAAATAGAGATCGACTGCGCTGGGCCCTCCGGTCAGCGTAGATCTAGCATGCTTTAGGCCCATGGGCCGGAACTGGTAGCGGGCTGGCAGCCGGAATTACTCGGCCGGGCAGCAGCCGAGCAAAGCGGCGAGAGGACGACAGACGCTCGCGCGCCGCCGGCGATGTACGGCGCTTCCGACCCCGCCGCGGCGGAGCGCACGGCGTTCCGCCGGGCGGAGAAGCAGTACAAGCTCTACAAGCCGCCGAACCTCAAGGGCAGGTCGAGGTCCAGGTCAGGATCTCGCTCCCCCTTTCATTCTGTCGGCCCCTCCTTTGCTGTCATCTTCGGCTCAAACCCCAAACCCTGACGCCTTCGTGGCAACAGGAGTAAGGCGACCGGCGGAGAGGGAGGTGGCGGGGACCTGTCAGCGCTGGTCGACTTCCACGCGCTGCTTACGGCCGACGGGGAGCTGCCCGCCGGGATCGGTCGGTGTGGTTGCTCCGGGTTGGACCGCCCGGTGTTCTGCTTCTTAGACCGGCCGGGTAATTGCGGAAGCTTTCCTCTCTTTACTACCCTGTTCGAGTTAAAATCGAGTTAAGATCAGATTGTTTGGCTTGAATTTTTTACTTGCGAGTCTAAACTCTGAGCGTTGAACTTCGAACAGCGGAAGCTTTGCAAACCTTGATCCTCAATGTGCAAATTGATGCGGTTTTCTACCTGTAATTTGCAATTGCTGTTGGCTCTAGTGTGGGGCTGCAGATTGATGTGGAGATTTTCATCTAGGAATCTAATGGCCAGCAAGATCTCTAGTCATGGTGTTATTGCTGATCACTTTGTTTTGATCTTTGATTCGATAATTAGTAAGCTTGTTTAACTATTATTTCGAATTGTGGTGAGTACTGGATAGTATAATAATCTGGATTAGGGAGGATAACCTCTTATATTTATGTTCAGCTCATTGTTTCCCATCTTCCCCCCCAATCCTGTTTTTTTTAGATTTGATTGTATCTGTGATTTGATTTTAGTTTTGAGTATTGGTTTGCAAATAAACAACGTTCCTGACAAGATTTGTGTATAAACTTCAAAATGTGCACGGCATTTCTTAGTTTCCATATGGCCAATGAATCACAATATCATTATAATATGGTTCTGATGTAATGGTGTATTTTTATCTTTTAACTTTGTAGGATTCTATTTCATTCCTGGCGCTTTATCAACAGAGGAACAATGCTATTGGATTAGGGAAAGCTTGAAAACATTTCCACAGCCACCTAATAGGACTAATTTGACTGCTATATATGGGCCAATTTCTGACTTGTTCATTGCTGCTAACAATCAAAAGATCTTGGTTGAAGTGGAAAATCCTGATGTCCAAGAAAGATATGAACAGAATAATGGTGGCGGAAAAACACAATCCAAAAACTTCAAATTTGTGGAGGACTCAGAGATCCAGAAGGGGGAAGATTGTAGGTCAACCACAGCAACTACTCTTGTGCGGAAGCTCCGGTGGAGCACCCTTGGTCTGCAATTTGATTGGTCCAAAGTATGTATCCATTTGCTTCCATGATGGTGCTAACAACGAGCTCATTTCTAGTATTGATATATTCTGGTACAAATTTCTTCTACAATTATTACATACGGAGTATATGTTTGTTTGGTTCAATCTCATTATCGTTATGAATCATTATGATACATAACGCAATATTACAAATCTAAGGGCGTTCAAGTAGCAAATGACTTAAGGAACTATGTTAGTTCATCGTGGTTGAGGTCAACAGGTGAAATTATCTTTAAACAGTAATGTCTATGATAATAAACACGAACTGCATATAACATGTATTGTTATGTCATTGACTTAGAAATTCTATTATATTCTTGCTTGAATGCACAATAGGATATGCTGTTCCGAGAATATTTGTGTCTTCTCCTTCCTATTTCTTTTGTTAATTCTTTCTGTTTGACAGCGCAACTACGATGTATCACTTCCACACAACAAGATTCCAGATGACCTAGCTAGTCTTGCCAAATATATGGCGGTTCCAGCTATGCCTTCTGGAGAAGAATTCAAGCCAGAAGCTGCTATAGTGAACTATTATGGTCCAAGTAATGTACAGCATGTCTCTTAAATAGTGAAAATGTCTTTAGATTGATATATTTTCTTTGGAATTGTCTTGAGGAAGTCGTATTTTCATACGCATTTTCTTTTCTGTACTGAAATATTAAGCTTTGACTGATGAAGGTGATATGCTCGGTGGCCATGTTGATGACATGGAAGCAGATTGGACAAAACCTATTGTAAGCATAAGGTATTAGTCCAGCTTTATTATTTTGTAATTTTAGATTTTTCTTAACCTGGCATCTTACCTTTATTCTTTTAGTTTGGGCTGCAAGTGCATCTTTCTTCTTGGTGGAAAGACAAGAGATGAAGTGCCAACAGCAATGTTCCTGCGTAGTGGTGATATAGTATTGATGGCTGGGGAAGCACGAGAACGCTTCCATGGTAATTCATTTATATAATGAATTTTGTTTGTAGATATAAATAAAAATGTTGAAAAGCCTTAGACCATCAGGTTTTGTTTCTATTTTAACCTTTGGCTTCCATATCACAGGTGTACCACGGATCTTCACAGAAAGTGACCAACAAGAAATCTCTGCACTGGTTTCACAACTATCTGGTGAAGTTGACTGCTTTATCTTGGACTATATCAAGAATTCCAGGATAAATATCAACATCAGACAGGTCTATTGAAGACCAGATTGGTTGCAGAGTTACACATGGAAGATTGGTGATGAATGCTGCCTTTTTCACTGCCGTCAGGTCCATTCGCAGAGCAGTGGTTCGATAACTGGCATCTAGAATAGGAATGGAGGGTCAGAGGGGTTAGAATATACGTGTCAAACTAACTATAAACATAGCCTCATTGGACTGGAATTTTGGTATAATTTGGCAACTTGGAGGAAGATATCAGACCTTGAGCTGGATTGCTGATCTAGTGGGTTAGCCATCAGTAGCTGTATTCATGCCTTGTTCCATTTTCTACTGTTTCAGTACTCCACAATTTTGCTGCTACTGTAGGACATTTGTAAAATTGTTTGGACTAATGCTTGATGTTTCTCTCAACTAGAGGAATCTAAGGCTTTCTGAGGATCGCATATGCCAACATCTGTATCTTCTGTGTATGTATAAGCTATCTTTTGTATGAATTGATGGACTGAGGTTTTGCTTGGAATTTGCAGTGGCTTTTCAATTGACTTATATTTACTTTCTAGATTTATGGTCTATAACAGAAGCATTTTACTAGCATCTGTGAAGATTACCATAACTAGATTGTACCACAACCACAAACTGACCCTAAGATAAAAACGACTTGATTGGCCAAACTTTGCTCAAATTTGATAAAACAAAACGACCCTAAGCTATGGATTCAAATGTAAAAGTTTTAATAATGAATTAGGAACTCTTCTTTCTTCATGAACAAAGTCTTATATCTATAAACATTTAAATGTGTCCAAACAAAAGCAAGCTGACTGTTTTCTTAAGCCTCAAAAGAGACTTCTGTTAAAAAAGGGAGAATTATCTTCAATGGCCCAAATAGTGAGAATCAACACTTCTATTGTGGTTAAAGATTTGTGTTCCCCCCAAATGGTTTCACTAAGAACTATATTAGCAAAGATGTTTTACATCCCTGAAAACAATCCTTGCAAACTCAGTATGTGTTGCACGGTTAGATGTAAAAGTTACACCTCTCAAAGAGCAATTTACAATCACCAGATATCAATAGACAAGACTGGTCCCTCTTTCTAGAGATTACAAAGGTAGATGCACAAGCACCGCATTAACACAGGACATGGCTGGTACTACTGATCTCATCTGTTGGGGGAATGAAATCACTTCTGAATGATCTCTTGAATTTGCTTTGGACTCAAGATCGATGCATTGGTGTCAAAATTTGCTTCCTCCAATTGTCTACGCAACTGCACATGAATTACAGTAAAGATGTATTTCTTCTGTTAATCTAGAATCCGAGGGGAGTAAAATGAGGATCAAAGAAGATGCACATACAGTCCCAAGTATGACAGATTGGCTCTCTGGGCTATATTTCCTCATTTCAACTAGCATGTTCAGTTGCTGCAGCAACAACCCAGCAGGTTCATTATAAACAACATGAATATCGCAACAGGAATAAGAATGAAGGTGTGTTTCACCTGTTCTTGTAATATTTGTTGAGCATGTAGTTTTTCAGCCATTTCTCTAGGCTCAAGCTCAGCTTCATCAATAGCCATCTCTTCTCTATCAAATAAAATGACAAAAAGGGTAAATACAAGTCTTCGATCACAGCTTACTCTAAAAATCATTGCTGCAACAGAGTAGGTGTTGCCACATCATTTATAACACCAGTTTTCAGATAGTTTGTCATATGTATCTTGTTCTGTGTGAAGGTTAGTTATCTAATTGATTGCTCGTTTCATATTAAAACGAAAGATTGACAAAATCAGTGATAAACTCCCAGGGGTGGAAAGCATCACTTATGAATATGGCAGGCAGGCTTTCTAGGGTCTGGTTTGTGCTGTCTGCTGTTCCCATTGATGTGCTTATTGCCATCAACGTCCCAAAGTGGTTCACCAAGCAATTGACAAAGTGCGTCGAGCTTTTCTTTGGAAAGGCCGGGAGCAAGTGAATGGTGGCTGCTGCTTGGTTGCGTGGGAGAAAGCGTGTAAGCCTCATGAAATGGGTGGCTGCTGCTATGGTTTAAGAAGACTGACATGCATCCGCCTTGGAGAGGCCTGGTTTGTGCTGTCTGCTGTTCCGTTCCCATTGATGTGCTTATTGCCATCAACGTCCCAAAGTGGTTCACCAAGCAATTGACAAAGTGCGTCGAGCTTTTCTTTGGAAAGGCCGGGAGCAAGTGAATGGTGGCTGCTGCTTGGTTGCGTGGGAGAAAGCGTGTAAGCCTCATGAAATGGGTGGCTGCTGCTATGGTTTAAGAAGACTGACATGCATCCGCCTTGGAGAGGCCTGGATATTTCTGTACACTCTCATGCTCAAGCGATGTTCTCTGTTGCAATGGAATGCCAGGTTGGTAATGGCACCGATACTCTTTTGGACAGAAAAATGGTTACTAGGATGCTCTTTATCTGACCCGCACCATCAATTGTGAAGACCGTCCCCTTGAGCGTTTGTAAACTGCGGATGGTAGCAAAAGCACTAGCGAATCAACGCTGGACCAAAGGACTAGCGAATCAATGCTGGACCAATGACATCCAGGGTGGCCTCCCTTTGATTGGACTATCTGAATAATTTCATCTATGGGACACCATGCAGGATGTTACTCTTTCTCAAGATGACGATTATCACATCTGGAGGTTTGAGAGCTCGGGTCAGTTAACTACTAAATCAGCCTATAAAACCTTCTTCATTGCCAAGACCTCTTTCGAGCCGTGGCAGAGAATTTGGAAATCATGGGCACTGGCAAAACGCAAGGTGTTTCTCTGGTTGCTGTTCGCAATAGGTGCTGGACGGCGGACAGACTTGCCAAGCGTGGACTACCACACCCTAGTCAGTGCCCTCTTTGTGATCAAGCCGACGAGAACATTCAGCACCTCCTCACTTCATGCCTGTTTGCCCGGGAATCCTGGGTGAAAGTGTTTCAATCTCTGGAAATGCAACAGTGTGTACCTGGCAGCATGAGCTGTCTTTTGCTGGTTGGTGGCACAAGGTGGTCAAGGAGGTGCCAAAAGAGAAAAGAAAAGATCTCAATACGATGATAGTGATGGGAACTTGGTTAATGTGGAACAGTGGAAGCACCGTAACTCACGTGTGTTTGAAGGCAATAATCCATGTATGCCTAATCTTCTCAGCGCCTTCAAAGACAAGGACCACCCATGGGGTCTTGCTGGTGCACGAAGCCTTTGTGTACTAGGTTCGGGCACAACTGTACTGGCAAATGTAGGAATTAGAATTAGGGGGGGCTTAGATCCTTTCTTGCTCCTCTATTTCCTATTTTCTTCTTCTTTTCCTCTTTTCTACTACTCCTCTTCTCTCATATTTCTTCACTGTTGCATCATTGTAGGGGGGGCTGGAGCCCCCTCAGCCCCCCCTGTGCCTCTGCCCCTGACTGTAGAACTGGGTTAGTCGTGTTTGGTCATGTTGGGTCAGTCTTCACCTTAGTTATCTTTTATCATTCAGCGTTTATCTAGTGTATTGTCAGCCCCTCATGGCTCGGTCTGCAGTGAGGTAGTGGTGTTTGTAAGCGACCATTTTTTCTTTTCTATCGATGCAAAGACACACATCCCTCCTGCGTATTCATGAAAAAAAAACTAACGTATAACACAAATCATTAATGTAGGTCATGCTCATGTTTATATTGAGTATATAACATTGATGTTAGTGCTATCTCCCAACTATTAAATGTGTATGGAAACATGGAAATAAATGAAGCCGAATGATCTCACATGCATGATGGCAACTACACGGCTAGACAGGTAAACTCAAAATATACAAAGAGTTAGAAAACCGAAAGTTGCTCATCAGAATTATGTTAGCTGATAAAGGGACATGCTAAGCTTTATTGACTCACAGGCATCGCAGGCCCTTTGTTTTCTTACATTATGCCATTTTATACTGACTAGGGACCAACATATAGAAGCAAGGCACTTACTTGGCAACAAACTGACAGAATTTAATCATCAAGTCCTTGTCATTTTCATAGATGACATTAACCTTTCCTAGGCAACCAATACCAAGACTTGGATCTGAGATTCAGAAATAGCCATGTCAGAAATTGATGAACTCCACAATATAGAAAACAGGAGTATGATTAATTTAAAAAAACAATTCTAAAATGTGAAGAAAACAAACTATATCCTTTTGCAAAAGTACAAGACTAGAAATCAAAATTATTTAAAATCAGCAAGCATTACATTCTTTAATCTTGACATAAACCAAGTACTCAGCAAAACTATTTTGATACAAAAGCCATAAAGAGCATAGTAAATAGGTCTGCCCAAAGCAGGCAGAGCAAAAGGTGTCTACATTCTACAACATTGGATCTTAGCTTAGCATGATAGAATGAATGGTGTACATTCATGCACTGTAGGTATCTTAAATACCAATTTAACCAGAGTGAAAAACGAACCTTCATCAAAACATTAATGAAAATGGTAATATCCATCAAAGTTCCATCATGAAGCAAAACAGTTTCTGAAGACAATTAAAGTAGCAAACTAAAAATTATAAACATATATGATTTTGCCTTCAGCATTGGTAGCTTCAATAGATGATAGATCATTCAGATTCCCACTTTTCACTCAACATAATATGCCTTTTATGATTTTATACTGCTACCACTATTTATGGTTCTATATTGCTACTTTTTATGCATGGTTCTACATTGATACTGCTATGAACAAGCCATTCTATTCATGACCAAAAACTGGTAAAATCATTTTAGAAAAGACAACACATTTACTTTCAAACACAAGGAAAGAATAACCCCCGTTTAAATGAAGCACCAAGTGTTCTGTCTTTGGTAGTATGCATAGCTGAAGTTTCTTCTATCCTAGCATACAGATAAAAGAAATAATGGACCCAAGAAATAAAATTCCTTATAAACAAATAAACTGGTTCATCAATCGACATACCAATGGGCAACGTAAAATTATCATGACTATAAACCAAACTGGAAGGTAAGAGTGCTATTTGCTAAATCAAATGTATGACAGGCTATGCCATACTAAACATTGTCAAAAGAACAATACCACTGTTAATTCCATGATCTGTCAATCTACCTAGTGTGCATACCTCACCATATGTTATATGGCATCACGATATGACATTGATGGCTGTAGAAGCGATAACAGGGCCAATGGTCTGGGTTGCTATTTTCAGAGTTTGTTTCGTTTATGCAAAATAAATGTTTCATTGTTTTCAATTTTATCATTACTTCTCATCTGCGTCACAATATTTGTAAACCACATGCCTAAATGCTACAGCCTACAGAAATTATTCGCTAAAATCCAGATTGGCAGGTACAAATGTTATATGCCAAAAAAAAACTCAACTATGTGGGTCTTGCCTAAGAGAGGGAGTGCCCAATCCATTATGGAGGCACCCACATGATCTACCAGCGGCCGAGCACCCAGGCATAAGCCCAGGTGGGTGTTCTCTCAACTTGAGGCTCTACCGAATTTGCATCCATCAACTGATGTTAAACAGCATCACGGTTATAATACCAACAGCTTACAGAATAGAATTTGCATACCTATGCCCATCTCGCGAAGGATCTCCTCTTGTATCTCGGTGGTCACGGCCACAGCCTCCTACATGCAGAGCAAAACACACACATACTGTAACATGCACATAAATTCTCAGTTCTTTCACATACAAAATAGCACTAAACAAACAACGTAATCCCTTCAAACTTTCCCACATTTCCAGATCAAAACTAAAATTGGAAACGACTACAATCTAGCCGTGTCAGTGAAATTCCGAGCTAAACAGGCATACAAAGATGGGTGCCAAGCACCAAACCAAACATTTCAAGAACCGTCCCCAAATAACCCCATCCCACAAGAGACACCGCGAAAGCTAAAGATGAGGAATGGCGCCCGGATCGCACGGACATCGCACCTGCTTGTCCCGGACAGCGTCAGCGATGCGCTGCTTGACCTCTGGAAGGGGGGCCGAGGAACAAAGATTAGAGAAAATCAGATGGGAAGGGGATGGGAGCTAACAGGAAATGCGGGGAGACCGGGGCCGACCGGGGAGGGAGGTGAGGAAGGAGAAGCGGGAGAAGAGGTGGAGCAGCTGCTCTCTCGTCATCAGGCTCTCGCCGCCGGCCGCCGGCCGCCGGCGCCATGTCTGCCGCCCCCTTCGGCCCTTCCTGGCTTCCTGCTATCTGTACTCTTGTAGGCTTGTGCTAAGGGGGTGTTTAGATGCAGTGTTATGCATAGTGTTTTTTGTGTTATGTATAATGTTTATAGAGAGAAAAAGTGAATTGGGGAACGTGCGTTATGCAAAATGTTATGCATAGTGCGTGAACTAAATAGGGCCTTAGATGCACCCGTTATGCATAGTATTTATGCATTGGGTCGTGTGCACAGGGAGAAGAAATGAACTGACACGGTTCTCTAGGTGAAAACTTTATGCGTTTTTTGTGGAACTAAACAGGGCCTAAGTGGTGCACGTGTTTCCTACTTTCTTTTGTTTTCTATAATATAAAATTATTTTTGGAAAGGATAGTGGTGCTTCTTTATTGTGCAAAACTAAATCCGCACAATCCCGAGAAACACAATTCTCTAGATAACCGCAATTCTTCGAAGACTCCGCAACTTTCTTTGGATACTCCGCAAATCAACGGGGGTTGCACTCTCTAAGATATCCCGAGTAAAGTGTAAGTGCAAAGTGTCTCTCAAGGGTTGGTTAGATCAATTTTTGAGCACCTTGCCATCATTTCACCAGTTTTCCAAGCATCCTCTTCATAGTACTTCAATTTCAAAATAACAAAAGTAATCTTCATGAAGGCTCGTCCATATTTTCATTTCCATTTTTGAGTACTATGAATCTCCAACATATTCTTTATGATTCACCTGTTACCTGGGCGCATGCCTCGATACAAATATTAGATACTCAAGTGTCTTGTCATTAATCAACCAAACCCAGCAAAGGTCCTAGTTGCACTTTCAGTTTTGTATTTTCTAATTCACATTTTCACTAATTATGTCCAAATCTTTTCCTTGCAGAAACCAAACTATGGCCCCACAATGGTGCACACCGAGGCCAAGGCAAGGGTTGCCACTACTACATCTAGAATAGCTACAATCGACATGAAGGCTGATGTGCCAAATTGCAAAGCTTCTTCAAGTGTGACAATCAACATCAAGTCTGAAACTGCTACTGCACAATGCTCTGCCCAAAAACCACCAAAGAAGAAACCAGATCAGAAAGGTGCTACAACCATACCTATTCTTATGCTCCTATAATGGGACTCTGCCAAGCTTTAGTTATTTGCTTAAGTTATTTGTGTAATGCCAGACTTATGGCTTCTTATGTGTCCTCTGAACATGATGTGTGCAGTGCAAGACTTGTGACTCTAAAGCTGTCATGTAGGCTACAATGATGTGGTTTCATGTCTCTATGAGGTAATGCCAGACTTGTGGTTTCAAGTTTCTGTTTCATTATGTCTGTCCTGTCATATGGATCTGCCTATCATTTGTTTCTGTTTCATGGATGTAAAGCTAGAATCAGCACACAAGTTTCACCACAACTATGGCACATCGATAGCAAGCACATTGTCTTCCACTACTGCCATAGACCCATACATAGATATCAAGCATATTGTCACAAACACAAATTCCACATTACATGAAGTTTTGACCAACAAGTTACTGACCAACAACACTTAGTTAAAGCTACATCAAGTTACTGACTAACAACATCCAAAATGACATACTAACTGTTTATGCTAAACGCGTAAACACCATTGCAGCAGCAACACACCCCACACACAGACCAAAGAGCCAAATCTTCTTCTCTAACTTCTTCTTGGTCACCCAGGGCCTGCCCTCTTCCATGGTGGCCAGCAAACCTACATTTTGCTTCTTCAGCATCTCAAGCTTAATCACAGCATCACTTAAAGCAGCCTTTAGCTCTGCCCTTTCATGCTTCAGTGCCTTCACAGCATCCTGGAGGTCCACCAGCAAGCCTCTCACGAAGTCATCCACCGGACCTTCATACCACCCTAAGAACTCATAGCCTCCAAACTGCACCAAACCTAGGAATCAAATCCTACAACGCTTCCAAAACAAATTCACAACACCAGATCTACAACCACTTAATCGAGCATTGTAGCACTTGAAGTGCCTCCACCCTAGATTGTCGTCGCTCCATGAGATCCACAGCACTGCCTTCTAGCTGCAGTGACACAACACATTAGGAGAGTAGTCCAGGGGCCCTCGCCGGTAAGGATTTGGCGACCTCTGCTGTACGACCTCGTCGTACCATATCCCGTGCAAACGGCTGGAGCTCACAGAGGTCGACATCGCTCGGGATTGCTTGAGGTGAAGAAGAGGTTAGGGTTACGCACTGGGAAACAAAGGGGATGGCTGCCGCCGGGAGCAGACACCTCCGCTTTTTTAATGGTCAAAGAACATGTCTTCGCTGACATGTTAAGGCTGTTTAGATCCTTGTAAATGAGCTGAATTGTAATAAGTTGGCCTAATTGGCAGCCCCGCAAATAGGAAAGTCGGCTTTCTGAGGCTGGAATTTTGGCCTCCAAAAAATTCACGTCCGAAAACTGGAAAGCATTTCGGCTCTTGATTCATCTTATCCCGACGTCGCCGCGCTCCTCTCGAGTCTCCTTTGATGGCGGCGCCTAGGATTTCCTATGTCGTCTCCTCATCACCCTTATCCTCTTCCTCCTACCGAATCTAGAAGAGACAATGGCCTCCATCTTAATCCTCTACTCTAGCCGCCAAATTGAGTCTTTCATCAAGCTGAATCTACCCACCTCAAGCACAAGAAGGCAGTGGCCCTCCCCTCTACCGCGGGCCGCACCGTGTCACCAGGACCACGCCTAAGCTGCCCCACCTCAAGCACTGCAAATCGATGGCCTTCTCCTAGCATGAGTTGTTGGTGATATGCCCAAGTGGCAATCATAGAACAATTCGGATTGGGCCTTTGGATGTTGATCCAATAAGTAGATAGAGTGCTAATGGGCTTTCAACGTGATAGCCCATTAGCACGGCCTATATAAATAGGGGTAGGGGGCTATGGGCAACCAACGGTTGACCACGCCACAAACCCTAGCCGCCGCTGCATTCTCTCCTCTCGCCTACCCGAAACCCAGTCGGGCGTGCGGTGCTAGCACACCGGCGCACGACATTTTATCCCTGTACGTGTGGACTCCGTGGAGGCACTACTGTTGCTACTGCACTGATCGGCTGCGAAGGCAAAGAGCTGCTGCCAAACGATAACAAACGATCGTGATCGACTACTTCCTCTACACTGACGCACATCTACGATGGATTGACTGCTCCAACTCTTCTTCCGCTGTGTTGCGCGTCTAGTGGTAACGATCTGTGACCTCTCTACTCACAAGTTTCCTGGGTGATATTGTAGTTATTTGCTATAGCAGATCTGTTTCCCTACAGTGGTATCAGAGTGGTCTTGCGTAGTTTTTGGTTTGTATTTTGCACGGTTTTGATTAGATCAATTGGTCATAAGGGGTTCTGGAATAAGTATGAGTTGATAGAATCATATGATCAAAAAGATTAGTTCATGCTTTCTCTATGATGTTCATGCAACTTGTCCCTACCAGTTGGAATCACCAAGGGGACTAACTGCACGCACAGTCGATAGATTGAGCCAACAGAACGAGATCATGTGTAGCAGTCTTCTCAATTGCACCTATCGGGACCTCCATTGCTATTTGCTATAGAGATATCCTAGCACGGTTTGGTAGAATCATTTTACGCTTAACTTGTTTTTGCAAGGTATGATGTGAATGGTATGGCCTCAATATCATGTGATGATCTGTGTGTAACCTTTGAGTAGCCTGCATGCTGCAAGTTAACATAACCGGGTTAAGGTTGTTTCATTATTGTATAATGGCTTGTGTGTCGACTTGTGATGCTTAATTCCTCATGTAATCTTTTCATTAGCTATTAGTGTAGTAGCTTTTCATATGTTCATGGAGGCCCTTTAAAGCATGGTGGCGATGATGATCACCACGAGACGGGAGGTGTGGCAATGGAGATCACGGTGGAACCATGATGATGGAGCTCACTATGATTCCAAAGGCCATAATATTGACAATATGATATGATTATATGCCTGTGATGTTTACTTTCCTGTCTTACTATTCTATTCATGCTTTACATATGGTGAATGTTTTTGCCATGATAGAATAGCTTCCCTCAGAAAAGTTGAGTTTTTTTATGCATTTTACCAATAGCTGCACCTATAAATTTCAGTTGTTGTGTGGTAGGTTTGCCAAAGTAAAGTACCATCAACTACCATCATGAATAGGGTGCTTGTCGGATATCCGCATGCATAGTGTTGATTTACTCAACAAAGCTATTAAAATGGTTTGGGGCTTTATGGCACGGAGTTGGGAGCTGGGGCATTGGATGCCACTCAACAAACAAGAGTCATATAGGGATATGATTAACAAAGTTGTTATTTACCTATATCACTAAGCATCTAGCAGTGAAGCTAAAGCTCGCTAGGTTTTTAGTGAATATGGATCTTGGACCACTATATATCGTTAAAGGGAAGACGATGTTGGTATAGTGGAAGTGCCTTTTATTAATTTGTTAATAGAAGATTCCCATAAACATAGTTCTGAAATCTTCGCATGTTAATTTATGTTGTAGATCATGGTTGCGAATAACACTTCCAGTTTTAATTTGCGATCTGTCCTTGAAAAGAAAAGGCTCAATGGAGCTAATTTTATTGATTGGTACCGCAATCTGAGAATTGTTCTCAGGCAAGATAAAACGGAGTATGTTCTTGAGCGACAATACCCAGATGACCCCCCTACCAATGCAAGTGCTACAGACCGCAGAGCTTATCAGAAGCACTGCGATGATGCCCTAAACATTAGCTATCTCATGCTCACCACCATGTCTTCAGACCTATAGAGATAGTATGAGCATGTGGATGCTCACACTTTGATTGAGGGACTACGTGGGATGTTTGAGAACCAAGCTAGGACTGAGAGATATAACATCTAAAAGTCCCTGTTTGTGTGCAAGCTAGCGGAAGGTAGCCCGATATGTCCTTATGTAATCAAAAAGATTGGTTACATTGAGACTTTGGATAGACTTGGTTCTGAACTCAACTATGACCTGGCTATAGACATCATTCTCCAGTCACTCCCGCAAGCAAAGAACCGTTCATCATGAACTTCCAGATGAATGGCATGGAGAAAATGTTGGCTAAGTTGCATGGCATGCTGAAGACAGCTGAGGAAAGCATTAAGAAAAACCCACATCATGTGATGATGATCCAGAAGGAGAGCAAAAAGAGGAAGCGTTGGACGCCTCCCGAGGGCAAAAGCAAGGGAAAGGCCATTCCCAATGAACCCTAGTGCTCTTAAGCCTAAGCCAAAATCCAAAACTAGCCCTACTTCTGATAATGAATGCTTCCACTATCATCTCAAGGGACATTGGTCGAGTAACTGCAAGAAGTACTTGGAGGAAAGGAAGAAGAAAGGAAGTGAGAGTTCCAATTCAGGTATAAATGTTTTAGAAATCAATATTGCTACATCATCTAGTGAATCTTGGGTATTTGATACCAAATCGATGATTCATACTTGCAAATCGTTGCAGGGACTAAGTAATGCTAGAAGGTTTCCAAGAGGCGAGTTGGATGCTCATGTCGGCAATAGAGCAAAGGTTGCGGTCAAAGCTATCGGCACTTATCACTTGTCGTTACCCTCAGGATTAGTTTTGGAATTAAATAATTGTTATTGCATTCCTTCTCTAAGTAAAAACTATATCTCTTCTTCATGCTTGGAAGAAGTTGATGGTTATGAGACTGTAATAAAGAACAAACATTGTTCAATTTATTATAATGATATTTTCTATGCGCATTGTCCATTGGTGAATGGATTATATGTTCTTGATCTTGAGAATAATCTATTTGTAACATTAATACCAAAAGAGCTCAGCTGAATGATTTGAATCCTACCATTTGTTGACAGTCCTTAAGTACCACTTTTTACCGTCAATTCCTACGAAAATCTATACAAAAAAATGCATTCACCATAGCTATAGGGCTTATATCTAATCAATTCCACAAGCTCTGGGGAATATGTGAATGTAGGGACTAATTGGCAAAAGAGGAGGACATTTGGGCTCAGGGCCAGGTCACCCAACCCCCTAGGACGGCCGATTTGGGCCCAAGCCCAATGGACCATCTTTGACCACGGCAAAGAAGCACAATCCAGGACCATTATAGCCGCTGATTCCATGGTGGTTGGATCCAAGAGAGGGGAATGGTACAAGGGGAGGTCTCATGGATCAAAGGGCCCACCTCACAAACTAAACATACTCAAATTCAGGTATACCACCTAGAACCGCCATAGGGCCCACTACACAGTCACCCAGCCGAAGATGGGCTTGAGACATGCTGGCGCCAAGTCGCCCGACCCCCTAGGTCAGCCGACCTGGTCCGGAGGCCAAACCGCCTCATCCTTCTCGTGCGCATTCCCACCACCTCCAAGAGTCCATCTCTGCCATGCACAACTTAAGGCGGTGGAACTAAGGGTCGGCCGACCTGCCCGGTTGCCCGACCTGGAACTGAGTCGGTTCGTCCCCAGCTACCATGTGTCCACTCCCAACCACCTAGGGATGCTATAAAGACCTGCCATGACCTCTTCATCGACACACACCAGAAGAGAGAGCTCCCATTGTATAAGTGTTAGGCTTAGTCTAGTAATGAAGTAGTTTTAGTAGTAGAGCTTCTGAAGGGTCTCCGATGAAGTCTCGGTAAGCTTAGAGTTCAGCTTTGCAATTCTTATCTTACTTGTAAGACTTTGAGCTTCAATGGAAATACCTTCTCTCTTATGTTATATGCCTCAGCTTTAGTTTACTTGTTTAGTATATAAGATATATGTCTTGCACCTTAGTTCAGCTGACGCATGTTATGGCATTGGCCCAATGTGCCGCAAGGTTGCTCTGTTTATGTGGATGATAGATAGAGTTGTGTTTCATATTTGCAAGCATGGTGTTTGGAACATGGATATCATTGGGGGTATCTCTACCCCACGAATTAGTAGAGGTAGGTGGCAGGTGGTAACAGCCCTGTCCACCCTTTGTAATCCTCCACGTTTGGGAGATGATGTTAGGCCTTTATGATAAGAAGTCTTGTTGTTGTCCCTTGATGAGGGAACTACCTGACACCTCGATATGGCCTCTAACATGTACCCTCTTACTAAGCTTGTACAGTGTGTAATCTTGTATGCTTAAGACCCATGAGTGAGAAGTATATAGAATCCCTTGTTTTCTTCTAGGATCTTCTGTGTGTCACACTACTGTTGGCGCTCCATAGCGACACCTTTTTACCCTTGTTTATCTTCAATAATGGCCTGGATTTGACATCTAAACTATTGATCATACTCTATAACGGGACCATTTTCGTATATGCATGTGTTTTTGGAGGATTTCTATTTATGCAGGTTTTTGAGCAATTTTGGAGCGTAAATGGATGAGGCTCGTAACCAAGGACAACATGGAGAAAGATGAAGGCTAGAGGCCCAAGGAGAAGGCTAGGCCGACTGGCCCCACATGGTCTAGGCTGGCTGACCGATGGAGTTTCGAAACCCGTTCATGCTCATCTTCGGTGAACCATCCTCCAAGAATGTTTAAAGGGCAAGTACTTGAAGATAAGATCAAGTGACTTCGGGATCAAAGCAAATCAAATGGAGATTTTGGAAGGATATCTATTTTCCATTCTTATCTCGAAGTAATCTCGAAGCAACCGACGTCCAAGGCCCACATGCATAGAGAAGACAACTACTGAAGGTTTCAGAAGGCTTGGGAAGAAAGTTGAGCACGAGGCAGCCAGGGAACAGGCCAGGCTGGCTGGCCTGGGGCCCACTAGGCTGGCCTGCCTAGCCAATTTCCAAGGCACCTCGGCCTTCCCTTTGACCTAGAGCTCCCCAAGGCTATAAATAGCCCCAGTTCTATTTGCCACACATCAATTCATTCGCCATTCAATGCCGATGAGTAGAGAATTTAGAGGGACACCTTTCGGAGAGCTGGGGGTCATGCTAGTTGTCTAGGGTTTACCCTAGCCGACGTGGGAACCCTACGAGGAAGACTACGTCGGAGTTCTGGAGCTAGGATAATCAAAATCAAGGTAGGATCCCGGTGGTGATCTTGTGATGTACAATCATTCATGGTAAAGTTATTTGTGTTTCCGAATCTTTAGCGATCAAGTGCCTCTTTTTATGATTTCATTCATTCTTGGTTTTGCTTCTTCCTCAATCTATTTTCGAGATAGATTGCTCTCGGTATTCTTGTAGCCATAATGGCTAAGGGTTCATACCGGATCTACCAAGTGGTTCGACACGTTCTTCGTGAACATGCCCTTAAGTTACCCATGCCGATAGGGAGCACCATGACAGGGTGTGATTCCGTGTAAGGTGGGGCTTTCAAGAGTTTGACCGGAGGTCATGATTTGAAGATGCTTCTTATTGAGATTCACATCTATCTTACTTCACTCTATTTAGCTCGGAGCAACAACATATGCATGATCTAGGTGATCTAGATCGGTTATCTCTAACTCTCTCTCGCTACCTCTGGTGTTTGGTGTTTATTAGATTAGATTCGGATTTCTATGCTAGTTAAATTATTTCTTGCATCTTTAGTTCTACGGATGATAAACCTTGGGGGATTACTCTAAGGGAAGAGCTACAACTGATCCGTGTGCTTGCGGTTCATAATTGACGCGTCTAAGGGCCGTCAACAAGCTTTTCTGGCGCCGTTGCAGGGGAACTATCGATTAAGATCCGATTTGACTTGCATTCATAAATATTTCTTTTTCTCTCAATTTTCTTTTGATTTCTTTTTTTAGATCTCTTATTTTTTCATTTTTATCAAAACAGATCTCATCCACAAAAATCAATCTAATCTAAGTTTTGTCTTACTTTTATTTATTCTATCTTTTTCTTTTAGAACTTGTATATATTTTGCTTTCACTAACCCTAACAGGAGATGGATGGCTATCTCTCCAACAAACCAAAAAATTTTGTGGATGATCCAAAAAAACTTTACAGGCAGAGGAGACGGGAAGCACAAGCTAAGAAGTTGGAATTAGTAGATCCAAAAGGCGAGACCGAGGGTTCATCGTCTACACCTCAAGGAACTCCACCACCAAGTCCTAAGGAGGTGCCAACAAAACAGGATATGGCGCAACCGGAACCGGAACGTATGATCGGAGAACTTTGCATCCTGGATATCAAGGATTTGCCTATCCAAGATCTCGACGACATCGGAGTGCCATTCGAGATCAGGACTTCAACCATCCGTATGGTGCAAAACTCGCCCTTCACCAGAAAAGAAGATGCCAACCTTCACCTTCAAGCATTCATTCAAGTTTGCTGCACCTTCGACATGCAAGGGATGACTCAAGATCAAATGAGAACGAGGCTCTTTCTGTTCTCTCTACTCGGGAGAGCGCTACAGTGGTTTCATTCTCTACCACCGCATACGATGCAGAATTGGGAGTCCTTGATGGAAGCCATCATGACGGAATTCTACTCACCGGGCAAGACTCAGATTTTGCGCAACAAGATCGCCACGTTCGCGCAAAGCCCGACAGAGACCATCGCGGAAGCCCATAAGCGCCTCAATGATTATGTCAGCCGTGCCACATCACAAGTTCTCAAGGGAGGATATAGTCCAGAAGTTCTATCAAGGCCTCAGCATGGCATCAAGGGCGATCATCGACGCATCGGCCGGAGGATCGATCATTGAGCTCACCCCAACTCATGCTTTCAAGCTATTCAAGAAGGTGGCAGATAATGATGCATGGGCATCATCGGGGCGGCTACTCCCAACACAACCCGCGGGCATTGCAAAGAGTGTTTTGCAGATGGAGCATGAAGAAATACTAGAAGGGAAGATCAACTCACTCATGAGAAGGTTGGAGAAGATGGAGGTGGACAAGAAGGAAGCCTATGCTATAGATTTGAAGGCGGCCGAAGCAAGGTCAACATGTGAAGAATGTGGAGAGTACGGCCATGTCCAGAAGAATTGTCCAGAGGAAGCTAAGGTGCTGGACTACATGAAGAAGGGGGATTGGTTCCCATCATCCAATTTCCGCTACGGGCAAGGTAGACCTCAATTTAAGGAGTTCATGGAAGGAGCAAGGCAAGATCAAAAAGGACACTGTCACCAAGTTCAAGACTATGGACAAGATATTGGAGAACATTGATGGCAAGGTGATGGAGGTCGGAAGCTCTAACCGTCAAGTTCTCAACATGATGAAGATGCTAGAGACACAAGTGACCCAGCTAGGCGGACGCCTACCCAGTAATGAAGGAAGACTGCCGGGGCAACTACAACGTCAGGAGATAGCAAAAGCAATTCAAACTCACTCGAGAAAGGAGACCGAAAATCTCAAACGCCCAGCCGGAGCAAGGGAGCCTAAGCCAAGTGTTGAAACAGAGATGACAACTAAAGAGAAGGCGCCTACTCTCGCACCGAAAATAGTCACCGAAGAGCCAGAGTTTGAGATAATTGACAAAGACACTAAGATTCTTCCTCTAAGGCCACATTACAACAAAGGTAAAATTGATGAGCATTTCAAAAAATTTGTTGAAGTGTTGCGCAGATTGAACATCAATATGCCGCTCTTGGATGCTCTACAAGTTCCAATATACTCTCGCTACTTCAAAGACATTCTTACAAACAAGCGCAAGATGCCGCTGCCAAGCACCATGAAGATGACCAAAGAGTGTAGTGCGGCTATCCCTGATCAAGCTCGAAAGAAGAAGAGGGGCCTGGGATGTCCGATCATCCCGTGTTCCATCGGATCACTGATGTTCGAAAGAGCATTGTGTGACCTTGGTGCAAGTGTGAGTGTCATGCCGAAGGCCGTGTACGAGAAGCTATGCCTACTAGAGCCGGAACCCACCGCCATGTGTCTAGAGTTAGCGGACAACTCTGTTCGCTATCCTTTGGGTATCGCCGAAGACGTACCAATGAAGATCGGAGAACATCTAGTCCGCATTGACTTTGTGATTCTAGAGATGGCAGAAGGGACAAAGTCGCCACTCATCCTTGGGAGGCTGTTTCTCAAGACCGCAAGGGCGAATATCGATGTTGGCAAGGGGGAGATCAAGATCGACATCAATGGCACCATGAGCACATTCAAGTTTCGTCCACGCTTTGAGGTATGCAATATGATCAATGTTAAATATGTTCGGCCTCAGCGTCATGTCACCAAGGAGGAGCCAAAGAAGAAGGAAGCGAAGGAGGCAAAAGAAGTTGTTGCATCCGTCGAGACAAAAGCTCAAAGCCTGCCTGTGAAGACCAAAAAGATGACTAAGCCAAAGAATAAGCCTGCACCAAAGCCAAAGATTGTGCAGAAGTGGGTACCCAAGACTGCAACGCCATCACCGAGCGTTGGTCCGAAGTGAAGAAAAGGAAGAAGTCTAGCTATAGACTATAAACAAAGTGCTTTGCGGGAGGCAACCCGTTAGTCGAGTCAAGAATAAGCTACCGGGAGGATAACCCGTTTGCCTAGTCAAGAATAAAGCTACTGGGAGGACAACCCTGAAGACATTTGAGTAAGGCCCTGTTTAGTTCCACCAAAAACGCATAAAATTTTCACCTAGAGAACCGTGTCAGTTCATTTCTTCTCTCTGTGCACGCAACCTAATGCATAAACACTATGCATAACAGGTGCATCTAAACGCCCCCTAAGTTAGTCATAGATTTTGTTACGCAAGACTTGTTAAACATTTATTAAAATGGTCGTTCGATTGAACAATTCAATTTGGAGTTTTATTCGCTCAGTCGTTTTGATTCGATTTCTTACTCTAAACCAATGACTTGAGCCATCCTATGATTTATTTGCTTTTTCTCGAGAAACCCAAAACCAAATTGCCGAACCTATTTTGGCGACCGTCCTTTCCATGACGGCCGGACCAACTTGATTTATGTGATACAAAGACACGAGTAGAGCCAAGCGTTGTTTTTAATCTCTTTAAATTTTTGACGCATGCTAGACTCGCGTAACATAGGAATTTCCAGTTTTGTTTCTCTAGAATTAGAATTTTTTAAGCCTCTTTTGATTTATTTCATTCAAAATATCTCTCTCATTTGGCCAAAATTAGAACACAAACCCATGACTCGCAGTTGAATTCGGAATTGTTCACTATCAATTCATGAAAGTGAGTGATACCGGTACAACCAAAATAAACGTAATCAGAAATTTTTTTTTGACTTACAAATGTTTATGATGCCTTAATTCACCTCTAATTATTCAGTCAAACTCATTGCTTGCTTTGAGTTGATTCTTAATTTTCAAAATTAGAGGAGGGTTAAGCATCTAAGCATGATTTGGAAGGGTTTATGTGCATGATTATCAACTAATGACCAAATTGGAGATCACGGGAAGATATTTGGCACCCCTATCATTGATCACATGCAAGAGAATCTAAGAGAGGGGGCAGCCATGCATGGTGGTACACTAATTTGTGCAGGATTGAAGCAACATTTGGAGTGAAGTTGAAGCAAAGGACAAAGGCATGACATAAAGTGGAGAAAACAATGTGCAAATGGACAAATTGGGCAAAGAAGGTGTGGTTCACGAGTGTTGGACGGTGCAACCACTTGGAGCTGCTGGACAAAGGGCAATAATCATCTCAGGAAGACGTGGGAGCAAGATCATGTGGAGGAGGCCGGGGAACCCCATAGGCCGGCCGGCCCCATGCACCCTAGGCCGGTCGCCCTGGGCTCTTTTTAAGCCCCCTAGTGCTCCCTTTTCACAGGTATGTCACTCATACATTTCTTTGTTCTTGTTCTTCAGTTCTTCCACTTAGAACACCAGCAAGAACTCCAAAAAATTCGTGCATCCAAATGAGCCCCAAAAATCTCCAAAAATTCACCACAATTTCTAGTTTTCTCTCTTCTTCGATATATTGTTTTTCCGCCACCAAGAAACCCCCGATGTGATAGTCTTTGTATTTGTGCAGCAAGACATTATGAAAAAGGGAATTCTAAACCTTCTCTCCGGGAGGAGGACGTGATCGTCGACGTCCGATGCACCATCGGGAAGCTCTTTGCGGAGGCACTCGGTCTCCGAGTCGCCATGAAGCATGGAGGAAGACAACTCTGCACCAAGGAGCGACATGTTGCTCCTTGGTAGGATTCAAGACCCAAGAAGTTCCTCCATGCAGTCCACCGAACTACGTGGACGTGCCGGCGCACCGCCTCTTCCACCACGACATTCAACAAGATCAACCGCACCACCACCATACAAAGCAAAAATTTCAGAATATAGGTTTGTTATCTTGATTGAGGAAGAAGAAGAAAGGCTTAAGAACCTCAAAGGAAGGTTGAGGGAAAACACTGATTTTGATGATGATGCATTGCAAAAATTGGGATTTTATAATGACATCTACAGGCTATTGGAAAACCTCGGGTGGATGCAATTTTCCGATGGTGTTCCAGTGCATGTGCATGGAGAGATCGCTATGGAGATGTTGATGACCATGAAGCTAGTGAAGAGACGGATTGATGAACAAGAAGTGCCATGCCTTGACTTTAGACTAAAGAATAAAGCAAACTTCATCACTTTTGAAGATATTGAAAATTTGCTTGGTTTTACAAGTGATGCACCGAAGAAGGCCGAAGTCAAAGAAGAAGAGGGGATTGATGGATTTTGGAAGAAGATAGCAAAAGATGACAACCACCAAAGAAGAAATATAAGCAATGTGATATTCCAAATATTTAATTCTTGGATGAGGAAAAGAATCTTCGGAAGGATGAGAGAGTCCAAGGTTACCGATGCAGAGTTAAATTGGTTATATGCTGCATTGGTGAAGAAGCAAGCAATTGATCCCTCCTACATGATGATTGATAGGTGGTTATGTGAAGCAAAATCCGGCACTAGAGAAATTGGCTCGGGATGTTGTCTTACCATGATAGCACATTCATTGAACCCAAGAATAGAGACAAATTCAGAATATTACATGAAGGGAATTGACTTCGGAATTGAAGCCATGAAGCAAGGTCATTACATTGGAGGAGATGAGAAGAAAGGTTTTAGGATCGCCAATACAAATATCTCTCTTCCAGATGCAAGGCTCAAATTATTCACAAGAGGGAGGACTGATTGGTGTGATGAAAAGATTTTGGTCAAAGCCAAGAAAAAAAAGAGGAAAATATGTTGTAGAAACATCGGCACCGGTTGAAGAAGAAGTGGAAGAAGAATTGCCACCGGCTAGTTCCGTGTATTGGAGGAGTGAGTTTCAAAATGCACCAAGTAGACAAGGACCTCTCGAAGGATGGGGGGCAACAATAGGGAAGTACACCAGCTCAAGCATGGGGGCATGGGGAGCCGGAGCCGCCACCGTATACCCACCACCGCCTCCATATAGCAATAATGGCTATCCACCGCCTCCATATCAAGGAGTGATTTCGGATCCATCATTTGGAGCTCAATTTGCACATCTCCCTCAACCGGAAAGAAGTACAAGAATGATTGGTGCCTATGCCGATAGAAACTTGGAAGATATTAATGCCATTCGGAGACACACGGAGCGACTGGAAGACGGAACCATAGGGATTTCATATCAAATGGGATTCCTAGGCTTAACGCCATCGGAACAATTCCAAGGAGGAGCATCACAAGTGTACTTTGACCAAGGATACAATGCAAGGAACCCGCCAAACCAAGAGGAGTAATCGACGGAGGACCAAGAATAAAATTGCTCGCACGTGTGGTTTGAATTTTCCTTTCTTTTATTTATTTCAGTGTGCGTGCAAGCTTGTGTGTACGTAGAATTTTCTATTTTATTTATTTTTAGCATATGTGTTAGTTGTTTCCTTTTATTATCATCACCATGATCAATAAATGCATCACCTATACTTTCATGATATGATTATTAGTTATGATAGATAATTTGTGCCATGTAGAAATATGATGATCGTTGCCGCTTTGTCTATGTTTGTGCTTGGTTTATGCATGTTTAAACTTTAAACTAATGCTCTCCCTAACATGATCCGAAATTTGTCAAAATACTGGCTCAATCTTTTGTGGAGGTTATGATAATTTGAAACCCATGTTTATTATTTTTGCTGTCTCTCTTAAACATGTCAAGGGATATTTAATTTTTGGATATTATTGAGCTAACCTTGTCATTAATACTTTTTGCAATTGCTCTACCTATCCAAATCCTAAATGAGACATCATGATAAACCATAGTGCAAGAATTATTTTCAGGTGAATTGATTCAGGATTTATCTTCTTTGGTACGAGACTAGGAAGCAGAGCATTCCATTTTGCGTACCTTCTTTTTGCTAGCCTTTTTATCCATGCATTGTGAGTTTATACAACGGAAACTTCGCAAACTTCATTAGATATCCACCCTAAACCCAAAAAATATCTTTTTGTGAATACCTCCTTTACCACAACCCACATTTGAATATGGATCTTTATCTCAACAAAAATTCAGAAGAATCAAGAGCTTAATTCAGAGAACATAATTTTGGGAGGCATCAAAGAGTACACAGCAGAAAAATCAGAAGAAACAGAGGTTCACAGAGAGTGGGCCGACCGGCCCAAGCACCCCTAGGCCAGCCGGCCTGGCCCCTATTATCCTCTAATGGCTTCAAAATTTGACGAGAACATACTCCCTGAAGATTCAAATTATTTTCCAGAAGATCAAGATGGATTTTGTATACTTACTTCAGCAATAGCCATCACTTCTATGCTCGAGGACGAGCAATTGTTTAAGCATGGGGGGAGATGCGGAGTAAGCACTATTTTGCCAGAAGTTCTGAGGAGCAAAAAGAAAGAAAAAATGAGAAAGAAGAAAAAAATATGAAAAAGAAAGAAATAAAAGAAGAAAAATATGGAAAAAGAAAAAAAAGAAAAAATGCTCCTCAGTTCTTTTTGCTTCATTAATTCCAGGTACTTTGAAGACTATTCCTTACTCAAATATTCCAACCATATGCAATCCGATAACGAGGACTTCATTTGTGCCTCGGGATCAACCGTTGCCATTTGCACATGTCCACTATCTACAAGTGTGTGTTCCTTTTTCCCCTTCTCCACAAAGCAATTATTTTCCATGGTCTTTTTGACAAGTCTCAGAAAATCTATGAGAAGTATTTCTTGTTTTGATAATATCTTGATTATAATATCTTTTGCTAGGACTTACCTTTCCAGAGCTCCAGATAAAGCCTTACACATACATGAGAGAAAGGAAGACGAAGAAAGTTCTAGTAGGTTCAAGAAACAAGATGAGCTGAGAGTTCCATGAGCAATTGCAATGAGGTTTAAATTATTGATCTTGGTTTAGCATTTCTTTTTGAGCTTATTTCATAATTTCTGAGATTTGTTCAAATTTGAGAGCATGTGATTAGATTCTTTGTGGAAAGCACTTAATTCATATCTGCCCTCCATGTTGGAAAGAGCTGGTTACAACTTGAACCATTAATTGCAAAATATTTTGGGAGCATTGTGTTTTCTCGTGTATGATCAAGTGCAGGGATTGGACATCGAAAGGCAATGTTGATTTTTATTGAAGACTTACTTGAGGACGAGCAAGGTTTAAGCATGGGGGTATTGTTGGCGCTCCTTAGCGACACCTTTTTACCCTTGTTTATCTTCAATAATGGCATGAATTTGACATCTAAACTATTGATCATATTCTATAACTAGACCATTTTCACATATGCATGTGTTTTTGGAGGATTTCTGTTTACACCAGTTTTTGAGCTATTTTGGAGCGTAACTGGACGAGGCTTATAACCAAGGACAACACGGAGAAAGATGAAGGCCAGATGCCCAAGGAGAAGGCCAGGCCAGTTGGCCCCATAGGGTCTAGGCCGGTCGGCCCATGGAGTTTCGAAGCCCGTTCATGCTCATCTTCGGTGAACCATCCTCCAAGAATGTTTAAAGGGCAAGTACTTGAAGATAAGATCATGTGACTTTGGGATCAAGGCGGTTGGATCCAAGAGAGGGGAATGGTCCAAGGGGAGGTCTCATGGATCAAAGGGCCCACCTCAAAAACTAAACATACTAGTTATACCACTTAAAACCGCCATGAGGGCCCACTACATAGTCGCCCAGCCGAAGATGGGCCTGAGACATGCCAGCACCAGGTCGCCCAACCCCCTAGATCGGCCGACCTGGTCCGGAGGCCAAACCGCCTCATCCTTCTCGTGCGCATTACCACCGCCTCCTGGAGTCCATCTCTGCCATGCACAGCTCAAGGCAGTGGATCTAAGGGTCGACAGACCTGCCCGGTCACCTGACCTGGGACTGAGTCAGTTCGTCCCCAGCTTCCACGTGTCCACTCCCAACCTGCCATGGCCTCTTCATCGACAGACACTAGAAGAGAGAGCTCCCATTGTATAAGTGTTAGGCTTAGTCTAGTAGTGGAGTAGTTCTAGTAGTAGAGCTTCTAAAGGGTCTCCGATGAAGTCTCGGTAAGTTTAGAGTTCAGCTTTGCAATTCTTATCTTACTTGTAAGACTTTGAGCTTCAATGAAAATACCTTCTCTCTTATATTATATGCCTTAGCATTACCTTACTAGTTTAGCATATAGGATATATGTCTTGTACCTTAGTTCAGCTGACGCATGTTATGGCATTGGCCCAATGTGCCGCAAGGTTGCTCTGTTTATGTGGACGATAGATAGAATTGTGTTTCATATTGCAAGCATGGTGTTTGGAACATGGAATATCATTTGGGGGTATCGCTATCCCACATATTAGTAGAGGTAGGCGGCAGGTGGTGATACCCTGTCCATCCTTTGTAATCCTCTATATTCAGGAGATGATGTTAGGCCTTTATGATAAGAAGTCTTGTTGTCGTCCCTTGATAAGGGAACCACTTGACACCTCAATATGCCCTCTAATATGTATCCTTTTACTAAGCTTGTACATTGTATAATCTTGTATGCTTAAGACCCATGAGTGAGAAGTATATAGAATCCCTTGTTCTCTTCTAGGATCTTCATGCTAGCTAAGTCTTATTTACTATGAGCAATGAATCTTCTGTGTGTCACACTACCCCTTTATCAATGTTTACCCCTTGTTAGACTTTGGTATATCAGTAGTATTATGATTGAGTGCAATGGATAAATACTCTTTTCAACCACCGCTTTCCCTATGGATTCGATACCCTGAATACTTCCAGGTGAAACCTACAACGGTATCTGTGCACTTGCGGATTTATCTGCGACCGTAAGAAATACCAACACCTTTGTTTGGCATTGTCGCTTAGGTCATATAAATGAGAAATGCATTGAAAAACTCCATAAAGATGGTTTGTTAATCTCATTTGATTTTGAATCATTTGACACATGCGAGTATTGTTTGCTTTGGAAGATGACCAAAACACCTTTCACTGGTCAGAATGAGAGGACAAGTGAGTTATTGGGACTTGTACATACTGATGTATGTGACCAATGAGTTCTCAGCCAGAGGGGGGTTTTAGTTTTTCATTACTTTTACCGATGACTTTAGCAGATATGGGTATATCTACCTAATGAGGCATAAGTCTGAATCATTTGAAAGGTTCAAAGAATTTCAGAATGAAGTACAAAATCAACTAGGCAAGACAATTAAATTTCTGTGATCTGATCGTGGAGGTGAATATTTGAGCCAAGAATTCAGTGATCATCTCAAACAATGTAGAATTGCTACGCAATTAACTCTGCCTGGAATGCCTCAATAGAATGGGGTCTCTGAGCAAAGGAACCAAAACTTGTTGGACATGGTTAGGTCGATGATGAGCCAGACTGATCTTTCATCATCTTTTTGGGGTTATGCTCTTGAAACTACTGCGTTTACACTAAACAGGGTTCCAATGAGATATGGACTGGGAAACGTCCCAGATTGTCTTTCCTCAAAGTTTGGGGATGTAAGGCGTATGCCAAACATTTGATGTCAGACAAACTCGCTCCAAAATCAGATACATATTTCTTTGTGGGATATACAAGGGAAACCAAAGGATATTATTTTTACAATAAAGCAGAAGGCAAAGTGTTTGTCGCTCGCAATGGTGTCTTCTTGGAGAAAGAGTTTCTCTCAAAAGTAGTTAGTGGGAAAAAGGTGCAACTTGAAGAAGTTCAAGAAACACCTGAAAATGTGTCCGCGCCCAATGAACTAACATAGGATATGCAAGATGTTCTACAACCTGTTGTTGAAGAGCCACCCCCACGGAGGTCTACGAGGGCATGTCGCGCAACTCAAAAGTTGACACTCCTAACCACGGAGCAGCATGACATATTGTTGTTGGACAATGATGAGCGCATGACCTACAAGGAAGCAATGATGGGACCTGACTTTGAGAAATGGCTTGGAGCCATGAGATCCGAAATTGAATCCATGTATGGCAATCAAGTTTGGAACTTAGTTGATCCGATTGACGGTATGAGACCTATCGATTGCAAGTGGGTTTTCAAGAAAAAGGTAGAAATAGATGGAAATGTTCACGTACATAAGGCACGATTGGTGGCGAAAGGTTCAAACAAATTCAAGATGTTGACTATGATGAGACATTTTTGCCCATCACAATGCAAAAGTCTATTCGGATTCTCCTAGCAATTGTTGCATATTTCGACTATGAAATTTGGCAGATGGATGTCAAAACGGCTTTCCATAATGGAAACCTAAGTGAGGATGTGTACATGACACAACCTGAAAGTTTTGTCAATCCAAATAATGCTGGGAAAATATGCAAGCTTCAAAAGTCCATCTATAGATTAAAGCAAGCATCTCGGAGTTGGAATCTTCGTTTTAATGAAGTGGTCAAAGGGTTTGACTTCATCAAGAATGAAGAAGAACCTTGTGTATACAAGAAAGTTAGTGGGAGTGCACTTGTATTTCTGGTCCTTTATGTGGATGACATATTGTTGATCAGAAATGATATTCCAATGCTTGAAGCCGTTTAAGTCCTCATTAAGAAAGAGTTTCTCGATGAAAGATTTAGGAGAGGTGGCTTATATTTTGGGTATAAAGATCTATAGAGATAGGTCAAAGAGGCTAATTGGATTAAGCCAAGACATGTACATTGACTAGATATTGAAACTGTTCAATATGCAGGTTCTAAGAAAGGTTTCTTGCCAATGTCACATGGTGTTACTCTTAGCAAGATTCAGTGTCCAACGACACCTTATGAGCAAGACAGGATGAGTGTGATTCCTTATGCTTTGGTTGTTGGATCCATCATGTATGCACGCGCCCAGATGTCTCCTATGCTCTAAGTGTTATGAGCAGGTATCAATCAAATCCAGGTGAGGTTCACTAGACAAATGTAAAGAACATCCTGAAGTACTTTAGAAGGACTAAGGGTATGTTTCTTGTATATGGAGGTGAGTAAGAGCTCACTGTAAACGGTTACATTGATGCTAGCTTTCAAATTGATAAAGATGATTACATATCGCAATCTGGTTTATGTTCAGCCTCAATGATGGGACAGTAAGCTGGAAGAGTTCCAAGCAAGAGACAGTGGCTGATTTGATGACTGAGGCTAAGTATATTGTGGCTTCTGAAGCTGCAAAAGAAGCTGTTTGGATCAGAAAGTTTGTTTCTGAGTTGGGTGTTGTTCCTAGTGCGTCCAATCCAGTGGAACTCTATTGTGATAATAGTGGAGCCATTGCACAAGCAAAGGAGCCTAGATAACATCAAAAGTCTAAACACATACTGCAGCGCTTCCACCTCATCCGTGAGATTATTGATAGAGTTGATGTGGAGATATGCAAAGTGCACACGGATTCAAATGTTGCTGATCCGTTGACGAAGCCTCTCCCATAACCAAAGCATGAGGCGCACACTAGAGCTATGGGTATTAGATACTTGGAGGATTGATACTAATGTATGTGAAAGATTCTTGTGTCATGTTTATTTATTATTGAATAAAGTGTTTATCTATTCCTTGAATAATTATTGTAAACATTAATTAGCACGTATGTGACTTGCTCATGAAACTGCGTGTTTGTTGTGATATTATTCTAAATGATCCTTAGTCTATAATTGTTATATGAGACAGTAATGATGTATAGACTAACACATGTATTAATTGATGATCATGTTTCACGGATCATAGATATGGAGATATCAAATTAATAATGCGGACACATGTTAGTGAACATGGTGTTGGATTGATTCACTCTGAGACACTACTAGGATTGTTATTTTTATGTTCCATCAGGTGCTCTCGAGTGATATACGTGCTAGATCCTTTTTCCTGAGATCGCCATGTTTCTCATTGTGCGTAGTGGTGCATTTTGGGGGCTGCCAAACGCTACACCGTGCACATGGTAGGGTAGTCATAAAAGCAATTTCCAGGTGAGTGGATCAAGATAGGATTTGCCCCTCTCAAATAACGAGAGAGATATCTCTGGGCCCCTTGAGATAGATGGATTGGAAAGTGCATGGCCATGCCTATATGATTAAGGAGTTAATCAAAGATGACTAAGGAGTTAGTCATATTGAATCCACTATTTGATTGAGTAAAATGTTTGAACTATCTCAAGGATGGCACGCATCTTGCCTTGAGCTTGACGGGTATCGTGTGGCAAAAGGACTAGTGTATGTGTATATCTTGGTTCTGCCCATATGATCTTTATGTGTATTCAGAGTTAATATGTCCTGCTAGATACCGCTATTAAATTGTGCTTCAGAAATAGTTTATGTTCACGATTGCCTACACATGAACCTAACGGGTCACACACTTAAGGGGTTGGAATATTGAAAAGCTTGCCCATATGATTGTCTATAGTGCAAGTGGAAGATTGTTGGTGATATGCACAAAAGGCAATCATAGAACAATTCGGATTGGGCCTTTGGATGTTGATCCAATAAGGAGATAGAGTCCTAATGGGCTCTCAACGTGATAGCCCATTAGCACGACCTATATAAACAGGGGCTGGGGGCTATGGGGGACAACCAGTTGACCACACCACAAACCCTAGCCGCCGCCGCCGCCTTCTCTCCTCTCGCCCGCCTGAAACCCTAGTCAGGTGCGTGGTGCTAGCACACCGACGCACGGCGTTCCTTCCTTGTACGTGTGTACTCCATGGAGGCGCTAATGTTGCTGCTGCACTGACCGGCTGTGAAGGCGAAGGAGCTGCTGCTGGACGATGATGAGGAGACGATCATGATCGACTACTTCCTCTACACCGATTGTCGGATTTATGGACCCGGCAGTCCACACAGGGTAGTCCGCGTGGTTGATTTGTCGAGGGACAGATCGAGGATCAGAAGTCGATGGTAACACAAGACGCAAGGATTGAACAGGTTCGGGCAGTCAAGATGACGTAATACCCTACGTCCTGTGTTGGGTGTATGGATTGATGTGTATGAAGTTCCTGAAGGATCTCCGTAGTTGGGTTCTGTCCTAGGTTGAATGAATGCGTGGGTTGTAATTGTCCTGTCCCCTGGAGGGGGTCTCAAGGCGCCTTATATAGTCCGGCTGCTTTGAGTTACAAGTCGGCTAGAGATCATAACCTACCCGAAATACAAGGATGCGATCCTATAACGATTACAGATATCTTTCCCTATAATTCCGGCTAGTTTATCTTGATCTCCGAGCTTCTTGCGAGATACGCCGCCTTGTTTCTTGCTGCGTGCGCCGTCGCGCCCATCCGGCTCGTCCGACAGGTGGGCCTCCCGAGTGGTGGGCCACCCAGTCTGACAACCCGGCCCGATAGCACTCGGACTGGGCCGCCCCTTGATGGTTGGGCCAATCCGCCTTCTGGGTACCCCTGGGGGTCTACCCCCGACACCGATGCGCATCTACATTGGACTGACTGCTCCAACTCTTCTATCGCTGTGCTGCGCGTCTAGTGGTAACGATCTGTGACCTCTCTACTCGCAAGTTTTCTGGGTGATATGGTAGTTATTTGCGAGTGTAGCAGATCCGTTTCCCTGCAGGAGCACCTTTCCATCACCAGAGATCTGCACCCACCGGTACTGTGTGGTACGGTATGCCTTCTCCCCTTCTTTAGTTCTTCACTGCTCATTATTGTTAGTGTAGCACTAGCAGGTAGTTGCTTGGATTTGTAGGTTGCACATATAGTGGATGCACAAATTAGGGTGCAGATGCTAGCAGGTAGTTGCTCGGCATTGCACTAGGGAATCAACTATGAAAGGGGCGAAATGAAGAAGGGAAATGCAGTCCTATCTATTGAGGAGAGCAACAAGGTAAAGCTGTTAATCTTGCTTGCGTGCATCCTGTCAACTTAAATATCTGAGTCCACATCTTAATTTATCATGTGAAGAGGGAAAGTACCTAGCTAGTAGATAAATAGCAAGTAGTCGCCTACTGATTTATCAAGTCAAGTCATGCAATTAACAAAGTGTAGATTGTATTGATAGTTACATAGTGTATAAAAATGGCCACCAATGAAATTCACAAAGGTAAAATATTTATAATTCAACTGTATAGAAACTAGCACTGGATTCAGCATGCGACACTGTTATCTGGGCAAGGAGCAAGCAGCATTTACGTATCAAACGACCAAAGATGCTATACCTGCAGGCTTCTTGATATATCTCTCATCAGAATCCAGAAGCCTATTTTATGGATTCAGGAGACCTTGTGCATCAAATCCATTAACACTGTTATTAGAATTGTTGGCACCAAATGATGAGGGCAGTATAATTTGTGAGTATAATTTATCATCCATGAAGCGTTAGCACAACATATAAGCATGCTTTAGACCACTTTGAGGATGGTGATCTTAGGACGTAAACATAAAAGAAACTACTACCTTTTTATTTAATTTTATAGGTGTAGAACTGGAAAAAAAAACATATGCCTTGCTTTATTTTTTGATTTTCAACTGAGCAGAGCCAATTATTATTGTCCAAATGCTGTCTTTTGCTCCTGTCCCCATCAATCGGTCTACTCTGACGCTTGTAGTAGCCTGCCGCACTGCCCCCTATCAACATGAAGGTAAATCTTCCAGCCTCTAGGAACTTTGATTGATCGGTTAATGTCAGGCCCTTAATTGTGCAACTTTGCACAAAAAATTTTACACCGATAACCGTGCCCCTCTCACAGAGCATGTTTCTCAGTGCCAAATTTTTTCACACTTTTCACACAATTTACATAAACTAATCAGGCCCTCGGTTCTAAGGTGGGAAAAAGTATCTGTTTGCACTAAGCTAGCAGAGATGGTCCTAGACTTATTTTTCTTTTTTGAGGGTTATGTTAACCCAATATTGCATCATACCTAGCCTTTTCTGTTTGACCTACCATACTGGCGAAGTCTGTTCTTTATTCACTGTACTATGGCAGGTAGTAGTTATTCTTATCAAACAGAACAGGCTAGGTATTATACCATCTACTTTGTTAATTGCATGACTTGACTTGATAAATCAGTAGGCGACTACTTGTTATTTATTTAGTACTTAGTAGGTTCTTTCCCTCTTCACATGATAAATTGAGGCATGACTCAGAAATTTAAGTTGATAGTATGCACGCATGCAAGATTAACAACTTTACCCTGTTTTTCTCCTCAGCAGATAGGACTGCAATTTCCTTTAGTTATTTTAGAAAAAGGAAATAATTTCGGCCTCAGCGACCGCACACAATCAAGTGTTTACATCATTTTCAGCTCCATAGCTGAGCACAAATAAAAGAAAAGGAGTACTCAGCGGAGTAATAAGAAAAAGAGTCTATTATTGCTTCTCCATCCATTTGTAGCAAAAATATCCAAAGCGACGACCTCCCACGCTATGCTTGCCAAATGAACAGTCTTCCTTAATTCCTCACGATGCAACAGGGACCAGAATCGCAGCCAATACACTCCCCTAAAAATAACTTGCATAAACGAGGTACACCATTTTTTTCTCAAAGACCAAGTCATTACGCATACACTAGATAGCCCACATAAGAGCTGCAGCCCCAATGAAAATCAATAATCTATTTCTTTCTTATGCCTGTCAACCGGTTTCCAAGCATATGAGTTATTGATCTAGGTGGGGTTAACCCAGTAGCTATATGGACAATCCTCCAATGAAACAGAGTAAAAAAAAGTTTAATTGTTTCATTACAATCGCAGAAGCAACATTTTTGACTTTCTGTCCAATTTGTTTTTGCTAAATTGTTCTTTGCTAAAATAACTCCTCGCTGGAGGTACCAAAGGAAGATCTTTATTTTTAGCAGAATCTTCAGCTTTCGTATTAATTTATTGTTAAAAGAGGTGCCCTGGTTCATTAGGTATTGATATATAGACCGCACAGTAAAATAACCATGGCTATGTAAGTCCTAGGTAAAAATATCCCTTCCATTAGAAAGCCCATAAATGACAACTTTATCTAGTAGGTTACGCCAAGCTATCAACTTATCCCCAACTATAAGGCTCTTCAAAAAGAGATACTCGGTGGTGTTTGATTTATCATATTTGCCACTGTGATGTGAGGAAAATGAGCAGTATTGTTCATGTAGGGAAAATTGGTCCTTTAAAGGTTTTGAGCCAACTCAAGTGTCCCACATCCCAGAAAGTCTTCCCTGACCTTTAATAGGACTTTCCAAAACTGTGAGTCTCCAGGTTTAATTTGAACTTGCAACAAACACTTTGAACTCAGATATTTATTCCTGAGTAAAGTTTGCCAAATACCTTGCCTGTTCAGTAGCTTAAATAGCCATTTGCTGAGAAGGCATTTGTTTTTAATCCAGAGATCTGTTATTCCCAAGCCCCTTGGTCTTTTGGGTGAATAGGATATCCCATTTGGCTAGACGGTATTTTCGTTTATCACTGTTGCCTTGCCAAAAGAATCTAGATTGATATAAGTCCAGTTTTTCAAGGACACCTTTAGGGATTTCAATGAAAGACATCATGAAGATGGGAAGACTACTCAAAACGGAATTCAATAAAATTAGGCGTCCACCATAAGATAAATGTTTGGCCTTTCATTTACTTAGTTTACTCTTAAACCTTTTCTCAATTACACTCCGGTCTGCATTATAGAGTTTACGATAGTGCTCTGGTAAGTATCTGAAAGGGTATGACCCTAGGTCACAGGCAAACAAATCAGTATATTCCTGCTTATACTGTTTAGCCTCTCCATAACAAAAGATCACACTCTTGTGGAAGTTAATTGTTAATCCTGATAATTGTTCAAAGATACGAAGCAATAACTTCATATTTTTAGCTTGCTCTAAATCATGATCTAAGAATAGGATTGTATCATATGCATATTGCAAAATAGACAATCCTTCTTTAGGTCGCCGCATTTCTAGTTGATTCCCTATTGCAATGGCGAGCATCTACCTGCTACTATTTGCACCCATATTTGCACACATACTACAATTTGCACCCTACAAATTCGAGCAACTACCTGCTGCTGCTACACTAACCATAGCAAACAGTGAAGAACCAAAGAAGGGGAGCAGGCATACCGTACTACACAGTCTCGGTGGCTGTAGATTTCTGGTGATGGAAAACAGCAGCAGCAAGGAGAGGGCCGTCAGCTTGTCATTCTTGAGGTGGGGCAGCTTCAGTGTGGTCCTGGTGGCGCGATGCGGCCTACGGTATAGGTGAGGGCCGCTGGCTTCTTGTGCTCGCGATAGATCCATCTTGATGAAGACTCGATTCAGTGGGTGGAGTAGAGGAGGCGGCATAGGAAACCCTAGTTACCAGCATCGAGGGAGAACCGAGACGAGCGCGTCTAGGTCAGGATGAGATGAGTCAGAAGCTAATGGAATCGCTTTCCCTTTTTTTGGACATGGATTTGTTGTAGGCCAACATTCCAGCCTTAGAAAGCCCAGGAATTCGACTTTCCAATTCGCGGGGCAGCCAAACAGGACTGACTAGAAACTGATTCCAATTCATCCCATTTCCAAGGATCCAAACGGGCCATCAGACTGTTTGGATGTTGACATTGGAGGGCTTGGCATTGAACTAGGTGGTTTAACACAAAATCTTGCTAGCTTTGGAAATGGGTTACAATGCCAATGCCACTGTTTGAATGCAAATGAAATTTCTGGATGGAATTTGATGAGATGCCAAATACAAACTCATGTTCGGATGTGCATTAACCGGCTTCATCTCCTATCCATCGGACACCGATCCATGGGCAAGAGCTCTCCTAGACACCCACTCCATGCTATCCCCATCTCGTGTAGGAGGTCGAGGTGGATGGACTCACTCTATGGCCACCTCCCCTTCTTTGGCCCTATAGAGGTGAACTCAGTGTTCGACAGGGCCCACACTGGCTTGGATGGGATCTTGGTGGGTGGAAGCGGGCAAAGGAGCAGAGCTCGACTTTGTGTCGGAGGGGAGAGACACTCTGCTCCATGGCGGAGGGGTGGCAGGGAAGGCGAGTGGCTCTTGGAAAACGGAAGCATGACTCGACACCATGCTGGCAGGGCGGCACTCGGCTCTACTATGCGGATGGGCGGCAAAGGAGGAGTGATGCTTTCCTCCATGGATGATGGGCCATGGCAGAGAGGAGCACGACACGAGCAAGAGTAAGGGAGAGGTACGAGAGAGACATAGAGAGATGTGGATGATGTGGGAGCACAATTGTAGCGAATACAGAGGGGAGAGGTCGTGATTATGGAAGACTGCGGCAGTAGGCTCAATACTGCACGATATTGGAGCAAATTTCCGTGGGAGCACAATTGTACCGAATACAGAGGGGAGAGGTCTTGATTGTGGGAGAGTGCGGCAGTAGACTCAATACTGCTTGGTATTGGAGCAAATTTCCATTTCCAATTCAAAAACGATCCAAACAACAGGTCTTGGTTACATCCAATACCAATTCCAAATTCAAGGCTTCAATATCTGCATCCAAATGGGGTGTTAAAACTTTAGAGCCCCTAAATTGACATAGTAAATTTTCGTAAACTCATTGTAATGTGCACTGATTCATTTCTGTAACAACACTACCAGAGAACCCGCCATCCATCCACCGTAATCGGTCACGGATGGAAAGGACCCGGTACCAATGGAAGCATTGGTACCGGGTCCAACGGCCAATAATTCTGCGAGCTCATTGGTACCGGGTGGTGGCACCACCCGGTACCTATATGGCCACATTGGTACCGGTTGGTGTCACCACCCGGTACCAATGAGCCTCGGGGCCTTTGGTACCGGTTGGTGACACCAACCGGTACCAATGTGACCCCTTTGGTACCGGATGGTGCCACCAACCGGTACCAAAGGGGCTCTGCGTATAAGTCCCCTTCTTCCTCCCCCAGCCTGAGCCATGGCTCATTTCTTCATCCTCCATTGAGCTCGGGTTGGGGGAGCTCATGCTCGATTTTTCCATAACTTTTGGAGATTTTGCAAACCAAGTCCGCTAGAAGGTTAGCAACTTCATCCTCTCTCTTTTGACGTTTAGTATGGTCTATTTCATGCTCTATGTTTTGAGTAATTTGTGTTTTGTGGAATGGATTGAAATAAGAGATTTTAGATTGAATCTTTATTTTTATTACGAATTTGTAATAGAGAATCAATATATAGTTAGTTGTTGCATGTGTAGAGATGATGCACAAATTTTTAGACATTGTTTAGATTTTTGGATTATTTGTAGAAACTTTAAATGATTTTCATATTTATGCTTATTATGATTTTTAGATATTATAAATGATATTCATATTTAGGGTTATTAGGATTTTTAGAGATTATAAATGAAATTCATATTTAGGCTTATTACGAAATTTAGAATTACATCTTTTTAGAGGCTTCAAATGACGTTGATATTTAGGGTTATTAGGATTTTTGAGATTATAAATGATATTCTTATTTAGTTAGATTTTAAATTTAATTTTACTTCTCATGGTTGTCAATATCTTGAACTAAAACAATCCAACTCTTGGCATGCCTATGATGATATCAAATTTTACCTAGTTTTCTAGCTGGGTAACATATGATGACCTTGAGCTTGAGCTTGTATTGTATAGTTATGCTTCTCATGGTTGTCATCAAACCGTGGGATACATCCATGCCCAAGCAACGAATCGGTTGTGATGGTTGGGCTGGGTGTGTCCCACGGTTCCATGCCTACCATGAACCAATTTTTTTACCACCTGTAATGTTTCTTATGCTCCAAGTTCAAGGTCAAATGAAAGACAACATATCTGAGGCAAATCACTCCTTCAATTTTTTTGAGATGAGCAAAAGTAAGACGTTGATGATTTTGGAATGTGGTTGTCGGCCATCGTGCCCTTGGTTTGTCGCAGGTTTTGGAAACCTCCTGATGCAGGGGAGGTGCTGTCGAAATTTTTAGAGATTATAAAAGATATTCTTGTTAAGGCTTACTA
>CM014277.1:45439115-45454261 GCA_004135705.1 Alloteropsis semialata | reverse complement strand
GGCTCCACGTCGGCCGACCCCCGCCGCGGCTCCCTGCTTCGATCAACCTAAATATGTGTTGTGTGTGTGTGTTTTTCTTTTTATATGAATTTTGTGTAAATTGTGTAGAAGAAGGCAAATGCATATTTAGTATATAAAAATATAAATTATAAACTTAGTTTAGTATATATACTATAATTAAATTGTATAGTCTATACATACTTCGCTTAGGCCATGTTTAGTTCCCACCCCAAACTTCAAACTTCACTATTCATCAAAGGAAATCTTACATGCATGGAGTAGTAAACGTGTGTTAATGACAAAACCCATTCCATAACCCCCGTGTAACTTCGCGAGATGAATCTAATGAGCCTAATTAGGCCATGATTAGACAACATCGTGCTACAGTAAACAATCTCTAATGATGGATTAATTAGACTTAATAGATTCGTCTCGCGATTTCCCGTCCATCCATTTAATTAGTTTTATAATTAGATCATGTTTGGTCCTCCTAATCTTGGGTTTAAAATTGCGGATTCAAAAAAGTTTGAAAAGTTCCCCCAACTAAACAAGGCCTTAGTATATATTTTTGATTAGTATTAGCGTCAATATCAATTTTCATTTATATATATGAATATTGTGTAAATTGTGTAGAAGAAGGCATCATGTTTAGTATATAAAACTATAAATTGTATAGTCTATATATACTTAGTTTAGTATATACTTTAAATTAATATAAATTGATCAATTTGTAAATTTCTTTTTAGAAAATAGTTTATATCTTTTTAATAATAGTTGTATATTAATCGTTAGTCATAATATATCAATTGTTTTATCATTTATATCAATTTTTAGATACTACTTGGATATTACTATGGTTTTAATTTATATCAATTGTGAGATCAATTATCGCATTTTTTTATAATAGTTGGATATTAGTCTGATATTAGTTTATATCAATTATCCCAATTATCTTGATTTTTTGATATTAGTTTATATCAATTATCTCAATTATACCAATTTTTAGATATTACATGGATCCGAGACTTAACGAAGAGGAAACCGACAACCTCCTAAGGGAAATGATCGCTCAAGGCAGTGGCGTCGATCCCGTCCCTGAAGCCGACGATGGCAGCAACGCTGATCAGTACCTCAACATGTCCGGTGAGGGAATTGAGCAGTCGGATGGTGATGATGGCCAAGGCATCGATGGTGACGATGGCCAAGGCACCGATGGTGACGAGGTATATATATATATATTAGCACATTTAGTAATAATTTCATGATGTTTAAAGAGGTACATATATTAACAATTAAGTATCCTCTCTTAACTTTTAGCCCTCTGCAACAATGTTGAGTTCGGGAAAAGAGGACTGACAAAAAAGCTAAAGGGTCGTTATATTGTCACACAAGTGGACGATGCAGACAAACCAACTGCCCCAGCTGACATTGCAAGGAAGATAACAAATCAATGTGGGGTTCTTGTCAGAGATTACATCCCAATCAGCATTCCATGATGGAAACCTATGAAACGCGGGGATACAAACTTTGTCCCTCAAAGAGAGAAAGGTATGCTCTGGCAGCAGCTACAAGAACATTTCATAGTGCCAGTGGGAACTGAGGATAGAGTAAACGCTTGGGCTCTTTCGAAGATGGCAGAACAATTTCAGAGCTTTAAGAAGAAACTGTACAAAAAAAATTATTGACAAAGATCTAACGCTAACTTTCACAGGAGCATATGAGAAGCTAAGACCCCACTAGGATGCATTTGTGCAATACAAGCGTTCGAATCTTGGAAAGAAGCTTATTGTTGACGGTCCTTATAACATAAAATCCGACCGTCTCTAGGCTCAGAAACCAATAAAGATCAAGGCATAACTTAGACATTAGTATTCAAATAATAGTATACCATGCATATCTGGAATATATTTGAGTACAGGGACTACGGTGCAAAAGATGGACAAAACTGGGCACAGGCCCTGGTCGGCCGACATGACTAGGTCGGGCGACCTGGCCTGAGCTCCGATCAAGCCCATTTCTCACACAGGTCAAGAAGCACACCAAGGAAGGATCTTGAACGTTGATTCATGGTCGGTGGAAGTTAAGGGTGAAGGATGAGCCACATGTCCATCACATGGATTGAAGGATCCACAACCAGAGACAAATGTACCCAAACCGACAGAACCCAACTGGAACCGACCTTAGGACCCACATGTAAGCCTCCCAGAGGAAAGTGGGCCCTAATGGCGGTTATGGGGGGTCGGCCGACCCAGCCAGGTCGGCCGATCCCGGCGTGCATCCGACTCGGCCCTCCTTTGACCTACAACTGTAAACCGCCATGGAGATTACATCTGAGCTGTGAAGCGCTGAAGACGGTGGATCCAAGGGTCGGTCGACCTTGGGGATTCGGTCGACCTGGGCCCACTTCCCAACTGCCTCAACCGCCTCTAGCTGACTCCAACCGCCTTTGTGATGCTACAAATACCTGCAAAGGGCGCCGTATTCAAGACACACCAGAAGAAGTGCTCTCCTTTGCTACAAGCTTAGTCTTAGTCTTAGTAGTGATAGTCATAGTGTTAGATCTTCTGAAGGGCTTCCGGAGGAGTCTTGGTAAGTTCTAGAGTTCAGTTCTTGTATTCTCTTACTTACTTGTAATACTCTGAGCTTAATGGAAATACCTTCATACTTATGTTGTATGCCTCAGTTATACCTTATCCACTTAGTATATACTACTTATGTCTTACACCTCAATCAAGTGAATGTATGCTATGACATTGGCTCAATGTGCCTTTTGGTTGCTTTGTTTATTAACGTGATAGATAGAGTTGTATCTCGTATTGCAAACATGGTGTTTGGGATATGGAATACTATTGAGGGTACCGCTGCCCCACGGATTAGTAGAGGTAGGCGGCAGGTGGTGACAGCCCTGTCCGTCCTTTGTAATCCTCCACGTACGGGAGTGGGTATTAGGCCTTTATGATAAGACGTCCAACTGTCGTCCCTTGATGAGGGAACCACTGGATACCTCGATTTGTCCTCTTGCATACGATCATTGAATGAGCTTGTATAGGGTATTGTAGTATATCCAAGTTCCATAAGTATGATGCCAATGAACCCTTATTAATCTTCACTAGTGTACTATACTAACTAAGACTAACATAATGATGAGCAGTGAACTTCTATGTGTCAACACATTCATTCACTTCTATATCACTTACCCCTGTTTAGATTATGGTACATTAATATTGTTGTACGTAAGAGCATTGGATGGCACATCTCTCTTTTAACTAAATGCTTTCCCTGCGGATAAAACAAATAACGATACTCTGGAATACTCCCGGGTGAAATGCTACAACGTACTTCTGTGCGCTTGCAGAATATCTGTAACGTCTAGATTTACGATGAAGTATCTCTAGTACCATTACTACTCTAAGTAGTGATGCTAAGAAATACCAACAAGCATTTCTGGCGCCGTTGCCGGGGAAAGCAGTGGTTAAAGAGATTTGAACATCCATGCATTTCGTGCAACAAAATTAATTGCCAGTAATCTAGCAGGTTTACCCGTTTTGCTCTGTTTCTCTGTGATGTGAAACAGGGTAGTGCATGACTGGTTTCCAACTACCATCCAACTACGTCGAGAATCCAAATACCATAGGCAGGAGGGTACGCTCTCGTGTTGTAATCCCTCAGGTGTTCTTGTCGGAAACCGAACCAGTCATCGGAGAATCCTCCAACCAAGGAGAACAACCCGTTCCCGTAGCACCCCAACCGGAAGAAGCCATGGCCGACAGGACCATTCGTGACTACTCCGCTCCGTCCGCTGCCCAGATCCCTACGGGTCCAGCAGTGGAAGTGGGGGATCATGCTTTTGAGCTGAAGGCTCCGCTTATCAACATGGTGCAGGCTAGCCCCTTCTGTGGGAAAGCCAATGAGGATGCCAGTGCTCACCTGCAGCACTTCCTGGAGGTGTGCAGAACCATCACCATCCGAGGGGTGGATCAAGAGGCCATCAGGCTCCGTTTATTCCCGTTCTCGCTGCTGGTAGAGCCAAACAATGGTTCTATTCCAACCGTGAGGGGGTGAATACATGGATCAAGTGTTCCAACGCCTTTTTGGCGAAGTTCTTCCCCATTGGGAAAACCAATGCCCTTCGGGGAAGAATTTCCATCTTTCAGCAAGAGTCCAGGGAGACAGTCCCAGAAGCGTGGGATCGCTTTCAGGATTACATTCTGGCGTGCCCCCACCATGGCATGCAAGAGTGGCTCCTGCTTCAAGAACTTCTACCATGACTGTCCCAAACAGCCCGTGAACACATGGATGCTGCTGCTGGAGGGGCATTCCTCTCCTTGACCGTGAACGCCACCAAGCTTCTCATCGAGAAGATGGTGTCAAACCAATCCTGGAATGACGACCGTCTTCAGGGACGCAAACGCGGTATGCACACCGTAAAGGAGGTGGACATGCTGGCCGCCAAGATGGATCTTATTATGAAGCGCCTTGATGACCGCACCAAGGATGGAGGCGCTGAACAACAAAGGGCCACTGGACTCACACATGACGTGTGAAGTCTGTGGAGAAACTGGCCACTCGAGGAACAACTGCCCCGAGACACAAGAGGAGGTACAGTTCATGAACAGCAACAACGGGTACTGGCCTCAAGGGAACTGGAATCAGCAACGCCCATTTTACCAGGGAGGTAATAATAATAACTCTTTCTCCAATCAACCTTCCCTTAAAGATCTTGTCCTTGGTCAGGCCAAGATTAATGAATCGATTTTCAAGAGGCTTGCTGTTAATGATAAGGCTCTGGAGGGCATAAACTCTAAAATAAAAAGTTTGTCCTCCACCTTCCAAAGCCAGCTGAGTTTTAATAAGATGTTAGAAACCCAATTAGCTCAGTTAGCTGCCGCTGTTCCATCTGGTGATAAGGGGTGAATTCCCGGACAACCAGATTCGTCCTTTGAAAATGTTAAGGCTGTGTCCACGAGGAGCGGCAAGGCTACTCGGGACCCGGTTCCCCCTAACCATGCAGGGAAAACAGCAGCACCAAGAAAGGAGATCCCCACGGTGGAAGAAGAGCCAGAAGCCGAACTAGCACCAGCTGGACAGACCGCGCCGCATGAGTTCTACGACTCCAACGTCTTGCCATTCCCACAGCGTCAAAAGAAACCATCCGCGGACGAGCAATTCGCCAGGTTCGTAGAAGTTATACAAAAATTGAATATACATGTGCCTTTGCTGGATGCTATGCAGGTACCGACTTATGCAAAGTACTTGACGGACATTCTCAACAACAAACGTCCACTCCCAAGTACCGAGGTCATAAAGCTGACTGAGGAGTGCAGCGCAGCGATCCTAAATAAAGTCTCAGAGAAGAAGAAGGATCCAGGATGTCCCACCATCACATGTACAATCGGGACACAACACTTTGAGCATGCACTCTGTGATCTAGGGGCAAGTGTCAGCGTAATGCCAAAGGTAGTTTTTGACCGCCTTAACTATACTACCTTGTCTCCTACTCCCATGAGACTGCAATTGGCCGATTCCACGGTTCGCTACCCGGAGGGGATAGCCGAGGACATTCCGGTGCGCATCCGGGATTGCTTCGTTCCTGTCGACTTCATGGTACTGGACATGGACGTGAGCAACGATTCATCGCTCATCCTTGGGTGACCATTCTTGAGCACAACAGACGCTCACATTAATGTGGGTGCTGGAGAGATCCAGCTCAACATTAATGGAAGGAAGGAGAAGTTTGAGTTCAGGCCAAAGGTGGAGCAATGCTCCATGATCAAGATCAAGTACGGGAGAAATAGTCAGAACGTCAAAGAGGTGGAGGTGACGCCTCCAGAGAAAGACAGCCTGATTAAGTTCATGGAGAAGTTCTGGGAGAAGGATTTCCCTATCCGGTATTATGCAAAACACAACAAGAAGTCTACACGAGGTGCAAAAGCACAGACAAAGAAAACACCAAAACAAGCTATCGACCGCCAGAAAAAGGTAAAACAGGTATGGCGGGTTAAATCATCTGTATCCTTATCTCCAGGGTCAGATGCTGCTTCGTCAAGTTGAATCCTACAAAGGAGACGTCCTCGCTCGACGACGTAAAACACGAGCCCTGCGCCGACAGGTACATCGATGCTAATAGACTAGCTTGGGGGAGGCCCCTCAATAAGGTAAGATCAGGTAAGCATTGTTGAATAAAGTTTTTAGTTCAAATAAAGTTAGTAAATTAGAGCCATCCAAGATAATCCCTTAAATATTTTAAGTCCATGCTTAAATCTTTTATTTTGGATATGATGAAAAGTTGCTCTTATTTCTCTCTTGTACCTATGTTTCAACCTGTTATTCTCTTAAGTTTTGAGTTTGCTGGTTGAGCATGATCTTTTCTGTTATCTTGTCTATCTGTGGGTAGCATAAGCACGCTCTGGTCTAGGTTGTTGTTAGCTAAGATATGATAAGACCTGAGTGCCCTAAAATCTTACTAAGCTGGACTTGATAACCGGAGTTTTCTCTTTTAAAATAAAACAGAGAGTTCCTTATGGTGATTAAATTCCCTACCAAAGCTCATAATGTTTTAAACCCCTACATAAGCAACTTGTTTTGCAATGAGTTTTGTCAAGGTCACTGTGATTCTTAGAGATTTACTTCATGCTTTTAAAACCAAGATCACGTACACACCACCATACACATGTTATACTTCTATTCTGGAGGTAAACATAACACCCATCCATCCACAAAATAAAAGCTCTACATAAGGTTTGGTACTCTTCCCTAACTTTATTGCAAAAAGAGACATGGAGCTGATGAAAAAAAACAAAAAGAGAGATAAAAAGAGAGAGCAAATGAAGGCTCTTGGCTCAAAAATCAAGCCATGTCTCTAAAAGCAACTTTATAAAAAGGGGAAGAGGGACCTGTAAAAAAAGAGAGAGAGCTATCATTCTCCATGCCACATACACACGTGCACATCTTGGTTTGAAGGTATGATTTAATTCTCCTTGAATCCTGATTTTGACTTTACAATATGTGCATTGCAAGTATGCAATATAGCTCTCCTAGCACAAGCTCCACTCCAATGAGTGACATGAGAGTTGAGAGAGGAAATTGGTAAGGAAATACACCATGAGTGACTTGAGAGTAGCACTTAAGGAACTCCACTTTTTGAAAATCCCAAAACCTCCGGTTTGATTGTCAAGCAAGGTAGGAGGAAAGGTGCTTGGTCTAAGTCGTTCTAGCCATCAACCGCCCAAGACAATGAGAAGCTACAAGCCCCATGAAAGGCCATGGTAATGAGGGAAGTTTATTTTACCAGCTTATTCAATCCTTGGTAGAATATCTTGTTGAACCACTGGTACTTTTGAGGAGTAATGAGGAAGCAACTCCTGATCCACTGAGCCTAAAAGTTCTAATCTTTGCTCGGGACGAGCAAAGGTTAAGCTTGGGGGAGTTGTTGACGGTCCTTATAACATAAAATCCGACCGTCACTAGGCTCAGAAACCAATAAAGATCAAGGCATAACTTAGACATTAGTATTCAAATAATAGTATACCATGCATATCTGGAATATATTTGAGTACAGGGACTACAGTGCAAAAGATGGACGAAACTGGGCACAGGCCCTGGTCGGCCGACCTGACTAGGTCGGGCGACCTGGCCTGAGCTCCGATCAAGCCTATTTCTCACACAGGTCAAGAAGCACACCAAGGAAGGATCTTGAACGTTGATTCATGGTCGGTGGAAGTTAAGGGTGAAGGATGAGCCACATGTTCATCACATGGATTGAAGGACCCACAACCAGAGACAAATGTACCCAAACCGACAGAACAAAATTGGAACCGACCTTAGGACCCACATGTAAGCCTCCCAGAGGAAGGTGGGCCCTAATGGCGGTTATGGGGGGTCGGCCGACCTGGCGTGCGTCCGACTCGGTCCTCCTTTGACCTACAACTGTAAATCCCCATGGAGATTACATCTGAGCCGTGAAGCGCTGAAGACGGTGGATCCAAGGGTTGGCCGACATTGGGGATTCGGCCGACCTGGGCCCACTTTCCAACTGCCTCAACCGCCTCTAGCTGACTCCAACCGCCTTTGTGATGCTACAAATACCTGCAAAGGGCGCCGTACTCAACACACACCAGAAGAAGAGCTCTCCTTTGCTACAAGCTTAGTCTTAGTCTTAGTAGTGATAGTCATAGTGTTAGATCTTCTGAAGGGCTTCTGGAGGAGTCTTGGTAAGTTCTAAACTTCAGTTCTTGTATTCTCTTACTTACTTGTAATACTCTGAGCTTAATGGAAATACCTTCATACTTATGTTGTATGCCTCAGTTATACCTTATCCACTTAGTATATACTACTTATGTCTTACACCTTAATCAAGTGAATGTATGCTATGACATTGGCTCAATGTGCCTTTTGGTTGCTCTGTTTATTAACGTGATAGATAGAGTTGTATCTCGTATTGCAAACATGGTGTTTGGGATATGGAATACTATTGAGGGTACCGCTGCCCCACGGATTAGTAGAGGTAGGCGGCAGGTGGTGACAGCCCTGTCCGTCCTTTGTAATCCTCCACGTATGGGAGTGGGTATTAGGCCTTTATGATAAGACGTCCTACTGTCGTCCCTTGATGAGGGAACCACTGGATACCTCGATTTGTCCTCTTGCATACGATCATTGAATGAGCTTGTATAGGGTATTGTAGTATATCCAAGTTCCATAAGTATGATGCCAATAAACCCTTATTAATCTTCACTAGTGTACTATACTGACTAAGACTAACATAATGATGAGCAGTGAACTTCTGTGTGTCAACCCATTCATTTACTTCTATATCACTTACCCCTGTTTAGATTATGGTACATTAATACTGTTGTACATAAGAGCATTGGATGGCACATCTCTCTTTTAACTAAATACTTTCCATGCGGATAAACAAATAACGATACTCTGGAATACTCCCGGGTGAAATGCTATAACGTACTTCTGTGCGCTTGCAGAATATCTGTAACGTCTAGATTTACGATGAAGTATCTCTAGTACCATTACTACTCTAAGTAGTGATGCTAAGAAATACCAACACTTATGGAGATGATCAAATCTAATGCCGCCTAGAAAGAATACCATCTCCGTCTCGGACAAGGTGGCTACGCTGCAGCAATTCCAAAATGGGACAAGATGGAACAAGATCTACGTGATAGAGGTATCACACCACAGACAGCAACTTGGACTGAGCGTGCACAAAATTGGTATTATGCCCATGGTGGAACATTGGCCGTGGAAACCGGGGAATGCATCTTTGGACATCAGATACAACAAGCAACACAAAGACTTATGCAGGCCATGGATGCAGTTGAGCACAGAGCGTTCCACCCAGATAGAGAAAAGGATGAGCTTACGTTTGCTCTGCAGAATCCCGAGCATCCTAGACGGACGCGAGGCAATGGAGGGGTTCCATGGAAGTACGGGTTTGCCGACTGCATTGAGTCTTACAGAAGTCATAGCAAACGAAAAAACGAGGAGTTCGAGAAGATGCGACGACTTGAGGAAAGGATACTGCAGAATGAACAAAGAACAGGGGACGTTCAGCGGCAACTGGAGATAGCACTTAGCGCTCAGCAGCAAAGCCGTGGATCCACCGGCGCTCCAGTAGACGCAATTAGCCTACCTAGCATCATCAAAGCAGTTGCGCGTCCACTGACGTCCCAACTGATGCTCAAGTCCAACGCTACCCCGTGAAAGATATAACCATGCGGATGAACTATGAGCTGCACAGTCCATTTAGGAACTTAGCGTTTAAGGTGGCGTACGGTAGTGCTTTGCCGAGTCAAGAAGGAGATCTCTACCATGGAGGGCAAATACCTACTGGCTATGCTAGAGTTGGGGTGGAGCAGGTCTTGGCCGGGTACGAATCACTCCAGCTTGACATTCCTGGAGGTGACGGGGAGACGACACTAGAAGAGGCAGTTCATGGTGTTATCCTATGGGAGAAGCGTTACATCATCTTAACTCCTGAGGGGCCTTCGTCGTCACCCCAAAGCTCAAGGCCATCTCCTCCGCCTCCAGCTCCGTAGTCCCCGCCGCAGCAATATTCGCCTGTTCTCCCTGAACAAAGGTCTCCGTCGTCTACAACTCAAAAATCTCTGTCGCCTCCAGCTAAGCAATCTCCGCCACTTGCACCTCCGTTGGCAAAGAAAGCTAAGCAACAGAAAGCCAATGCACCAACAAAGCCACCTACAAAGAAGCCAGCAAAGCAGCCAAAGCAAGCCAAGGAACTTGCCAAGCTACCATGGAAAAAATCTGATTAGGAGTGCAAGCGGCATAGTCTGGCTAAGGTTAAAGAGTTCATAAAAAAGAAGGAGCCCGAGAAAAAAGAAGTAGTTGATTTTTCTAAGTTTTCTTTTTTTTATTAGCATGTCTAAAGAAACTAAGAAGAAAGTGTTGTCAGACTATGACCGCTCTATTAAGAAATCGTATGAGAAGAATAAAAGGGAGGAGAAGGAGCAACGGAGGCAACAGAGCCAAGAGACTACTGAGAGCCAAAAGAGCGTCAAGCAACAAAGGAAGGGAAAGGTTGTTGCTCAGCTCGGTGAGCAGGAGAAGCAAACAATTGATCCACTCATAGTGAATGATGGACTTGGACCGGTCGACGTGCTTCAGTTTTGCAAAGGGGCAGGATTGACGCCCTCGCAAATGCTGAATGAGAATGAGACCCCAAAGGCTATACCAAGGTGGCCATTTCAGCTTAGCTTACCTCTAGTTAATCTTGATACATACGACACACTGTCAACAAAAATGTACAGCTTACATGAATGGTACATTAAGGCGTCAGCCGAAGGCCAGAGAATGGTGGGATTGAAGATTAGAGATGATGACTACTTTCGTGGCGATAATGTTATGTATTTGGAATTCTCAGAAATATACCAGATATATCATAGGGATGCCCTTGACGTGTATCTCCTCAGCTGCTGGGTGCTGTAAATGCTTCATTTATTTCTATATTTAACGTCTTCTATATATTGTCAACCGTATTATTAAATATTTCTTTTTTTGAAATTGTATCATGTAGAATGGAGATTGAAGTATGCAGGAAAAACTCATACTTCTACTTGGGCTTCATCGACACAAAAATTGTAAACCAGCATATGTTAGAAAATCATTATGAAGATACAATGAACAACATTGACAAATTCTTATGTGTACAACATTACAAGACAATGATTCTATTTCCTTACAACTTTGGGTGAGTACTTTTACTGTCTTGTGCATCTTCCAGTTTTTTTCCTAACATAATTTTTATTTCAATTGACGTGACCCTTGATACAAAACATGCATGTAAATAGGTTCTATTGGATATTATTTATTATACAACCGGACATAAGCTTGTTGACCGTCATGGACTCATTGAGGGGACCACGGGAAGCGTACCAACCAATGATTGACCTCCTTCAAAAGTAATTTCCGTCCTCGCACTATTATTCCTCTTTAGATCAGCTGAGAATTCCATTTATTTCATATGGTGTGCGCAGGTGTTCGAAAAAGTTTCGTGCAGAGCACAAAGGTCCATTCAAGGAACAACTTGGTATCAAAGGAGAATTTTCGGTAAATACTACTATACACAGACACACATCTCGTTTTGTTTGTTTCATTATCGTGAATATGCATGTAATGACTTGACTATTTCTCCTATAAAGTGTTATAGGCAGAATGAAGGCACCAATTTATGTGGATATTATGTCTGTGAGTTCATGCACACTCTTGTAGGGCATAGGATGATCTGCAGTAATTGGGAACTGACGGTATGTTCCATTTCCATGGATATCTACATGTATGTATGTATGTATGCATGTGAGTCATAATAATATGATTTATATTTTTCTATTAACCACATCCTCAGATGATGCATATGAAAGATGAGATCTTACCGATCCAAAGAGTCGCGGTGATTCAAGAGGCACTCTGCGGATTTATAATCGATGAGGTCGTGAGCAAGACAGGGGCGTTCTAGTGGAATGGACACGAGGTCGATAAAAGGAGCAAATGTTAGGCATTTTTTAAATATACATATATACGCTCCTTTGAAATCTTGGTGTAAATATTAATATTCGCCTTTCAAAACTTGTTGTAATTAAATATATATGTAAGTTTATTACTATTACCGTATATATTAATATTAGTATTAATAGTTTAATGTATTTGTCACATATAACTAATATGTATATGGATATATATGTATATTATTATACAGGTATAATACGTATCTCTGTATAAAAGAAACCATAAAAGAAAAAGAAAACAGAAAAGAAAAAAAAAAGGCCCTTTAGTCTCGGGTGGTAACACCAACCGGGACTAGAGGGGGCTCCGTCCTGCGCGCCGCGTGGAGCCCCTGTAGTCCCGGTTGGTGTTACCACCCGGGACTAAAGGGGCCTTTTAGTCCCAGGTAAATGCCGTAGTCCCGGTTGCGGAACCAGGACTAAAGCCAGTTCCGCACTGGGACCAAAGGCGGTTTTTCTACAAGTGACCCATCCAAACATACCATAATGACCCAGTTGCCCATCAACAACCACTAGAGTTAAAATGAATGATTAGTGTAGTAGGAAGTGTGATAGTAGACAAAAAAACAAAGGTGCATTCAAGTTATCATGGAGCTGTATTTATTTTGTGCATTTAGGAGACACTCTATATATATTGACTTATACTCCATGAATGGCATGTTTATGTGACCAGAGCTACTAGGCTATATTGGGCTGACTACCTGTAAATTAAAGAAGAAAGCAGGTGGTCAGGTGGATAGCTTGTTGGGCTGGATTGTTGCGATGGGAAAGAAATAATGAAAAAGGAAGAACAATAAGAGGCCACATCTAGCATTAAGAGATTTTAGCCCAAAATGAAATTTGGAATTTTGATTGATTGAGGAGTAATCATAGAACTAGATTAGAATTTTATGTAGAAAACTTCGAGTTTGGGTATTAGTCTTATATATATAGTTTTTTAACAACCTAAAATTTTTTATGCATTATATGGAGCATACATGTGCATCATCTCTAGCATATCTGCGTTATTTGAGCCCAATTGGAATACCATTGGACTTGAGATTAATTTAAAACTTGGCCATGAACATGTCCATTGTGAAGCAACTTATATTTTCATCATAACACCTATGCCAGAAGATTGCTTGAAAAAATAGTACTTCTCAACTCATGAATTTAGATGATTTTGGCCAGATTTATATGAACTATATTGGGGTTGAACAAGTTATCTGAAATCCCAAATATGGTATTCTGGGAAGAATTTTTATTTCAAATATATTATAGCTTTTATGCCACATCCAAGAGAAAGGGATCGCTTTTGGTTTGTAGCACTTACTAGATTTATCTCATGGTTTATGAATGTCATTAGATTCTCTGACTTGATTTTTGCTTGGAAATACCAATATTGGCATAGATCAGGATGGATATGAAGTCAAATTGCAGAGTGGAGCTCACCAATGCGTGTTCCTCATCCAAACGATCGAAATGGACATATGATTTGCCTGATTTGGAGTTCCGATGAGAGAGATGGCAATGAATATTTTTTTTATTCTATCATAAGTTGTTCAAAGTGTGGCGCAGCAGGTTGATTTGGGGGCTTGGCTCTTCACAAATTTCCCTAGGCCAAGGGAAGCTAGGGCCTAGGTTGGCCTACACTGAGCTCCGCCACTTTATTATACTACTGTTTGTGACCTAAGTATTGTAAAGATATGAAAATAGTACTCCACATGTTCAAAAGTATAAGGTTATATTGGTCTCAAAAAAAGTATAAGGTTATATTTTGTAAAGTCAAACTTTGAATATACCACTTATACAAATTATAGTAGGCGTAAAATATATTCTTTGACAAAATAAAACATGGATAAGAACCTAACCTTTCATGATTGAGCTTGCCAAAACAAAACATGCCTTATATTATTATAGAAACAACTCTAGAGGGTGTAGCAAGCTACATCCCAAGCAATATGTACTTTGGGATGTTTTCTATATCTACCATATGACTAGATAATCTAGAAACAATACTGTCCATGCTTGGGACAGTTACACAATGCATGCATGGTATATCTAGTTTAGTCTACTACAACTCCAAGTGGAATGGTTAAGCAAGAAGCACTGTCAAGCTACGTGCCCAGTTACCAACCTTGTCCCAATCAGCGTGAGAAGAACGCGGATGGACCGGAGGAACAAAATCATGCGTATCTCCTGCAAATCTTTGACTCTCCTAGAATGCGAAAGCGACAAGCTCGGGGCCTAGGGCTTCAATTATCGAGTTGACTCCACGAGCTTATCGAGAGCTAGCAGCTGCAATGGCACCATATTTGCGGTGTTAATAACAATTATTTACGATAATGCCGGCCACTAACTAGTGGATTAAGTTGTTGTGCGATGATGACGGTGGTGGTGATCATGAATCGATGCGCTGCACTAAACTTACAAGTCAAGAAACCAACCACTCCATATATAGCTGGATAGAGATCACATCAGCGAGAGCCTGCCGGGGCTTTCGGTGAAATTAAATTAGTAGCTTGATTTACCAGGTCAGCTCCGGTTAATTGCTGCAATGGAGAAAGTAAGATATAGTATACTATTTTGTTTACCATATCAGAACTAGGGTGTGAATGAACATATGAATAACCCATTCATGTATGTACATATGATAAAGACAGAAAAGATTCCATGCAATAATCCACCAAACATAGACTAGACAGAAAAGATACCTTGTGTTGGTGGTGGTACTTAGCTTTAGAGCAGAAATGAATACAGAATTCAGACAGAGCTTTCGTTTGCACATTCAGATAAAGTCAGAAAGGTAAGGAGAGTACGCAAGAGGGTTTGTCTAGTAATTATGTCAGCATTTCTACCTTGAACAAAGGTGTGCATTGTACATAAGCTATACCATCGTCATGTGGTGACTACCTGCAACAAGCAGCTTTCGGGACGCTAAATTAATCACTAGATAGCCGTCATTCGTCAGGACGATGCGACGTACTCGCTGGACTAGCGAAGCCAATGAGCTATTTACCTTCTGTGCACAAGCTAGTGTATCTCTTATCACATACGCCTCTAATTATGGATGTAACCGGAATTAACACACCTGCAAACCAACCTCACTGATATCAAATTAACCTTATTAATGATACC
>CM014277.1:45386426-45436734 GCA_004135705.1 Alloteropsis semialata | reverse complement strand
CTTATATGCGTCCTAACACCTATGAAAAATGATAGACCTTGTATATGAGCATACAAAGTTGTCTCGGTGCAGAAACGTGAAAGAATACGCTAAGTCCTATAGAAGTGTGTCGAGTAGGTTCGAGATTGTGAACGATGTGCAGTACCGGCTTCTCAAAATGGCAAGATCTTTGTGCGATGGAGTCATTCATTGAAATAGTGGCTCATGGAAAAAATCCAACAATTGTCGGAGAAGGTTTAGCCATTTCCGTATTTTTTTTGCAAAAAAATGCCCAGAAATTCAAATAAAGCATGGAAAATCATTAACGTTGTCGAAAAAAGCCAAAACTCGTCCGGGGCAACTTATATGCGTCCTAACACCTATGAAAAATGATAGACCTTGTATATGAGCATACAAAGTTGTCTCGGTGCAGAAACGTGAAAGAATACGCTAAGTCCTATAGAAGTGTGTCGAGTATGTTTGAGATTGTGAACAATGTGCAGTACCGGGTTCTCAAACTGACAAGATCTCTCTGCGATGGAGTCATGCATTGAAATAATGGCTCATGAAAAAAATCCAACAATTTTCGGAGAAGGTTTAGCCATTTCCGTATTTTTTTTGCAAAAAAATGCCCAGAAATTCAAATAAAGCATGGAAAATCATTAACGTTGTCGAAAAAAGCCGAAACTCGTCCGGGGCAACTTATATGCGTCCTAACACCTATGAAAATGATAGACCTTGTATATGAGCATACAAAGTTGTCTCGGTGCAGAAACGTGAAAGAATACGCTAAGTCCTATAGAAGTGTGTCGAGTATGTTTGAGATTGTGAACAATGTGCAGTACCGGGTTCTCAAATTGTCAAGATCTCTCTGCGATGGAGTCATGCATTGAAATAATGGCTCATGGAAAAAATCCAACAATTTTCGGAGAAGGTTTAGCCATTTCCGTATTTTTTTCTCAAAAAAATGCCCTGAAATTCAAATAAAGCATGAAAATCATTAACGTTGTCGAAAAAAGCCAAAACTCGTCCGGGGCAACTTATATGCGTCCTAACACTTATGAAAAATGATAGACCTTGTATATGAGCATACAAAGTTGTCTCGGTGCAGAAACGTGAAAGAATACGCTAAGTCCTATAGAAGTGTGTCGAGTAGGTTCGAGATTGTGAACGATGTGCAGTACCGGCTTCTCAAAATGGCAAGATCTTTGTGCGATGGAGTCATTCATTGAAATAGTGGCTCATGGAAAAAATCCAACAATTTTCGGAGAAGGTTTAGGCATTTCCGTATTTTTTCTCAAAAAAATGCCCAGAAATTCAAATAAAGCATGGAAAATCATTAACGTTGTCGAAAAAAGCCGAAACTCCTCCGGGCAACTTATATGCATCCTAACACCTATGAAAAATGATAGACCTTGTATATGAGCATACAAAGTTGTCTCGGTGCAGAAACGTGAAAGAATACGCTAAGTCCTATAGAAGTGTGTCGAGTAGGTTCGAGATTGTGAACGATGTGCAGTACCGGCTTCTCAAAATGGCAAGATCTTTGTGCGATGGAGTCATTCATTGAAATAGTGGCTCATGGAAAAAATCCAACAATTTTCGGAGAAGGTTTAGGCATTTTCGTATTTTTTTCTCAAAAAAATGCCCAGAAATTCAATTAAAGCATGGAAAATCATTAACGTTGTCGAAAAAAGCCGAAACTCCTCCGAGGCAACTTATATGCGTCCTAACACCTATGAAAAATGATAGACCTTGTATATGAGCATACAAAGTTGTCTCGGCGCAGAAATATTCATTGTGCATAATAATAATTCTTATACACGCATGCATGAATCCACAGTAGTAGTCATCCTACAATAGGATTATTAAAACATATTGTTACTTATAAAAATGCATTTTGAGAGTTTAATGACCTAGATGATACACCAGAATAAGTTTAGGGACCGCCGGTGTATTTTACTCTAACCAGAATGCATTTTGACTTCACCACGTAAGTTCCACAAGCATAAAAAATTCATGTTAAAAGGAGTAAAAGGCCAGTTCTTCTTTACCCATATCTTCTTAACTTCTATTAAAAAACATCATTGTCAACTATATATTCTTCGAAATGAAATTTTCAATTATATCTTCGTATTTAATTTCCATAACATCATTTTCTTCTTGCGCTTTTTCATTATTAGAATCATATTTTCTAATTCTAGAAGATATGATAAATAATAGACCTCGCTGTTTTATGAATTACAAATACAACAAAACTACACAAAAAAAACTGCTGGTGACGGTGAAGAATGGAAGATAAAGTTGATGGTTACCAATAAAGATTTTTTTTTTGCTCGTGATCTATCCTACTGCTTTCATTAAGGGATACTTTGTCCTCTGTTATCATGTAAATTTAAAGTGCAAGGGAAAGCAAAATGCTTTATTCTGTTTGTCCCCAACCCTGCTGCCTTTCCTCTGCATGTAGTTAATTGCGTGTGCTTTGGCTTTTACAAAGAGAGTAAGGAAGTCTAGTTAAAAGTGCAAAAGCAGAGCACGTGGCTCTGCCCACCAAGTAACCCATCCTCTAATCGATGATTGAGTGACTTTTATTCCCGTCCTAGCTAGCTTTTCGGCAATACACGACTCAGCAATGGTGCCAAATAAAGCAGCAGATGTTCTAGGGTGTGATCTATCAATACTACGGCCAATGCCAACAGAAGACACTACCAGAGAGCCGTACCTAAACTTTGGGGGGCCTGGTGCAAAATAAAAATGTGAGTATATTTAGAAAATGCATTATCACAGCCGGTTTTTCTTAGAAAACCGGCTGTGAAAATGCATTATCATAGCCGGTTTTTCTTAAAAACCGGCTGTGAAAAAAGCCTGCAAATGTCAGGTTTTGTCAGGTATAAAACCGGCTGTGATAGGTGGTTTTCACAGCCGGTTTTTTAGCCGAACCGGCTGTGAAAACCTAGCCCTTTTCACAGCCGGTTCGGCTAAAAAACCGGCTGTGAAAACCACCTATCACAGCCGGTTTTTCCTTTCCCAGCCGCAGCACTAGAAAAACCGACTGTGAAAATATTTTCTGCGCCACTTTCAAAAAACCGGCTGTGAAAATAGTGACTTGAAAAATGGTTTCTGTAGTAGTGAAACAATACTGTCCATGCTTGGGACAGTTACACAATGCATGCATGGTATATCTAGTTTAGTCTACTACAACTCCAAGTGGAATGGTTAAGCAAGAAGCACTGTCAAGCTACGTGCCCAGTTACCAACCTTGTCCCAATCAGCGTGAGAAGAACGCGGATGGACCGGAGGAACAAAATCATGCGTATCTCCTGCAAATCTTTGACTCTCCTAGAATGCGAAAGCGACAAGCTCGGGGCCTAGGGCTTCAATTATCGAGTTGACTCCACGAGCTTATCGAGAGCTAGCAGCTGCAATGGCACCATATTTGCGGTGTTAATAACAATTATTTACGATAATGCCGGCCACTAACTAGTGGATTAAGTTGTTGTGCGATGATGACGGTGGTGGTGATCATGAATCGATGCGCTGCACTAAACTTACAAGTCAAGAAACCAACCACTCCATATATAGCTGGATAGAGATCACATCAGCGAGAGCCTGCCGGGGCTTTCGGTGAAATTAAATTAGTAGCTTGATTTACCGGGTCAGCTCCGGTTAATTGCTGCAATGGAGAAAGTAAGATATAGTATACTATTTTGTTTACCATATCAGAACTAGGGGTGTGAATGAACATATGAATAACCCATTCATGTATGTACATATGATAAAGACAGAAAAGATTCCATGCAATAATCCACCAAACATAGACTAGACAGAAAAGATACCTTGTGTTGGTGGTGGTACTTAGCTTTAGAGCAGAAATGAATACAGAATTCAGACAGAGCTTTCGTTTGCACATTCAGATAAAGTCAGAAAGGTAAGGAGAGTACGCAAGAGGGTTTGTCTAGTAATTATGTCAGCATTTCTACCTTGAACAAAGGTGTGCATTGTACATAAGCTATACCATCGTCATGTGGTGACTACCTGCAACAAGCAGCTTTCGCGACGCTAAATTAATCACTAGATAGCCATCATTCGTCAGGACGATGCGACGTACTCGCTGGACTAGCGAAGCCAATGAGCTATTTACCTTCTGTGCACAAGCTAGTGTATCTCTTATCACATACGCCTCTAATTATGGATGTAACCGGAATTAACACACCTGCAAACCAACCTCACTGATATCAAATTAACCTTATTAATGATACCATGTCATCACCTAATGAGACGGTAAAACGACTTTATTACCACCCAAGTTTCAAAATACTACACAGCCCATGGTACGGGCAAATTCCTCTCAAGCCTCAAATTCCTAGGTTCTTAGATAGAATGCCCTTTTAAGTGTAAGAGTAACTAGTTCGCTCATTGTCAAAATTAAACAACTGATTGTTCAAAAGAATAACTGGTTCAAAAGTACAAGCGTTTTCATGAAGAGTGATATCTATATATATCATCTGATTGTTCCTTTTTTTGTTGTCTTCCAGAAAGGAGGAAGAAGATTATTGTAAGTATGCTGCTATCTTGCTTCAGTTAAGGAAGAAACACTGATGAAAAGTCCAACACCCTGCTTATTCCAGTAGTTAAGAACTTGGACATCAAGATTAGACGTGACAAAATCAAAGTTTGCAAGTATCACTAATGTACAACCGTACCCGTGGACAATGTTGGCCATGTGACAACTGACAACGTCCAAGTTGCATGGCCATTTGTGTGTAAACGAGTTGTTGGCTTGGGAAGCCAATCTCCATGCATGCCAGACTTGACCAATGAGTTTCTAGAGCCCAATGACATGATGTTAGACTTGACCAATCAGAAGAGTGCAGATGAAGGGAAAGGAAATGTAACCGGATGAACCAGATATAGAGGTTAATTATCTTCCTTTCTTTTCCTTTGGAATTGGAAAGTAGTTTCTTACAGGACCCATGCATGCATAGAAAAATCAAATGCTCTCAAGTGCTGAAACATGCATCCTAAACTGATCGTAGCTGATATCGAATTTGCCGGCTATTCATATAAACTTTTGAATTTTTTTCTGTTCCATCCTAATTTTGAAAGAACTCAGTAACTATAACACAGCTCTTACCACAAATTATTGTGTCGGCACAAATTCGGGTGAGGATACTAAACTGTCAAATCACAGATATACACCTACTTAATTATTCTTATATTACATACAAACTATAATATTTTTTAATGGTCCATGTGTCTCATTCTCATGTGGTTTAATTTATAGCTTTATGGAGCAAATCATCATTTTTCTTCTAGAAAATATCGAAGATGGCGTAAACAAACATCTGACCATCCAGGAAAACTGTGAGCAGTTATCAAATTCCATAGCCTTGCAACAAACAATCTTCCACTGATTAAGAATAAGCTTGCAAAATTAAAGTAGTGATATGTGAGTACAAGTATAAATTAAAGTCTCTATCACAATTCCAAGCCACAGCCATTTGCACCAACAAAGTAACAAATTTTGTGGAGACTAGCAGTATATAAGAGAATATTAGGATATGACAGACCCAACAAAAAAACTTTTCTTCTTTTATTTTTCCAATGTAGTTATTTAAATTTTCACTCTGATGAACCACTAAAATTTCTTCTAAAATACATAATATCTGACCATGTATACTAAAGCTGGAGTGCTTGTCTCTTCAAAGCCCTTTGTGTGCATTTAACTTGCTTAGTTTGCAGAGAAAATGTAAGAGTGATGCAAATGATTTATCTTACATATTTTTTTCAATTATGTTTCCTGTTGACTACTTGATTATAGCATTATCCTGAGGAGATGGAATATCTTAATTCTGAGGATTATCATTAGAGAGAAATAATCAAACTAAAGCAAGCAAATCCAAACATGCATGTACATCTGACCGATGTGGACATGCGACAATGTCATCATGTTGATCTGTGAAAGGGACAACGATCAAGGTCACTTTGATGTACAATATTAATTCTGCAGCCGAAATATGGGGAACTTGATCGGAAGCAAAATTCATGTGTGGCATGCATGTTGATCAAAAAAGCAATGTTAGATGAATTTAGGTAATTAGCAGGATAAATATTTGAAGGGCTATGTAATACGCCTGGTGGGTGGTGGTCTGAATGACTGCATCAGACATATATGTGCACTAATTACATACATGTTACAGAAATTCAAAAATTCACATCATGTACTATGTGCAAAGCGTACACAAAATCAGTATACCATAATAATCTGATAGTGAAAGACGTAAAAGGCGATATTTACTCTGTTACCACCACATCTTTTTTATTCCATTTGATAATAAGTTATGTCAAGAATAGATTACGGGCACGCATTCATTTTCGATCAAATCAAGATACAAGTACACAAAATGTGATATTTTGTCTATATTAATTAATTATTCACGTGAAAATGACTAGCTAGGCAATCTGATAGTTATTTGTACGATGTGGATTTGCTACGACAACCTGTTTAAGACCTAGCAAACCAAAATTCTTTGTCTGCTTTAGTTCTATTACAGAGATATTTTTTATTGTTTTGGAGTGTAAAGTAGGTCGCTCGAAATTAAACACAAACATGTTTCTTCCAAGATTCAAACTAGATGGACAACATAATATATATGCTCAACAAAATAATAGTTTCATGACGAGGTTATATTAACACAGCTAACAAGCTTGTTCTGCTGGTGACTCTGGAATACAGCAAGAAGCTATACTACATCTCAAAGGAAAATGACAACAATCAAACAATATTTCATCTATGCAATCATTGATTACCACCTTTGAAAGTATCACGAGGGGTCAAGAGGTACACGTTGCTTTTTTATGCTAGCTCGGCCATTCTTAGTTACTCCCTTCATTCCAAAATATAAGACATTTTAGTCTTGCCTTACTTTTCTAATTATGACCAAAGGTTCTCAAAAAAATATTAACATCTATGATACTCCCTCCATATTGAAATAGAAGTCGTTTTGGACAAGATTTTAGACAAACATTGGGAACATAAATCACGAATAACTTTTAATTCGTTGAGTTTGGAAATGTGAAAACCCATATGAATAAGTTTGTCTTGAAAAGTATTTTTATAAAAGTATAAACATATTATATTTTAATAAATATTTTTGGAAAAATAATAAGTCAAAGTTACATTTTGGAGACCGTGTCGTTGTCCAAAACGACTTCTATTTCAATACGGAGGGAGTATCAAATAAATGCATTAACATATATTTGTATAATAGATTTAATGATCTAATTTGATGCTGTAGATGCTTGCAGAAATTATGAATTAAATAGGCTAGAAAGTATAAAAGTAGTTGCTGAAAAAGGTTAATTCTTCAAAGTACGGGATGGTTCTAATAAAAATGGTAAGCATCCATCCAATCACTTTAAAGTTTTCAATTAGCTACTTAAAGTGTACGTAGTTGAAGTGTGAAATTAAAGATCCAAGTGGTAAGTATTTATTGTGGCCCGAAATGTCACCAGTGTGTGTGGAACCAGCTGTGTCGATGAACGATCTGAACCATATGCGTGGCAAAGCCGTAACCTAATTAATACTGCCATCTCTTTTCCATGACACGTAGTCCGGCTCCAAGATAAACTCAAGCTAGCAATCAGCCAGTAATAACTCTGCCATGCACGAGCAATCACTGCACAGTGCATATATCATATGGCCATGACCATGAACATGTGCATGTCGCTAGTTCTTGACCGTACGTAATCCTGTCACCTGTCGATTCATGTGTTTAATTTGCCAACTAATCAAGAACAATAGGCAGCTACATGTGTAGCTGCTGCAAGTAGTCATCCAGCTACTCAAGCAAGCAAGCAGCACAAGCCATGTTTTGCGGCGTCCGGTTCTGATCGATGCATGCTGTCTTTTTCAGCCAGCTCACTTTGTTTTTGATCCCCTTGTTGTCTGTCAACGCGCATGTCTTGAAACTACAGGACAAATAATAGGAGACATAGGAGCAATGCACATTGCGTTTCACACAAGGGGCTATTTATGGAATGATGTGCTTCTGCATGAAGAAAGGGGGGCGTGGTACTCCTCCGTCGAAATATAAAAGATCTCAAAGCTTCACCCGTACACAAATAATTTTTGGCGACATCTATACTTTACTGTACTAGCGGTTGATATTGACAACCACCAACACAAAAAATCAGGGGACTGGTTGCTTTACGGACCGTCAGCACTGAGGCATTCATGCTGGAGGGCCACCTAAGCGACTGCCAGCCCAACACTCTATTTGTGTTGGTCCACCAGCACAAATCAACACATATATAAAACGGCCTGCTCTCGGCCACGACCGCACCTGATAGAGGTTTGTGCTGGCGGGTCATAGGTCGTATCCACCAGCACAAAGTATTTTTCTTTCTTGTCCAAGAAAATTTATTTAATCTATTAAAAATAGCAAATCAAGTCAAATAATATTGAAACTTTCATCCAAAACATGTACGTAGTATGTTTCATGACAAAATTTCTTTTGGGTTAGTAGGAACGCAAATGTCATATTATGTGCAACAAAATTTAAAGTTTAGACTTACTTATATAAGTAAGTCTAAACTTTAAATGAATTCATGCAAAATTCAGACGGTACATCTGAAGTTTTGGGAAACTCATTTATATAATTTCTTCAAAATTCATTGAAACTATTGAAAATAGTAAAAAGGTAACAAAATGAATGGAACTCATACACAACAACACTTATTGCGTACTCTACACGACAAAATTTTTGTAGCTCACATAACATAGTCTTTTGGCTATTTTAAACAATAAAAAAATGTAATTGTGCTGACAATGAACCTAAATGTCCGTCTGCAAAAAACATGTGTGGGAATAAAAAAACTGGGATCAAATATAAGACATTTGGTTTGTTTTAAGTCAAATTATTTTAAATTTGATAAAAATTACTTATAAAAAAGTAAATTAGAAAAAATATCTCATAGTTATCTAACTATGCTCATATGATATTGTAAATATTGTTGTCCGTTTCTAGAAAACACAAACTTATAAGTTGGTTTCACCCTTCTCAACTAGCAATGTTGTATTAACCATACGGCTTTACTGGGTCCACCATGAAGTTTATCTTAAAAATGCATTTGTTTGGTAATATTCTTAGATATTATTATATTTTTCTATAAGTTCAGTCAAAACGACAATAACTACAAAATCTAAATTTTACATAACTTTTTGTTACGAAAGACCAATACAGATGCAAACACTCACACACGCACGCACACTCACCCCTATGAATACACGCACGCAAACCCTACCCTTCCTTATGAGCACCAATGAGAGACTGGACCGTCTGCTCCTATCTTAAAATTGAAGAAGTCACCACAGGTGCCTCACTATCGACGGACATGTCATCTACCAATGAAAGAATATCACCAGTTAAATCCAGAAAAATACGACATTCGTGCCGAATCGGAGACTCGAACCCGGGTGGACAGGTTCCACCCCAAGGAACTTACACTAAATTTTACATAACTAACCGAGGGAGTACAGTACTTTCATATATCAATCAAATGGTACCATTCATTTTTTTTTTGTCAAACAACCTACATATTGCAAGTGTCGATTGATAACGCACGCATAGCGACATTAACAGTTAGTTCTAAGATTTCACATGGTTATGAAAGTCCAATGATCTAAGCTAGCACGTTAAGGAAATGAGCTCAGTTTTGTTTCAAAGGCTGAGGACAGGGCTGGCGACGACCCTCGGCCTTATCTTGGCGTGTCAATGGAACGAACAGACGCACGGCACGGATCGGGACGAACGGCGCGGCGATCCACGAGCCGCGCCCGCCACTCGTTGCCGAACGGCCGCCCCCGAGCTGCGGCGGCCGGTCAAACGCCGCCGCCGCAACACCGGGGACAAATCCGTCCAACCAACCACCGCGCCGCCCTCCCTCCGTACTGCCACGTCGCGCACGCCCAGTGTCTCCGCGCGTCTATATAAATCCTCCCGCACCTCTCTACCGGTCCCCCCCTCCTCTCTCCCTCCGCACCGCGCCGGGGCAGCCGGCCACGGCTGACATGAGGAAGCCGAAGAGGCGCTCGAGCTTGATTAAGGGGAGCAGTGGCGCCGGCACCGTGGCGGCCACGCCAGCGGCGAAGCACCAGAGGCTTGTTGACGACGCGTTCGATCGCCTGCCCGACGACCTCGTGCTCGCCGTGCTCGCCGGGCTCGCGGAGCGCGCCGCGAGCCCCGCCGACCTCGCCATGGCGGCGATGACGTGAGCGCCATGAATCTGCTGCGCTCATACATGTGTTCTGGTTTCTCCTCGTCTTGCCTTTCATCACGTGTTGGCGCGCAGGTGCAGGAGGTTTCGGGAGCTAGCGACGCACCCCGCGGTGCTGTCGCGGGCGTCGGCGGCGGCCGTGGCCGTGCGCGCGGGGAGATGGTCGGAGGCGGCGCACCGGTTCCTGCGGCGGTGCGCGGGTCGGAGGCGGCGCACCGGTTCCTGCGGCGGTGCGCGGCCGCCGGCAACCTCCACGCCTGCTACTTCCTCGGCATGGTAACCGCCGCGCACGCACGACGACATCTGCTCTGTCCTGCTCTGCCATTCGGAGCTGCCTTCCTCTGTTTCCTGACGCCACCGGTTGATATACCAGGTGAGGTTCTACTGCCTCGGCAGCAGGGCGGCGGGGGCGGCGCTGCTGGCGCGCGCGGCGGCGGGCGGGCACGCCGCGGCGCTGTACGCGCTTGCCGTGGTGCAGTTCAACGGCAGCGGCGGCGACAAGGCGGACAAGGACCCACGCGCGGGGGTGGCGCTGTGCGCGCGCGCCGCGTGGCTGGGCCACGCCCCTGCGCTTCGGGAGCTCGGGCACTGCCTCCAGGACGGCTACGGCGCGCGCCGCGACGCCGCGGCCGGGCGCCACCTCCTGCTCCACGCCGCGGCGCGCGAGCTCGTCGCCGTCTCGGCACGCCGCCGGTACCACGGAGGAGGAGGCCGCGCCGCGGACGACGACGCGGCCAGCCGGTTTATGGTGGACTGGTGGGCCCTGATGGGCGCCAAGAAGATGCCCGTCGCGGCGGAGGCGGGAGAAGGCCACGGCCATGGCGACAGCGACGACGACGCCGCCCTGCGCATGTGCTCGCAGGCGCGGTGCGGGCGGCGGGAGACGCGGCGGCACGAGTTCCGGCGGTGCTCGGCGTGCGGGTCCGCCAGCTACTGCTCGCGGGCGTGCCAGGCGCTGGACTGGAAGCGCGTTCACCGCGGGCAGTGCGCCGGCGCCGGCGCCCGCTGGCTCGCCGCCGGGAACGCGTAATGAACGCACAGTGTCCGCTCAGCGATGACATGTGTGCATCGCACATGTACATATCCTGTGCATACTAGCTAGGTCCGGTAGCAGTATAGCAACTTAATATCAGTTGTTTTTTTTTTTTGTGTAGATGCGATAAGTTACTAGAATGATCTTCCAAGATCACTACTCTAGAAGTTGCTACGAATGTTTTTTCATATGTTTTCGTTAATTTGGATCGATCGGTAGTTAGGGATGATGATGGCGATGGTGATGCATGGTAGCTTAGGATAGGATGTTAGGCAAAGCATGCCATGGGCGTGTTAGGGTTGTCTAGCGTGTACTGTGAAGGGAAAGGAAAGGAAGTAAATTTCTTGGTGCGGCCATCCATTCCCCAGAACATGTGTAAAGGAGACAAAACAAATGGACGTGAAAGAGCCATGTGTCACAATTTCTAGTACTAGTGCCTCGTGGCATCTCACGTGGAAAAATCATTTAATTTGCCCTAATTTTTTAGCAACATGCTTAAGGCCCGTCTTCGCTATATGTCGGGTTTTAATTTTATTGGCGCTTTCCGTGTTGGCACAATTTATCTAGGGTTCATCCCGATAACTTTTTAAGTGGCCAATACAGTCTTGCAAAACATGGTTAATGGTTTTATTTGAATGAGATTGAAACTGAGTGTAATAGTATTTCCTTAAACACCATGCCAAAAAAATATTCGTAAACTACAAATCCATTCACACCAAAAAATAGTTTGTAAAATACAAATCCACTAATATGGACCGTACCATTTTCAAATGTTGAAGCTCAACGCTCACTGTATATTAACAACATGCAACCACTTCTTTTTCCAAGACGGGTTTGTTTGTTTCCACTCCAAATTATATAATCTAGCTTAAAATCTGCAAAATAATCTTTCAAGGAAACAAACACTCAAGATTATTCATAAGATTATATAATCTACCCCCTAGATTATCATAATCCATAAGATGTAGAAAATATCTGTATTTCAAATTATTTTTCGGCTGTTTACCACAGACCCATGCCCATTTCAATGAAATTACCCTCAAATGCCATTACAATCACCGATCGTTTTCTTCTCCGTTCTCCACCGTCGAGCGTGTAGCGCGTTCACGCGTGCCGCTGGTTTCTTCTTCCCCATCCTCCAAACCCTAGACTCCAATCCTCCCAAATCCAGTTGTTGAGGCTCCGAACAAGACACGACGGCCGACTCCGACCGAAGAAGACTCCGAACAAGACACGACGACCAGATCGCAGAAGGAAGGCCCGATGATAGTTAGAGTCCTACTAGGTTTAGGTCTGTTTTGTCTTATAAGGCACGTCTCCCTGGATATAAATAGTGGGGGGTCTGCACATAGAGGGTATTCCCAATCTTAGCCAATCCACCCGAGAGTATTTGTTACATCATTGTAATCTGTACTCGCCGAGATAATATAAGCAACTGGACATAGGGTTGTTACTCGATTTCGAGGGCCCGAACCAGTATAAAATCCCGAGTCTCTCTGTTCATCCACCATGATCAATCTTCGCACGAAGCGGGGTGCTTGCCGGACAAATATCTGTCGAGTACAACCTCGACAGAGGCGCGCCAGGTAGGGGCCCTTGCGTGAAGAAAGATCATGCCGATCATCAACGGAGTCTAGCTCGCCGACGCGTCGAGTTCATCGATGCCCTACATGTCCAGTTCCGTCAAGTCGGAAGCCATCGAGAGTTCTGCCCCCACTTCCGATCTCTACGCTCACAGCCATCTAGTGCCTACACGGGAGATTCACTTCGGGGATCTCGTGTTCGAGCACTAAGGCGATTACGAGCTCAAGCTGACAGGGATCCATGATCCCGATCTCACATGCGCTGGTCGGGAAGTTTTCGCCACCTTCACGGAGCCAACTCCCGAAGACATTGCTGATCGCACTGCACAGTTGGATCTCGACTACAGTGGATCTAGCAATTGGTTAGAACAGCCTGAAGACCGATGCATCCATGTGCTAACTGCGAACGGGACTAAGGCCGTTGTCGAGTCGTCCAGCTCGCGCAAACCCGCGCCTCCTCCGCGTTTCAGTGACGCACCGACCCTTCAGACGGCTAAAACCTGTGCACAGCAGGCTGCATCCTCGCTGGCTCCTCGAAATCTCAACAACGATTTCAGGGCAGTCGAACAGGACAACTTGCAGATCCGAATCCTCTTGGAGACTATGGAAGCAATGGCCGAGGGAACCCCGATGGCCACCATCGCCAAGAAGGCTCGGCAAGCAGCGGACACGGCCAAGGAGCGCCTTGAGGCTGCCGCTGTCGCACCACCAGCTCCGTCAAACAGGCACGGCGAACCCCAACCGGTTTGCTCCCGATCTGTTAACAGACAACCCCGCTATGGCCCGCATGAGGGGCGTGACATGAGGCCGCAGCTCGAATGCAACCGTCGCAACTGTGACGCTCGAGAAACTCTCAACTACAATCGAGATTACCGAGCACATGAGGGCTACTACCGGTCCCATCCAGATTCACCGCCACATGACTCCGGACCAGGCACTGGGGGATGCCTAGCATACTCCTCAGGCCTGCGTAAGGTCAGGTGGCTGGAAAAGTTCCGTCCTACTAACATCGAGAAGTATGGCGGAACAACCAATCCTCGCTAGTGGATTCAGATCTATTCCGTGATCATCGATGCCACCGGGGGAGATGACTACGTCAAGACCAATTACTTGCCAACTGCCCTGCAGGGATCAGCCCGAACGTGGCTCATGAACCTGCCCGAGACTAGCATCAGGTCATGGGGCCATCTCCGGGAGACGTTTCAAGCCAACTTCCAAGGCACCTACAAACGCCCTGGACACGAAGGAGACCTGCTCAACTGTGTGCAGAAGTCTGGAGAATCCCTCCGGGACTACATCCGTCAGTTCAGTGACACCCGTAACACCATCTCCGACATGGTGAATGATCGGGTGATTGTGGCCTTTAATCAGGGCTGCAAGGACGAACGGACAGTGGAGGAGCTTGCCAAGAAGAACCCGAAGACGGTGGCCGAGCTCTACGGGATCTTAGAGGTGTTGACGGTCCTTATAACATAAAATTCGACCGTCATTAGGCTCATAAACCAATAAAGATCAAGGCATAACTTAGACATTAGTATTTAAATAATGGTATACCATGCATATCTGGAATATATTTGAGTACAGGGACTACGGTGCAAAAGATGGGCAAAACTGGGCACAGGCCCAGGTCGGCCGACCTGGCTAGGTCGGGCGACCTGGCCTGAACCCCGATCAAGCTCAATTTCAACACAGGTCAAGAAGCACACTGAGGAAGGATCATGGACGTTGATTCATCGTCGGTTCAAGTCAAGGGTGAGGATGAGCCACGTGTCATTCCCATGGATTGAAGGGCCCACACATCAACACAATTGCACCCAAATGGAGTATACCCACCTGGAACCGTCATGAGGACCCACATGGAAGTCTACCAGAGAAGAGTGTGGCCGAATGGCGGCGGAGCTAGGTCGGCCGACTCAGCTAGGTCCGCCGACCTGGCCCTGCGGCCGTTTCGGTTCCCCCTTGACCAGTACCTGTAAACCGTCATCAGGAGTTCATCAGAGCCATGCGTTGCTGAAGACGGTGGATCCAAGGGTCGGCCGACGTGGGGAATTCGGCCGACCTAGGCCCACATCCAAACTGCCTAAACCGCCTCTGGCCAGCTCCAACCGCCTATGTGATGCTACAAATACCTGCAAAGGGCGCCGTACTCAACACACACCAGAAGAAGAGCTCTTCTTTGCTACAAGCTTAGTCTTAGGCTTAGTAGTGATAGTCATAGTGTTAGATCTTCTGAAGGGCTTCTGGAGGAGTCTTGGTAAGTTCTAGAGTTCAGTTCTTGTATTCTCTTACTTACTTGTAATACTCTGAGCTTAATGGAAATACCTTCATACTTATGTTGTATGCTTCAGTTATACCTTATCTACTTAGTATATACTACTTATGTCTTACACCTCAATCAAGTGAATGTATGCTATAGCATTGGCTCAATGTGCCTTTTGGTTGCTCTATTTATTAACGTGATAGATAGAGTTGTATCTCGTATTGCAAACATGGTGTTTGGGATACGGTATACTATTGAGGGTACCGCTGCCCCACGGATTAGTAGAGGTAGGCGGCAGGTGGTGACAGCCCTGTCCGTCCTTTGTAATCCTCCACGTACGGGAGTGGGTATTAGGCCTTTATGATAAGACGTCCTACTGTCGTCCCTTGATGAGGGAACCACTGGATACCTCGATGTGTCCTCTTGCATACGATCATTGAATGAGCTTGTATAGGGTATTGTAGTATATCCAAGTTCCATAAGTATGATGCTAATGAACCCTTGTTAATCTTCACTAGTGTACTATACTAACTAAGACTAACATAATGATGAGCAATAAACTTCTGTGTGTCAACCCAATCATTCACTTCTATATCTTTTACCCCTGTTTAGATTATGGTATATTAATACTGTTGTACGTAAGAGCATTGGATGGCACATCTCTCTTTTAACTAAACGCTTTCCCTGCGGATAAATAAATAACGATACTCTGGAATACTCCCGGGTGAAATGCTACAACGTACTTCTGTGCGCTTGCAGAATATCCGTAACCTCTAGATTTACGATGAAGTATCTCTAGTACCATTACTACTCTAAGTAGTGATGCTAAGAAATATCAACAAGCATTTCTGGCGCCGTTGCCGGGGAAAGCAAGTGGTTAAAGAGATTTGAACATCCATGCATTTCGTGCAACAAAATTAATTGCCAGTAATCTAGCAGGTTTACCCTTTTCGCTCTGTTTCTCTGTGATGTGAAACAGGGTAGTGCATAACTGGTTTCCAACTACCATCCAACTACGTCGAGAACCCAAATACCATAGAAAGGAGGGTACGCTCTCGTGTCGTAATCCCTCAGGTGTTCTTGTCGGAAACCGAACCAGTCATCGGAGAATCCTCCAACCAAGGAGAACAACCTGTTCCCGTAGCACCCCAACCGGAAGAAGCCATGGCCGACAGAACCATTCGTGACTACTCCGCTCCGTCCGCTGCCCAGATCCCTACGGGTCCAGCAGTGGAAGTGGGGGATCATGCTTTTGAGCTGAAGGCTCAGCTTATCAACATGGTGCAGGCTAGCCCCTTCTGTGGGAAAGCCAATGAGGACGCCAGTGCTCACCTGTAGCACTTCCTGGAGGTGTGCAGTACCATCACCATCCGAGGGGTGGATCAAGAGGCCATCAGGCTCCGTCTATTTCCGTTCTCGCTGCTGGGTAGAGCCAAACAATGGTTCTATTCCAACCATGAGGTGGTGAATACATGGACCAAGTGCTCCAACGCCTTCTTGGCGAAGTTCTTCCCCATTGCGAAAACCAATGCCCTTCGGAGAAGAATTTCCAGCTTTCAGCAAGAGTCCGGGGAGACGGTCCCGGAAGTGTGGGATCGCTTCAGGATTACATTCTGGCGTGCCCCCACCATGGCATGCAAGAGTGGCTCCTACTTCAGAACTTCTACCATGGGCTGTCTCAAACAGCCCATGAACACATGGATGCTGCTGCTGGAGGGGCATTCCTCTCCTTGACTGTGAACGCCACCAAGCTTCTCATCGAGAAGATGGTGTCAAACCAATCCTGGAATGACGACCGTCTTCAGGGATGCAAACGCGGTATGCACACCATAAAGGAGGTGGACATACTGGCCGCCAAGATGGATCTTATTATGAAGCGCCTTGATGACCGCACCAAGGATGGAGGCGCCGACAACGAAGGGCCACTGGACTCACACATGACGTGTGAAGTCTGTGGAGAAACTGGCCACTCGGGGAACAACTGCCCCGAGACACAAGAGGAGGTACAGTTCGTGAACGGCAACAACGGGTACCGGCCTCAAGGGAACTGGAATCAGCAACACCCATTTTACCAGGGAGGTAACAATAATAACTCTTTCTCCAATCAACCTTCCCTTCAAGATCTTGTCCTTGGTCAGGCCAAGATTAATGAGTCTATCTCCAAGAGGCTTGCTGTTAATGATAAGGCTCTGGAGGGCATAAACTCTAAAACAGAAAGTTTGTCCTCCACCTTCCAAAGCCAGCTGAGTTTTAATAAGATGTTAGAAACCCAATTAGCTCAGTTAGCTGCCGCTGTTCCGTCTAGTGATAAGGGGCGAATTCCCGGACAGCCGGATTCGTCATTTGAAAATGTTAAGGCTGTGTCCACGAGGAGCGGAAAGGCTACTCGGGACCCGGTTCCCCCTAACCATGCAAAGAAAACAGCAGCACCAAGAAAGGAGATCCCTACTGTGGAAGAAGAGCCAGAAGCCGAACTAGCACCAGCTGGACAGACCGCGCCGCATGAGTTTTACGACTCCAACGTCTTGCCATTCCCGCAGCGTCAAAAGAAACCATCCGCGGACGAACAATTCGCCAGGTTCGTAGAAGTCATATAGAAATTGAATATACATGTGCCTTTGCTGGGTGCTATGCAGGTACCGACCTATGCAAAATACTTGAGGGACATTCTCAACAACAAACGACCACTCCCAAGTACCGAGGTCGTAAAGCTGACTGAGGAGTGCAGTGCAGCGATCCTAAATAAAGTCCCGGAGAAGAAGAAGGATCCAGGATGTCCCACCATCACATGTACAATCAGGACACAACACTTTGAGCATGCGCTCTGTGATCTAGGAGCAAGTGTCAGCGTGATGCCAAAGGTAGTTTTTGACCGCCTCAACTATACTACCTTGTCTCCTACTCCCATGAGACTGCAGTTGGCCGATTCCACGGTTCGCTACCCGGAGGGGATAGCCGAGGACATTCCGGTGCGCATCCGGGATTGCTTCGTTCCTGTCGACTTCGTGGTACTGGACATGGACATGAGCAACGATTCATCGCTCATCCTTGGGCGACCCTTCTTGAGCACGGTAGACGCTCACATTAATGTGGGTGCTGGAGAGATCTAGCTCAACATTAATGGAAGGAAGGAGAAGTTTGAGTTCAGGCCAAAGGTGGAGCAATGCTCCATGATCAAGATCAAGTACGGGAGAAACAGTCAGAACGTCAAAGAGGTAGAGGTGACGCCTCCGGAGAAAGACAGCCTAATTAAGTTCATGGAGAAGTTCTGGGAGAAGGATTTCCCCATCCGGTATTATGCAAAGCACAACAAGAAGTCTATATGAGGTGCAAAAGCACAGACGAAGAAAACACCGGAACAGGCTGTCGACCGCCAGAAAAAGGGAAAACAGGTATGGCGAGTTAAATCATCTGTATCCTCATCTCCAGGGTCAGATGCTGCTTCGTCAAGTTGAATCCTACAAAGGAGACGTCTTCGCTCGATGACGTAAAACACGAGTCCTGTGCTGACAGGTACATCGGTGTTAACAAACTAGCTTGGGGGAGGACCCTCCACCAGGTAAGTTCAGGTAAGTATAATTGAATAAAGTTTTTCGTTCAAATAAAGTTAGTAAATGAGAGCCATCTTTAATAAACCTATAAATGTTTTAATTCTATGCTTAAATCTTTTCCTTTGGGTATGATGAAAAGTTGCTCTTATTTCTCTCTTGTACATATGTTTCAACCTGTTATTCTCTTAAGTTTTGAGTTTACTGGTCGAGTATGATCTTTTCTGTTATCTTGTCTGTCTGTGGGTAGCATAGGCATGCTCTGGTCTAGGTTGTTGTTAGCTAAGATATGATAAGATCTGAGTGCCCTAAGATCTTACTAAGCTGGACTTGATAACCGGAGTTTTCTCTTCTAAAATAAAACAGAGAGTTGCTTATGGTGATTAAATTCCCTACCAAAGCTCATAATGTTTTGAACCCCTACATAAGCAACTTGTTTTGCAATGAGTTTTGTCAAGGTCACGGTGATTCTTAGAGATTTACTTCATGCTTTTAAAACCAAGGTCACGTACACGCCACCATATACATGTTATGCTTCTACTCTGGAAGTAAACATGGCACCCATCCATCCACAAAATAAAAGCTCTACATAAAGTATGGTACTCTTCCCTAACTTTGTTGCAAAAAGAGACATGGAACTAAAAAAAAGAAGAGAGAGAGCAAATAAAGGCTCTTAGTTCAAAAATAAAGCCATGTCTCTAAAAAGCAACTTTATAAAAAGGGAAGAGGGACCTGTAAAAAAGAGCTATCATCTTCTATGACATACACACATGTGCACATCTTGGTTTGAGAGTATGACTTATTTCTCTTTGAATCCTGATCTTGACTTTACAATATGTGCATTGCAAGTATGCAATATAGGTCTCCTAGCACAAGCTCCACTCCAATGAGTGACATGAGAGTTGAGAGAGGAAATTGGTAAGGAAATACGCCATGAGTGACTTGAGAGTACCACCTAAGGAAATCCACCTTTTGAAAATCCCAAAACCTCCGGTTTGATTGTCAAGCAAGGTAAAAGGAAAGGTGCTTGGTCTAAGTCGTTCTAGCCATCAACCGCCCAAGACAATGAGAAGCTACAAGCCCCATGAAAAGCCAAGGTAACAAGGGAAGTTTATTTTTACCAGCTCATTCAATCCTTGGTAGAATATCTTGCTGAACCACTGGTACTTTTGAGGAGTAATAAGGAAGCAACTCCTGATCCACTGAGCCTAAAAGTTCCAATCTTTGCTCGGGACGAGCAAGGGTTAAGCTTGGGGGAGTTGTCGACGGTCCTTATAACATAAAATTCGACCGTCATTAGGCTCAGAAACCAATAAAGATCAAGGCATAACTTAGACATTAGTATTCAAATAATGGTATACCATGCATATCTGGAATATATTTGAGTACAGGGACTACGGTGCAAAAGATGGTCAAAACTGGGCACAGGCCTAGGTCGGCCGACCTGGCTAGGTCGGGCGACCTGGCCTGAACCCCGATCAAGCTCAATTTCGACACAGGTCAACAAGCACACTGAGGAAGGATCATGGACATTGATTCATCGTCGGTTCAAGTCAAGGGTGAGGATGAGCCACGTGTCATTCCCATGGATTGAAGGGCCCACACATCCACACAATTGCACCCAAATGGAGTATACCCACCTGGAACTGTCATGAGGACCCACATGGAAGTCTACCAGAGAAGAGTGGGGCCGAATGGCAGCGGAGCTAGGTCGGCCGACTCAGCTAGGTCGGCCGACCTGGTCTTGCGGCCGTTTCGGTTCCCCCTTGACAAGTACCTGTAAACCATCATCAGGGGTTCATCAGAGCCATGCGTTGCTGAAGACGGTGGATCCAAGGGTCGGCCGACGTGGGGAATTCGGCTGACCTAGGCCCATATCCAAACTGCCTAAACCGCCTCTGGCCGGCTCCAACCGCCTATGTGATGCTACAAATACCTGCAAAGGGCGCCGTACTCAACACACACCAGAAGAAGAGCTCTCCTTTGCTACAAGCTTAGTCTTAGCCTTAGTAGTGATAGTCATAGTGTTAGATCTTCTGAAGGGCTTCTGGAGGAGTCTTGGTAAGTTCTAGAGTTCAGTTCTTGTATTCTCTTACTTACTTGTAATACTCTGAGCTTAATGGAAATACCTTCATACTTATGTTGTATGCTTCAGTTATACCTTATCTACTTAGTATATACTACTTATGTCTTACACCTCAATCAAGTGAATGTATGCTATGGCATTGGCTCAATGTGCCTTTTGGTTGCTCTATTTATTAACGTGATAGATAGAGTTGTATCTCGTATTGCAAACATGGTGTTTGGGATACGGTATACTATTGAGGGTACCGCTGCCCCACGGATTAGTAGAGGTAGGCGGCAGGTGGTGACAGCCCTGTCCGTCCTTTGTAATCCTCCACGTACGGGAGTGGGTATTAGGCCTTTATGATAAGACGTCCTATTGTCGTCCCTTGATAAAGGAACCACTGGATACCTCGATGTGTCCTCTTGCATACGATCATTGAATGAGCTTGTATAGGGTATTGTAGTATATCCAAGTTCCATAAGTATGATGCTAATGAACCCTTGTTAATCTTCACTAGTGTACTATACTAACTAAGACTAACATAATGATGAGCAATGAACTTCTGTGTGTCAACCCAATCATTCACTTCTATATCTTTTACCCCTGTTTAGATTATGGTATATTAATACTGTTGTACGTAAGAGCATTGGATGGCACATCTCTCTTTTAACTAAACGCTTTCCCTGCGGATAAACAAATAACGATACTCTGGAATACTCCCGGGTGAAATGCTACAACATACTTCTGTGCGCTTGCAGAATATCTGTAACGTCTAGATTTACGATGAAGTATCTCTAGTACCATTACTACTCTAAGTAGTGATGCTAAGAAATACCAACAAGAGGAAACCGCCAAGATGGCGGACGCCCGAGCTCGGGTCCAAGGAAAGCCCGAACAAAGCCAGCCATCCGGGGAATGCAAGAAGAAGAATAAGCACAAGAACAAGAAGCGCAAGACCGAGGGTGAGGAAATCATGGCCGTGGACAACAAAGCCCCATATAGGCGCCAAGGCAAGCCTAACGATCTCCCAACGTACTGCCCGATTCACCGGTCAACAAAGCATCACTTTGTGGACTGCACGGTGTACAAAAAGCAAAAACAGGAGGAGGAGAGCCAGCAGCAGGGGGCTCCACGCGACCAGGCCGCTCACAACCCTCGGTAGACGAGCTACATGGATTGTGACGATGAGCCAGATCTTCCCGAAGACCTGGAGATCGCCACAATTTTCGGTGGCTATTCAACCCGAACCTCCAAGTCCCAGCTGAAGCTGGTCGAGAGGCAGATAGCAAGCACCGAACCCTGCACATGGCCATTGAGGTAGTTTGACGTCCTGATCACTTTCGATCAAAGGGATCACCCAAAACGCTGTACGACGGGCCGTTGCTTCCCCTGTGCATCAAGCCCTGGATCGGGCCCCGCAAGATCGGGCGAACCTTGATCGACAGTAGAAGCGCCCTCAACTTATTGTTCGTCAATGCCTTTGACGAGCTCAAAATCCTGAGGAGGTCCTTGTCCCCAGTGGAGAAGCCTTTCTACGGGGTCATACCAGGCATCCAACCCTTTCCCTTAGGGAGGATCGATCTATAGGTGACCCTCATGGAGGGGGAAAACATCCGATCAGAGTTCCTCACCTTTGAGGTGGCTGATATCACATCAGCCTACAACTGCATCTTGGGCAGACCATTCTTGAAGAAATTCATGTGCGTGGACTACACTGATCTGAATAAAGCTTGCCCGAAGGACGAGTATCTATTGCCTAGGATAGATCAAATTGTAGATTCAACCTCTGGATGCGAGCTGCTTTGTTTTCTAGATGCCTATTCGAGGTATCACCATATCAGCATGTGCATTGACGATGAGGAGAAAACTGCATTTGTAACTCCCTTCGGTGTTTATTGCTATATAAAGATGCCTTTTGGTCTGAAAAATGCCGGTTGCACTTATCAAAAATGTGTTCACATTGTTCTCGAAGGCCAGATCGGCCGTAATGTGGAAGCATACATAGATGACATCATTGTAAAAAGTAAGTTAAAGGGCGACCTGATCACTGATTTAACCGAAACATTCAACAACTTGCGTGCGAACAGGATGATGCTCAACCACGGCAAATGTACCTTTAGTGTATCATCGGGTAAGCTCCTCGGTTACCTTGTTTCCCAGCGAGGTATAGAGGCAAATCCACACAAGATTAAGGCACTCGACGACATGAAGTCTCCACGCAGCCGCCACGAGGTCCAGAAGTTGGTAGGAATGATGGCGTCCCTGAGTCAATTCGTGTCCAAGTCAGGCGAATGAGGTATGCCATTCTATAAGTTGCTACGTAAAACTGATCATTTTGAGTGGTCGGCAGAAGCAGAAGAGGCGTTCCAGGCGTTCAAGCAATACTTACGGAAAATGCCCGTACTGCTCCCGCCACAGTCACAAGAGGAGATGCTGTTATACATAGCAGCGACACCAACTGTTGTCAGTACTGTTCTGGTGGTTGAGAGACCAACAGAAAAGTCAACGACACAACACCCCATTTACTTTGTAAGCGAGGTGCTACATGACGCCAAAACAAGGTACCCTCAGATTCAGAAATTCCTATATGCTGTGCTAATGACTTTAAGAAACTCAAGCATTATTTTCTAAGCCACAAGATCAAGTTCGTGTCAACTTATCCCCTAGGCACCATTTTACATAATCAAGATGCCGTGGGTAGGATTGCACAATGGTCTGTGGAGCTGGGGGCTTACGACGTTGAATTCATACCCAGAACTGCCATCAAGTCGCAGGCTCTGGCATATTTCTTCGCAGAGTGGACTAACCCCAAACTTGAAGAGGCTGCCCAAAATCCTGAACAATGGACAATGTTCTATGACGGAGCATTTTGCAGAGCAGGCGCGCGGGCTGGGGTGGTCCTAATCTCTCCACACAATGACGTCATCAGGTATGCATTGCAAATTAATTTTGTTGATCCAACTCCTACTAACAATGTTGCCGAGTATGAAGGGCTTTTGACAGGACTCCGCATAGCTGCATCTCTAGGCGTTAAGAGGCTGCTCGTGAAAGGGGATTCCGAGTTAGCTGCAAAGCAAGTCATGAAAGAGTACAGTGCGTGGAGCGAGGTCATGGCCAAATACTTGGAAGCATATAGGATAATGAAAAGCAAATTTGATGGGCTTGAAGTATGACACGTCTAAAGGGAATTCAATGGCGATGCAGATAAGCTAGCAAAGGCAGCTGCCAAGCGCACACGGCTCCCAGGTAACGTGTTACTTGAAATTTTTACTAAACCATCTGTGTCGGTTTCACTACCGAACCAAAACACTGCGCCTGCCAAAGGCACAGTTTCTACAACCAACAAATCCGTCAAAGAGTCTATGTTCGTCGATACGGCTCGAGCCGCCGCTCTAGTTGGAAATGGGGAGAATTGGATGGATCCAATCCGGGCGTACCTCACAAACCAAGCTATTTCGGACAATGATGCTATATTGGAGAAAATCCATTGTAAAGCCAAGAACTATCAATTGGTTGACGGGCGATTATACTAGCTAACTCGCAATGGAGTGGTCCTCAAATGCATCACACGGACCGAGGGCATTAGTTTGCTCCACGATATTCATGGAGGAATCTGTGGATCACATGCTTCTCCCCGATATCTAGCAGGGAAAGCATTCCGACAGAGCTTCTACTGGCCTACAGCTCTTCAAGACGCAAGCGAGTTAGTTAAGAAGTGCGAAGCATGCCAATTCTTCGCACGGAAACAAACTAAACCTACGCAAGCTTTAAACACTATTCCCCTGTCATGGCCTTTTGCCACATGGGGAATAGATATCCTCGGGCTTTTTCCAAGGGCTGTCGGGGGTTACAGATTTCTGTTCATCAGCATCGACACATTCACAAAATGGGTTGAGGCCGAGCCAGTTCAGAAAATCACAAAAGAGGCAGCTGTCAAATTCCTACAGAGTATTGTCGTACGATTTGGTGTCCCGAACAGGATAATCTCTGATAATGGAATGCAGTTTAAAAGCAAAAAGTTTTCTGATTTGTGCTACGACTACGGGATCAGGCATGATTGGTTATCGGTAAATCACCCGAAGATGAACGGGCAAGTAGAGCGTGCCAATGGCATCGTGCTCCAGGGCATCAAGAAGAGAATCTTTAACAGATTACAAGCTTACGACAAGCATTGGATTCATGAAGTTCCTATAGTACTTTGGTCGATGAGGACCACCATGAACTGAGCGACAGGCGAGACACCTTTCTTCTTGGTGTATGGAGCAGAGGCGATTCTACCATCCGACATCCGACTACAAGCCCCACACGTGGCAATGTTTTCAAAAATTGAAGAGCCTGACAGACGCGCCGATGAGCTAATTCTCCTTGAGGAGTGTTACACCCGGATTTACGAATAAACCCGAATGCTACTATATGTGTACCCACGAAGTCAACCACACACATATAGCTTTAAGATAACAGAATATCAAAGTAAAATAAGTGCTCGAATACAAAGGAATAGCATCTCAGAATTATTACAAATAAGATTCAAGTCTTTAATCAAAGTTTACGCATACGAAAAGATAAACTCTCGTGGCTCCATCTACTCCACAAGGACACCAACTGGTTGACAGCTGCCTAGAAGTCTGGAAAATCTTCGGGAAACTCCACATCACCTTCAGGTTCATCTGATTACCCATCCGGGATTTTGTTGAACTTAGCAAATATAACACGAGGGATGAAGGCTTAAAAGGCTAGACACTGTTTAACTGCGGTAAGCACTTTTAATTGTTCAATTTTAGCATTAACCAAATTACTACAATATGTTAGGTATATCCCAGTTGTACCCCAAATTATGGATGTAAAGATCATCATTATCTCATCATCATATCATTACCAAGTTTTAGTTAAACATCACCAGGGTAAAAGTCACCATTCGAAAAGGATCTAGGCCACTCGTAACCGTGAGCACGGCTGTTATAACAGTTTTACACTCTGCAGAGGTTGTACACTTTCCCCACTGGTCGCGTAAAGTTCAAAAGAACTGTAGCCCAACCACGCAGTGCTGATCAGGCACATTCATCACACTTCCTTTGGTATGACTGCATAGGGACGCTACGAGACCTTCCAAAAGTCCCCCTAAAAAGCCAAGGGCCGCTACGGTTTCAACATAGGCGCATGAACCCCAACTCCCGGGATCAACAAACACCCATGGCGCAACGTGAGTGGTTGACGGCGTTCAGGGCGCAATGTGAACAACAATGCCTACGGACGTCAGGGCGCAACGTGAGTTCGTACCCGAGCAGATCAGGCTCATACTTAAACCACGGATCCCCTTTTGCGCCTTTCGGTAACCCTCAACTAATTAGAGTTGTGCTTTTTACTTAGTCAAGACCAGATCCCATTGATTCCCGTGGTTGTACTGTTTTCCCGGGTTGCCACTTTAAGATAGACCATAACAAGTGATGCCCAGAACAAGCACACAACAATGTTCCTGTTTAAAGGTTGTTTAGGACAAGCACACAGCACATGCCCCATTTAATTAAGTTGCCTAGAACAAAGCACACAGCACATGTTCCAGATCGTGAATTGTCCAGAATAAAGCACACAGCACATACTCCAGAACAAGGGTTGCCGAGAACAAAGCACACAACACATGCTCCAGCTTCCTATCCATGTTGCTAAAAAGCAAGTTTTAACATTCATCATTGTATAAGTATCAAGTATCACTATCCAAAGACAGTAAGCGCATGTTGTAAAGCCTAGCTCAATTTACCCATCGATGCATAACCCGGTTGAACAAGAAAGTAAGTCTCAGAAGTACTAGGGATATCCTAAAACAAATTAACTCATGCATGAATGTAAGTGAACATTAATCTATACTATAAGGATCCAAAACAATTGAAAATGGCTCCCACTTTAAAACACACCCATACCCCCTCACATATCCCCGGGTTGAGGCCCACACGTCGGCTCAAGAATGACCAAAGTTTTTGGCATTTGGAAAAAATCGCGCTTTCTAAAATGTTTCATACTTTTTTCGCTGTTTTTTTTCACCAACGCTTCCCCCTTACCCACCTCGCGTACCCGCGCCAGACCCGCCGCCTCCAATCCCGCGCGTGACCGGCCTCATACCTTTTCCACCGCGCATTCTTTGCATGGTAATCTCCGATCTGATATCACTCTAATTAATCTCATGCATGGTAATCTTCTCCAAATGAACGCCCTTCTTTTGGAATGCTAGCACCGAAATTTTTCTTTCTATTTGTTGGAACGTGAAAATTTAAGATAATGCATTATAGGAAACCAGGGATTATAATCACTGGAGGCTTGCCTCCCTTGTAATCGTAGCCTTTCTTTTCTTATTTACTCCGATCTGATATCACTCTAATTAATCTCATGCATGGTAATCTTCGAACGCCCTTCTTTTGGAATGCTAGCACCGGAATTTTTCTTTCTATTTGTTGGAACGACCTTGAAGGCCATTGCTATATAAGTTCACGTGTGTAGCACCGTACCCATCACCCACCATTAGCGTTCAGCGCCACAGAATGATTGCATCTGCCTCTTTTGTAACCCTCGACGATGCTTTATCGCAATCACATGGATACGAGGTAGACATTGTAGGAGTTGTTGCTTTCATCTGCCCCTCGGATGTTGGATCATTTGATCCTTACGCCACGCGAGAAATCTGTGTGAAGGACACAAGGTCTGTTGCTCCTGTCCTTATTGTATAGATAGATAGATAGATCATTTATGGCTCTGTTACATTATAAATAAATTGTGTGTTCATTCATATTACAAATCACTCATATGTTTGTTTAGTCGCATAGCCTTTCTACGCATCATCGACGACCTTCATCATGGGACTGCTCGCCAGTTCGTCGAAGCTGATGTGCGCAACAGTTTTTTAATGGCCACCAGGGTTCTTGTCAATAGTGATAGAAGTCAGTAAGAGTTTTTTAAAAAAATTAAACACTATTGTTCCTTGTGAAGGTTTAATTTAATGGTACTCATCAGGTCATTTTGATCAATGTTACCAGATTGCTTAGAGGAATCTGAACATTCCACAATCACTTTCATCGAAGCCGGTCGACATCCATGGATCACCACACTTGAAGGTTATTCAATAATATAAATTTTATATAGAACGTGAGTATTGATGTATCTGTAGAAATAAAACTCAAAATTCCTCGTGCTGCGTTGTGGTTTTGATTAGGTGTGAGGACTGGACTGCGTATGGATGCCAGGCTACACGATGGAATTAAGATCGCTGTGTCAGCACGCGCCATTGATATCAACAAAATAGAAGCAGGGTCAAATTCAATATGGATCGCACGTTCCATTAAAGATGTGTATGGGTATATGATCAATGGTCATCGAATGCAACCAGCTTCTGTTGTTCTAGATAGGTGCGTTTGTGGATCTGGCGTGAGACGCAATCCAAACGGCCAGTTACATGAAGACGACCTGTGCGTCTGTGGGATTGCTCCGTAATTTTGATATTACTATTTTGCAGATCAAACAATAGTATCAAAATACATCTTTTATCCTTTATAGTATTTAATTATTTAATTTAATTAATAAAAGTTAACTTTGTTTGTTTCATTCAGTTTTACAGATGTAAGTTTTGTTCTTTTCCCTTTTTTTAAACTTAAGATCTAACAACATCTCATAATATCCACGAACAATTATTAATATGTTTGACGAACAATAATTATCAATTATGTGAAACGAACAATAGTTATCAATTCTACTATTTTTTTATTGTACAATTATAATTTCCTAATTTTTTTTAAACACGTGCGTGCCGCACGTGCACCTTACTAGTGGTGTATAGGTATCAAGGATTTCTCGTGTTATACTTGCCTTCCTCTTGGTACTGCAGCTGCTGCTCTTGCTCTTCAAAGTGTTGCTCAAAGGTCGGCTCGAAAGGCTCACCGGCTAGACTCGATCAACAATCACCAACACACAATCCAGACAAGCCAGTACATGCATACCAAGTGAAATAAATTAGAATAGTATATCAATCAATACAAACAGTGGCTAAAAAGCTAATAAAACTATTTTACGCATCACTACGAACACATGAGCGCAAGAATCACTGAAATCGGAGCTAAAACGCATAATCTAGGGCTAAAACAGGCTCTAGGGGCTTGCTGGCAAGAAAACTAAACTTCCAGGGACCTATCTGCGAGATAACAGGGGCCTAAATGTAATTACATATAAAAATGGAAGGTCTAACGTGTAAATAATACAACCTAGGACGGCGGGTTCAATTATTTAAAAGCTCAGGGTTCAAACCGTAAGAAAAAGGACCTAAACCGAATTACTTTTGAACTACACAGGACTGCGGGTTTATTCCTGGAAAACAGAGGGGCTTAAGTGCAAAAGGTGCGCTGCGTGGCTGCTTGGCTTGCGTGGCGCTGACGTGGCGCCCACGTGTCAGCCACGTGGCGCTGACGGGGCTGTAGACCGAGCCGTAGACTCGGCCCACGGGTCCACGGTGGACCGGATAAGGGGCGAAGGGGCACGGGGTGTTCTCATCCACCCAGATCAGATCGGACGGCTGAGATTTGAACAGGCGGTGACCGGCGGCAAGCTGGGATGCGGCGGCGACAACAACGAGCGGCGGCGCAACTCCGGTGAGGCCATACAGGCGCTAGGGACCTCGGATTCGAGTGGTTTTTGGCTTGGGAGCAAGAGGGAGGCACGGCGAACACACCTAGGGGCTCGGGTGCGTCGATTGGGCGGCGGAGAGGGGTCGTCGGCGTTGAAGAGCGGCGGCGGCGCTCGGGTGACGGCGTCGAGGGTGCTCCGGGGCTTGGGCTTGCGGCGTGCGTCTTCGGGGAAGCTCCTGGAGGTACCTACGTGCGCGAGAGGGAGGTCAGGGCGGGCGCGGAGCTTCGGGTGGCAAGCACGGCGGCGGCGGCGCTCACCTCGGCTATGGTGGGCGGCGGCCTTCGGGAGCTCGGAAAACAGGTAAGGGAGGGGGGTCGGGGTAGCTTTATAGGGCGGAGAGTCGAGGGGATAAGCGCGCGGAGGATCCGGGGCGGATAGGGGCCGTTAGCGCGGATCCCGAGGGGCGGTTGCGCGGCGGCGCGTCGGACTCCGACGGGAACGACGGCCCCGACAGGTGGGGCCCACCTGTCGGTGGCTGGGCGAAAGCGCACCAGCGCTCGGGCGTCTTCGGCTGGGGAAAACGGCGTGGCGCGAGTGCTGGGCCGGACTGGGCCAGCTGGGCCGCGGAACGAGGGGGTGATGCGGCTGGGCTGGGAGAGTTAAAGGGGCAAAAGCGAACCGGGCCGAAAGCTTAGGGGGCAAAAATAGACTTAACGCGAAAAAGGAAATAACCACTCAATCCAAAGCATTTTAAATGGGAACCTTAAATACAAATTTAACATCCATCATTTAAATTGCTAACAAACAAAAATATGCATCGGCATGAGTGCACAAACATGTTTTTCTACGCTTACCTTTGTTTTTAAATTACTAACAAAATTCTAATTAATTCCTATATGACATGAACAATTCATAATTAAATATATTAAATCCTAATTTTTACTAAGGCCTAAATTTTAGGGTGTTACAAGGAAGCTCGTGACACAGCCGCTTTTAGAGTGGCCCAGTATTAGCAAAAACTGCGGCAATACTACGATGCTAATGTTCGCAAGAGAAGCCTATGCATTGGTGACATGATGCTCAAATTAGATCAACGCACCAAGGACAAAAACAAATTGTCCTCTCCATGGCAAGGGCCTTACATCATAGTAGACATCGCCCGACCAGGAGCCTACACGATCGCGGAGATAGATGGAGATATACTACCAAACATGTGGAACATGGATCAACTACGCAGATTTTACGCCTAAACGAAGGTAATCAAGCAAGTTCAAGCCTGTCCATCACGTTTGGCAGATAAAAGCTGTCATCCGTGTCGCCTCCAGCGCCAACAAAAAAGATAAGTTCTACTCGCTTTACTCACCCTCGCTTTTACGCTCGGGGGCTGTGTTCTATTTTTCTATTCTGTTTCCACTCTTTGTTACCATAATGCATATATTAACAAAGAGCCGGGGACTACCACATTGAAAGTTTTTTTTCAGATCTATTCTACACATCTCAAGTGCAATGCTCGGGGGCTCCCCATATGATTGGGAAAATCTTGTGGTTAGCACTTCTAGACTCTTTTTCAGCATGCTTGCATGAGTGTAAAAGAGCCCGGGGGCTACTATGGTACTACTACCATGCAAGAATCGGGCTTTTTAAATCAAGAAAGCTAGGCTACGCTAAAATACCGAACACCATGACTAGAAGGAATTACACAGTTCAGAAGGCCGCTCGTGTCTCAGCGACTAAACAATTCCAGAATAGCTTATGGTAACGTGATTTTTGGCTATGACAAAGTTATCAGTTTAAAAGATCCACAAAAGTACCGATCAGCTCTAAGACTTAAGCAAAAACATGCAAGCATATGTTTGGCAAAATAAAAGTCGCATTCTAAACCTTCAAGTTTTGTCCTGTTACAGGATCCAGGCACAGAGTGTAAGGCGATTCCTCTGAATCACTCAAATGGATATCAAGGTTCTTGACAAATGGTTCCACCAGTGGGGCAAGGCTGTCAAATAGTACCTCAGCATCCGTCGTCGAACACTTGAAGCCTTTGAAGAGCAGCAAGGTGTCGAGATCAGGAACGTGGCTTTTCAAGGCCCCAACAGCGTGAGTTGCAGCAACGCATGCACCCTCCATCAGCCTGGTCTCCAAGGACGAGCTACGCTTCTCTGAAGCTTCAAGTCGAGCAGTGAGATTAGCAACGTCTTTGTCCCGAACAGCAAGCCTGCCTTCTAGGTCCGAGTTTTTCTTCTCGAGAGCCTCAACGCTCTTGGAGTTGGCTACAGAATCAGAGGCAGAGCGTAAGCAAAAGTTTGCGGATAAGGACCAAAAACAAACATGTTGACACAAAACATGTACCTTCCTTCTCGGACTGGAGAATGGCAACTTGGGCCTCCAGTCTGGTCATAGATGCTTCCGCAGCAGAAGCACGAGCGTCTAATGAACGCCATTGCTCCTCGGCTACCAAGAGCGAGGTAATGCTCAGGCCCAAGGGCGTTGGGACAGTTCTTGCGACTTCAACAGTCTTCTCCGCACTAACGGGCTGGGCTGCCGAGTCATGCGCGGGAGTTTTCTTTGATGGCTTGATGGGAAGAGAAGCTGCAGCCTGGGGAGGCCTGATTTCCCAAACAAATGAAATAGTTAAAAATATTCTCCCTGTGAGAAGTACTCAAGCATAACCAAGCAAGTCAGGGCCCTTACTTGGATGTTGGGATTCTAACTTTAAACCTCTTGGCACCAATTACAGGCTTTGATGGTAGTGGGTCGGACGAATTTCCTGATGAGAAATCTCCCGAACACGTTTAGCTTTGGTTATGTGATCAATGGCTGCAAATAAACGCCCGAATACAATCATGCTTGGTACTTGGACATCAGGGCGAGGTGGATCGCGACTGGGTAGCAGCTCACCAGTTCCGGCCATACCAAGAGTTCCCAAACCCGGAGTCGTCCTCTCCACGCTCACACTGCGAGAGCGCTTACGGGTTTGGGGAGCAGTCATATTCGGCTGCCTGGGATCTCTTTTTCCACGGCAGATGATGGTTCAGGATGTTCGGTGGTTGGGGCCTCGAGGCCTTGATCGACGAGCAGCTCCCCCTCCTCCTCAATGTTGATGGCTCCACTATGTGCGGGGGCTTCAACGACAGGTGGGGCCTGTTCAGGAGAAATATAATCACATCACATGAACATTAATCAAGAAGCAAAATTTTTTGAGAATCAGTTTTACCTCTGGAGGAGGGTTGTCAGTGCTGTAAGGTGCTGGGACGTCTGTCCAGTCTGGGATATCAGCGCCCAGCATCTTCTTCAGGCGAGCGACCACTTCCATTTCTGGGACAACTGTTAGTTAAGAGTCATGACATCTCAAATGACCGAACAAACTCAGAAAAGTTACCGAACAAAAAAAATAGAGGCTTACCATCGGTCTTCATCCTGTTCGGGTCATTGTCACCCCTGAACCACCAGGCGTAGCGGTCATGTGTCATGAGCGGGAGTAATCTCCATCTAATGAAGGTTTCTGCTACGTGAACCGCTGTCAAGCCAGCAGCATGGAGTGCCAAGATCCAATCTATATGCTTTTGCATTTCAGGAGTAACTCTCGATAGAGCCTTGGTCTCTTCCTTGAGATAGGGCATCAAATGTTTCCCTTTGGCTACTGAGGCTTGGGGAAGGGTGATGTAAAACCAATGACGCTCATAACCTTTCCAGGAATCTTTCACTTGAAAGGGGATGTAGATCTCCTGATCTCTCAAGGAAAACCCGATAGACCCAATCATGAGTTGATTCTTGTAAAATGCAGGGGTATAAAAGTATCTCCATAAAAGCAATGATGGCTTAATCCCTAACCAGGCTTCGCACAGAAAGGCAAAGATGCTAAGCATGGTCAAAGCGCCGGGCTTGATGTGCACAAGCTCTATCTGGTAATGGTCATAGATACTGTGGAAGAAATCTGATGGATAGACCCCAAATCCACAATGGAAGAACTCCAAAAAAAAACCACCAACTCAACAGTGTCGGGGGTTGGGTACAGCTGACCTTTGGCATGACGACGAGGGAAGGTGGTGGTGTCAAGGAGCAATTCGAGGTCTTCCAGCCATTGCAGCTGTTTCACCGTGGTAGTGGATTTTTCCCAATATTTGTCCGTGGTGCAGATCATGGATTCGCTACGCAGCTCTCGCCCGGCGGCGGCGCTGCTCTGGTCCCCTGATAACTCATCATCGGATGAGGATTAGTGCGAGAATGCCATGGTGGTGAGAAGCGGGCTTGATTGGCTGGAGGAGTAAGAAGATGAAGGGCAGAGAACAATTGAGGAATGGCGAGTGTTTGCAGATGCAAATGAGGAAGACGAAGGCTCAAATGGAGTCCAGGCGGCTGCGCCTGGGGGCTTTATGGTTTCACGAGGCAGCACGAACCCCGAGAAAACAGGCCTCGATCCGTACAATCTGCAGTCACTGTTGGGTGAAAAAGATTCTTTCCTTTTTCTGTGGCAGGCGTCATTTTGAAAACTGTGCAAGTCAAATTCAATGCATTTAGGATTGTTAGCTTACTTGGGAAGCTACCAGTTTAAAATGACCGAACACTTGATGTGTTTAAGAGGAAATACCCCGATCGTATTTGGTTGGGATCAAATTTCCCGAACATGCTAAATATTAGTTGGTCTGTTCGGAAGAAACTCTTGTTCGGGGAATTTTACTCTCTAGACAGGCAGTTTCATAAACAGATTAGCATGAAAGATTCTGAACACAGAAAAAGGGACTATTATTGCATCTCTCAAGTGAAATTACTTCATTAATCCAAAAAGGACAGGGGATCGATAATTATCCTGAAACTTGAAATTCAAAATAATAATCCTCGCCCGACCAACGTCATCATCCGCGAGAATCAGGGCGGTGCGGCGCCGGCCGGTGGATCATCTACCGCGTTCTCTTCTTCAGAGTCGCTGACGAGATCCACGAGCGCTCCATCTCCTGGGATCCCGATCAGCTCGCGGTTCAGGGAGACGAAGAGGCGCCGAGCGAACTCCTCGTCGCCGCTAGTGTCCACCGGAGCAGAAGACGAAGATGCGCCTATGTGCGAGGGCTCTGGCTTTAGCTGGGCTCCACTCCCTCCTTATGCCGGCTCATCGTCAGAGGAGAGAGAGATGGGAGATGCCGGGGTTGGAGAAGACGACGCAGGGCGCTTCCCGGCGGCAATGCTCGACGAAGCAGCCTCAGAAGCTGGAGACGCCATGGCCGGAGCCTCCTCTGGCGGCTCGACCTCGATCCCTTCATCCCCGTACTAGGGGAGAGCAAGGAGGGGAGCCTGAGGAGGAGCAGGAGGTGATGTCGTCGCCGGCGGATCCTCCGGCTTGCCGGACGGCGTTTCGGCGGAGCTACGGGGAGAGCCTCCGAAAAGGAGGTGAGGAACCTTGAACTTGCGGCTGCGCTTTTTCTTGCCCATGGTGTGGGGGGAGGGGAAGGCTTAGAAAGGAAGATTCAAGTGCAGATCAATCCAAGGGATTTGATATTTAAAGACCCTGATGCGACGCTTCGCGCGAGAATCGAGAATCGCGAGAGTTTAATCAGTAAATAACAAGGAACTCATCGGCCAAAGCCCTGATTTGTTCCGGCAATCGGATCAGCGTAAAGAGGAGTCTGATGCGAGCATGAACCATCGGCCTTGAGTCCAATTCGTGATGATATGAAATGTATTGAAACGAGCCATCCACTATAGAAGCCAAATCGGAAATAATCCTAATTTAAAATTACTCTTTAATATGCATCTTTCCAAAGGCATCAAATAAACTGAATCTCGTGTCACTAACAATCGGATCGATTTCGAGACAACGTTGCTAGCAGGGCACCAATTAGCCTAACTCCGATAGATCAATGTATATCAAAGAACTCGTTTAAACTAGATTTATCTGTAACTTGATAATTAAATCTAAATCAGCTATATAAACGATGTGAATGGATCTATTATCAAACTTAAATTGTAATGGAACTGAATAGATTTTTGAGTAGATGTAAGCCGATAAGATAAAATCAACAAGATACGGTAAAGGGTGAGTGATCTAAACGAAGAAGAGCGATACGCTTCAATCTAAAGCCTAGAACAACTCGGTAAATTGGTGAATTATATAGACGAAGAAGGGCGATATGCCTCAATCTAAAGCCTAAAATAACTCGATAGATGTCGCACTTACAGACAAACCGGAGGTGAAGATGATGCAGCCCTGCTTGCTGAAGAACTCGACGAAAAGGGTTGTTGGCACGAGGGCCGAAAGTTGTGTTTGTATTGATGGTTGTGTGAACGTCTCTTTACAATGGCGCAAGGTTTATATTTATACCCTGGAAATCTAGCTAATCCTTGTCGGTCACGACACTATCTCTAATTTATTTAAAGTAAACTAATCTAAATACCAAATATATTACAATTGCCGCACAATCAGGCCATGAAGAAGCTTCTAGATGCATCTCTCCAAAATCATACACGCTCCGGCCTCCTTTTTGTCGTACCCGATCAATACTCAATCGGAGTACTTCCGATGGGAATCGGAGATCTTCAAATCAGAATCGGACTCGGCCTCCAGCTCTGGCTATCTGGCATACCCTAATGCACAATATTCCTTTTATATTAACCAAGTCAAAATCTGGTGTAAACATATGCCCCCCAATTTTGGGATAAAATATTATTTTGTTCCAAAATTCTTCAAGTAATGATGACTTCTGCAGTGAACAGTTTATAGAAACCCATGTCTCCACACTGTTGCAATTCTCGATTCTCGCGCGGGCACGGCGCCTCAATCCTCGAGTAGTTCCTTCTCTTGTAAGCCCTATAAATATGAAACCGAACTGCCGTCTTCTTCCTCTCGTTCGCATCTGCTCACGCACAAACTCTCCGCCATCGCCACTTTCTCGAGCTCCTGCACGGCGCACTCTAATCTTCGTCTTCCAACTTTCACCGCGAATACTGGTAAGGAACTCTCCCACATATGATTCTTATTGCGCATCTAGATTTTACCGCATCCTCTTTGATGATCTTTCAAACTTTCTCATCTGGGCCACTGTTCATCCTAGATCCAATCTTCACCAATGGCAGCTTCCAATGACTAGGCTGATAGCACACAAGTCCCTGAGGTAAAACACTCAAAGCTTATGTCTCTGCATTTTATTCCAAGAATCACTCGCAAGCCGCTACATTTGTATTTATCATTTATTTCCCTTTAAATGTAGAACCTTAAGAACAATATAGCCATCCCCGTCTCTCATGTTCAAGTGGGGTATTATCTTGGTCCGATGGGTGACCCCGATCCGACAGATCTCATTAATATGGAATCGGAGAGGCTTTCATTCAAAGGGTCAGACCTGCAAGTGTCCGATTGGACCATCTCTTTCCATTGTTCTGGGATGGAGGAACTGGTTTCTCAGAGTCCATACTGCCAAATCAACTTTTTGGGATGAGAAAGATATCAGTTAATGCCTTACCCTATCTCTTGCCGATATGGCCAAGGACGAGAACTTGCTGGCCTCTAGCTCCCTCTTTTGGTCCGATGCCCTGAATGCATATCTATTTGGCCACGGTCTGATGACACCAACACTGATGGATGTGCACATGCTAACTGGTCTCAATACCACCGATGCCACAAACCCAAGGAGGCTCCTCTGCAATCTAAACCACAAACTCGTCGGCACCGGGTCAAAGGGCTGGAAAAAATATATCACTGATCACCACAAGACCGGCTCCGTCGGAGAAAGAGAACACGCAGCCTTCCTCAACATGTGGCTAGAACGATTTGTATTCTGCGGATCAACACTTGGAGCCACCACCAATATGCAGTCAATTGCAGAAACACTAGCTCACGGTCGATCGGTCCCTCTTGGCCGTCTTTTTCTTGGGGCAGTCTATCATCTCCTGCATCAGGTATCGGCCAGACTCGTGGAAGGCCTAGCAGTTGGTCATATCGGAGGCCCCTTGTGGTTCATCGAGCTCTGGTTGCACACTCAGTTCCGATCTGCACTTCACTTCAACTGCAAGGATCATCAGTTCCCAAACTACTATTTAGAAGAAGAAGACGCATCTGCCCGCTGATGCATGTCATTTGGAGAAGCAGCGTCGGCTTGCCCTGGATCGAGACTTGATTCTGGCAACATGGCTAGCATCATTGATAGCTTTTATCACGAAATTGCATCGGAGCACCTTCACTACTTCGCCTATGCCGATCTCGATCGTGACTATGAGTTGCCTTTATTCAATATTCAGAATGAACTCGAAATGATTCTGTCGGCACTCAAGTTCTTCATCACTCCTACCATCCTTGGCAGCAACATTGCATATGGCCGCAAGAATTCATCCTATGAATTCTATAACCCATCGGTGGAGGCCCATCAGTTGGGATTTGGACAACTCCCAATCGGTCTATACTTTGCTGACAAGATCAAACACCGTGAATCAATGTCAACTGATTTAGAAATGGATCGGATCATGGCGCTCGCCCCCCAGGCCGATTTTGAAATAACTGAATGGCTATGCACCAGCTTCCAGTCCAGATTGTTCAGAATTTGGTGGAAAGAATTATCAACTCATTTATTCAGAGTTCCGACTATCACTTATTGCAGCCTTATTGATTCCAATTATGAAGCGCTGGAAAATCCCGTAAGTCGTTCCCATTTGAAATCCTTCTTTCTGTTCAACTTTTCGTTTAAACAAATTTTCTAAAATTCATATCTTGATCTCTAACAGCCGGTTGAAGAAAATGTGCTGGTCGTGAGCAATTGTTGGTATTTCTTAGCATCACTACTTAGAGTAGTAATGGTACTAGAGATACTTCATCATAAATCTAGACGTTACAGATATTCTGCAAGCGCATAGAAGTACGTTGTAGCATTTCACCTGGGAGTATTCTAGGGTATCGTTATTAGTTTATCCGCAGGGAAAGCGTTTAGTTAAAAGAGAGATGTGCCATCCAATGCTCTTACGTACAACAGTATTAATGTACCATAATCTAAACAGGGGTAAAACATATAGAAGGGAATGATTGGGTTGACACACAGAAGTTCATTGCTTATCATTATGGTAGTCTTAGTTAGTATAGTACACTAGAGAAGATTAACAAGGGTTCATTAGCATCATACTTATGGAACTTGGTTATACTACAATACCCTATACAAGCTCATTCAATGATCATATGCAAGAGGACACATCGAGGAATCCAGCGGTTCCCTCATCAAGGGACGACAGTAGGACGTCTTATCATAAAGGCCTAATACCCACTCCCGTACGTAGAGGATTACAAAGGACGGAAAGGGCTGTCACCACCTGCCGCCTACCTCTACTAATCCGTGGGGCAGCGGTACCCTAAATAGTATTCCATATCCCAAACACCATTTTGCAATATGAGATACAACTCTATCTATCACGTTAATAAATAGAGCAACCAAAAGGCACATTGAGCCAATGTCATAACATACATTCACTTGATTGAGGTGTAAGACATAAGTAGTATATACTAAGTAGATAAGGTATAACTGAGGCATACAACATAAGTATGAAGGTATTTCCATTAAGCTCAGAGTATTACAAGTAAATAAGAGAATACAAGAACTGAACTCTAGAACTTACCAAGACTCCTCCGGAAGCCCTTCAGAAGATCTAACACTATGACTATCACTACTAAGACTAAGACTAAGCTTGTAGCAAAGGGGAGCTCTTCTTCTGGTTTGTGTTGAGTACGGCGCCATTTGCAGGTATTTATAGCATCACAAGGGCGGTTGGAGCCAGCCAGAGGCGGTTGAGGCCGTTGAGAAGTGGACCTAGGTCGGCCGAAGTACCCACGTCGGCCGACCCTTGGATCCGCAACGCATGGCCCTGATGAACTCTTGATGACGGTTTACAGGTACTGGTCAAGGGGGAACCGAAACGGTCACAGGGCCAGGTCGGCCGACCTAGCTGAGTCGGCCGACCTGGTTCCGCCGCCATTCGGCCCCACTCTTCTCTGGTTGACTTCCATGTGGGTCCTCATGACGGTTCCAGGTGGGTATACTCCATTTGGGTGCATTTGTGTTTATGTGTGGGCCCTTCAATCAATGGGAACGACACGTGGCTCATCCTCACCCTTGACTTGAACCGACGATGAATCAACGTCCATGATCCTTCTTCAGTGTGTTTCTTGACCTGTGTCGAAACTGAGCTTGATCGGGGCTCAGGCCAGGTCGCCCGACTTAGCCAGGTCGGCCGACCTGGGCCTGTGCCCAGTTTTGCCCATCTTTTGCACCGTAGTCCCTGTACTCAAATATATTCCAGATATGCATGGTATACCATTATTTGAATACTAATGTCTAAGTTATGCCTTGATCTTTATTGGTTTCTGAGCCTATTGACGGTCGGATTTTATGTTATAAGGACCGTCAACAACTCTCCCAAGCTTAACCCTTGCTCGTCCCGAGCAAAGATTAGGACTTTCAGTCTCAGTGGATCAGGAGTTGCTTCCTCATTACTCCTCAAAAGTACCAGTGGTTCAGTAAGATATTCTACCAAGGATTGAATAAGCTGGAAAAATAGACTTCTCTTGTTACCTTGGCTTCTCATGGGGCTTGTAGCTTCTCATTATCTTGGGCGGTTGATGGCTAGAATGACTTAGACCAAGCACCTTTCCTTCTACCTTGCTTGACAATCAAACCGGAGGTTTTGGGTTTTTCAAAAAGTGGAGTTCCTTAGGTGGTACTCTCAAGTCACTCATGGTGTATTTCCTTACAAATTTCCTCTCTCAACTCTCATGGCACTCATTGAGGTGGAGCTTGTGCTAGGAGAGCTATATTGCATACTTGCAATGCACATGTTGTAAAGTCAAAATCAGGATTCAAAGAGAATTAAGTCATACTCTCAAACCAAGATGTGCACGTGTGTGTATGGCATAGAAGATGATAGCTCTTTTCTTTTTTTTTACAGGTCCCTCTTCCCTTTTTATAAAGTTGCTTTTTAGAGACATGGCTTTATTTTTTTGAACTAAGAGCCTTTATTTGCTCTCTCCCCTTTTTTTTCACCTCCATGACTCTTTTTGCAACAAAGTTAGGGAAGAGTACCATACTTTATGTAGAGCTTTTATTTTGTTGATGGATGGGTGTCATGTTCACTTCCAGAGTAGAAGCATAACATGTATATTGTGGCGTGTACGTGACCTTGGTTTTAAAAGCATGAAGTAAATCTCTAAGAATCACAGTGACCTTGACAAAACTCATTGCAAAACAAGTTGCTTATGTAGGAGTTCAAAACATTATGAGCTTTGGAAGAGGATTTAATCACCATAAGGAACTCTCTGTTTTATTTTAGAAGAGAGAACTCCGGTTATCAAGTCCAGCTTAGTAAGATCTTAAGGCATTCAGATCTTATCATATCGTAGCTAACAACAACCTATACCAGAGCATGCTTATGCTACCCACAGACAGACAAGATAACAGAAAAGATTATGCTCGACCAGCAAACTCAAAACTTAAGAGAATAGCAGGTTGAAACATAGGTACAAGAGAGAAATAAGAGCAACTTTTCATCATATCCAAAGGAAAAGATTTAAGCATAGACTTAAAACATTTATGGGATTATTATAGATGGCTCTCATTTACTAACTTTATTTGAATGAAAAACTTTATTCAATTAATACTTACCTGAATTTACCTGGTGGAGGGTTTTTCCCCCAAGCTAGCTTATTAACACCGATGTACCTGTCGGCGCAGGACTCGTGTTTTACGTCGTCGAGCGTAGACGTCTCCTTTGTAGGATTCAGCTTGACGAAGCAGCATCTAATCCTGGAGATGAGGATACAGATGATTTAACCCGCCATACCTGTTTTCCCTTTTTCTGGCGGTCGACAGCCTGTTCTGGTGTTTTCTTCGTCTGTGCTTTTGCACCTTGTGTAGACTTCTTGTTGTGTTTTGCATAATATCGGATGGGGAAATCCTTCTCCCAGAACTTCTCCATGAACTTAATTAGGCTGTCTTTCTCCGGAGGTGTCACTTCCACCTCTTTGACGTTCTGACTATTTCTCCCGTACTTGATCTTGATCATGGAGCATTGCTCCACCTTTGGCCTGAACTCAAACTTCTCCTTCCTTCCATTAATGTTGAGCTGGATCTCTCCAGCACCCACATTAATGTGAGCGTCTGACGTGCTCAAGAAGGGTCGTCCAAGGATGAGCGATGAATCGTTGCTCATGTCCATGTCCAGTACCACGAAGTCGACAGGAACGAAGCAATCCCGGATGCGCACCGGAATGTTCTCGGCTATCCCCTCCGGGTAGCGAACCGTGGAATCGGCCAACTGCAGTCTCATGGGAGTAGGAGACAAGGTAGTATAGTTGAGGCGGTCAAAAACTACCTTTGGCATTACGCTGACACTTGCTCCTAGATCACAGAGTGCATGCTCAAAGCGTTGTGTCCCGATTCAACCCCGGTACGATTCCTTCACATCTCTGATTTTTCCTTTTAATTTCATGTCCAAGTAAATAATCCTTTTATACAGTCCACCAGTATGAGAGGAAAAATCCTTAGTCAATCGACTTCTCGGGCTGCCGAGGAAGCTGCAGAGAAAGCCGCCAAGGGCGCAAAGATGCTCATTGATGCAGTAACGGTAACAATCCAATTCCATCTTTCTCATATCGTATTTCCAAAATAAATCAGCAATGAAAATCCCTTTTCACGAAACAAACATCATACTTTCCAATCCTCAACCGGTCCCAATCCAAGAAACTCAAGCAGAATCGGTCCAACAGGTAATCTCAATTTAACTTATCTCAACCTCATACACATTCATCTTAATCTGATTCATTTATAGGTTCCTGCCACTCTTCAATCCGTCACCGAGGACCCAAATAGAGATACTCAATCGAAGGCAATTCCTGAACAACCAATCGTAATTCCGCCAGTCGCACCTCCGATCGAGCCAATTCAAACACTCCAAACAGAACCACCCAGCACAAGCATTCTCGCTCCGACACAAGAAGTAATTCCCGATTATATCTGGGAAGGGACATTTAAACTGGTACCAATCGGTCCTATGTGTCAATATTTATTATATAAATAACCTTTGTTTATTGACATCTTATTTCAGGCACAAGACTCTCCATAGACGCTGCAATCCGTGACGAAAAAATCAGCTCAGCCCATACCTCTGAAGCCGTCCCCGATGCAATCAAAACAAAGTTGCAAGAAATGCTAACTCATCTGGGCAAAAGTGTCTTGATCCTGGTGGAAGATGCAAAGCGGATTCGCCAGCTATTCAAAGATCTGAAGGGCAAACTGCCATCAGACCTTGAAAGTGCTATCATCCCTGCCGCCTTTATTGAGGGTCACCAACCTCAAGTGTCCGCGGCTCGCCAAAGAATATCGGGGCGACTGGCCCAACAGGATCTCATCAAGAAACATGACAATGGTAGGGAAGAACTAAAAGTGATGCAGGCCCAAATCAAATCCTTGGAATCCAAACCAAAGCAATTGGAGGATCGGATCAAGGAACTCCAAGCTACCAAAGCCGAACTGATCAAAAGGCTTGAAAAAGTGTGCAAGGAAATATCGGATACCCAAGGACAACTCAGCCTGATTCCAGCGACCATCGCATTGGCACAAGACAATCAGCAGAAATGCCTAGTTGAAGTCCGTCGGGTGCACAGAAGTATCAAGAATGTCCCCGGCTCTGATGTCGAAGATTTGGAAAAAATTCAGAAGATTGACAATATTCGCCTACGCGTGATCGAGATGATCTGCAAATATTGTAATATTTGAAACTGCTGGTTGTACCTAACTTGGTCTGATGACATCGATCATCGACTCATACTTGATCTACTCCGATGACATTGGTCATCGATGAACATATGTTTGTAAATATTTTTTCCCTTAAGGCGATATGTATCGTATCGGCTATCTTAGTCGACATCGTTTAGATTATCAGCTTTATGAATCGACCCAAATACTTGGGTAATATTTCTTCAAATATTTTCCATTAAGCGCTTTCAAAAATTCTTCTCCTTCCAATGTTTCCAAAATATACACATTTTCAGGAATACACCAATTTACACGATAGGGACCTTCCCAATTAGGCGACCACTTCCCAAATTTAGAACTTTTAGTCCCTATTGGCAAAATCAGTTTCCGAACTAATTCTCCTTCAAAAAATTCCTTTGGCTTAACCTTTTTATCATAATATCTCGTGACTCTTGCTTTATTATTCTCAATATTTTCCAAAGCTCTCAAACGAGTTTCAGCCAAATCGCCTAATTCAAAATTCATCAAACTATTATATTCATCGGCAGTCAAGTTTCCTTGTTTTGATATACGCCTCGATCCAATTTTGACTTCCCAAGGCAAATCAGGTTCATGCCCATAAACCAAATGATATGGAGATAACTTAGTAGATCCATGACATGCTATCTGATATGCCCATAATGATTCGGTCAACGTCAAATGCCATCGTCTTGGTTGCTCATCAATCTTCCGTTTGATAATTTTGATAATACTTTTCTTTGATGTTTCCGCTTGACCATTGGCTTGCGCATAATAAGGAGAAGAATTTAATAATTTAATACCCATACTGATAGCAAAACTTTGAAATTCATCGGACATAAACATAGTCCCCTGATCGGTCATGATAGTCTGAGGAATACCAAACCGATAAATAATATGCCCCTTGACAAATTCCACCATATTCTTGGAATTAACAATCTTCAAAGGAATTGCTTCAACCCACTTGGTAAAATGATCAGTTGCCACCAATATAAATTTATGTCCTTTGCTCGATGACGGATAAATTGTCCTATTAAATCAATTCCCCATCCTCGAAAAGGCCACGGTTTGATAATCGGATTCATGGCTAATGCAGGTGCCTCTTGCACGTTCCCAAATTTCTGGCATTCTTGGCAACCCTTATAATATTCAAAACAATCCTCCAAAATTGTAGGCCGAAAACAACCCATTTTTCTGATTATCCACTTCATCTTATAAGCCGATTGATGCGCACCACAAACTCCTTCGTGTACTTCATCCATCATATCTCTGGATTTCGATTTACTCAAACATTGGAATAATACATCATCAATTGTCTTATAATATAATTGATCATCAAGTAATACATATTTGACAGCCATGAACCTTAGCTTTCTTGAAACCTTTTGTAATGGATCTTTAAGATAATTTACAATTTCATACCTCCAATCCCCGACTTCTGGATCTATCATCATAATCTCTTGAAAATGCCGATAACCAGAAGCAGCTTGTGCCAAATTATTAGCATCTTGATTTTGAGCTTTAGGGATATGCTCGATATTCACCATCACAAATTCTTTTAACAATAATCGGCACTCTTCAAAATAATGAATCAGAATATCATCCTTACATTCATATTTACCGATTAATTGATAAAACACCAATTGGGAGTCTCCAAAAATCTCAATAGCTTCAGCTCCGATTTCCAATAATAGCTTCAATCCCTTAAGTAATGCTTCATACTCGACTCGATTATTCGTAAAACTTGGATCCATCGGATAGCTGAATTCAAAATTTGCCCCCTGAGGCGAAACAATCACGATTCCGATGCCACATCCTTGGCCACATGAAGACCCATCAAAGAACAGCGTCCAAGGCAACGGCTCAACCATTTTATCTCCATCTCCGATGTGTTGCATTACGAAATCAGCCATCACTTATCCTTTTACTGCTTTAGTCGATTCATATTTCAAATCAAACTCTGATAATGCCAAAATCCATTTTCCGATTCTCCCTTTCAGCATCGGCATAGACAACATATATTTGACCACATCGGTTTTGCAGACAACCGTGCACTCAGAAGATAATAAATAATGTCTCAACTTAGTGCAAGAGAAATATAGGCATAACCATAATTTCTCAACTGGGAGATACCTTGTTTCCGCATCAATCAACTTCCGGCTTAAATAATAAACCACTCTTTCTTTCCCTTTAAATTCCTGTATAAGAACAGACCCGATTGACAATTCATCAGTCGACAAGTATAACCGGAATGGCTTATCTCTTTGAGGCGGAGTCAAAACTGGCGGCGTCATCATATACCGCTTTATTTCATCAAATGCCTTCTACTGCTCTTCTCCCCATATGAATTCTTCATCGGCTTTCAATTTCAGCAGCAGAGAGAAAGGACGAATTCTTCCAGATAAATTTTGATATAAATTTTCTAACAAATTTAATCTTACAAATTAATAACTGGAGGCTCGCCTTATCGGTTGGTGGTTTAGCATTTTTGATAGCTTTCATGCTCTTCTGCCTAACTTCAATGCCTTTTTCATGAACCATGAAACCCAAAAATTGTCCAGCCTATACTCCAAATGCACATTTGTAAGGATTCATCTTCAAACCATGCTTTCTTGTGCATTCAAGAGTTTCTCGCAAATCGGCCAAGTGCTGTTTATATCCATCGGATTTTACCACCACATCATCAACGTAAATTTCAACAATCCTGCTGATCAACTTATGAAATATATAATTCATAGCTCTTTGATATGTAGCGCCAACATAATTCAAACCAAAATTCATTATGACCTACTCATATAATCCAAGTGCACCAGGACATCGGAACGCTGTTTTAGGGATGTCTTCTTCCGCCATAAAAATTTGATTATACCTTGCAATACCATCCATAAAACTAATCACCTTATGCCCTGAAGACGCATCGGCCAACATATCAGCAATCGGCATTGGATATCTATCCATCGGAGTCGCCTTATTAAGATTCCTGAAATCCACGCAAACTCGCAAGTTCCCATTTTTCTTGAAAACAGGAACAATGTTAGATATTCACTCAGCATATCGACAAGGTTGAATAAATTTAGCTTCATATAACTGAGTTATTTCGGCTTCTATTCTTTATCTAATTCTGGTCTAAATCGTCTCAGCGCTTGTTTAAAAGGCCAATACCCTGGCTTAATCAGGTAATCGATGTTCAATAATAGATCGGCTTAAACCTGGCATTTCATAATATTCCCAAGAAAAACAATCACGATACTCTTTCAATAACTTTAGTAATTCTTGCTTAAACTCAGGATCCAATGTAGCACTAACATATGTCGGTCGAGGTCTATCTCCTAAACCTATATCTACCTCTTCTAATTCATCGGCCGACATAAACCCTTGACCAAGTTTACCCTCATCTTTAATAAACTCTTCCATTAATACAAACTTTCAGAACCGACTGCTTGGATCGGTTTCAAACCATCATCGGACACTTGAATAAAATTGTCCTCCCAGACTCTGCCCGATAAGCACTCTATTCCTTCAAATTCCCAAACCGTCAAATCGGCAGTGGCAACGCTGACCGATTCATCAGCTTGAACAGTCTCAATGTGATCTCCATGCCACTGGATGAGGCATTGATGCATGGTAGACGGCACATAACAATTAGCATAAATCCAATAACGCCACAAAAGCAAACTGTAGGATCCTTTACTGTCGATGACGAAGAAAGTAGTAGGCAATGTCTTGTTTCCGATCATCAATTCAACGTTTAATGCCCCCCGAGCTGGCGATGGATTCCCACCGAAGTCTTTGAGCATCATATCGGTCTTGATCAAATCATCAGGGCCTTTACCAAGCTTCCGATATGTAGTATGGCATCAAATTTACTGCAGCTCCTCCATCAACAAGCATTTTTGTCATTGGCTTGCCATCAACATATCCTTTAATATATAAAGGCCCCAAATGCCGATACTTCTCATCAACTGGCTTCTCAAATATAGCTTGTTGGGGTTGCAAAATTAATTGAGCCATAGCTTCTTCAATATCATCGGCCTCATCATCGGTCAAACTCACATTATACTCAGCTGGCGGTACAAATACCATATTCACTGATGCCAATGGTCCTTCATTATCGCGCTTGGACTTTGCTTTCCAAACTTTAGAATTATCATCTCCTTGTGTCGGGGTTCTTTACCGCCGGCAAATAATATCGGGGATTGCGCGTCGGGCCTCGGGTGGTAGTGCAAAAGGACACGGGGGTTTATACTGGTTCGGGCCACCCCTGGGGTGTAAGACCCTACGTCCAGTTCGTGCTGCTCGTGTTATTTGCACTGGTTTACAGTAGGGGGTACAAGCGGGCGAGAGAGGGAGAGTTCCCAAGTCTCTGGTGAGTGAATCGAGCTCAGTCCAACGACCGGCTGGAGGAAGAAGAAAGTCGAGGGAGAGAACTCCTCGGGAGAGAAGAGAGGCTCCCTGCCTCCCGTAGGAGGCCCAGGAGAGAAGAGGAAAAGAGTCGATCTCGCCTCACGCAGGAGGCCTGGCCTTCCCTTTTATAGCTCAAGGGGGAGCCAGTAAAGAATAAGAAAAAGAGTACAGTCAAAGGGCAAGACGGGAAAAAAGGAGGAGTGCCTGCCCTTGCTGTGGGGCCCGTCGTCCTTCCGAGCACTGTAGCCATGTCCTGCTGGTGCCAGTCGCGTCAGGGAGTGGTTGGCACAGTGCAGTAGCTTGACTCCGAGTGCTTCGGTCTTCTCGGAGGTTGCTTGGTTGCGAAGAGTCGAACCAGTCGGAGGCGGAGACTTGTCGGGCGAATCGGAGTTCTGTCGGGCGATGGAGCAGCTCCTCGGGCGAAGGGGCTGCTTCTCGGGCGGGACGGAGCAGCTCGTCGGGTGAATCGGAGAGTGCTCGGGCGCTACCTGCAACTCGTCGGGCGAGACGGAAACCACTCGGGCGCAACTTACCAGCTACTCGGGCGCCGGACCGAAATCCACTCGGGATGTTCAGCTACCCGGGGTCAGAATGAAATCCACTCGGGCAAGGCAATGGGATTCTCGCCGGTGGTGCATGCATGCAGGTCCTGCACGCCCCTCACTGGTGGTGCATGCATGCATGTACTGCATGCTCCTTGCTGGAGGTGCATGCAGGTACGCGAGCACATGCACCTTCTGCTGCGTGAGATCAAATCCAAGAGGTTTTCCGTTATACGCACCCAAAGAAAGCTACCAGAAGACTACTAGCTCTTTGCTAATCGCACAAAGGAGATGTATATCAAGCTGCAGGTTATTTTTAATCGGCTGTCATTGGGTACCCCTAATATGGGTATCCGACAGTAGCCCCCGAACCTGGGAGCGAGTCGTAGACTCGGTCGCGGGTTAGATTATCGTGATATCGAGAAAGCGGTGGTGTTTCGGGTGGGGGCGCGCGAGCGCACCCGCCGGGTGTTGCCCCCGAGCCTGTGGGTGAGTGGTACACTTGCTCGCAGGTTTATGGCGTTCGGGTAGCGATTTGTTGCGAATTATGCGACCGCGCTGCTGGTCTCTGTTAGCGATTTCGACCCCGTGTGCGTCCCGAGACCGGGGTCCGGATGGGGATTCGTTTCGTCTTTTTGCGTTTTTCCTTACGTTGTAACCCCTCATGCATCTTTTGTTCGTGAAAGGTGGAGGGGCCGGACCGAGCCGTATTTTTGCCTCGTTGGCCGAAAATGCGGTGTCCGTGTGAGCTAATAACGGGCCAGTTCGAGTGAAGCCACGGCATCCCGGTCGAGGGGTTCCGATCGGACCAGCTGGTGGCCAGCTTCAGATTCTTGGTGGCGAGATCATCTAGTTACCGAGTCCGTTCGATGGGACTTGGCGGCTCGTTGCCTTTCCGTTCGGGGGAAAAACCATGACCATTCTTACCATCAAGACTCGAACGCAGTTCGGGATGCCCATGACGCTCGTGCGTCCGGGTACTGGCCGCTGGGACCCACCCTTCACTGCCCCTCACTCGACAAGGTGACCGGGGGCGGCTGTCGAACCCTTCGACGGGCCAGCCTTCGAACCCCCGTTGGAATCACCTGTCAGGTCGACTGTCGGAGTCGTCCGTCCCGATGCCCAGCCCCCGAGCGCAGGGCTGCGAGGGGCCGTTAGGGCCGGCGGGAGCCGCTTAGTTTAGAGAGTTCGAAGAGCGCGTTTCGGAAATCGATCGTGTGCGTATGCTTGACCCCGTGCGCCGAGGTCGGGCGAGACAAAAGGTGTCGTTCCCTGTATGTAGGAGTTGCTGCAAGCTTACCTGAACTTGCCATGCCGAGCTGCAAAAGACAGCGTAATGCAAAAACGTTGCGTAAAGCGAGAAGTCGGGATTTACTCGTTATCAACGAAAAGTCGCGTACGCCCTGCCTTTATTGGGCTACGTATTTCCTCGGGTAGTTGGCTTATCACGTTTAAGCTCCTAACCCCACTGACCTCTGCTCGCAGAGAGGGCGGCTTACCGCGGACTACACTGCTCAACGGGGAGGCTTAGGTGTAGGCGGCGCGCATGACGAGGTTTCACGGATGAGGCCGTCGCTACCCGAGTACTTTAGCGGCACCCAAAATAGGCATGCGGGACTGTAAAAGGAAATGCATGGAAATACGAAGGATCGTAGTAAAGCTTAGCTGTTCGAGCGTTCCGTCGTTGAAGCTGAGTCGAGCGAGCAACCCGAGTCGGGGCAGCCCACTCTACGGGTGGCGCGGCCGAGTCGTTCAGAGTCGAGGTCGGGGCGCGCACACTCCTTCAGAGGCACGGCCGGGTCGTTCGGGGTCGTTCGGAGTCGAGGTCGGGGCGCGCGCACTCCTTTGGAGTCGCGGCCGGGTCGGTCGGAGTCGAGGTCGGGCGGCGCAGTCCTTTGGAGGCGCGGCCGAGAGTCGAGGTCGGGGCGGCGCAGTCCTTTGGAGGCGCGGCCGGGTCGGTCGGAGTCGAGGTCGGGGCGCGCACTCCTTTGGAGGCGCGGCCGAGTCGTTCGGAGTCGAGGTCGGGGCGCGCACTCCTTTGGAGGCGCGGCCGAGTCGTTCGGAGTCGAGGTCGGGGCGCGCACTCCTTTGGAGGCGCGGCCGAGTCGTTCGGAGTCGAGGTCGGGGCGCGCACTCCTTTGGAGGCGCGGCCGAGTCGGTCGGAGTCGAGGTCGGGGCGCGCACTCCTTTGGAGGCGCGGCCGAGTCGTTCGGAGTCGAGGTCGGGGCGCGCACTCCTTTGGAGGCGCGGCCGAGTCGGTCGGAGTCGGTCGGAGTCGAGGT
>CM014277.1:45369601-45385811 GCA_004135705.1 Alloteropsis semialata | reverse complement strand
AACGCTTCGTGCGGGATTCGAGGAGCCGGAGCAGAGCCGTACCGCGTGCACTGCTAAAGTTTCGGGAGACGTGCGGAGTGGGTTTTAAATGCACTGGGCAGCAGTTACATCACTCCTGGGGCGTTTCGTTTTCCAAGACGGAACAGTTCTTTTATATTATTATGGCTGATATTTTTCTTTGACCTTATCATTCAGATGCAGGTTTCCACATTCAAGAGTTCGGGAACTTTTCTGGCTCTCGTGATTGACGAGATATTCTCATATCCAGAAATCGCCCGAAGAGCAAAAAGACCCGAAGACTATTGAACGATCAACCTTTTCTGAACAAGATAAGCTCGGGGGCTACTGTTGAGGCCATAATACCAGGGTACCCGACCACGAGGATTGCCGACTATCGACTCCAAGACGACCAAGACTCCGAACAAGACACGACAGCCAGATCGCAGGAGGAAAGCCCGAAGACAGTTCGAGTCCTACTAGGTTTAGGTCTGTTTTGTCTTGTAAGGCACGTCTCCCTGGGTATAAATAGCGGGGTCCTGTGCATAGAGGGTATCGAACATCCAAGTTTGTATTCCACAATCCACCCGAGGGTACTCATTACGCATTGTAATCTGTACTCGACGAAATAATACAAGCAGCAACTGGACGTAGGGTTATTACTCGATCTCGAGGGCCCGAACCAGTATAAAAATCCCGTGTCTTTCTGTTCATCACCGTGATCAATCTTCGCACAAAGCGGGGTGTCTACCGGACAAATATCTGACGAGTACAACCTCGACACTTTTCAACATCTGATGATAATTTATCCTTAACAGCTTCGAGAGTCTTAATCTGATTCTTCATCTCGTGCACCAAAGTGGCGTCCTCAACTAATTTAGTACGAAGCCCCTCAATGGTCTCAACATCCAATGCACATGCTGACTTGAGCGAAGAAACTTTAGCTTTCAATGAAGCAACCTCTGATGTTGACGATGTCCGCTCCACACGAAGCTGTTCCTTCTCACAATCCAATGACTCTTTAAGCCTGAGAAAATTTTCGCGCTACTTTCATAAAATTGCCAGTTCAGCACGCTCGCTCTCAACATCATTGAGGCGAAGCAGAAGGCAGGAGAAAAGCTCCTTCATGGACATTATAGACTAAAACAAAAATTTATTAGCAACAAAACCAAATAACAGACACGGAAACGAAAACAAAGGTACAAACCTGAATGTTGCCACTCAGGCTGGAGACCGAGAGCGTGTCCAAGTCCAAGGATTTGACGCGAGTTTCAAATTCTGACAAGTTACAAGACAAACTAAGAAGCAAAACTTAACCAGCTTTGTAAGAAACAAAAGCAAAAACGTTACCGTCTGGAGCAATAACAGGGACATCATTCCCAATGCGAGATGCGCTCTGACGAAGCCGATCCGTGAACGGGCCATAACCAATAAAGCTGGTGCCTGAAGGAAAAAACCAACTAATCAACAAAGCAGACAACAACAAGATGAAAAACAATGCCGAAAAAACAAAGGACAACATACCTTCTGCTTCAGAAGCTGGTTTGGCAGGATGTGCTCCAACATCTGTGGAAATATTAGGGATCCCGGTGTCAGCGTGATGGGGCGAAGCAACTCGAGAAGCAGACGCTGAGGGCCTCAAATCACTGGGACCCTGACCAACTTCAATGGCAGAAGCCGCCTGCTTCGTCTCCTCAACAGTGATTTGGAGGGAAGACTTAATCGCTGTCTCATCCAACAAACCCTAAGACGTTGGCTGGAACGGAGCGGATGAAACCTCAAGATCGGCAGAAGCAAAATCCTTGGTCTCATCCTATTTCAAAAGTCGACTATAGCTTATTTCATCATCCTCGTCATCAACGCACCCAGGGAGGCGCTCACGACGAAGAGGCGCAGCACAAGCAAGCTGAAACAAAAAACGAAGAGGCACAGCACAAGCAAACAATATAAATCAACACAAGCAAGCTGAAACAAAAACAAGACCAGTAAAAAAAACAAACCTCCAAAGGAAGCAGCAACATCAGCTGCAGCAAAAGCTGCAGGAACAACAGAACCAGAAGCAGGCGTAGTAGAGGCAGGAATATTCTTCGACGAAGCCAAAAGCGGCGGAGGCGCACTCGAAATGGGAAGGGCACGAAATGCCTCAAGCCTCTGTCGTTTTGATGCCTCTAGAGCTGAAGTAGAGACACGCTTCTTGGTTACAACCAACTTCGTGTTGCGACCACGGCCTTGACTTCCACCTCGGCCAGAAGGGGCTGCCGCCTTGCTAATTTCGACTTCGTCATCACCGTCCGATTGACCACTTCCGCAGCCTCCACCACGACCTCTCCTCCCACGGCCTCGACCCGGCTTCGGGGCTGATACCAAGCTGGGATGATCCTCAGCAGTGAACTTCTTCGTCGGCTTTGATGGGGCCGCACGCTGAGGGTAACTAACACCCATTTCATCAAATACTCTGTTAAGATGAACCCCATCCACTAAAGCCAAACAGCTTTCATGCTCCTTCGACGTATACTTTCCACAAATGATTTCAGCCATCAGTTCGATGGACTGAACGAAAGCATAGTCCGACATGTTGGCCGGCTTTTTCACCCCAAACCGGGGAAAGCAAACATTAGTCATCCCTCTGTATGGCTTCGTAACAACGGGAAATGGCCTCCAGTCAGCAGATAAAACGTTAAGACCAATGGCCAACCCTTCTTCAACTAAGTCCCGACTGCTGGAGACCCGACTGGCTCTGTAAAATGTGCTCTCACAGCGGTCAAAGCCGGGAGCCTTTTTGTTAAAGGGCGGACAAGCAACGAAGCTGCTCGGTCCAATGGGACTGTGCAGAGCATACGATATTTGTTTCGTGCCATCCGCCATCAAAGTCTCCAGAGCTGGTACCTTAACATACATCCAATAGCTCCTCCAGTTGCGATCCCAAGTGTTTCGCTGGCAGAAGGTAAGCTCAACCTTTGGCAGGTCAGTAAGCCGCCAACGCGCGCAGAAGGTGACGCTACCATAATCAGGCTCATACTCGAACCCATCGATCTTAACGCTCTTGGTCTGGCGATGCCCTTCAAAATACCGGATGAAGCAGTCCGCATTGACATCAGCCGCATTGGTCTTAACGGCCTAGAAGAAACGAAGCAAATGCGTAATAGCATTGGGAGTTAGATGGTGAAGATGTAAACCGAACCTCCCAAGCATATCAGCAATGATGTTATCCATGGGCATCCGAAGCCCGGCATTGAAAAACTCCCTAAACACCACGGCTTCATTCTCAAGGGGTGCAGGGGTGACCTCTGCTCCAGGGGCTCGGCCATGACCAACCGGAAAGTACCCTTTCTCCTCATAGAAATGGATGAGCTCAGGGGTGATGAAGGACTTCCCAAAAATAGTGGTTTTCGGCTTCTTCCGATAGTCAACGAGATCCGAGGCGTCAGCTTCAACATCTTCGAGGGGCTCGTCAGCTACTAATTCGGCATCTTCTGTATCTTCGTCACCGCCAGTTTCCACCTCCTCAGCAGGATCCTTACCCTTATCAATATCCATGGCTACATTGGCTTCGGGCCCCACAGCTACGTTGGCCTCAAGCTCTTGAGCAAAGGCAGTGGCATCAGCTTCATTCATGTTTACTGTATGTAGATTCTCTCCTTCGCCGGAGTCCGAGTCAACCAACCGAGCAGTTTGCTTCGTGCGAGCCGCTACAAAAAACAAAAGAAAATAAGCAAAAACAAAGGAAAACACTGGAGAACAAAATGAAGAAATTCATAGAGTACAAAAGAAGAAAGCTTACTGACGATGAGAAGAGGAAGCCGAAACTTGAGTTCAACAGCTCTCGAAGCAACAGAAAGCGTCAAGAACAAGTTATTGCAAAAAATGCAAGCGAAGCAAGCAAATCCTCCCCCTTCGGTCCTATTTATAGGGCGGTAAGAATCTGACCGTTAACTGCCTCGGTAAACGAGCCATCGCTTAAAATTCAATCTAAACGAAGCAGAATTACAGAAACAGTTCAAAAGTTTGTAACGTTATCAAGCAAGCGAAGCAATTTAACGTGCTACAAAAATGCAAACGAAGCCAAAACAAAATAAACATAACAAAATTTACCTCAGGCCTTTCTCCAATAAGAGGAGGCGTTTCTCGGACTGGAGCAATCCAAAGTTCGTGGAGCTCGGCCTGTTGAAGAAAGCCCTCGTCCTCGAGGGGCTACTGTTGGGGATTTAGCCCACCGACAAACGTCTTTTTACTTGTTTCAAATTATTTCAAGTATATACAGAACATTAGCCAACTTAGATAAAGCCATTTGGCTTCGTTTAAGTTCTAATGTCCCAATTTGGCTTCGGTAACATGGCAAGTGTCACTCCAAAACAATATCATTCAACGGGTTTAGAAGCCGATCTGATGGAGTGATAACACTATTGAATGCAAAAGTGCAATGATTAAGCCACTAGATGGCTTCGGTTTGTATTATATTGCAGGTTCTTGGAGATACCATTGGCTTTTGGACTCAGGGGAATGGCTTTGCTGTACTCCGACTCAAAGGAAGCCAAAAGGAGACCTACATCGCCGAGTCTCGGAGACGAAGCAGATTTGGACCAAGTCTAAGCCAAGTCAAACACGGAGTTGCAAGTCTTCGGATTCACACTATAGGGTGTAAATGTACCAAAGTGCCCCTGGGCCATCTGTGTTGTATAGTCTAGAGGATGATGCCTGATTTCCAGGGGTACGATGGGGATGTAAAGACCCTTGGACTCCCTATAAAAGGAGACCCATCTCCCACATGTAGAGGGTTGATTCCCGAGAACACTATTGATAAGTAATTTTTTATTGCTTGTCCCTGTTACTCAGTCTCTTCCGTTGCTTGGGTTCATTGGCTTCGGCTACTAACCCAACATAGACCTAGCATTAAGTCTTTCACTCATAAAGTTTATGCTACAGACACAGTCTCAGGAACATAAGAGGAACACAAAGATTAAACCTTCAGTGGCACGAGGGTCAGTCAGGTCGGCGAGGTGTCATGCTAGTCTGGTTATAGAGGCAGCGGTGGAGTCCTGGTCAGAGTCAGTCAGATTAAACCTTGCAGAGGAGAAACGAAATTGGAACAAAATCCAGATGGGAAAATATGAACGGAAGAACTCACGCAAGGAAGTAACCCAGTACAGCAGCCGGAGATGCAGCGGTGTCCTGGTCGGGGCCGGCGCCGTAGTCAGCCTGGTGTCGATGTACTGTGGTGAGGCGGTAGTAGGGGCATGCAGTGTGATTTGTGGGAGAGGAGGAGGTCTGCGGGCTGGCGCGCGACGGCGAGCTTTCAGCGAGCGGCGGCGCGGCAAGCTGCAGCTTTGGGGGAGGCGCGCGGCAGGGAGATTACAGAGGGAGACGGCGCAGCGGGGAGAGCTGAGGGGAGGTCCGGCGTGGAAAGAGATTGGAGAGGAGGGTGCGGAGAAATTGGAGAGGACGAGGGCGCGGAGAGATTGGCGAGGAAGAGGGCGCGGAGAGCAGATTGGCGAGCAGGAGGGCGTGAAATCCAGAAATTGCGAAGGGGAGCGCGGGCCGCCGGTGATTTTGGCGATGCAGTGCGCGCGAGTTTGGGGGTGGCGGCGCGCGCGAGAAACTGAGGGCGTGTTTACTTTCGGCTCCGTTTTGTAGAATGAGTCCATTTTGCAAAATGCACGATTCCCAATGCACTTTTTCCTCTCTGTGCACGTGGTCCAACACGCTCATTTTGCATTCTACGTTTGCATTCTGGGGAACTAAACACCCCCTGAGGGTGAGAGGCTAGGGTTTGGCGTCAGCCTGACTGGTGGGCCATTAGATAATTTTTGTGGGCCGGGAGCTAATCTCTCTGTGCCGACGGACGGCCCGAAGCAAATTGGGACTTCTACCCACGGATGGTTCGATGGACTATCTAAATAGACATACCTACGGACAGTTACTCTGGAAAATTTGATGTACCGACGAACGGTTGGTTACATAACTATACCGACGGACGGTTCATCGCTACTTCAAGTTTTTTACCGTCGGACGTTCGACGCTAATTTTGGGTTGTGGTATAGTGCTCTCAGATTTTTCTCAAGGAATTTTGGAATTTTTGGAATATTTTTCATGGTTTAAATATGAATTCTAGACTTTTCTAGAATTATTTATTACCAAGAAATTAATTATTCCGAAAATACAAATATTTTTGGGCCAGCCTTGACCCATGATCCAGCCCGTGTTATCCTAAATCCATACCACATCCTTATTGGGCCAAATTTCACGAGCCCATTAGTTGTAGTGGAATCTCATAAGCCCATTAGCATTAGAGAGGAGTTAAACCATCTATTAGTCCCATATTACTAATGGATGGAGAGATGGTGGGTTTTCTCCCCATAAATATGGAGCATCTCCCTCCTAAGAAAGATGCACCATAGACTCCTTTTGTTGGGGATTTGGCCCGCCGATAAACGCCCTCTACTTGTTTTTGCTCTCATATGCGTAGGGGCAGCAATGAATAAAGGAGATGAAGCCAATTCAGCTTCATTTACTCCACAAGATCTCTGATTTGGCTTCGGTGCTCATATCTCGATGTATGCTAGAGCCAATCGGCTTCGGTCATCATATCTCGATGAATACTAAAGCCAATCGGCTTCGGTGCTCATATCTCGCTGTATGCTAGAGCCAATCGCTTTCGGTCATCATATCTCGATGAATACTAAAGCCAATCAGCTTCGGTGCTCATATCTCGCTGTATGCTAGAGCCAATCGGCTTCGGTCATTGTTTCGCAGTATACCAAAGTGATGATTTCAGAACCAAGGTAGAAGCCAATTTGGTGAAGAATTAATATTATTGAATGCCAAGAGCTACGAATGAGTTAATGGCAAGCTTCGGCTAGCTCTGTATTGCAGGTTTATGGAGGAGCCGTCGGCTTTCTGGACACCGCGAGATGGCTTTGGGTCACTTCAACCTGGACGAAGCTGTTCCCAGGAGTAACAAAGCCGTCGCCAGCGGGCGAAGCAGACGTGGACCAAGTCCAAGGAGACCAAGTCCAAGCCAAGTCAAACACGGAATCACAAGTCTACGCATTCACATTGGGAGGAGTAAATGTACCAAAATGTCCATAGGTTATTTGTATTGTGTAATCTAGAGGATGATGCCTGATCTCAGGGGCACAATGGGAATGTAAAGACCCTTGGTCTCCCTATAAAAGGGGACCCCTCCCCTTCATGTAAAGGTTGTTGATTCCAGGATACTGTAGATAAGTAATTCATTGTTGCTTGTCTCAGTTGTCCCGTTTCAGCTGTTGTTTGGGACTATTGGCTTCGGCTACTATCCCAACAACTGGCGCCCACCGTTTGTGCAGTGCACGAACAAAACCCACGATAACCACCATGCCACCCAAAAAGCCAACCAAACCAACCAAACCAATCACTGCGCCAAATGCAACCCTCAGCATCGAAGCTGCCCCCCGACCCACAATTCCACCAACAAACTCACCACCAATAACCGAAGCCATCCTTGATGATCAAGAGATCGATGAAGAAACCCTGACCACCCAGGAGAGAATGCAACGAATCGAAGAAAGGCTTCGTCTCCGACGCCTTGAGCAACAGAGAGAGCTGGATGCTGCACAACTCGAACTAGAGCAACAAATGCAAGAAGAGGAAGAGGAACAGCAGCATCAATTGCTGCAAGTCAAGAAGCAGCTCGAGGAGCTGAGGCAAGCGAAGAAAAGGAGGCTGAACAACACAAGCTCCAGATCTGAAAAGCTGCGTCAAGAGCTCGAGAAAGCCAAAAAGCAAGTCGCTGAGCTCCAAGCAGAGCTCAATGAGCCAAATATCACCAACCCACCAAACCACAATTCTTCATCCCAAACCGGCTTCCAAACACTCCATACTCATCCCATCGATCATATGTGTCCACTTTCAGAAAGCCTCCAACTGGCAAGATGGCCACCTTCTTACAAACCCATCTCTCTACCAAGATATAACGGCCTCACCGACCCAAAACAATTCCTAATGAGCTATGAAGCTGCAATAGCTTCGGCAGGAGGAGATGATTTTGTGCTAGCAAAATCCTTCATCATTGTCTGCGATGGCACAGCAATGAATTGGTACACGAAGCTGTCTGGCCTATCAATCAACAGCTGGTATGATCTGAAGAGGGAGCATATCAAAAATTTTGGCATCATGGGAGACCAATCACTCTCATATGCCGAACTCACACTACACCAGCAGCCGAAGGAGCCACTAGAGGACTACTTCCGCAGATTCGTCACTCTACGTGCTCAGGCCCCACATATCCCTGATGAAGCAGCAAAATTCGCAGCAATACAAGGGCTTCGTCCAGGATTGTTTGCACAGCATATCGCAAGAGAGACACCAGCTACTCTGGCAGACCTATACGAGGAGTTCAAAAAATACTGTCGCTCTGACAATGACAACCGAATGAGATTGGCAAGAGAAGCCATCATGAGAAACCAATATGAGTCACAAGCCAAAACCCATCACCACAGCCACAACTACCAAAACTACTCCCACCAAACAATCATGAAGGTGGACAATCCGCCTCCTTCCTACGAAACCAAACCACCGTACCCAGAAAGCCAATACCACAACCAGAGAAATGAGCCCACTCAGAGGGGTGGAAAAGCCGGCAGAGGCCGAGGAAGAGGAAGAGGTCCAACGGGACCTGAGCTGTTTTGCCAATACCACGGCAAAAATCATACCCATGGCACAGAACAGTGCAGAGATATCAAGAAAACAATAGAAAAGCTAAGAGCAGAGAAGATTCAAGCAACCCAAACGAAGCCAATATCGGCTTCGCAATCAAATACCCAAAACCCTTCCCAAGCTATCCAACCATACTGCCCAGTATATCCTTCGCTAAACTCAAACACTGTACATCCATCAACAGCGATGGCAACCCAATATTTGCCTTCGCCACAAACCTTTCAGCACTATTACCCACAAGCCATATATCCTCACTTATACCCTCAAACCTCCCAGCAAGCAGCTTCGCAAAACATAAAGGTCGAGGTGCTGCCACCACCACCACCACTGCCAATCAGAAAGAAGCTCCAAGTCCACTCCCAAGCTATGGACACATCATGCCCATTTCTGGAGGATCATCGCTTGCTTTTGAGAACAAAAAGCAAAGGAAAAGCTATTTTCGCCAAGTCAATAACATCTCTGTTGATGGCCCATACAAGAAGTCGGAATGGTCTCATATGCCCATCACTTTCACTGAGGAAGATCTCAAGCTCCACAACTACCCACACAACGATGCTATGTCGATCGAAGCCAATATTGCTGGCTGGACGATTGGAAAGGTGCTCGTGGACACAGGAAGCTCTGCTGACATCATCCTAGCAAAAACACTCAGAAACATGACCAACATCAACCCAGATAACCTGGAGCCATCAGACACTCCGTTGGTCGGCTTCGGGGGGAAGCGAACCCAAACACTTGGGAAAATCTCACTGCAAGTATCCTTCGGTGACACATCCAATGCAAGAACAGAATACATCACCTTTGATGTAGTGGATATGGTCTTTGATTATAATGTCATCTTCGGAAGAGGAGTCATAAATGATTTTGATATCATCATAAGGCAGTCATTCCTATGTATGAAAATGCCAGCTCTCAAAGGATCCATAACCGTATATGGCGACCAAAGGGAAGCCAGAAACATCGAAAAAGCCAGATATCGAGAAGATAGCACAAAGATGCAGAAAGCTGCAGAGACGAAGTAGGTGCAGCTACAGCCCGATGTCTTTGACAGAGAAGTGATCGTTGGCTCAGATCTAGAGCCGGACGAAGAAGACAGGCTCATCGAATTCCTCAGAAATAACAAAGATGTGTTTGCTTGGTCAAGCAAAGATTTACCAGGTGTTGACAGAAGCATAGTTGAGCATAAGCTGGCAATCAGTCCTGACATGAAGCCAAAAAAGCAAAAGTTGAGAAAGATGTCAGAAGAGAAAGCTGATGCAGTAAAAGCCGAAGTGCAAAGGCTGCTAGACGCCAATGTCATACGCGAAGTCAAATATCCAACATGGCTAGCAAACACTGTACCAGTTCAGAAGAAGAATGGAAAATGGCGAATGTGTATTGATTTCACAGACCTCAATAAAGCTTGCCCAAAAGATGATTTCCCACTACCAAGAATTGACAAGATTGTTGATCAAGCAGCAGCAAGTGAAATGATGTCCCTCTTAGATTGCTTTTCTGGCTATCACCAAATCTGGATGAAAAAGGAGGATGAGGAGAAAACCAGCTTTATCACACCAGTTGGCACGTTTTGCTTCGTCAGGATGCTTGAAGGGCTTCGGAATGCAGGAAGCAGTTTCTGCCGAATGTCAAGCACAGTGTTCAAGGACGAATTGTTCAAAACTATATTGGCATATGTTGATGACATCTTGGTCAAAAGTGCGAAAAGACAAGATCACGTATCAGATTTAGCAACCGCCTTCGCTCGCATGAGACAGGCCGGCCTCAAGCTAAATCCAGAAAAGTGTGTATTTGGAGTGACAAAAGGCAAAATACTTGGTTGTCTGGTTTCGGCTCACGAGATAGAAGCCAATCCAGACAAGATAAATGCAATCCTTGACATGGAAGAGCCAAAGTGCATGAGAGACATGCAGAAGCTGTCGGGCAGAATAGCCGCACTCAACAGATTCATTGCAAAAGCAGCAGAGCGAAGCTTACCATTCTTTGCAACACTCAGAAATGCAGCTAAGTTCCAATGGGCCAGAGCAGTCAAAAGCATTCCACGAGCTAAGGCAATACTTGATGCAACTCACGAAGCTAACAGTACCAAACCCAAAAACACCACTCCTACTGTATATTGCAGCATCACAATCAGCAGTTAGTGCAGCGCTCATCACAGAAAAGCTGGTAGATGGCAGAAGCATTCAGCAGCCAGTCTACTATGTATCCGAAGCTTTGAATGCGTCGAAGCTGTTTTATACAGAGATTGAAAAGATGATCTATGCAGTGATAATGGCTTCCAGAAAGCTGAGACACTATTTCGAGGGCCATCACATCAAAGTCCTCACGGATCAGCCACTCAAGGAGTTTTTAAACAATAAAGAAGCTTCGGTGAGAATTCGCAAGTGGGCAGCGGAGCTTTCAGAGTACGTCGTGGATTTTGAAAGGAGAACATCAATTAAACCACAAGTCCTAGCTGACTTTATCGCAGAGTGGACATCGCCTTCGCCACAAAATGCTGTTAGAGAGGAAAATTGGTTGATACATTGTGATGGTGCTTGGGGGGACAAAGGAGCCGGCATCGCGGCAATTGTGCAATCGCCTTCGGGCGTGAAAATGAGATATGCAGCAAATCTAGAGTTTTGCAAATACAGTGACAGAAGCACAAACAACGTTGCTGAATACGAAGCTGTGTTACTTGGGCTCAGAAAAGCCTGGGCTTTAGGAGCTCAGAGATTTACTGTCAAAACAGATTCTAAGGTGGTGGCAGATCACATCGAAAAAGAGAGCATAGCAAAGCAACCAGAACTCATCAAATATTTGACCACTGTACACTCAATGGAGAAAAAATTCGAAGGTTTCACTGTGGAGTACATTCCAAGAGCAAAAAATGATGAGGCAGATGCTCTGGCTAAGGCAGCTGCAAAGGGGGACAAGCTTCCACCTGATGTGTTCTTTCAAACATTAACATCACCATCAATAAAGGATTCAGATGACCCACCGAAGCTGATCAATGCAATAAGCTCCGAGGATTGGCGATCCCCAATAATAGCTTTCCTTCATGGATACTATGAGCCAATTGACGAAGATGACTTAAAAGCTATGCAACAAAGAGCAAGATGCTATCAGATGATAGATGATGTCCTGTACAAGAAAGGAGTTGTAGCTCCTTGGCTTCGTTGCATCTCTCACAACGAAGGAAAAGAACTGATCCAAGAGATACACAGCGGCTTATGCGGGGCACACTTTGGGGCAAGAGCTTTAGTGGGCAAGGCGATGAGGCAAGGATTCTACTGGCCTGCAATCATCATGGATGCAACAAACACGGTCAAGACGTGTGATCAGTGTCAAAAGTGTGCAGCGAACAGAAAATCTCCTTCGGAGCAATCACAGCTGATAACTCCAACATGGCCTTTGCAAAGATGGGGCATTGATCTAGTTGGCCCGCTTCCAACGGCTCAAGGAAACCTCAAATACGCCATAGTAGCAGTCGAGTATTTCACAAGTGGATCGAAGCTAGACCTTTGGCCAACATCACAGCAAAAACAGTTATCAAATTCTTCTGGCAACAAATTGTGTGCCGATTCGGAGTACCAAGGGAAATAACAGTAGACAATGGGAAGCAGTTTGACTGTGACGAATTCAGGCAATACTGCATGTCAATTGGAACAAAAGCTAAATTCGCTTCGGTATATCATCCGCAAACAAATGGAGCAGTTGAAAGAGCCAATGGCTTAATCTTTACAGCCATCCGAAAGTGCCTCGCAAATTGTAAGAAAAAAGGCAAGTGGGTAGAAGAGATGCCGAAGGTGATCTGGGCTCATAACACCACCACATCAAGGGCAACACAGTTTACTCCATTCAAACTGCTTTATGGTGAAGAAGCAGTATGCCCAGAGGAAATACTGCACAAAGGGCTTCGCACCCAACAAGAAGCTCCCAAAGAGAGCGAAGCCGTTGACAAGGATCTCGTTGAGATATACAGGCTCCAGGCAGCAAAAAACATTTCCAAGTATCAAGCTGAGACAAGAAAGTGGCGAGACAAAAAGGTAATCAGAAAAGATATCAAGGCAGGGGACTGGGTCCTAAGGAAAAATCCAAGCATGCCCGCTGGAAAGCTGCAACAGAAATGGGAAGGCCCATTTCTGGTCATCAGAAGCAACAGGCCTGGCTCATTTCGCTTAGGCGACGACGAAGGCAACGAGCTGCCGCATTCATGGAATGCAGACAGCTTACGCAAATATTACTTATGAAAAAGATGTAAAATGGCTTCGTAATCTATAAACGAAGTCATTGAATAGAATAGCATTTTAACTTTCTTTCAAAAAAGCCCGTACTCTTTTCCTCACAAGGGGACCCTGACCAAGGGGTGAGGTTTTTAACGAGGCGGTGCTTACTGTAACTCGTCAAATCATATATGAACGAGGTATTCCCCAAAAAAGCAGCAGCATCGAAAGCGGTTGGCTTCGACCAAGTCGCCTATATTCGACAACTCACAAAAACCGAATTGACCTTACCAAGAGTAAGGCCAATTCAGATCTAAGCAAAAGCTTACTCCAAAGAGGAGTAAAAGGGGCTTCGGTCCAGAAACGCTTACACTAAAAAACGGAGTAAAAGGGGCTCTGACCCAAACAATTGTTATAAATCAAAAATAGCTTCGGCTAGCAGTACTCTAAAAATCTCATAAAGGCTTCAACAGCTTCGTCTAGTCGCGCCCTAAAAAGCCTATAGGGGCTTCGGCAACTTGATTAGAACACACGAGAACAGCATCGAAAGCGATTGGCTTCGACCAAGTCGCTGATATTCGATAACTCAGATAGAACTGAATTAGCCCTACCGAGAGTAAGGCCAATTCAGATCTAAGGAAAAGCCCACTCTAAAACAGAGCGAAAGGGGCTTCGGTCCAAAAGCGCTTACTCCAAACATACCAAAAGGGGCTTCTGCTAAAACATATATTTTAAGTTAAAATCAGCTTCGGCTATCAGCATTTTAAAACAATTGAAATAATAGGGGCTTCGGAAAATCACGCAAAGCACATTCACGTACAAAGCTCAAAAGAGTTAAGGCAGCTCTGAACCACAAGTGCAAAACACTTGAATGAATAAAACCCCGCTTTTGAGGGAGGGGAGGAGGCGTTTCTTTCGCAACGAAGCCAAATCGAGCTTACATTCATTCAAGTATTTTCAATCAAGACAATGACCAAGCGAAATACAATGTGTTCTATAAAGAGAGGACTCAGAACATCTCAAAAACATATCCGTCAAAAAGCTGGCCAGATCTCCTAAATCTGGGAGCATTATATACATAAGCAAAATCCCTATCATTATCTAAATCTTCTGGCTCCACCTTAACTGGAAGCAGACGAGCAGCTTCGGCATTTCTTGCACGAGCGAGTTCGACACGACGAGAACATCGAATGATGAAGGAGTTAAAAAACTCAAACACATCGAATTCGCAATGACTAAAGAACTCATGGCAAAATTCCCAGAAATCGTCGATTCTTTGACTTGGACACAACTTCCGATATTGTTCCCATGCGAAGCCAGATACACACAAGGGGCCATCGCGCATAGTGATCGGCATGGGTTCAAGAACAAATCCCTCATCAGGGATCTGAGTATATACAAATTTACAAAGTTTTAACATCCCTCAACAAAAGAATTGAAGTCATCAGCTCTATAGAAGCTAAACCTTCAGATCAGCATCAGAGGCTCCGGCTTCAGCACCATCAAGACCAGCTTCGGCACCAACTCTTGAAGTAGAGGCCCCAGCAGCGGCGGCGGCAACAGCAACTTCGGCTTCGGCTTTCTGTCGCTGCTCGAGAGCGAGCTCCTCCTTGTACTAAAATTAAACAGAACAATCAATACCAAAAGCAAAGTTAACAGGACATGTCTAAAGCCAAAATAAAAAGCCGAAATGATAAAAGAAGCCAACCTTAACCAGACGATCATATGCAGTGCGCCGAGCACACTCCCTCCCCGTCTCCGACCAAAACTTCCGCAGAAAGAGGCCGCGAGTTGCCAAAACAGCCTCGTTGAAAAGATCTTTCCTATCAGGATTCAGAGCCGAAGGAAACTGAAAGTTTTTCCTTAAAAAGCCTTTGTAATGAGAGCATCCGTCATCAGCCAGCATCTTAAAGGCGTTAGTGACGCATGTCCGGGCAGCATAATCACCAACTCTGGACAAGACGTCGGGTAAGCACTTGAACTCATCATCAAGCCAGTCAAAAAGCTTCCCAACGCTAAAGTCATCAGAGGGGAAGGGCAGCGGCTCAGCTCCATATTGTTTCAGAGCAGCTTCGTATTCAGCGTAAATGCCCAAGCTGCGACTGAGCAATTCAGAATCTAAATTTTCCTTATCGGCCTTAAGCTGCCCCACTTGAGCCCTAAGTTGACTGGCTTCGGAAATAAGGGAGCTCTTTAAGTCAACAGCAACCAAAAGCTCCCTCTTGTACTTTTTAGCATCCGACGTCGCTTTCTCTTTATCAGCCTCGAGAGACTTGACTTGATTCTTCAGATCATGCTCCAAAGTGGCAGCATCGATTACCTTGCCCCGAAGCCCCTCGATCGTTTGAGCGTTAAGTGCACGCATAGATTCCAGCGAAGCAACCTGGCGTTTGAGCGAAGCAACTTCTGACGAGGCAGACTCACGCTCAAGACGAAGCTGCTCTTTTTCATCATCCAAGGATCTCTTAAGCAGAAGAAAGCCCTCGCGTTCCTTCCTTAGAGCCTCAAGCTCGGCCCGCTCGTTCTCAACATCGTTGAGACGAAGCGGAAGACGAGCGAAAAGCTCCTGCATGGACATTATAGACTAAAACAAAAAAAGCATAAGTATCAAAAAGCCGGACAACAAACTCAAAAACGAAGGAAAAGGAACAGACCTGGATGCCGCCACTAAGGCTGAAAATGGAAAGCGTGTCCAAATCCAAGGATTTGACACGAGTCTCAAGCTCTAAAAGAGCGAAACCAATGTTTAGACAAAAAAAGCTAAAATCAATCAGCTTTGGATGAGCAGTTAAAAATTACCAACCATTTGGAACGATAACAGGAATATCGTTTGGAGGACAAAAGCTGCCTTGACGAAGCCGATCTGTGAAGGGTCCATACCCAGCATAACTTGTTTCTGAAGCAAAACAATCAACAAATCAAAAGAGATCATTTCAGCTAAAAACGCAAATATAACTGCTTCGCGAAACACACCTTTTGATTCAGGAGCTGGCCTCTCAGGAGCTGGCCTCTCAGGGGCTGGTTCAACGTCCTTAGCAGGGGCAGATTACCCGGCGATAGCCGAAGGAACCAACTTAACCGGCTCAGTGGTGCGTGGAACCAAATCACCAGAGCTTTGTCCAGTCTCAAGAGTAAGAGCCATCTGCGTAGGCCCTTCAATGTTAGCAGAAGCCAACTGCATTGGCTCACTGCTATCTGCAACGGTCCGCGGCGGCTCCTCAACATTAGCCGAAGCCGACTGCACAAGTCCCTCAGAAATCTGAAGGGACTTGGCCGCAGCACCAGCCAGTAAATCCAAGGACGATGGCTGGATAGGG
>CM014277.1:45335020-45368601 GCA_004135705.1 Alloteropsis semialata | reverse complement strand
GATCCCAGTGCCACTTTCTTCTGCTGAGTAGTCTTGGACATCAAATAATTGTTCGGCAAGTACCGTGCTGACTGGCTCAACGCGCACCAAGGACAAAAATAAATTGTCCTCTCCATGGCAAGGACCGTACATCGTAGTAGATATCGCCCGACCAGGAGCCTACAGGATCGCAGAGATCGATGGGGACGTACTGCCAAACACGTGGAATATGGATCAACTACGCAGGTTCTACGCTTAGACAACGAAGATCGTGCACAGTTCTAGACCGACCATCAGGTTTGGCAGGTATAAACCATCGTTTGCGTCGCCTACAGCGCCAACAAAAAAAGATAAGTTCTATATACTCTACTCACCCTCGCTTTTATGCTCGGGGGCTGGGCTTTCTATTTTCTATTTTGTTTCTACTCTTTGTTACCATACTGCATATACTAACAAAGAGCCGGGGACTACCATGCTGAAAATTTTCTTTTCAGACCTATTCTATGCGTCCCGAGCTCTACGCTCGGGGGCTCCCCATGTGATCGGAAAGTTTCTTGCAGTTCGTACTTCTAGACTCTTTTTCAGCATGCCAGCATGACTGTAAAAGAGCCCGGGGGCTACTACGGTACTACTACCGTGCAAGAAAAAGGCTTTTTAATTCAAGAAAGCTAGGCAGACGCTAAAATTACCGAACACCATGACTACAAGGAATTACACAGTTCAGCAGGCCGCCCGAGTCTCAGCAACTAAACAATTCCGGAATAGCTTATGGTAACGGGATTTTTGGCTATGACAAAGCTATCAGTTAAAAAGATCCATGAAAACACCGATCAGCTCCAAAGATTTACGCAAAAACATGCATGCATATGTTTAGCAAAACTAAAATCATTTTCTAAACTGTTAAAGTTTTGTCCTATTACAGGAATTCAGCACAGTGTTCAGGGTGATTCCTCCGAATCACTCAGATGGAGACCAAGTTTCTTGACAAAAGATTCAACCACTGGGTTGAGACTCTCAAACATTACCGTGGCATCTGACGCCGAACACTTGAAGCCTTCTGAGAGCACAGAAACGTCCAGGCTAGGGATATGGCTCTTCAGAGCTCCAACGGTGTGAGTGGCAGCAATGCAGGAACCTTCCGTCAGCCTGGCTTCCAAGGACGAACTATGTCTTTCTGATGCTTCAAGGCGGGCGGTCAGATCAGCCAGTTTCCCTTCCAGATCCGAGTTCTTCTTCTCGAGCAATTCAATGCTCTTGGAGTCAGCTACAGGATCAAAGGCAGCATATGAACGAAAGTTCAAAAGTAAAGATTCAGTAAGCGAAATGTAAGCTTTAAATTACATACCCTCTTTCTCGGACTGGAGAACAGTCACCTGGGCTCCCAGTCTGATCACAGATGCTTCAGCAGCAGAGGCACGAGCGTCTAGCAAACGCCATTGCTCTTCAGCTGCCGAGAGCACGCTATAGATCGGGCCCAGGGGAGTCGGGACGGGTCCTGCAATCTCCGCAGTCTTCTCTGAGTCATCGGGTTGTGCTGTCGAATCCAGCTCGGGAGTTTTCTCCTCAACAGATGGCTTGACAGGTGGAGAGGCTGTGGGATCGGGTCGCCTGAATTCCCGAACATTCAACGTACAGTGAAAATAACATTTGAGAAAAATGATTCAAACATATTCAAAGATTGTCAAAGTTCTTACTTGGCCGTCGGAATGTTGAATTTAAACCTTTTGGCACCAGCAGTCAGCTTTGATAATGGCCTGGTCGGACGAGTTTCCTGTCGAGAAATCTCCCGATCATGTTTAGCTTTGGATATGCGATCAAAGGCTGCGAATAAATCCCGATCATGTTTAGCTTTGGATATGCGGTCAAAGGCTGCGAATAAACGCCCGAATACGATCATGCTTGGTACCTGGGCGACAGGACGAGGCTGATTGTGACTGGGCTGCCGACTGGCTGACCCCGGCGATCCAGAGACTTCCGAATCTGGAACTATCCCCTCCACACTGCGAGAGCGTTTCCGAGGTCGGGGGATATTCGCCTGGGGGCTGCTCGGGATCTCCTTTTCCAAACCAGGTGATAGTTCGGGTGGATTGTTGATCGGGGCCCTGGTACCCTGATCAACAGGCTGCTCGCCCTCCTCTTCAACATTGATGGCACCGCTCTGAGGAGGGGCATCAACAATAGCTGGAACCTGGTCGGGAGAAAAGAGAAATATTATATCATGATCATACAAGAAAGAAGTTTTTCTGAGAAACAGTTTACCACTGGAGGAGGGTTCTCGGCGCTATAAGGTGATGGGACGTCTTCCCAAACCGGGAGGCCAGTCCCGAACATCTTGTTCAAGCGTTCAAGCACTTCTGACTCTGGGATAACTGTTAGTTAAGAGTCATGAACTCAAATGACCGAACTAACTCAGAAAAACAACTGAACAGAAAAATAAATACTCACCATCAGGTTTCATCCTGTTCGGATCATTGACGCCCGTGAATGTCCAGGCATATCGGTCGTGAGTCATGAGCGGAATGAATCTCCATCTAATGAAGATTTCCGCCACATGAACTGCCGTCAAACCTGCGTTGCGGAGCTCCACAATCCGGTCAATGTGCTTTTTCATGTCAGAAGTGAGTCTTGGCACGGCCTTGACCTCATCCTTGAGATTCGGCATCAAGTACTTCCCTTTAGCCCGCGAGGCTTGGGGAAGGGTGATGTAAAACCAGTGACGTTCATATCCTTTCCAGCTATCTTTGACTGGAAAGGGAATGTAAATCTCCCGATTTCTCAAGGAGAAACTGATAGACCCGATCATCATCTGATTCTTATAGTATGAAGGGATGTAAAAATACCTCCACAGCAGCAGTGAGGGCTTAATTCCTAACCAGGCTTCGCATAAGAAGGCAAAGACGCTAAGCATTGTCACTGCGCCAGGCTTAAGATGCACAAGCTCTATTTGGTAATATTCACAGACGCTGTGGAGGAACTCAGACGGGAAAACCCCGAATCCGCAATGAAAGAATTCCAAGAACACCACCATCTCGAGAGTGTCCGGGGTCGGAAACATCTGATCTTTGGCATGCTGTCGAGGGAAGAGTTCGGCGCTTGGGAGTAATCCAAGATCTTCTAGCTTCTGCAGGTTCTTCTCCGTCGTGGTTGATTTCTTCCAGTATTCATTCGCAGTGGGGATCGTGTTTCCACTGCGAAGTTCGCGTCCGGTCGCGGCGTTGCTTTGGTTCTCAGTGGACTCGGTGCCGGAAGATGACTGGTGCGGGGATGCCATGGCGGCTGGAGACTAGGCAAGGTTGGAGGAGCAGATGAACAGTGGTTGAGAATGGCGAGTGTTTTGTGGATGTGAACAAGGAAGTCGAAGTCCCAAATAGATCTCAAGCGGCCGCGCTTGGGGGCTTTATGGTTCTGCGAGGGAGCGCGAACCCCGAAAAACCTGCCCTTGAGCCGCGCGATCCGCAGTGACTGTTGGGTCAAAAAGATTCTTTCCTTTTTCTGCGGCATGCGTCGTTTCGAAAACTGTGCAGGTCAGATTCAATGCATTTAGAATTGTTGGCTTACAAGGAAAGCTATCAGTTTTAAATGACCGAACATTTAGTGTGAAGCGAGGAGATCTCCCGATCATGTTTAATTGGGATCAAATTTCCCGAACACACTAGAGATTATCGGTCTGTTCGGGAGAAAGAGTTTATTCGGGATGATTTGTTCTGGATGAATAATTTCCTAAACAGATTGATTTGAGCAAAATATCAGAGCATGAGGAAATTCAAAGTTACATCCATCAAGTGAAATTTCTTCATTAAATCCAAAAGAAGGAACATTTCACAGTGGATCGATAACTATTCTGAAATCAAAATAACTAAAGCACCCTGATCTTGGGTTGATGAATATCAACTGCTGATCAGGGCGATGGCGTAGTCTTTGGTGGATCTTCATCTATCGCGTTCTCTTCTTCAGAGTCGCTGACGAGATCCACGAGCGCTCCGTCCCCAGGAATCCCGATCAGGTCGCGGTTCAGGGAGACGAAGAGGCGCCGGGCGAATTCCTCGTCGCCGCTGGTGTCCACCGGAGCAGAAGACGAAGATGCGCCTGCGTCCGCCGCCTCTGGCTTCAGCCGGATCCCGCTCCCTCCTTGCTTTGGCTCATCGTCGGAGGAGAGGGAGATGGGGGACGCCGGGGCTGGAGAGGAAGGCGCAGGGCGTTTCCCGGCGGCAATGCTCGACGGAGCAGCCTCGGGAGACGGCGGAGCAGCCTCGGGAGACGGTGGCGCTATCACCGGAGCCTCCACCTCTGGTGGCTCGACCTCGACTCCTTCATCCCCATGCCAGGGGAGAGCCAGGAGCGGAGCCTGAGGAGGAGCGACGGGTGGTGTCGGCGCCGGCGGGTCCTCCGGCTTGTCAGGCGGTTGTTCGCCGGAGCTGCGAGGGGAGTTTCCAAAGAGGAGGCGAGGAAGCTTGAATCTACTACTAAGCTTTTTCTTTCCCATGGCGAGGGGAGGGGGAAGGTTTAGAATGGAAAGTTCAAGTACAGATCAATCCAGGAGATTTGATATTTAAAGACCCAGAGATGCAACGCTTCGTGCGGGATTCGAGGAGCCGGAGCAGAGCCGTACCGCGTGCACTGCTAAAGTTCCGGGAGACGTGCGGAGTGGGTTTTAAATGCACTGGGCAGCAGTTACATCACTCCTGGGGCGTTTCATTTTCCAAGACGGAACAGTTCTTTTATATTATTATGGCTGATATTTTTCTTTGACCTTATCATTCAGATGCAGGTTTCCACATTCAAGAGTTCGGGAACTTTTCTGGCTCTCGTGATTGACGAGATATTCTCATATCCAAAAATCGCCCGAAGAGCAAAAAGACCCGAAGACTATTGAACGATCAACCTTTTCTGAACAAGATAAGCTCGGGGGCTACTGTTGAGGCCATAATACCAGGGTACCCGACCACGAGGATTGCCGACTACCGACTCCAAGACGACCAAGACTCCGAACAAGACACGACAACCAGATCGCAGGAGGGAAGCCCGAAGACAGTTCGAGTCCTACTAGGTTTAGGTCTGTTTTGTCTTGTAAGGCACGTCTCCCTGGGTATAAATAGCGGGGTCCTGTGCGTAGAGGGTATCGAACATCCAAGTTTGTATTCCACAATCCACCCGAGGGTACTCATTACGCATTGTAATCTGTACTCGACAAAATAATACAAGCAGCAACTGGACGTAGGGTTATTACTCGATCTCGAGGGCCCGAACCAGTATAAAAATCCCGAGTCTTCCTGTTCATCACCGTGATCAATCTTCGCACAAAGCGGGGTGTCTACCGGACAAATATCTGACGAGTACAACCTCGACATATATGTTGTGCTGCACCAGAATCTTTTGGATCATGTTCCTCTTCTCCTTCTTCTTTAGTTCCATCTGCCACCTTAGCTTTTGATTTCTTTGCTTTAGGAGTTTCATAACACTCAGGATGTGTCTCTAGTGATGTAGATAAACTGATCTGCACAATCTTTTTCTTGAGATCTATATAGCCTTGAAAGAATTGCCTCTCATCTGCTGTAACCCAATCAAATGCTTCCATGGAGACAGAAAACTGATTTTTCTTGATTACAGCATTGCGAGTCTTGCTGAATGAGTCTAGGCACAGGTTCTTGAATTCTTCAAGTTAGGCTTCCACGAGCTTCTTCTGCTCATCACTGAGGTCTTCTATCGTGACGGCAGGAATCTTGCCTTTGTCTCCAGGAGGTGCCATCGCAGAAGCTTTCTGATCCAACCGGGCGTGCCAAAATGTGTTGACATCCAAAAAGTCAGGCGTTGACTTTAGGAAATTAACACTGTGGCCCGAAAGACTTGCTTGAACTTCAGTGCAGGTCCAAAATCTTGAGCTTCGTGGCGTGCCAGTCAATTTGACCTGAAATTGACAAGGTAGAGTTTAATCAGTAAATAACAAGGAACTCATCAGCCAAAGCCCCAATTCGTTCCGGCAATTGGATCAGCGTAAAGAGGAGTCTGATGCGAGCATGAACCATCAGCCTTGAGTTCGATTCGTGATGATATGAAATGTACTGAAATGAGCCATCAACTATAGAAGTCGAATCGGAAATAAACCAAATTTAAACTTACTCTTTAAAATGCATCTTTCCAAAGGCATTAAATAAACTAAATCTCGTGTCACTAACAATCGGATCAATTTCGAGACAGCGTTGCTAGCAGGGCACCGATTAGCCTATTTTCTCCGATAGATCTATGTATATCAAAGAACTCGTTTAAACTAGATTTATCTGTAACTTGATAATTAAATCTAAATCAGCTATATAAACGATGTGAACAGATCTATTATCAAACTTAAATTGTAATGGAACTGAATAGATTTTTGAGTAGATGTAAGCCGATAAGATAAAATCAACAAGATACGGTAAAGAGTGAGTGATCTAAACGAAGAAGAGCGATACGCTTCAATCTAAAGCCTAGAACAACTCAGTAAATTGGTGGATTATATAGACGAAGAAGGGCGATAAGCCTCAATCTAAAGCCTAAAGTAACTCGATAGATGTCGCACTTACAGACAAACCGGAGGTCAAGATGATGCAACTCTGCTTGCTGAAGAACTCGATGAAAAGGTTTGTTGGCACGATGGCTGAATGTTGTGTTTGTATTGATGGTTGTGTGAACGTGTTTTTACAATGGCGCAGGGTTTATATTTATACCATGGAAATCTAGCTAATCCTTGTCGGTCACGACACTATCCCTAATTTATTTAAAGTAAACTAATCTAAGTACCAAATATATTACAATTGCCACACAATCAAGCCATGAAGAATCTTCTAGACGCATCTCTCCAAAATCGTACATGCTCTGGCCTCCTTTTCGTCGTACCCGATTACTCAATCGGAGTACTTCCGATCGGAATCGGAGATCTTCAAATCAGAATCTGACTCGGCCTCCAGCTCTGGCTATCTGGCATACCCTAATGCACAATATTTCTTTTATATTAACCGAGTCAAAATCTGGTGTCAACAGCGGCGCAGAAAAGGCCTAGGCCGGCCGGCATGGGCCCCTCTGGGCCGGCCGGCCTAGGGCCTTTTTGGCCCGCCTCAGTTCCATCTTTTGCTTGCAAGCTCCTTGATCCTCCAGGAATTGATTTGCCAATGCAAGTGGGTATTTGATGTCAGTTGCTTTAGGATAAGATTGGGTCTTGATAACTTTCCAAATGTCTGCCTGATTCGCCTTGATCCCGAAGTCATCCGACCTTATCTTGAAGTCTTTGCCCTTCCACATTCTTGGAGATTGGTTCACCATAGATGAGAGCAAACAAAATACGAGTTTTATTATGTTTTTGGCCTTCATATTCCTCCATGTTATGCATGACCTTGGTCTTTGTCCAAAAGTGCTCATTTATAGCTCAAGTACCTGCGTAAACAAAAATCCTCCAAAAATACATGCATATGCGAAAACAGGGTTATTTCAAGTACCAAGTGGTGGGTTAGTATATGAATTGGCCCCAAAACACCAGTTCATTAGCACTAAAAAGGTGTCACTAACGAGCGTCAACACATGCGTGTAGATCTCATGCCAGAAGATGGAACCTACGAGTTGGTGGCCTGTGAAGTGAACAAGTCCCCGGATGACGTCACTGCCCCAGCTCCTCTGCAAGAACAAGACCTCGAGAGTGCGGAACGCAACGCCGAAGGCAAGCACTGGAGCATGATCCTTATTTCAAAATGTCATTATATTTCTACGTTTACCTTGCTTGCACATTTAAGTTATTAGGAGTTGTTTGAAATCCTAGATGCATGATCCATAGGTACCAAAGTTCTTGCTTGTAATGCTAGGTCGTTCGCTTGCTATGCTAAAATAGGACTCAGTAGAAGTCGAGTGACTTCTCGTCACTCGTGAGATATAGATCTCCCCCTTATGTTGGAATCATGAGGAATTGGTGGACGGGTTTTATGCAATAACCTAGCGTGGTTGATCGTCCTATCTACCTCATGGTTAAATTGGCTAAGAATGAACGTGTGATGAGCTGGTCAAGCTTTTGAAAGTATGTTGACGGTCCTTAGATGTGCCAATTGTGAACCGCAAGCGCACGGATCGTTGGTAGCTTTTCCCTTAGAGTATTCCTACAAGGTTTATCAATCCGTGGATCGACAAAGAACTACCTAGAGTTTTCTATCTAGCCGAACGGATCTAATCCTATCGTGAAGCATAGATTGCATACGAGGTTAAACATGTGTGCGAAGTTGATGAATGTAATGAATAGATCACAACCCCACGACATGAGTTAACACGACCAAAGGTAGCACAAGCCTACCGTATTCTAGTTGCAACTCCGGCCAAAGCGATAATCAATCTAATCACGTACAAAGATAAAGAGTCATCTCTAAGAACTTTCCCATGGGCGCCCTTGCAAGGTGCATGTCAACGTCTAAGGTTTCCCAAAGCTTTATCTCAAACGCCCACCAAGTGCTCTTTACTTGAAACTCCTCCTTCTTGGTGGCTGCGCAACAACTCACATGGTACTCCTCGTCGATCTTACTCAACATTAAGCAATCATTCGACCTTTTCCCTCTCGCATGTTGTCACCACACGAGGATAATCATGCCGACTTCCTATGCACTATTAAGATGTATCCGCAAGGCATAGACTAATCACCATGATTAGATCTATTTCTACTAAGAACATATCCTAGCTAGACATATGAGAGAAAGCATGCATCTTAGAAGATCAAAGTAAAGAAGACAAGTAGGTTGATATAACCATCGAATGTACATATGTCTTGATGAGTTCAAGGCATGGCTCCGAAACTCTACCATGGCTTCACCACGTAGGGCCAACCATGGCAGCTAGGGCATAGCCTAAGCCATCTCCTAAGCAACCTCGAGGACTTGCGGCGGCCATCGGCTTCCTTCGGTGTGTGTCCCTCTTCGCGTCGACTTGTGGTGGATGGATCTGAATCTCTGCTTCTTGAGGGCACCTAGGGGGTTGTATTTATACCCTAGGGGAGCCTTGGGGCGTGCTCCACCTTCCCTTCCACGAGATCCTTGCTTGAGAGTCAAACAAACTTGGTTTTCATAAGATTTGACTCATCCAGATTTTCCTAATTCACAGCCCTGCCTTCCCAATGTCATATCTTCCTCGTCCGGACTCCAAATAGGGCAAACCCAAGTTCTAACTTGTGAGAACGAAATTACCTCCAACTTTGGTACTCATGAGTTTACTTGGAAATGAAGTTAAAATCCCTAAAACAGCGTTGGAATATAATCTGTCTGATTCTGGACTTCTCTGCGTAGCATGCATTTTGGGGGCCATATCTCCAAGCTCCATATTCCAAATTATACTTTCCATATATCCAAATTGAATATCTCGATGATGGCTATAACTTTGGTATTCAACATTTTGTCATTAGAGGCCATTTAGATCTCCGAATCTGCACTAAAATATCATGCTGTCCTGGGCTACGCGAATATCTCTGAGGTTGCCTTGATCTCGTGGATAACTTTCCAAATCTTTAATTCCTTCATGCTTAAGTCTCTATACCCAAGGTTCATTGAATGTGGACACCTAGGACCATAAGTTGGGCTATGAAAGCCCATATGGTCCATTAGTTGGGCTCCTTCCGCTAGGCTCGATTCCTTTGGGCTCGTAGTTAGTTTTGGGCCTTGAATATGAATGCCCCAAATTGGGCCGTTTTTCTGCAAATACTCAATATGCTCCAAAGCACACACATGTATGAAAATGGGGTTATTTCAAGTGCCAAGAGGCGGGTTAGTATATAAATTAGTCCAAAACCACCACCTAAATAGCACTAAAAGTGTACATATAACGGGCGTCAACAAAGTACTACTCGTATGCCAGGAAATATGGTAAACCGGTAAACCGAGGTACCAAATGGAACTGACGTTTGACTTCTCCACTCCCTTGGGCGAGGGCGAAGATGGCAGGTGTAGTAGTGGTCACAGGCCAGCTCTGCTTGGGGCATCTGTAGTTGTGGAACTTTGCACCCGATTGGAGTGAGCCCTGTGCAAATGGCAGGAAAAGGCGGAAAAGGTTATCGCATGAGGACCGGGCTGTCGCTCATGCGACGTGCGATTAGGTTGTCCCATGCGTGGTGTAAAACCGACTTGAGTTGTCCATTGTTCGCGGTTATATGAAGCTGCTTGAACTCTTTTTACACAATACTAAGAATAGGAATGATGGCGATGAAATGAAAGAAGTTGCTTGGTGATTATATTAATTGTTTCCTCCCACCATGATTGCAATAGTTAGGTGCAAACCTAGATAATGGTTAGGATCACTTAATTGGATGCTAAAACTGGAAAGCAAGGATCCACTCTTAGTCGCTTTTGGCAAAACAATCCCCTCAGCCAAAGCTTTCCATACCTAGGAGTCATAATGTTTAATTTCCCTATTAAGTCTTGCTGAGTATCAGTATACTCAGCCTTGCTTGTGGCTCAACTTTCAGATGTGGATGGAGATGCATCCAATTCTGCTGCTGGTGTGTCTTGGCCGTGTACCCTACCTCCCGGTTGGACCATGGAGTGGGAGTCATCCTCCCCGAGCAGGGAGAATGAAGAGTGATGTCATGTATGGGCTTCATCATTGCACCACTATTCTGACATATTAGTTATCGCTTTAATTCCGCTGCATTGAACTCTGGTCTATAATAATGAAGTACTAAAACTTGTCTTTCTATTATCCATGTGAACTTTTGCGGTGTAATAAATGGCGACTTGTATCGTCTGAGCTTACCATCAAGTAAGACTTGCTATGATTCAGGTTCTCAATCAAACTGATTTACCAGTAGTTCAATCGGGACATTACCCGACAGATTCTACAGGATTAGTCCGACTAAGGTGTCATAAGAATCTAAGAGGATATGTCCCTTACACTTGAGTCGGGATAATCGGAGAGGGTCTGCTACAGCCTACAGGAACCTCATCGATGCCTTGGAGTTCAGGATTTCATCAGAACAGTTGGATCTGGGAGTTTGTAAGCGACGGCGACCGATGGTCTCATTGGTACGGGCATGTTGGCGGCCGCTCCCCGGCGCAGGCAGCTCTCGGTGGTGACGCCCCTGCACCAGCAACACGCAACGACATCTCTCCTGCACGGGCCAACCCTACAGCGTGCCCTGTTCGACGATGGTGGGTATCCTATGGCCACATCGGACGACCAGGGCGCGGTTGTGTTGACGGCTGTTAAGCACCCACAATAGCCGTCAATATACTCGAATGAAGTGATGGATTGGTAATGCTCACATGCATATTTCCCTTCAAATAATGTAGTTCCACATGTCCTTGGAGAATATTTGGTTGTAGGTGATTTGCTACAGAAACAAAGGAGAATCCACCCTCATGGATCCAAGTGACAACATCTCGACGAATCAGAAGCCACCACACGTGCATCATATGGATTGAAGGGCCCACAACAGACCCAAACCGCCTCAATCCACCGTGGACACATGCAACTACCCTTTGAGACCCACTTGACAGTCACCTAGAGAAAGCACAACAGGAGGGGGCCCAACAGGGGTTCGGCCGAACGCTTGGATCGGCCGAACCGCCTTAGTGGTGTCCCATCCTGGCCTTCTACATGGTGCTCTCCCGTGCTCTCCTGAAGGTCGGTTCGAGGTGGATGCTAGAATATTCCCTCGGAGATGATGCCTCTTGAGGCCTATAAATTTGAGTGGAGGGGCTCCAAATGAGATACACACATCTTGGGCAATCATTCTCTTCATTTAGGCTCTAGGCTTAGTGGAGTTAGGCTAGAGCAGCTCTATTCAGGTTCTAGGTCTCCTTGGAGCTAAGGGTATGGCTCTTGTATCTTCTAGTTCTAGGATGACTTTATTCTACTTCAGTGATATATCTTCTTCATATATTGTTTGTCTTTGTCATGATATGAATGAGTTGTGCTTGTGTTCTTTCTGTCATAAGTTGCTAGGCTTATATGCTCATGAGTTAGTCAAATACCCTTGCTTTGGTAGTATAGACATGAGTGCTTTCGTACATGTTAGAATTTGCTCTAGTTCAACTAGAGTATGGTTTCTCATGCATAATAGTTTCCATGATCTATGCCACGGCATTGGTCCATCGGCCATTCTTATGGTGGCGTTGATCATAGTCTTATTAGTCTGGAATGGTCAACATGTTGTGAACGATGCGAGCATGGAGCTCGAGTTGGAATCATCGACTGGATATGAGTGTGCCCCACGGTTTGGCCGGGGTAGGCCGCAGGTGGTGACAGCCCTGTTGGACCCTCTGAAATCCCCCATGTTCGGGTATTGTTGTAGGAGTTCGTAAATGAGTAGTCACTTCGCCATGCGTAAGTGGCGCGGGAGGCAATCTCCCCATGTGCCTGGGTGCATAGGCTTAGACTGTATATGTTGAGGCCATAATACAAGGGTGCCCGATCACGAGGATTACCGACTACCGACTCCGAACGATCAAGACTCCGAACAAGACATGATGGCCGGATCGCAGGAGGAAAGGCCCGAAGATAGCTAGAGTCCTATTAGGTTTAGGTCTGTTTTGTCTTGTAAGGCACGTCTCCCTGGATATAAATAGCGGGGGTCTTGTACGTAGAGGGTATCCCGAGAACTTAGCCAATCCACCCAAGGGTACTTGTTACGCATTGTAATCTGTACTCGACGAAATAATACAAGCAGCAACTGGACGTAGGGTTGTTACTCGATCTCGAGGGCCCGAACCAGTATAAAAATCCCGTGTTTCTCTGTTCATCATCGTGATTAATCTTCGCACAAAGCAGGGTGCTTGCCGGACAAATATCTGCCGAGTACAACCTCGACAGTATATATGTATGAATGCTTTGTTTTACCTTGATTTATGCAGTATATAGGAAGTACATTAGAGCCTAGATGCTATCTCTTAGTCCTTCTCCCTAGCTTAGTTAGTCCTGAGATGATCCCATGTGTGTCACACTACCATCATATCTATTTATCTTATCCCTGTCCTCTGTATATGATTCTATCCATGCTATTGCTATATTCATGATCGCAACAGTATTCTTAAACCAATAGCCTTCCTTTGGAAAATACGATACCTGTTGGTATTTCTTACGTCGCAGATAAATCCGCAAGTGCACGGATACCGTTGTAGCTTTCACCCGGAAGTATTCAGGGTATCGAATCCACAGGGAACGAGAGGGCATTGTCTAATTACTAAAGTTGACCGGATCGATCGAGTGTATATAAAGGCTGGGTAGAGAGGATAACTTAGCACTAAGGCTAATTATAGTGAAGGGAATTCTCCTATGCTTGCTTTGGGCACCGGGTATCCTAGGCCTCTAGGAAATTGCCGGCCAACAGCTCTACGCCGTACCCGAACGTGGAGGATTACAAAGGACGGACAGGGCTGTCACCACCTGCCGCCTACCTCTTCTGATCCGTGGGGCTACGAGGCAAACGAGGGCAGATATACACCTAAGCACCACGCTTAAGATAATATCAGCTATCCTAACCTTGGCCAAAGATTAAGATACTTTATGAATAAAGCAACGAACCCACAAGCACAATAGAAAACTCAGCTTTTCTATAACTTAGACTTAAATACTAGTTGAATCCCAGATACTTACTGAGTAGCTCGCATCCGTCGAGGTACAAGTGGAGGGTCGCCGACACGCCGGGACTCCTCCAGACTCTCCCTCACTCTCTCCCTACTTCTACTCTCATTTGAGGAGGGCTTCGCCTTGACTGGATGCTCCAGCTCGATGATGATGTTCAATGACCGGTATGCATGTATTTATAGCTTGTAGAGGCGATTGGGAGTGGACACATGGAAGATGAGGACGAACAGACTCAGTCACAGGTCGGCCGATGCGGGGAGGTCGGCCGACGTTGGATGCACCGCCTTGAGTGATGCACGGCGTAGATGGACTCCTGGAGGCGGTGGGAACCCGAACCAGAAGGATGAGGCGGTTTGGCCTCCGGACCAGGTCGGGCGACCGGGCTAGGTCGGGCGACCGGCCACCGGCACCGATCGGGCCCATCTTCGGCTGAGTGACTGTTTAGTGGGTCCTCATGGCGGTTCCAGGTGGTATAGCTTGGATTGAGTACGTTTAGTTTGCGAGGTGGGCCCTTCAATCCATGTGAACTCCCCTTGGACCATTCCCATCTCTTGGATCCAACCGACATGGAATCAGTGGCTAGGATGGTCCTGGAGTGTGCTTCTTCGCTGTGGTCAAAGATGGGCTCCATTGGGCTCCGGGCCAGGCTCGACCGATCGGGCCAGGTCGGCCGACCCGGCCTTTTGTGCCCGATTGGCTTCATCTTTTACCAGCCTCTATCTTGTAGGCCGTGGAGTCTCATCCTAGGTGACACCACTCCATTTGAGTATGTGTACTTGTGGATGTGGCCCCTTTGTGCTTCTCTTAAGGTCCTTCTCCCATATGGGCTTGACCCAACCTGGGTGCATAGGCAAGGGTTGGTCTAGAGTGGCTTTCCTAGCACATATCCAAAGATAGGGTCATTTGGCCTCGGTTGGGCGTCGGCCGACCTAGCTAGGTCGGGCAACCGCCCACCGAGCCCTTTTTGCCTCAAATTTCACCTGTTGCCTCCTGCATACACATAGTCACCAAAACTAGTTGAACTTGTTAGATATAATCCCTATAGCTATGGTGAATGTGTATTTGTATATCAAAGTTGACAGTCTGAGATGTGCATTAATGAGCGTCAACAAGCTCCCCCACACTTAGCCTTTACTCGTCCTCGAGTGAAGCTTTAAAGACTAAGGTGGAAACCATGACTCTAATTGATATGATACTAGCATATAAATTATTCCAAGACAGGCCTGTACTTGTGAATTTTGAAGTGTCTATCATGCAATCTTGGGTGGTTGAGGAATGGAACGGCTCTTGATTCAAGTCATCTCAACTCTTCTGTTAAGTAAATTGGGTTTTTGATAAATTTTAAAAAAAACACAGCCTTGCCTAGCTCCTCAAATGATTCTCTCAGATCGCTCATTGTATATGATTCCTCACCAAGGCATTTCCTTGCCTTCTTTCAACCTACTTCTAAAAGGCTTATGTGGAGCTCAAGGTAGGAGTAAAGATAATACTTGCATCACATATATTGCAAAATCAAAGAGTGGATCCAAGAAGAATACTATTCATACAATCTGATCAAGATGTGCATGTGTGTGGAACAATGGAATGATAACTCCTTTTTGTATGATCTCTCTCCTCTTGAATTTATTTTGAGAACATGGCTATAATATATATTTTTTTTCATGATACTTGGGCCTTCATGTGCCCATATTTTTTTCTCTCTTTTTTTTTATGCTTGGACCTTCATGTGTCCATTTTTTTCTCTATAGCCCATATCTCTTTTTTTTGCAATAATACTTGGAGAGGAGATCAACACTTAAATGGAGTATTTATTTTGTGGGTGGATGAAATGTATGTTGCTAACTTCCAATGTAGAAGTTTAGCATGTGTATGTGGAGTGTACGTGATCTTGATCATGAAAGCATGAAGAGAATCTTACAAGGGTCACAACAATTTGACAAAGCTCAATGCAATAGCAAGCAGCATATGTGTATAGGTTTTTGCAATGTTAACATCATATGGCTTTGGTAGGAATAAGGCATCACTGAGGAGCTCTGTAAGGCTATTCATTTTAAGGTTTTGCAAGAAAAACATCCCAAGCACTTTATACAGAAAGAGCAAGATTTCTTTCATCATACCATATCTCATTAATCAACCACTTAGATAAACATGTTTTCCCTAAAGAGATATATGTTCACAAGCAACAGGTGCATGTGCAAGGAATAAAGAATATGCAAGCCAATCAAGAATAGACATATAAACCAAAGGAGCACCAAAGCTTATTTTATCATGAGTTTAGTTTTAAAGATCAAATCAAGATAGGAACGAATCAACTCATGAATCAGAAAGGATGAGGGATAGGGTGCGCCAACCATCGCTCTGGATGAAATTAGAGATCAAAAGCACCAGTGGGCCGTCGGCCGACCTGGTGGCGTCGGCCGACCTCTTCTGGGCCTTTTCCACCTTGATCTTTCTTGTGTAGCTTTGTGCGATGTTGTGCAGCATGTCTGTGGGTGGTCTCAAGCATGTGTGCATCAAAAAGCTTGAGTGATCCCCACACTTGATCTTGTACCTGTATTTATTCAGACATGGTGGAAACAAAACAAGGGCTTTTTGGTTCCAAAGACCAAGAGCCTTTATTGGAACTCAGATATGTGTTTTTTTTATTTTTTTTCAATGTGCAAGAACTAACACCAGCTCTAAACCAAAATAGATTTGGCTCAAAAGGAACTTACTCGAGGTACTCACATACCTTCCCCCACACTTTGAGTTTGTAGTGCAAAGCAATATAACTCAAGTGTGTGAAGTTCAAGCTTCTTTTGTAATCTTCCCAAACCAAGACTTACCGAGGTTTTTGTAGCTGATGTAGCTCCATGTTCTTAAGCATCACCTATCCATCGTTCTTCTTAATCTCTACCTGAAATGGTTAGTGACCAAAAATACCCGAAGGAAAGATTATACTAAAAACATGTTCTTGTTTTTATTAAAAAGGAAATAAATGATAATCCGGGCCATCTCCCGGCAGTGCTTTGTTTATGGTCTGAAGCTAGACCATGAGGGATCTTCACATTGCAACTATTCTTGGTGATGTAGTTTCCAAGCTCATCACCAATTGTTGATATGTCATTGAAGCTTTAGCTGCAAGGTTAGTGCCACAAATGCATCCACAAAATTTGCAATGTTTATGATGAGCAAATGCATCTACAACCAACCTTCTAAACATTTTAGAATTGAGGACCTCAAGGTGGTTGTAGTCCTCGTAAGTGATTGTGGCACAATGCGTGGTAAATTCTGGAGATTTGTTAAATGAGCATAACTCTAGTGAGATTTCAAAAGAGAAATTTTCATGCTCATTTATAGAATCCTTTTGCTCGGGCTCCAGAGCCAATGCTTTCGCTCAAGCGAGGGTGATGAAAATCATTCGTGCTCATAGAGATGAGAATACGGGGTGAATGGTAACACGAACATCACCTTCTCGAGTGAGCTATGCTTGGGAGGAGGCTTTGCCTTTGGAATTTCTGGGCAGTAGATAGGAGTGGCAAAGGCAGCCTTCCTAAGCGTGTTATAAAGGCTCCCATGAGACACTTCTCCTTGGAGAAACTTTTCTAGCGGATAGCCTAGGAGTAGATCAAAATCGAGGGTATCAAAGATGTGGAAATCTAAATTGACCTCGATTTTGTCTAGCGTAATTGTCACGGCACTAGTGATCCCCCGACATTGAATGATGTGTCCAAAAGGACAACTTTTGAAGAGCTTGTCGGATGGCCTTAGTAGAACATTTCCTAAGAGATTATGTGCACTGTGCCATGACATGATGTTGAACTCCATACTGGGGTTGAAATGGGCTTCTACGACAGTTCCTCTTATATACCATGGAAGGATTAAAGAAGGTGAACTATTCCAAATTGCTTCGAAAAAGTTCCACATTCCATCCAACCATTCCTCCTTTATGTTTTTCACGAGAAAAGCTTCGTGGGGAGGACAGGGAGGATGAGAAAGAAGGGGTGTCGTAGCCTTCTTGTGCCTTGAGTACTCCGAGGTGTTTCCATGATTTTCAAAGAGATCATCCTCGAAGTCAAAAGGTAATCCGAAAGGCTGAGTTTTCTATACCTTAACGGATGGTGTCTCAGGAGTTGGATCTGGACTGGGCAAGTCTACAGGTAAGATAGAATCTAGTTGAAGGTCCTCTTGCTCAGTTCCATCCATAGCAGCGGGACTCTCAAATCTTCTCCAGGACCTCTCTCGCTCTAGCCGGTGTTACATGTAAGAATGATCCTCCAGCGGCTATATCAACGAATCGGGCAGCCTTGAAATCCTAGAATCATTCTTATGCTGCCACAACCATTTCCTTCTCTTTTTGTTGGAAGTTAATAATTTCCTTCCAAAGGGCACAGATCCGATGAACGGGGAAGTACTCCAGACAAAGCCTGTCTCGTAACTTCTTCCATTCACGTTCGTTGGCCCAACGGTATGGTCACACCACTTCCTTGTCTTCTCTTTAAGAGAGGACAGGAAGAGCTTCCATCTATTTGTTGCTTGTGTCATGTCTGATATGATCAGACATGAACATAGCAACTCAAATGTGTGCAGGTGATGTTATGGATTTTCGTCATGTCCTGAGAAGGATGTCTCCTGGACCATAGCTATGAAAGCAGGGCGAAGCTCATAGCTATCTGTTTGCATAGGATTTGACGAGGGGTACGGCTCCAATAATTCGCCCTTTGGAGCAGAGTACTCATGGATTTGGGTTGAGTCCATGGGTAACCGAAATAAAATAAAAGAAAATAAAAGATAAACAGGTAACCATAGTTCTTAGACAACACAGCTACCGTTCCCCGGCAATGGCGCCAGAAACCTTGTTGGTATTTCTTACGTCGCAGATAAATCCACAAGCGCACGGATACCGTTGTAGCTTTCACCCGGAAGTATTCAAGGTATCGAATCCACAGGGAACGAGAGGGCATTGTCTAATTACTAAAGTTGATCGGATCGATCGAGTGTATATAAAGGCTGGGTAGAGAGGATAACTTAGCACTAAGGCTAATTATAGTGAAGGGAATTCTCCTATGCTTGCTTTGGGCACCGGGGTATCCTAGGCCTCTAGGAAATTGCTGGCCAACAGCTCTACGCCGTACCCGAACGTGGAGGATTACAAAGGACAGACAGGGCTGTCACCACCTGCCGCCTACCTCTTCTGATCCGTGGGGCTACGAGGCAAACGAGGGCAGATATACACCTAAGCACCACACTTAAGATAATATCAGTTATCCTAACCTTGGCCAAAGATTAAGATACTTTATGAATAAAGGAACGAACCCACAAGCACAATAGAGAACTCAGCTTTTCTATAACTCAGACTTAAATACTAGTCGAATCCCGGATACTTACTGAGTAGCTCGCATCCGTCGAGGTACAGGTGGAGAGTCGCCGACACGCCGGGACTCCTCCAGACTCTCCCTCACTCTCTCCCTACTTCCACTCTCATTTGAGGAGGGCTTCACCTTGACTTGATGCTCCAGCTCGATGATGATGTTCAATGACCGGTATGCATGTATTTATAGCTTGTAGAGGCGGTTGGGAGTGGACACATGGAAGATGAGGACGAACAGACTCAGTCACAGGTCGGCCGACATTGGATGCACTGCCTTGAGTGATGCACGGCGTAGATGGACTCCTGGAGGCGGTGGGAACCCGAACCAGAAGGATGAGGCGGTTTGGCCTCCGGACCAGGTCGGGCGACCGGGCTAGGTCGGGCGACCGGCCACCGGCACCGATCGGGCCCATCTTCGGCTGAGTGACTGTTTAGTGGGTCCTCATGGCGGTTCCAGGTGGTATAGCTTGGATTGAGTACGTTTAGTTTGCGAGGTGGGCCCTTCAATCCATGTGAACTCCCCTTGGACCATTCCCATCTCTTGGATCCAACCGACATGGAATCAGTGGCTAGGATGGTCCTGGAGTGTGCTTCTTTGCTGTGGTCAAAGATGGGCTCCATTGGGCTCCAGGCCAGGCTCGGCCGACCGGGCCAGGTCGGCCGATGGGCCTTTTGTGCCCGATTGGCTTCATCTTTTACCAGCCTCTATCTTGTAGGCCGTGGAGTCTCATCCTAGGTGACACCACTCCATTTGAGTATGTGTACTTGTGGATGTGGCCCCTTTGTGCTTCTCTTGAGGTCCTTCTCCCATATGGGCTTGACCCAACCTAGGTGCATAGGCAAGGGTTGGTCTAGAGTGGCTTTCCTAGCATATATCCAAAGATAGGGTCATTTGGCCTCGGTTGGGCGTCGGCCGACCTAGCTAGGTCGGGCAACCGCCCACCGAGCCCTTTTTGCATCAAATTTCACCTGTTGCCTCCTGCATACACATAGTCACCAAAACTAGTTGAACTTGTTAGATATAATCCCTATAGCTATGGTGAATGTGTATTTGTATATCAAAGTTGATGGTCTAAGATGTGCATTAATGAGCGTCAACAATACCCATGGGAGTACTCATGGGTGAAGTGCTACAATGGTATATCCATGCGCTTACGGATTTGTTCGCATTTGTTAGAATACCATAAGGCATATCCTAGCACCATTGCTAGAACTAGATATTCTAGTGGTGACGTTAAGAAATGCTAACAAGCATTTCTGGCGCCGTTGCCGGGGAAGGCATTGGTTAAAAAGAATTACTTTGCACATGTCTATATGCATAGATGGTAGATCTTTACTTAGGCAAGCTAATGTTAGTATGTCTTATCTATCTTTGATTGTTGAAGACAGGTAGTGTATGACTGGTTTTTAATTGCTGACAAATTTCGATGAAGATCGCGAGTCATCTGTGAGAAGGGTACGATCTCGTGTCGTTCCTCCTCAGATCACTCTCTCGGCAGTCGAACCAGCTTCCTTTGTGCCATCCACATCAACTGCTATGGCTCAGGAGACTCTCCGTGAGTTCTTTGCTCCTTCTACCGCTCAGGTGCCTAAAGGCCTTCAAGTGGAAGTTGGGAACGGAAGCTTCGAGATCAAGACGGGTTTCATTCTAATGGTACAGGCTAGCCCATGCTCTGGGAAAGCCAACGAGGACGCCAGCGCCCATTTGCAACAGTTTGAAGAGCTGTGCAGCACCTTCACCATTAGAGGAGTGAGTGAAGATGCTATTCATCTTCGCCTGTTTCTGTTCTCTCTTCTGGGGAAAGTGAAGCAGTGATTCTATGCGAGCTGTGCGGAGATTAATACATGGGAGAAGTGTTCCACTGCATTCCTCGCGAAGTTATTTCCGTTGGGCAAAACTAATGCTCTTCATGGAAGGATTTTGAGTTTCCAGCAAGCTGCATCAGAATCGATTCCCGAGGCATATGAGAGGCTCCAAGAATATATTTTGGCCTGTCCTCACCATGGGATGGATAATTGGCTTATTCTTCAGAATTTCTATAATAGGATGCCTCCAACATCCCGAGGCCATGTTGATGCTGCTGTTGGAGGTGCTTTCTTCTCATTGACTCCTGAAGCTGCTACAACATTAATTGAGAAGATGGTGACCAATCAAGGATGGAGTGATGAACGACTCCAATCCCATTCAAGGGGTATGCATACCTTCAAGGAAGCGGATATGCTTACCGCCAAGCTAGACCTCCTCATAAAAAATTGGATGATTATACTCAAGAGAAAGCTGCCATGTCAACTCTCGTCTTACCCATGGATTCTCACATGACTTGTGAAGTCTGTGAAAATACTAGGCACTCAGGAAATTATTGTCCTGCTACCCAGGAAGAGGCGTTGTACATGAATGGCAACAACAACTATCGTCCACAAGGAGGCCAAGGGTGGAATCAGCCACGCCCTTATCAAGGAGGCAACTATGGAAATTCTTTCAATCCTAATCAGCCATCCTTCAAGGTTCTCATTCTTGGGCAAGCCAAGATTAATGAAGGCTTCAACAAGAAACTGGCTGCCAATGAGAAATCCTTAGAGAGTCTCAATGTCAAACTTGATGGTCTCTCTTCTACTTTTAAAAGTTAGTTGAGCTTCAACAAGATGTTTTAAACTCAAGTGGCCCAGCTGGCCGCTGCTGTTCCTTTGGCTGAAATTGGGAAGATCCCGGGGCAACCCGAGGCTTCTTGAGAGAGCATTTGTGCTGTGTCTGCACGGTGGGGGAAATCCTATCCTCCTACCAAGGCAGGCAGGCCAATCCAGTGACTAGAAGCAGAGAAGACCCAGGCTATCCGGTGATCGGATGTTCTATATATGATTGCCGCTTCAAACAGGCTTTATGTGACCTTGGAGCTAGTGTCAACATTATGCCCAAGGAAATATTTGAGAAGTTGGTTATCCTGCTCTTTCCCCTACCTTGGTGAGGCTTCAGCTTGCCGATTCAACGATCCGATATCTGGAGGGAATAGCTTCTGAATGGTTTCCGGTGAAGTGTCAGTAAGCTTAAGTTTTAGTCTTGTACTACTTTATCTTAATTGTAAGACTTTGAGATTCAATGGAAATACCTTCTCTCTTATGTTATATGCCTCAACTTTACCTTACTTGTTTAGTATATAAGTTATATGTCTTGCACCTTAGTTCCGTTGACACATGTTATGGCATTGGCCAAATGTGCCGCAAGGTTGCTCCGTTTATGTGTACAATAGATGGAGTTGTATTTCATATTACAAGCATGGTATTTGGAATATAGAATATCATTGAGGGTATCGCTACCCCACGAATTAGTAGAGGTAGGCCTCCACATTCGGGAGATGATATTAGGCCTTTATCGTAAGACATCTGGTCGTTGTCCCTTGATGAGGAAACCCTCCGGATACCTCGATATGCCCTCTAACATGTATCCCTTTACTGAGCTTGTACAGTGTATAATCTTGTATGCTTAAGACCCATGAGTGAGAAGTAAATAGAATCCCTTGTTCTCTTCTAGGATCTTCATGCTAGCTAAGTCTTATATATTCTGAGCAATGAATCTTCTATGTGTCACACTACCCCTTTATCAATGTTCACCCCTTGCTAGACTCTGGTATATTATAGTGCTATGATTGAGTACAATGGAAAACCACTATTCAACCACCGCCTTCCCTGTGGATTCGATACCCAAAATACTTCCGGTGAAAGCTACAACGGTATCCGTGTGCTTGCGAATTTATTTGTGACCGTAAGAAATACCAACAACCCTATGTTTGAATGTGGAGACTTTAATGTACGGATGTACTACTAAAATATTACATATGGATGTGTGACAATATCTTTTGCATTTGATGAGGAGGATGAAACTCTTGTCATTGCACTGAAACAAGGTGAACTGGTGAGAAAATTTGGAGCAGTGGCAACTGCATTTGGTATGTATTATGCTTCAACTTTTCTGAACAAGTCGGAGAGAAGAGAATCTGATGTTTCAGGTCATAACTGGGTTATGAGATGCCTTAATGTTCCAAACGATTGCTATGACATGCTTAGGATTAGTAGGCCACTGTTTCATAGTTTACAGGATTTATTGGTCTTATCATATGGTTTGGAATTGTTGGGTTATAGCCGAAGCCAAAGGACCCAAGCAACAACCGAGACAGAGAGCAATGACAAGCAACAGTAAATCACTTATCAATATTCTCGGGAATCAGCCCTTTACACGTTGGTGGGAGGCCCCCTTTTATAGGGAGATCAAGAGGCACTTTTTACATTCCCCTTATACCCCTGGAAATCAGGCATCATGCTCTAGACTAAACAACTTAAACTTTCCGGGGGCATTAGAGTACATTCATATATCCTAGTGTGAATGCGTAGACCAGTAACTCCGTCTTTGACTCGGTTTGGACCTGGTCCACGCCACCTTCACCGTGCCTCCAATGACCTTCATTGCCTTCACCACCTGGTGCATTCCCGTCGGCTTCACCATAAAACGCCTGTTCGTCAGAGCAGTGCCTTCTCCCGCTCGGAGAGGAACGGACTGCCATGCCATCACCCAACCTTGCCTCAAGACCTGTAAAAGTGAGCCGATCATACGCAATATTTGATCGTTACCTTCGCATCCTCATAAAGGCGAGTTAGGGTAGCGAAGGCAATGGGAGACCATGCAATGCCTTTGCGCGGGCTGCAACTCATTCGTTGGTACCGGAGACGACGCATTGCCTATCGGTGTCTGATAACCCGGCGAAGGCAATGGCCTTTCAACTGCCAACGGCGAAGGCAATTGACTTGGGACTACAGGAAAAAAATTGGGTGAAGGTGTTTCCTGGACATGCCAATCCCCCAACAGTAGCCCCTCGCGGACGAGGGCTTTCTCCAACAGGCCGATGTCCTCGAAAACTTAGGATTGCCTTCGCCTGTTCTAGAGAAACGCCTCCTCCCGTTGGAGTAAGTCCCGAGTCGTTGTCTTCGCTCCCGAATTTGGCTTCGCATTTGTAAATTTTGATTTACCATGATTTATTTTTATTTTTATTTCTTCGGGCCTTTTCGATTTCCAAGCCACGGTAACGGTCGATTTTTTACTGCCCTATAAATAGGACCGAAGGGGGTCCCCCCTTTTTACCTTTCTTCGCTTTCGCTGTCGATCGCTTTCAGCTGCGAATACTTCTTCGCTCGCTTGGGTTGTGAGCTGTCGCTTGCTTTCGTGTTCGGGTCGTCTTCTCTTCTGAGGCAGTTTTTGCAAGTAAGATTCTCTTCATATTTTGACACATTCTATCGAATTTTCTTCGCTTAGATAATAACATTCGTTATCATTCCTATAGCGGCACGCATCAAGCAAACTGCTATTCTCATTGATATGGCTGGCGAAGGCAGCCCCGATGCCCAACAAGCGGGATCTTCTCCTCACCGTGGTTTGGACGATGCTGAAGCTACTCGTCTTGCTCAACAGATTGAGGAAGAGACACCGAATGTGGGGGAGGATTCTGGCGAAGATCATTCTGGCGATGAGGAAGCTGGCGAAGAAGAAAATTTGGATGACGTCGAGGCTGACATTGAGGAGCTAGTGGATACCAGTGGCAAGAGGGAAAAAACGCTCGTCTTCAGGAAATCCAAGGTTGGAGTTCGTGATATTAAGTTCTACGAGGAGAAAGGATATTTCCCTAAGGGTTGGGGTCGAGCTCCTGGTAATGATACCACGCCTAACCCTCGCCCTGACGAAGCCGTGGTATTCACGGACTTTTTCATTGTGGGCCTGAAGATGCCTATCGACAACATCATTGCCAAGATGATGGCTCCTTATGGCCTACAGTTGCATCATCTGACGCCGAATGCCATCAGCCATCTTCTTCGGTTCTTTTGGGCTGTGAAGATGCATGAGGGAGCTGTTACAGTTGATGGCTTCCTTCGGCTGTATGAGGGTCATAATCAGAGCAAATCATCTGAAGTTGATGGTGAGCTATTCACGCCAGATTTTGGGAGTGTGACTTTCACGGGTCGTCGCCGGGGAAGTCATTTTACGAAGGTAGAAACTTCCTTCGCTCAGAGGAATAAATGGACCAAAGACTGGCAAAAGTACTGGTTTTATGTGAGGGTGCCTTCGGAGGAGAAGATCATGGAAGATGGGACGAAGTCTGTTAGTTACCCTCTGCACAGCCATATAGACTGGCTCAAGTTTGTTTCGTGCCCGACTTTCGATGCGGAAAGCGCTGGGTTTTCCGAGTGTTGGAAATCTTTTCAGACGGCTTCGCAGACAATTTGCACCCGTGACCTGATTGAAGAAGGCATTGCTGCTGATCTTGCTTGTGGAATTTATCCCCTGTCAGCTGGTTGGGGGCCTTTTGATGTTCAATGGAAGGGCTTGAAAGAGCACGCAAAGGTTTGTTTTCCCCGCTTCGGAGCTCACCTTCCCGAAGGTATGTCTGCGGCGGCTTTTGTTGCTGAGGTAGAGCAACGAGCCAATGACATTCTCGGATTGTATAGCACCAAGGAGCATCGTAGCTCCGAAGACAAGTTTGTCCATGTCAGGATCAATCGTGTCTTTGAGGAGTTAGGGATCTCCTACGACGAACGCGAGGTTCCCGTTTCTACCAGGGAGAAGAAGAAAGATAAGAAAGGAAAGTCGAAGGCGAAGGAGCAAGGTGAGGATGACTCTGCTCCCTTGCGCGTCCCTCGCGGAGGGGGGCGATCTGGACGCGGAGGCGGCCGTGGGAAGAAGGCAGTTGTGAAAGCAACTTCGTCCGCTACTTTGGTGAAGCGAGGCAGCAGCAGCTCTCACGAGTCTGCTGAGAAGAGGCGTCGTCTAGATACGCCGATCGCTGCTGTACCCTTATCGGCTGTGGCTCCGGCCACCAGGACCACCTCTTCAGCTTCGCGTGGTGGTCTTCCACCACGTCCTCCTCGGGTGCCACCAGCGGCAGTGCCGGCTTCGTCACCGGTGCGGCGACCGCCTTTGCCGGTGACCGGCTTTATGAGCTCGGCCCCCCGGAGCGGAGATGATATTTTTCTAGGTGAGATTGCTCTCTTTGGGAATTACTTTCAGGGGACGAGTCTTCCTTTACTAGGAGACTATTTGGCGCGGAATCCTGTGATTGATGTCGATATTACTTGTGAAGGCATTGATGACACGACTGAGGATATTCGAGTTCCAAAACCATTTGACGACGGCATTGATATCAGTATGTTTGAGGAGACTCCTGTTCGGGATACTCCTATTATAGAAAATGTGCCGGAGGGGATTCATGATGAAGGTAGCCTTGAAGAAACCAGAGTCGAAGCTCCTGTGAACATTACAGCAGTTAGCCCTCCATCGTCGGCCTTAGCTTCTTCCCCACCTGTCCAAGATTCTTTGGAGGTTCTGGCTCATGCTACCGGGACAGTTGGAATTGATGACGAAGCTAAGGGGAAAGAGGCTGCCGAAGCCGAAACTTCTAAAGCTGCTGAGAGGGCTGCCGCTTCTGCAGCTTATATGTCTTTTATGGATGTTGATATGGGTGGAAGTATTCCTCTTCCCGAAGGTACTCATGTTGTTTCTTCGCTTTTTCCTTTAGCAGCGTTTCTTGCTCCTGTTTAATGCTAATGCAATTGAGACCCGTCTACTAGGTGGCGAGGGGGATGTGCCATCTCATGTGCGCGAAGGTGGGCCTCTTCGAGATTTTGATTTGGAAGGTGTTTTTTGTTTGGGATTATAGCTGATTTTTTTCTTTTGGCTATATTGCGAAGATAACAGTGTTATCATCGTTTTTTCCTTGCAGCATATCAACGACTTATCCAGGGACTTGATCCTGAAAGCACATGTTCCACTATTTTGGCTTCAGGAATGAAGGTATGTCCTCATTGCCTTCGTCTTGTGATCTTGTTTTTGATTTTAGCTTCGGTTCATTTATTTCGTAATATTGAACTGTATTCTACTATAGGTTGTGGTAGCTATCAATGAGTTAGCCGCTCAAGTTCCCAACCTCAACTTGGTTGCTGCTGAACGCACAGAGCTGGAGAAATTGCGAAGGGAAAAAACCGAGCTCCTCCAGATCCAGGCAACTGTTGATAGAATTAAGCAGGACATTGAAAATGAGAAGGCTCTGTTTCGCCAGGAACAGGATACTATTGTTGCTGAGAACAAGTCTCTGAAGGAAAAAGTTACAGCTTTGGAAGCTAAGGCTGGCGAAGCCGATTCTCTTAGGGAAAAGGTTGCTGCTTTGGAAGCTAAAGTTGTTGACAAGGAAGACACCATAGAAGGCCTTCGCACGCAAATTGTTGAAGGAACTGAGTTAGTTTCTGTTCTAAAAGGTGAGGTGAACACACTAACTGCTGCTAAGGAGAAGCTTTCGAGCGATGTCGATACATATCGGACTCGCAGTGAAAACTTTGAGCGTGAGGTATTGCAGCTTCGCACGTCAAACCTTAATCTTCGCAAGGAAAATGAAAGCGTGGTTGATGTTGCTTGGGAGCGAGGCTTGAAATTATATCGCTTATACAAGGAAGCCTTGCGACAATTTGGTGCGGAGCCGACTGCCTTTCCCAATAAGGAATACAGCTTGGAGAAGCTCTTTAATTGGATTGACAACGAGTTTGCTTCGCTTCCAAGTGTCGTGGAGACTCTCAGTGACTTCGCTGTCAATCTCTGCTCATGCAATCTGCTAAAAATACTCTCAGATAACGGCTGCGATCATTACAATGCTTTGCTTCGAAGAGGTTATCCTTATCCGGCACCCAGGGATCCTGCTGACACACAGTACTTTCCTTTGAAAATTTTGCAAGCCAAGGCGCTCTTTCTCAAGCAGTTTTGGGTTGTCAGTGGTCGTTCGGCAGCTCATAATTTGATCTGAGAACGGCTCGCGAAGGTATTATGTTATTTACCCTCACTTTCGACTATTTTGTAAGCCGAGTTGTTTTCCTTAATTTTTGTTGTTTATTTGATAGCTTTTGTATTCTCAATCCATAGGAACTGAAGAAGTAGAAAGCTGACACCGAAGCCGCCGCGAGGGCCGCTGCTGCTAAGGGAACTGCTGAAGCCGGAGCCGGGTCAAGCTCTGTAGCAACTGCGGCCCTTACCGGCGAAGCCGGCGCTTCTTCTTCACAGGGCCAGAGTGCTCAAGGAGCCCCAAGTGTCGATCCTCAGGTCTAGGGACCTTTTGAATTGTAATTAGGGTTAGGACTTATTGAGCGAGCAGCTCTTTTGAACTTGTACATTTGTGTATATTCAGGATGATGAAATGCTTTCGCCAACTCCGCTGGCCATGCGTGATGAGCAGCTTTGTATTTCTGGCTTCGCATGGAAGGAATTTCAGCGGCTTTATCCAAACTCTAGCCATCAAAGTTTTTTGGAATATTGTCACGAGTTTTACCGTTCAACGGAGTTCAGTGTTTTTGAATTTTTTACGGCATTTATTGCCCATGGCTCAGATCGAGTTGAGCTCGCTAGGCAGAGGAATGCCGAAGCTGTTTCCCTAGGCGTTCCGAAAACAGAGCCATTGGAAATTGGTCCTGATGTCAAGGACTTCGCGTGTGTCTATAATGCTCCTCGGTTTAGGAGATCTGATGAACAGTTTTATGGAAATGTGTTTGAGATGTTTTGAGGGTACTTGATGTAATGAACTTTGTAATGTGTAAAGTGACTGAATAAATATGAACTCGTTTTGCCTTCGCTCTAGAGAGAAATGCCTCCTCCCCCCAAAGCGAGTTTATGTTTATTCATGCGGAGATAAAATTTTTTGCGATATGTGGGGTGAATGAAAAAGATCGAACTCGGTTTGCCTTCATTTTCGAGAGAAACGCCTCCTCCCCCCGAAGCGAGTTTGTGTTTTTCATTCGGCATGCTCTGACTGCGATATTTGGCGTTTAAACGGGGAATTGTCTCCGCGTTTGCCTTTTAGCGTTTTGGAGAGTAATTTGAGCCGAGGCCACTTTTACTCTTGCTAAAGTAAGCGTTAGTATACAAGTTGTGATGTCAACCGAAGGCCCTTGCTATTCGTTGGAGTGGGCATTTTTTGTGTATGAAAAAGTAATCTGAGCCGAAGCCCCTTTTGCTCCTTAGAGTAAGCGTTTTTGCGTATGAAAAAGTAATCTGAGCCAAAGCCCCTTTTACTCCTTAGAGTAAGCGATTTAGATCTGAATTGGCCTTACCTTTGGTAGGGTCATTTCAGTTCTATTTGGTTTATCGAATACCAGCGACTTGGTCGAAGCCAATCGCTTTCGAGGCAACTTGTTTGGGGAATGACTCGTTTATATATTTTTCACGAGTTATAATTAGCACCGCCTCATTAAAAACCTCACCCCTTGGTAAGGGTTTCCCTGTGAGGAAAAGAGTACGGGCCTTTTTGTAAGAAAAAAGGAAATCTACTCTATCAATTGACTTCGTTTATAGACTACGAAGCCAATTGTTACATGATTCTCACAGGTAGTACCTTCGCAGGCTGTCCGCATTCCATGAATGTGGCAGCTCATTGCCTTCTCCATCCTCCAGGTGAAATGATTCTGGTCTGTTACTCTTGACGACTAGGAATGGGCCTTCCCATTTGTTCTGTAATTTTCCCAAAGGCATACTCGGGTTCTTCCTTAGCACCCAATCGCCTATCTTGATGTCTTTCCTTACCACTTTCATGTCACGCCATTTTCTGGTTTCTTCCTGGTACTTGGAAATGTTCTTTGCTGCTTGCAGCCTGTAGATTTCTGTAAGGTCTTTATCTATAGCTTCGCTATCTTTTGGTGCTTCCTGCTGAGTGCGAAGCCCCTTATGAAGGATCTCTTCGGGACACATTGCATCTTCGCCATATAATAGCTTGAATGGTGTGAACTGAGTTGCTCTTGATGTGGTGGTGTTATGCGCCCAGATTACCATCGGCATTTCTTCTACCCACTTCCTTTTTTTCTTGCAATTTGCAAGGCATTTCCTGACGGCTGTGAAGATGATGCCATTAGCTCTCTCAACTGCGCCAATGGACTGCGGGTGATATACTGATGCGAATCTTGCCTTCGTCCCTATGGACATGCAGTACTGCCTGAATTCGTCGCAGTCAAACTGCTTCCCATTATCTACTGTAATTTCCCTTGGGACTCCAAATCTGCAAATGATTTGCTGCCAGAAGAATTTGATAACTGTCTTCGCCGTGATATTTGCTAGTGGTCTTGCCTCAATCCACTTGGTGAAATATTCCACTACGACTATTGCGTACTTGGGGTTTCCTTGGGCTGTTGGAAGAGGGCCCACCAGATCGATGCCCCATCTCTGCAATGGCCAAGTTGGAGTTATCAGCTCCTCAATCCACTTGGTGAAATATTCCACTGCAACTATTGCGTACTTGAGGTTTCCTTGGGCCGTTGGAAGAGGACCCACCAGATCGATGCCCCATCTCTGCAATGGCCAGGTTGGAGTTATCAGCTGTGACGGTTCCGAAGGTGATTTTTTTGGTTGCCGCACATTTTTGACATTTGTCGCAAGTTTTGACTGTATTTGTTGCATCATTGATGATTGAAGGCCAATAAAACCCTTGTCTCATTGCCTTTCCCACAATTGCCCTCGCTCCAAAGTGAGCTCCACATAGACCACTGTGTATCTCTTGAATTATCTCTCTTCCTTCGCTAATGGAAACACAGCGAAGATAAGGGGCCACGACTCCTTTCTTGTATAGGACGTTGTCAATGATTTGATATGACCTTGCCCTCTGCTGCATGGTTTTGAGATCTTCTTCATCAATTGGTTCATAGTATCCTTTGAGGTATGCCATTATAGATGATCTCCAATCCTCTGAGTTTATTGCATTGATCAGACTTGGCTGCTCATCGAGTTCCTTGATCGAAGGCGTTGTCAGTGTTTGGAAAAAGACGTCGGGTGGTAACTTGTCCCCCTTTGCTGCTGCTTTAGCCAGTGCGTCGGCTTCTTCATTCTTTGCCCTCGGAATGTATTCGATTGTGAAGCCTTCGAATTTTTTCTCCATTGCTCGGACTGTGGTCAGGTATTTGATCAGCTCAGGCTGCTTTGCAAGACTCTCTTTTTCGATGTGGTCTGCCACCACCTTCGAGTCTGTTTTCACAATGAAGCGCTGCGCCCCCAGCGCCTTCGCTTTCCTGAGCCCCAATAGCACGGCTTCATATTCAGCAACGTTGTTCGTACTTCTGTCGCTGTTTTTGCAGAACTCCAGGTTCGCTGCATATCTCATTTTCACGCCCGAAGGCGATTGTACAATCGCTGCGATGCCAGCTCCCTTATCTCCCCAAGTGCCATCACTGTGTACTAGCCAGCTTTCTTCTCTGGTCACATTTTGTGCCGAAGGTGATGTCCATTCTGCAATGAAATCAGCCAGGACTTGAGATTTGATAGTTGTCCTCCGCTCGAAATCCATGACGTATTCTGACAGCTCTGCAGCCCACTTACGTATTCTTACTGAGGCCTCTTTGTTACTTAGTAGCTCTTTTAGTGGTTGATCTGTCAGCACTTTAATATTGTGCCCCTCAAAATAATGCCTTAGCTTTCTGGATGCCATCACCACTGCATAAATCATTTTCTCAATCTCAGTATAGAACAGCTTCGACCCAGCCAGTGCCTCAGAAACATAGTAGACTGGTTGCTGTATAATTCTTCCTTCGACCATCTTCTCCGCAATGAGTGCAGCACTGACCGCTGATTGCGAAGCTGCAATGTATAATAGTAAGGGTGCCTTCGAGTCAGGTATTGTTAGCTTCGTGAGCTGCATCAGATATTGCCTTAGCTCATGGAATGCCTTGGATTGCTCCTCTCCCCATTCAAACTTTGATGCGTTTCTGAGAGTTGCGAAGAAGGGTAAACTGCGCTCAGCTGCCTTAGCAATAAATCTATTAAGTGCTGCGATTCTGCCAGAGAGTTTCTGCACGTCTCTAATGCATTTTGGCTCTTCCATGTTGAGGATTGTATTGATCTTATCTGGATTGGCTTCGATCTCGTTGGCTGACACCAGACAGCCGAGTATCTTTCCTCTGGTCACTCCGAAGACACATTTCTCCGGGTTGAGCTTGAGACCCGCTTGTCTCATTCGAGCGAAGGCAACTGCCAAGTCTGATACATGATCTTGTCTATTGATGCTTTTGATCAAGATGTCATCAACATATGCAAGTATAGTTTTGAATAGTTCTTCTTTGAATACGGTGCTGGACATGCGGCAGAAAGTGGTACCAGCATTTCGAAGCCCCTCTGGCATTTTGATGAAGCAAAATGTACCAAGCGGAGTGATGAAGCTGGTTTTTTCTTCGTCTTCTTTTTTCATCCAGATCTGATGATAACCAGAGAAGCAATCGAGGAGAGACATCATCTCACTTGCAGCAGCCTGATCAATGATCTTGTCAATTCTTGGGAGTGGGAAATCATCTTTGGGACATGCTTTGTTGAGATCGGTGAAGTCAATGCACATTCTCCACTTGCCATTTTTCTTTTTTACGGGCACAGTGTTTGCTAGCCACTTGGGATATTCGACTTCGCGTATAACGTTCGCATCGAGCAGCCTTTGCACTTCGGCCTTGACTGCGCTCACTTTTTCTTCGGACATTTTCCTTAGTTTCTGCTTCTTCGGCCTCATATCAGGGCTGATTGATAGTTTGTGCTCAACTATGCTTCTGTCAACTCCTGGCAAATCTTTGCTTGACCATGCGAAGACATCTTTGTTATTTCTCAAGAACTCAATGAGTCTTTCTTCTTCGTCTGGCTCAAGATCTGAGCCGATGATGACTTTTCTATCGAAGACGGGCTCTGCAAGGCGGGTGGGCCCCTGGCTACGAGGATGCTGAATACGACGAGATTGAAGCCGAATCCTCCTCGTTTGCCGATCAAGTGCTGTCCGCCGCCCTGAAGGATCTTGGGCTAGAGTAGACATGAAGAATTTTGTTATGTAATGAACAAAACTCCAATCATTGCTACTCAGAAAAGCTCATGTTTTATCTGTTGTTTGTCATTTTCGTTTTCTTCCGAATGCCTTTGGGGGTCGTGGGTCGAGATGGAAAGGCATGGAGTCCTGCCCGTCAGACTCTATTCCGTAGCCGCTGGGGCGTAGGAACTCGGGAGGTTGGGCACTCGGATTCGCAGCCCCCGAGTGGTTTCGGAAGATTCGAACGATGACAAGCAGCAGATCGAAAATGCTGAAAGCAACAACTAGTCGAGGCGGTTCCTTTATTGCTTCTCGGGAAAAAGACGTCGGCCCGAGGGCTTGGACTTTGCCCGCAAGTTAGCGCCGTAGCCGCAGGGGCGTGAGCACTCGAAACTTGGACAAGCGTGGTCGCGAAGCCCTTTGAGCTGACGTTCCTTTCTCGCAAGCGCCAAAGTATACCGCTTGATCGCGCGCGAGAGCGATCATTTGTCGGGTTTTTGCGAAAAAACGGAGGGGCACCGGGCCCCGGGTGGAGCCCCCGAGCGGTGGGCGATCCTGCATAGGGAAGGGGTCGCCCGCCGCTTAGCCTTGGGAACTCGCAGGGTATATTTCGATCGTATGCGAATAGAGTACTCGGAATAGTACAGTACTTTGACTATTATCGTGAATTGAAAAGTACAGGTACTTTTAAGGGTAAAGTGACGTAGCTGTGCAAGCCCGCAGAGGAGTGTGAGGCTCTTCGGGAGAGGCGGGGACTCGCCGGGTGAGGTGTGGACTTCTCGGGCTCGTCCTCGGCCTTGTTTTGTCGTGGCGAGATCTCTTTCAGGCCTTGTTTCGTGACCTGG
>CM014277.1:45294589-45334020 GCA_004135705.1 Alloteropsis semialata | reverse complement strand
AAGGCTGAAGGGCAAACATGACTTGCCAAAGAGGGTCATTCACGAAAACAAAAGATCCAAAAGTAACACACATGACACGAGAATAGGGGACCGGAAAACATAATGGAGCTTCCTTTGGTACTAGATGCTAGGTTAAAATGGATGTTCTGATTCTTGTCTCTTGTGCAGTTGGTGCGAATTCCATCTGAAGGGTAATTGTATCCTTTGTGTTTTGTCTTAGAGCATCTCCAGCAGTCTCTCATTCCCCAATCTAACTATCATATTGGGAGAGTTATTGAAAAAATAATACTCCAGCAAATCCCCTTTGTCTTTCCCTTTTTCCAATAATTATTGGGACAAACCAATAATCCACCCAACTCTCCCCAAATAGAGGGGGAGTTGTGACTCTCCCAATACGGTAGTTAGATTAGGACAAGGTTATTGGGGAACTGCAAAAACAATTCTCTCAATAATCATGAAATAGATATTGGGACATGCCCATTAGATGACTATTGGGAAATATTTATTGGGGACTGCTGGAGATGCTCTTACGCCCGCGCAATATAATTGGTCCCAAATGTTAGTACAAATTCCTAGGGATTCAGAAAAGTTACGTTTTGATGGTTTGGAGTCTGGATGAACTACGATCTGGGCCCTAGATCTCAAACCCATTTTCAGGAGCATCTCCAGCGTTAAAACCTCTCCTGTTCGTCCACTCACCCTGCACGATGATAGTTGCGACTCCTACCTGCTAAAGGATTGCCGTTACCAAGAACTCGATGTGATATGAAAAAGATGAGGTGAAACGCATACAAAGGGTTGGACAAAATTTCACGCAATCCGGCCTGTTGCAAGTTCGATAGTTGACCTCAACGAGGATGACACTGATTGGCATCGAGGAAGGATAACCGTTAGTTAATTATTCTTTTTTTTGACCGGAACCGGCAGGGGAGGCCTCTACCTTTTTATTTAATATATATAAAGGAATGTATGTACAGGTTACAAGGTCTCAGACCCAAAATAAAAAAGAGGGAAAATCATAAGAGACTACTCAGCCAATTGTCTATTTTCATACTCACATCTGGTTTAGCCCTAAGGGAGACCAGCCTCATCTCTTGTTCAAAGTGTGAACGCCAGCGAGCAAAAGATAAATGTCCACCATCAAAAATGATACTGTTTCTATGACACCAAATGGACCAGGAAGCAACAATAACCACTTCTCGAAAAATAACTGATCCAAATAACCGTCTAGACTTCAGGAACATGTCATAAGGAGGTAGAGAAATGTCCCAATGGACGTCCAGGAAGATCCAACATGCTTGACTGAATGGGCAGTTAAAGAACAAGTGATCAATGTCTTCCTCCAGACCTTCGACACAGAGTACACAGTTATAGCAAGGCAAATGCATTGTTTTCCTTCTCAAAAGATTCCTGGTGTTGAGCCTGTCCTTCAAGAGGAGCCAGAAGAAAAATTTGTGCTTGTTTTGAGCTCTAGATTTCCACATCCAAGCAAAGAGAGGGGATGCAGGTATACTGCCATGCAAATAGGAGTAGGCTTTCTTGCTTGTGAATACATTAGAACCCCAAATGTAAGACCAGTCATCCTTCTGATCAGAGCTCAAGTTCAGTTGCTGAAGAAGAGCATTCAGTTCATCCAGTTGTTGAGATGCCTGCAGAGACAAGGGCTGCCAGGAAAGAGAATCATTGCTGTCCCTTGCAAATTTCTGAAGTGATATATTTGATTTATGAGCAAAGGAATATAGCTGAGAAAATTTCCACTTAAGCACATACTGACACCACAAGTCATCCCAGAACAGAACAGAGTCCCCTTTGTGAGCAGTGCAAGTGGCTATCATCAAAAAATGTGGGGCTAGGGACATGATATCTCTCCACCAAAAAGAACCCACATTCTTCCTAGCATGGGGAGGTGCACCATTTTTATACAGGCATGACCAAGTTAATTGAACCCAAGGCAGATTCAGTTTGTTGTAGAATTTATGCAGATATTTCAGGAGGAGAGCTGTGTTTTGGGTTCTCAGATTAATGATTCCAAGGCCACCTTCCTTTTTGCTACGACAGGCATCAGTCCAAGCTACTAAATGACCACCTCTTTTGTTGATGTCACCACCAGACCAAAGACAACTCTTTCTATACTTATCCACCTGTTCCAAGAATTCAACCGGGAGCTTCAAGGAACAGAGATAGAAAGTGGGCATGGAGGTATAGACAGAGTTCACTAAAATGAGTCTCCCTGCATAGGACAGCATTCTAGAGATGCCCATCAGATGTCTTTCCATTCTGGTTAGAATAGGCATAAGATCAGAGACATGAGGTCTGGTAGTACCCAAAGGCAGACCCAGGTAGGTGAATGGCATGTTTCCAACTTGACAGCCAAGAGCAGCAGCCAACTCATTTGCTTTTGAATCATCCACATTAATGGGTACCAAGAAGGACTTACTATAGTTCACCTTTAAACCAGTGGAGCCTGAAAACTCAGCTAGAATGCTTTTAAGATGAAGGAGCTGAGCATCATCAGCTGGCAGTACTAGGAGGGTATCATCGGCATACTGCACAATAGGAAAATCTCCTCCAAAATCAGGGCCAAGGGGATGCATCAAAAAACCATCAGCTGAAGCTTTATTAATCACAGATTGTAGGAGTTCGGCACCCAGAACAAACAGCAATGGGGAAAGAGGGTCTCCCTATCTGACACCTCTTTTACATTGGAAAGAATTCCCAGGCACACCATTAAGCAAAACAGCAGAAGAACCAGAGCAAAGAATAGCTTTTATCCAAGCAACCCATCTGATAGGGAACCCCTTATGTTTAAGCACCTCTAAGATGACCTCATGTTCAATCTTATCAAAAGCTTTTTCGAAGTCAAGCTTCAGAATTACAATCTCTCTCCTAGACTTGTGACAGATGAATAAGAACTGATAGGCCCAAGCTAAGCAATCCTGAATTGTTCTCCCTTTAATAAAACCATATTGATTTGTGTGAACTACCTCAAGGATCACCTTCTGAAGACGGTTGGCAAGAAGCTTAGTTAGAAATTTCAGAGAGTGGTTCAGCAGGGAAATAGGCCTAAAGTCATTTACAGATTCAGGGCTGTCCTTCTTTGGGATTAAAGTGATAAGAGACCCATTGATGCTAGAGATGTCCAGGTCACCTAGAGCAAAATCATTACAGAGCCTGACAAAATCATCCTTAACAATATTCCAACATTTCTTAATAAAGCGACCATTAAAGCCATCCGGCCCAAGGGCGTGATCAGCGGGCATATCCTTGAGCACAGCATTGATTTCATCCATTGTGAAGGGGACATCCAGGTCAGACAGATCATGGATTTCCAAAAGAGAACTCAAATCATAAGAAATCCCATTGAATTCAGATACACCAAGACGATCCTTATAAGCATTCCATAAGACCCCAGCCATCAGTGTATGATCAGACACACAAGATCCATCAGATAGTTTCAGACTATTAATATATCTCTTCCTGTAAGAATAGGTGGCCATAGCTTGGAAGAGCCCAGTATTTTCATCACCAAATTTGACCCACCGAACTGTATTTCTTTGCTTCCAGTATATTCTTTTGGCTTCAAGAAGATTAGCAAGGTGCTTTTTGACACTGATTCTGAAGCATTTTTCCACATGATTGAGGGGTCTCTGATCTTCCAGGCCATCTAACATAGCAATCATATAATTGCAGTTGTTGATGAGTCTGGACAGCTTAGACAAATCTTTACTCCATTTCTTCAGACCATATCTGACCTGCTTAAATTTTGCATTAAGAGTCTTAGCCGCATTAGCAAAATAGGGAGAAGTATTCCAATGAAGGTCCACCACATCCAAAAAATCACTGAAATCTGCCCAATAATTCTCAAACCTAAAAAGATTAGATTTGGGAATAGAAGTACCAATTTTGATCACATAAGGGCAATGATCTGACACAGGCCTGCTCAAAGTGTGGACAGAAGTATCAGGAAAGCTAAGGGTCCAAAGAGCAGATGTGAACACCCAATCAAGCTTTTCCAGAAGAGGATCATCCTGCATATTACTCCAAGTGAAATTTCGGCCATGGAAAGGGATATCCACAAGATCATGCATTTGAATAATGTCATTGAAGACCATCATATCTTGAAAACTGCCCCCAGGTTTATTCCTATTATCAGGGGATCTAATGTGATTAAAATCACCAGCAAGGATCCAGTTATCATGCTCAGAGGAGTCCAAATTATATAACCAATAGGTAAAAGCAGCTTTTTGAACAGCATGAGAGGGACCATAAATATTGGACAGCAGGAAACTGAAGTCTGAAATACAGGAGGAGAATTTGACAGTGACAGTGAAAGAATTCACAATCTCCAAAGAGCCAGAGAAAAGGCTGGCATTCCAGACCACTAAAAGCCCACCAGAAGCTCCATCAGAGGGAGAAAAGAGAAACTGATTAAGGTGTCTTGGACAGAATTTTTTCAGGTAGGCTGAATCAAAAGAAGATCTCTTGGTCTCTTGTAGACAAACTATGGAAGCTGAGCTTTCTTTGATCTTATCACGCAGGGCATCCCATTTGGCTTGAGAATTGATGCCTCTAACATTCCACACAAGGATGTTGATATTTCTATTAGCTGGATTCATGATAAACAAACCATGGAGAAGAGAGACTTGCAAAAGGCAAAGCCAGTGCAAGATGAGAGCCAGCAGGGTATAAAAGAAAGGAGCAGAACAGCACAAACAGCAAGCCAACATAACCAGAATCCAACTTAAGCATTAACCAACTGACAATCCAGAGGTTTACCAAATTATCACACCAGAGAGTAACAACCCCAACACACCAGACCAAGGGCACCAGGATTACATCAAGGTCAAACACAAAAGAGTACCACGATACAGAGCAAAAGGGTACTCCCAGAGTGCAAGCTACAAGGAGCAATACTAAACTAATCATCAAGTTCTTCTAGGGTAGCAGCAGATGCAACGCCAGGAGGCATCTTCAGGAAATTGACTGCAATACCCTCAACGACCTCCAAAGTCAAGTGAGGCGCAGGATCAGAAGCAGGGTTAGCAGACGAGCCCGAGTAAACAGAAGCAAACGCTGAGGCGGCAATCTGGCTCTACTTGTTCTTGAAGCCATCCAGGTCCTTGTTGAGGCGCTTGCTACGCCTGCAGAAGATGTCGTCCAGAGGTTCATGCAGGATACGGGCCCTCCTCTTGCCCAGAGTGACTTTTGGAAGTGGTCCAGTGATCTCCTCAACTTCACTGTCCGAGTCATCAGAATAGGGAACAAGAGGGCGTCTTGGGCCAATGAAGGAAGAATCCTCACCCTAATCAACACAGATTGAGGCCAAATAGGGAACAAGAGGGCGTCTTGGGCCAATGAAGGAAGAATCCTCACCCTAATCAACACAGATTGAGGCCAAAAACATTTGATCATTGACATTAGCCACATAGGTGGGCACAGGAGTATCTAAGTCAAGATCAATAAGGGATAAAAAGGCAGAGATGTGTTGAGGGATAGAACTGGAGACAAAAGAGAGGCTGACAGAAAAATTCACCTGAGGAATCTGAGATGGCTTCCAAACAGCAGGGGCAAGGATCTCCAAAGGTGTAGGCTGTACAACCAAAGGCACCAGATCATGACCTGCAAGAGCAGGCTGAGGAGTCCACTGCTCTTGATCCTGTTCCACTTGGTCCTGTTCCACTTGAATTCCAAGATCAACCAAACCGTCAGCAGCATTCAACGGGACAGATCGCACAGGATTATCATCAGAGCCAGAGCCAAGGCTAGCATCCACCTCATTATCACCAGCATCATTCTGGGTTCACGCATCTAAAAAATCATGGACATTAATTTGTGCACTTTTTTAAAGGTAAAAGAGAGCTTTTTTTTATTAACTAAGAGGAAATAAGGTAATAGTCATTGTTGACAAGCCTACATTAGTTTGTGCTAATCGAGCTAATTCATTTGCAACTCTGTTACACTATCTTCTTACCTGGAATGGTTTCTAGTTGTTTAGCAACCGAGTTTGTTCTAAAGCGTACCAATGCAAAATCGGATATAGACATTATTAGTACCGGCTCAAAATAAATCTGGTATGAATGTAAAATCAGACTTTGGACCAAAACCCTTTTCTCGGTAGTGTTCCACATCAACGAAACTTAAGTGTAACTTGTCCTCCTTCGTTCCTCTGCATCGCCCGGGCAAAAATCTGAGCAACAATATAATTCGAGGATCACCATCTTTGTGACCATCATTGCGCAGTGAATCGAATACCCTCCACACATTATTGTGCTACATCTATATATCGAAGTGTTACTATGTTCGGATGCCTGAGGACAAAAAATTGTCCCAAGGAATCTTGCATGCATGAAGTACTAAATGAAGTCTATTTACAAAACCTTTTCAGAGATGAGTGCAACTTTGCGTGACGAATCTAACGAGCCTAATTAATCCATGATTGGCTACAGTAATGCTACAGTAATCATCTCAAATCATGCGGTCAAAGGCCTCATTAGATTCGTCTCGCGAATTTGCCAGGGGGTTGTGGAAGTAGTTTTGTAAACTGACTTTATTTAATACCCCTAATTAGTGGTCAAAGTAGGGTGCAAAAAATTTGTCCCCCCATCTGAACACGGCCTATGAAAGTACTGAGCAACCAGAGCATGGTCACTCTAGCTAGTAGCTACATCTATGAAAGTATCAAAGCAAACATATGCAAGTGGGTAGATCACGTACTTGCCGATCGGATCGGTGCCAGGTGTCGGCCAACCTGGGTGCCGGCGGCCGGCCCCCCGTTGCGTCGTGCTCGTCTTTGAGTATCCGGCTACATCAGTACATGAGAGTGTCATTCAGGTACTCAGGTCCGTCCAACTCCTGCGCACTGCCGCCAAAGCCCTCGCTTCAACAGTCACCATCCAATCCCCATCCTTTGATTCCTTGTCTGTTGTTACTGGATCTCATCGCCCTTGCCATCTTCGGTTCTTGGCCGGCTTGGGCACTAGGCTGCGAGACGCAATCTTCTTGATCTGAACCTTAAGATGCTGCACGACTAGGAACAATTTGGTTCAAACCCATTTTAGAAGAATTTGGTTTTGCAAACTAAGCATAGTTTAGTTGAGTAGGTTTGAGTGTCGCATTTGTCTGGATTTATTTCAGGATTTTACTAGCACTATTCTTTTAGAGGTAAGCACGTACCCATCGATAGTGAGACGTCTGTGGTGATTTCGTCAATCTCAAGATCGAACACAGCCGGTCTAATCTCTCGGAGGTGCTCATACAGATAGGGTTTACATACATGTATTTATAGGGGTGAGCGTGCGTGTGTGAGCATTTGTACTGCTCCTTCGCCAAAAAAAAGAATTTTGTTTAAACCCATTTTGATTATTTTTTTGAACGAACCCATTTTGATTATTCACAGAACAGATTAAAAGGTTGCACTAATTAGAAGAATTTGGTCAAACCCATTTTGATGATTCACAGAAGAAAAATTGTTACGAGCTTCTTGACTAAACTGTCTAATTCGTACTATAGAAAGTCTAAATTATTCTCCTCTAGTATGACCAAAGTCAGAATAGCCCCATAAACTACGTTTTGGTTCATTGTATGCCGTAAATGTCATTTTGTCCAATTTATCCTCTAATAAAATTTGTCTTTTTTCCACACATAAGGAGTACTAAGTTTTTTTAGGGTGATAGTGGACATCATACCATACGTTAGAAAAATATATCATGAATTATTCATTATTATTTTGATTTGGTAGAACATTTAATAATAAATGAATCCTTGAAATACAAATTATTTGAAAAATTAGTGATGAAAAATCATAATATATTTTTTTAACATGTGTTGTAGTGTCCATTACCACCCTTCAAAATTTTACATTAAGGCTCAACTTATGTATGGAGAACCAAAAATGACAAACTTTATCAAATTATATAATTTAAGGGTTAAACTGAACCAAACAATTTAAGGGTTATTTCGACTTTGATCATACTTGATGGGGAGTAATTTTGACTTTTTTCTTTATTTTTACTCCAGCTTGTAAATCAGAGTCCCGCCAACCAAATGAGAGCCAATTGTTGACGGCTGTTAAGTAAATGTATGAAATGCAAACATCAACATTAGAAGTAGGAGTTATTATTAACAAGTTTCATAAGTGTTTGTAAATATTTGTATACAGGTCACTTATCTATGGAAATGAAGTGGAAATGCACCAAAGAGGCTAAACTAGCATAACTCCAGCCAACCAGAGGCTGCCACATAGGCTTCTCACGGATCCATGGCCCCATAAGAGCAAAGAAATACACTTCTAGACCAATCACATACAAGCACACGGATTGAAGGGCCCACATCAGGGGTAAAACACCGAGAAACACCTGAGGCACCCCTGTACCCAAGTGAGGACCCACCTGCCAGCCTCTCGTCCAAAGGCGGTTGAGAGTGGGGCCCACGAGGGTCGGCCGAACCGCCCTCGGCTCCCCTCGTCTCCAGCTTCCATGTGTCCAGTCTAAAGGCGGTTATGAAATATTCCCTGGAATGTACACTTGAGTTACCGACCTCTACAGCCTATAAATAGTAGAGGAGGGGGTCCAAATGAGACACACACTCTCCATTCACTTCATTCATCTCTCAAGCTTCACTCCACTCACCTCCAAGCCTCTTCACTCCTCCAAGGGGAAAGCCTTATGGTGTAGTTCAGATTAGAGTAGGGGTAGAGAGTAAAGAGAGAGAGAAGGATGCTTCTTCGTTCTTATCAAGTAAGTGCTAAGTAAGTGTCTTCGATCTTCTATGATTTAGTATCGTAAGTAGAAGTAAGTTCATTCTCTCACTCGCATGTTCGTCGCTTCATATTTATATGGAGTGTTGTGGTGTGACTATATGCCGAAAAGTGTAGTCGAATCGCAGTAGTAATCAGTGGCGTAGACTTGGTGCCTGAGTCATAGATTACACTTTGTTTGCGCATCTTAACCCACGGTTTAGTAGGGGTAGGCCGCAGGTGGTGACAGCCCTGTTGGACCCTTTGAGATCCCCCACATTCGGTTAAGTCGTAGAGCCGTTGGCCGGAGACGCTTGAGGTTTAGGGGTAAGCCGGTGCCCGAAGCGAGTGAAAAACAAGAGATCAACCCATATTTCTTGTGTTGTTCATAGGATATCCTCTCTAGATCTCATCTTGGTTAGTAGTCCTTGGATTTCTAGTGTGAGTAATGTGTGCACACGTTCCTTTTGATTCGATACCCTTAAAATACTCTTCTTTAGAAAAGGTTATAGCAGTATCCGTACGCTTGCGAATTTATTCGTGAACGCTAAATACCCGTCGGTCGCTTCGGCGTCGTTGCTCTTTTGAGTCGACGCTATGTGCCAACACCAATGCAAGGTTCTCTCGGTTTCATGAACGGTATTGGTTTGGTTTTGATACGAGTTAGAAACTGGCACATAAAAAAGTATTACATGTTCATCGTTCCCTGTTTGGACGGTTTGGCTCAATTCTTCATCCATCTAAAACAGGATGAAGATCTGCAAAATAGTTCATCAAAAGGAAGGCATTAGGTGATTCGATTGCAGTAGAAATACACGTGTTTGCAAGAATTTGCATGTAGCTCAAAAGATATCACAAGGCATGGCCAAGTCCTTTGCAGGGAATTCACTAGAAAAAATTGAGATTCTGGAAATGTCAAATGCATGTTTCCAATAGAGCATTTCAGCCATTTTTCTGCATCTCTCACTTCACAAACTGGTTGCCACTTGGGACCAAGATATTAGCCCTGGTTGGTTTATGGCCCCAATGGTCCTGCACATATCCATCATAATTTCAGGTAAGAAAAGAATGCAAAATAATAACAGCAGCAGCAAAGCAGAGTAGTAGTAGTAGTAGACAGCCAAAGAAATAGAAATTAAATACATACAAATCACAGTTGTAGCTGCACGCACGCAAACTCCCAAAAGGAAAGATATGAAAGGTAGCATTACCAGGTGAACAGAGTACGGAAAATGACACAGCATTCAGCACCATCATTTTCTTGAGTTCCATGGACGGCTGCACCAGGCACCATCCATCATCGAAATTTACCCATGGGATTACCTCTGATCTCGGTCTCGGATTTGCCGGGTCGGCCCTTGCAGTCACTCTTAAGGCGCATAAACACAGAAGGCATGGTGTACACACCTCGCTTACAGAAAATCAACGAGTCCACGAGCTCACAGTCAACATCAAATGCTTTGTCATAGACTCCGCCAAAAGATTACAGATCAGTCCTCAAACTGAATGGTGAACTGCGCGAGCCCGCTTGGATGCGTCTGTAGTGCAACAAAGGAACCCACCTCTTGCACCTGCCATTTTGAAGAAACGACAATGGATGTTGATGGTACTTATATCACAAAAATAAGAACAAGAACCATACTACTCAAAATTTGCACAATATTTATTTTTTTAGAAACAAGGTCTCCCTGCTTTATTTTCACGAAACAAAGCACAAGTCTACAACAAGATCTAATAGATCTTGTCAGTTTCAGCTGGAACTAGGATTATGGTATTTGCCAGGACAGAGATGCTGGCTACTTTCCTGAATTTCCCAGAGTCCACTTGGAGCACAAGCAGCCAGCTCGACGTGCACGGTCCAACTTCTGAAACGAAATTTGACATTCTTGGCAGTGTATCCTTCACCAGATCTTGCTCATGGATTGTGGAAAAGGCCAAAATCCGAAAAGGAGAGTAGCAGAAGCCGCCCAGGTGACTGCCTCAATATCAGCACTATTATATTACAGCTTTAGACAAAGTCTTGAAAAATAAGGCCCAGATGCTGTACCTCACGTCATAGCGGTCACTGCGACGTGGAAATTCTCAATAGAGGTGTCAGTGCGCTAAGTCCCTTTCTGTCAGTCGATGCGGTCCTTGTAATGCTCAGCTGCTGTCCAAACAAGAACGAATCCAAATTGAAATTTGAGCTCATAACCTGAAATGACAACAACAAAGCTGAGTTACCAGAACGCCAATATGGGAAACTAATGTGGGCAGGAGGTTGACTTTTGCAATGGTCGGAAACAGTAAAGAAAATTCACTCTGGACATGGTTTCGAAAAATAATTTGTTAAGCCAGACTATGTAGACGGTTTAATCAGAAACCTGGATTGACTATATTGAAGATTAATTTATTTTATCAGCAATCAAGACACTGCAAATCTGAAGCTCCTCTTGGCCCAGAAAATAATGTACTTAATCTACTGTAAAAATACCCTTAGTATTATTTCCATATCCGTTTCCTTTTCTGACTATATAAACTCTCTGCAGGTGTATCGTGTACACACAAGAACAAGATAAGTGAATGAGGCTAGATGAATCATCACAATATCCTCTATTTGTAATTCTTTTAGTGCATCCTGTTGTGCCCATGTGTCTTCCTTTTTTCCAAGAATTTTGGGTTTTTGACATAAATCTGTTACTAGGTGTTATTATCACATACACGTCAGTAACCAGCAGCTAAATACTTAATGATGCTTCCAGGTGTGCTTGCATGCTATGGTTACAGTAATACGGTGGCAGCTTAACATTTCAAGGGCTGGATTCAAAGCTTGTTTAACTGGGCGAGAGAACTAACACAGATAACCCACAAAGAAGGGGTCCAAAGTCCAAACTAGAAATGTAACATTTTCTGAAGAGCTTGTAACGGTAATATATTGGCTGCAGGTCATCAGCAACAGAAGAGAAAGAAGGTTTCCAACTTCACTGTTCACTAGTTGAAACCTGACATTAATCCGTGTATACTAGAATGACCTATCAACAAAGATAGAAGTAGGGTACTAGATTATAGTGGCCACACCTGTAGCTTAAGATCTGTTGTCACTTTTTCTGATTAAACTGTCCATACTGAAATCCCAGGTGCACCATCACCAAGACATGGGCTCAACCTAAAAAATTGGATATAGAATCCCCATCATGGATTGACGGATTTAGTATCCATATCTTTGAAGAAGCGCAAATCTTGAATCGTTTAATGGGCTTCCCAATAATGGTTTGATGGATTTCAGCCAACACCTATTGATCTATGCAAAATAATTTTGCGTGAGCCCTTTTATTAGTTATAGGCGCAATAATCAGTGTTATATTTTTACTTTGAAATGTGTAGCTGCTACTAGAACCATCGTTATGCACCATGCAGTTCTTGGCCAGGACCATTAGTCTATTACCAGCTGCAGCATGACCTCAGTCCTCAGCTGAGTTTGTGTGTTTTTTTTTTCAGCAACATGCAGGACTGCAGGAGAGCTACATATCTTTGTATTAAGAAGAAAAAAGGGCAAGAACCCTTACAACACGCGCCATCATATTGTCCCCAAGTAGGAAAGTTACATTTTTCACTTTTCTTCAGTTCATATTGCATCGTGCATTATGTTATGCAGGAAAAAAGGGTACTACTAAAGAGCCATAAAGCATCAAATGGATCTTCTAACTTGGTAATTAAGATTAACTACAATCTTACACAGATTAAAATGCAAATATTTCCTGTAAGGGACTGCAGCAAGTAGATAAAAAAAGGCAGGCCCTAAGCAACTTGATATTTAAAAAAAACAGTAACTGCCCTTAGTAAAAATCATGGAAGTTCACATCAAAGAATCTCTAGGCAAAGCATATATTAGCTGTCCCTATTATCTTCTTTTTGGAGGCTCATATAGCCTTACAGTAAAGCTGAGGACTCGAGGTTCATTGCTCATGCAGCTCCAGAAATCATTAGAGATAATGGGGAACATCATAAAGTATATGCACACACTCCCTTGACAAATCATCTTGAGGTAAAAAGGAACTCTGGTCAATAATCATCGTACAGCACAGCGAATTAGTACAAACCTCATTGGCTCTTCTGTCATTTCTCTCTGCTCTAATGGGAGAAAGTTGCTTCTCTTTTGCATAAGTGTAGAATAATTACAAGTATGGTCTATGGACCTAAAAAAGAAAGCCCCTTAGAGTTGAAGTGGGTCATGATATGCCCTAGCTCTTTATGCACACAAACCTAATCAACTAATGGTTTTCAGTTCTCTTTATGTTAAAGGTCCTTGATGAGGATTCACTTCCACTAATAGAAAGGTCTGGGTAACTATGGTCTGTATTGCTCATCCTCTTCCGCCACCACGTTACATTGTAAGAATAAACAGCAGAAGAATCCAGCGAAAGAACAAGTAGAACTATAAAAAAATGATCTACTTTGGCATACAATGTTACCATGACCTACCTGTGAATTACACTACAAAAACATCCAAATCACTGCGTAAACAAGAATACCATAACCTGACAGCGAGCAAGATCAGTATTTACCTTTATTTACAGCACCGGAAGATCAAATCCTCAGGAGCCTTCACCAACAAGTGATTCGTGGGGCCACGGTCGCTGGTTCGCAGCACTCCCACGTGTGAAGCTGAAAGGGAAAGAACCAGCTCCACCATGGTCAGGACTCAGGACCACCAGCAAAAGGAGATGCTAGGTGTAAATGGACATCCTTTTCCTCTCAAAGAGCTAGTTAGCCTTGCTATCTTATTAGTAGGTTGTAGCTGTGGTGGTTGAGATGGGCATTACAAGAATGTTAACATGCAAGCTAGCAATTGGAAGAAGAAAAATTATATGCAAGTAGTGGGGCCATTGTGCTGTGATCAGACTGATCTGCCTAGATAGGTATGATCTTGTGGTGACTCATCCACTCAGAGACAAGGAAAATATGAATTTATGTCGTTAGAGAAACAGTGATGCAATATAAACCACAAGATCCACAACTAAAATCTGGATTCAGTGTTCAGCAAAACTATACCAATGGCAGAAAAGACATTTACTTGGTGATTCACACCCACACAGACCATGTTTGGTTCTACAGGGGCTTTGTTGTGAAAAGCATAGACAGCGCAATATTCAGAGAAGATAAGACTTGGTTTCTTAGAAGCAACAACGGAGGTGAGCAGCCTTGATTCTTTCTTCTCTTCGGTTGAGCACCTAAGTTTGCCACACATTTTTGCCTAAGGTTTAATAAAATTGACCACCAAACCTTAGGCAAGAAATTTCAGTCTATGCCATGTGGGCCAAGTGACTAAAAAGTTAGGCAGACTAAGTTGCGGCACGAACCAAACATCAACTAAGAAAACTATGGCTGCCTAAAGTGAGTCATGGCAACCTTAGTTGCGAACCCAACATGCCAGAAATCATTTCCATAGAACTAGCGTAAATCATCTGTTCCAGCTTTGAAACAAATAACCTTAAACCAACCAGCTTTGACAACCTCGCAACCATTCAACAACTTACTAGACAAGTTTCTCTAAAAAATAACCGAGGCATTGCTCATGACAAGCACATGAATTATAATTCTATAAAATGAATGCAAGTGTGGTATAGAGGCTACTAGGATGTTTGGAGACAAGGCATTCACACATAAAACAATTTGCCATCAGCGAAAGATACAACAGAGCACTGAAAAGAGCTAAAGAAAATAAAGTTAGCGAAGGGGCTCACGGCCCAGTGGCAAAGGCCACTGGCCGGAGTGCTCCCTCCAGGGTTCGAACCTTGGGTGCCCCACCTGCACCTTAGGGGTCTCCCTTGGGGTATTTCTCTCAAAAAGAAATAAAGTGCAACGGTACTAAAAGACGATTTGACCTTACAAAGAAAATTTATATAAAAATGTAAGTACTCTCAAAGATTTTCCAACCAACCAACCTCAATGTAGCCTAAGAATCTGCCAATCGTATTCCACTTAGGTTATATAAAGGTGGGTCATAATAACCTTTGCACTGTTCTATCACAGCTTAAACAAGCCATAACATCTTGCCCTGCAGGCAGACAACATAGGCTTGAATGGATCACTGTAGCTTATATATGAAGGTGGCTGATTAGAAACTCTGTACTAATACATCCTGAGAAACCAATGTTGAATAACAAATACTATACTCAAATTTTGATAATATCCTGAAATCTGGACCAGATACAATCGGAAATGCTTCATCCACAGCTCAGCCCTAGAGCACAAACACAAGCACCAAGACGAAAGATCATCCACTCACCCTAACCTCAGCCTACGAGTGGCAGCGTGGCCATTTCCCAGCAGTGGGTAGGGAACCGGGCCCTCCACTGATGTCAATCCAGAAGTGAATTGTCCCCAATATATTGTGAAAAGTAGGTTTCTAGTTAATAATTGGTGCAAGTCACCAATAACAATTGAATCAGATTTTGTATGCTAACTGTTATTGTTCAGACAACCTATAGTAAATCACTTGATGTATCAGCTGTAACCATCACCACTATCTTGCGTATCCATCTCCGACCAACCAATTCATGACATTTTTTAGTTCATCCAGCATTCAATATGTCGTATGAAATAAATAAAGTTATCACTCCTCTGATAAAGTACTTTTTATAAATTAACTCCATAAAACTCTCACTGCTGAACTCAGAACTGTATCTGTGCTCTGTGTTTTAGTTCAAATAGGATGGAATAAATAGCAAGACCATGAAACTCCACCCTCAGAGAACAGGGTATATGATCAGTCATCACAACCAATTACACGAGACAGAAAGATACAAAATATATACTATCATGTAACTTGTAAGTTTCATAATTTTCTACTTCAATCTATTTCATATAGTAATCGTATCAACCAGACAACCTATTTTACCCATGCAAGCAAAATGTGCTTGGCAGTACAATTTAATAGGAAGTATCAATTTGTCACTTGAACTGCAGCCATCTTAGATACGATTATTTAAACAAGGAGGAAAAGACTATACAAATTTTACCATCCTTATTAAATAAAAAATAGATAGCAAATGTAATATCTCTATGGAATCTCATACAGAAAATCAGAAATACATATTAGATTAGGAATAATGGAAGTTTGCAGCTCCACATGGGCGGTGCACTGATTACATGAGCAATACTACCAACAAAGAATGATGAACCTATTGAATCAACATGTAAATATCATACATGAAAAAAGCTACTACTAAATGATAACACTAAACCTTTCGGGGGAAATTTGGTAAAAAATGATGCGACCATGGCACATATTTCCAACTAAAAGAAAAAAATACTAATGCATTTTTATTCAAATTGTGATTATATAGTATGGCAGCTTTTCAACAACTGAACTGGAAGATCAAAATGGACCATCAACATCCAGCTTCAGCATATGACCAAGATTATATTCATAAATCAAGGAACAAAATTCTGCGCAGCCAGAGCTTAAAGTTATAAGATTAGACATCAGTATATTTAGTACAACAGTGACAAGATGTACAGAGCCATAAATGCAAGTGAAACTGTTGGCAACCACTTTTTACTCAGGAATGCAAGTTGCAAAAGGGCATGTTGTGATTTCATTAATGACAAGTCATTTCAATTTAGACATACACATTCACATTATTTCTATTCGTGCAAAATTAGATATAACATGGAGGAAGAATGAAAAACAAGTACTTGGTTGACTTACATTAGTTGAGCGCCACAACCTGTCAAATTATAAACAGCATCAGAACTCTTGTGGAATATAGAAACTATAGCTAATGTACTTGGTTGACATACATAAGTTCTACAAAACTGTAGGATCAGGTGTAGGATCAGGTGACATACATAAGTTGTACATAACTGTAGGTAACATTTAGGAAGGTTAATTGCTAACAAGATTTTGGTCAAGACATTTGCTGATCATTGCAAATTGTCAAAATCGTTACAAAAATCAGAATTATCTAGTCTTGTGATCTGACAGTTCCTTGCATAATGCATGTAATGACATTCAGATGTCACCACGGCTCAACTACCAGAGGTAACTTGAACTAATATCATAAATGTAGAGTTTCAAGCCTGGCCCAACTTGGCCATGTCTGGAACAGTGGGCTGGCCACTTTAGTCATTAATGTTACTTTACCCAATGGACAATGTGAGCCCCCAATTTGTACCTAGCTGTGCAAGTTCATCTAAAGAAACAAATCAGCCCTTATTATATTCCTGATCACATTCATGTGAAAATTTAGATTAATACGAAGATAACAAATGACAAAAGAAAAATACCATGTTCTGCTATATTAAATGGTAAATGCCTTAGTCCCAGAAGTTAACAAATGACAGGGCCACAAAAAATCCCTACACGGAATACAAAAATTGATAAAACCATGACTGACCAATGTATGCAATAAATACTTGTGGCAGGTTTTACATGATTGCGTCAATAGCGAGGTTAACATTCAGAAATTAAAGAAAAGGGAAGATTACACACCTTCAATGAGCAAACAATGCTAACACAAATGTCTTGAGTTTTATTTGGTTTGATGAAATTGTGCAGTTATATGTGAAGAAATAACATAAATGCCATCAATTCTTACAGACAATATCTACCAAATTTAATTTCAATTCATTTTGTTATCAAATACTGTTGGTGATATGCATATAGGAATTATATCACTAGGTGATCGGCAAAGAATCACACCTATGCAAAGAGCATGCAATGCATTTCCATATGAACATTCTCAACTGAAGAACCGTCCCTACATATGTTCTGCACAATTGTTAACATCGACTGGCATATTAACCCAAAAAAACACCATATAATCGTCAACATAGAAATAGAAAACTCACAATCAACAACGACAAATCACAGCAAGAGATGCAAATTGTTTTCTCAACACGTTTCAGGTTGATCATTTAGGTGCAGAGTAGGGGCATAGTAGGGCCAAGCATTACATGAACTCAATTGAGAGTACTTAGACCTGGGTAATTTACCGCCGAACCTGTCTTAGCAAACACATCAAAGACCAAACTCACTGAAAGCAAATGAATCTAAGTTGAGTACTTGACACAAGTCTGCCACAAATGAACAAGTAAATAATCATGCATATTACATTTTTATGTTATCCAATTACAGAACATAAAATAAAACAAAGTCAATTATTGGTTACTAACCAACCAAGGTCCAGCGTGAAATGTCAACTTCCCATTAAACTTGTGGGCTTGACATTATAAATCCACAAAAGATGGCCTAGAAATTACAGTAACACTTCAAGTACCAGTTTCATTTGGTGAACAAATTTCAATGGAACCTCTTCTTTTTCTGGCAAAGAATGGGTTCTATCATGCAGACTACAGAAAATTATTCTTGATGATGAACACAGCTGACACAGTACACTGCAAGCATCAAATTGTATCACTTATACCTTTCAGTCACACAACAAAGCCAGCATCATTGGTTCATAGATATAGATCCCTAGGCAACCAGGTCTATTGATGCAATACTTTTTAACATCATATATGATTCATGATGGTAACTACAATACTAATGCATTAGGCAAAACCCATTGCTCTTATTAGTAGCCATTTCAATACATTTCAGACCACTTTTAAAAGACAGCATTGATCTAAGAGGCTACGATGCAAAACTCACTACTCTTAATAGCTATTTCAACACCTTTCAGATCACTCTTCAAAGACAACATTGAGATTTGAGAGACATTATAGTTTGCATACCAAAATTAAGCATATCAAACTGGGTGTACCTAGACCACAGTAAAAGTGAAGCTACACAATGTTCTTTAAGTGCAAACAACACAATACATCATTATTCAAAGTACACAACTCAGATCTAGGATCATAAAGACAACAATAGTGAAATGGAAGCGAACCCACAAAGAGACATCACCCAGAGTAACTGACTGCTGATACCAATGAAGTCCTTCAAATGGTCCTCCTTGCCAGCTTGGTCCATTCAGTGTGGAACGAACCCGGACGGTCAATTCGCTCATAGGTGTGTGCCCCGAACAGGTCCCTCTGTGCTTGGATCAGATTTGCAGGCAACCGACTGGACCTGTAGGTATCAAAGTAGGAAAGGCTAGCAGTCATTCCTGGAGTGCTAATGCCAGCCTCCACTGCCCGTGCCACAACCCATCTCCACGCATTCTGTCGCTGCACCATCTCCCTTGCAAACTCCCTGTCAACAATCAAATTGGCCAGCTCTGGGTTCCTGTCATAAGCCTTCTTGATCCTATCAAGAAACCTCGCACGGATAATGCACCCACCCTTCCAGATCCTGGCAAGCTCTGCAAGGTTAAGGTTCCATCCCTTCTCCACGCTTTTGGCACGTATCAGATTCATGCCCTGCGCATAGCTGCAAATCTTGGACCCATAAAGCGCCTGCCGCACCCTATCCACCAGCACCTTCTTATCAACACTGATTTTCTCCAACAACCCAGCCGGCATCCCCTCTTCCTCTAGCACCCCAGCAGCTGCCACCCGCTCATCCTTCAACCCTGACAAGTACCTCCCATCCAGCGACGCAGCAATGGTGGGTGCAGCCACCGCTAACTCCGCCGCCTGCTGGACCGTCCATTTCCCAGTCCCCTTCATCCCAGTCTTGTCAAGAATCTTGTCAACCAGTGCCCCACCACTCCCATCCAGCGGGTCAGCCACAGTGAAAATGTCCGCGGTAATCTCAACCAAGAAGCTCTCGAGCTCACCCTTGTTCCACTCCGCAAACACATCAGCAATCTCCGAATTCGACAGGCCCCCTACCCTGCGGAGCACGTCATAGGCCTCGGCGATGAGCTGCATATCGCCGTACTCGATCCCGTTGTGCACCATCTTGACGAAGTTGCCAGCTCCGCCGGGGCCCACGAAGGTGACGCAAGCCCCGTCCTCCGTCTGAGCCGCGGCCTTCTCGAGGATGTCCCTGATGTTGTTGTAGGCGTCGACGTGGCCCCCCGGCATGAGCGAGGGCCCGTTCCGCGCCCCCTCCTCCCCGCCGGACACTCCCATCCCAAGGTACAGGATCCCGCGCGCGGCGGCCTGCTCGATGCGGCGCTCCGTGTTCTGGTACCATTCGTTGCCGCCGTCGACGATGGCGTCGCCGGGCTCGAGGTAGGGGGCGAGGGCGTCGATGGTGGCGTCGACGGCGGGGCCCGCCTGGACGAGGAGCACCACGGTGCGGGGCCGCGCGAGGGAGAGCACGAACCCGCGCGGGTCGCGGTGGCCGAGGACCGGGAGCGCGCCCTCGTCGCGCGCGCGGGCGAGCGTGGAGTCCACCTTGGCGGCGGTGCGGTTGTAGACGGAGATCGGGAACCCCTTCTCAGCGATGTTGAGCGCGAGGTTCTGGCCCATGGTGGCGAGGCCCGCGAGCCCGATGCGCGGCGGAGGGGCGTGGGCAGCGGCGGCCGCGGGGGTCGCCGGCGCTGGGGAGGCCATGGCGACGAGGGGCACGGGTCGGTGGGGGCGCGGCGGCGGCGGCGGCGGCGAGGTTGGTGTGGCGATGGGACGGAGGGGGAGATTGGGGGAAACGGCGGAGGAGGAGAGGAGGGGGTGTAGGGGATAGAAATATGCCTTGGGGTTTTGGATGAGGTCCCTAATTTTGTGGGTAATTCGAGAAATGGTGTTGGCCTAAAAAAACTTAAACTCATGGATTCCATTGTTTGTTAGACTTTGGTGGATTCATTTCGAATATTTTCTTGAACCGGTTAAACATGGATTGTACCTGAAATGGAGCAGTGCATTTAGATGTCAATTTAGCTTATTATCACATTTTTCTACCTGGACTATATGTCTATTTGACGGTTCACTATATTATATTTATCAAATCGAGTGTGGTAACAGCTGGCTAGGCATTTGGTTAGCTATAGGACCTTTTGGTTTCACCATTGTTTTATTCAAATCTTATATTGCTAACAATCTATTTTCTTTTGAACTTCTATTGCAATTACGGTAGACGCGGGACAGTATATAAAAATAAGGTAAACCCTAAGAACTAACTAGATCCTATATTTGTAACCGCAACTCATTACCTACATTGCATTGCGCTGAAACCATAGATCAACAGTGTCGGAGTTATCGTCCGGCAGTCCACCTGGGGGTATCCAGATGGCAGATTTGTAGGGCAAGGGCAATCGCGAGACTAGAGAGCTCGAGGTAACACAGGGACAAAGGGATTATACAGGTTCGAGCTACCCGGAGGTATAATACCCTACGTCATGTGCTCGGTGGTGTTGTATTGCTCTGCTCGGCGATGTTCCGGAGAACAGCGACGAGTTCTTGGTTACAATAGGGGATCCGGTGGCTTGTGATTGAATGATGAGGGATGAAGATGGGACGAGATGCCCTCTGGGGTCGTCCTAGGCCGCCTTATATAGGCCGACGACCTAGGGTTTACAAGTCGGTTATCTCTAATCATATCCGGCTCTAATTAGAAAACTAATCCGAGTCGGTTGTAACATAACCTCCGTGATCCTCGGGCGAGACCCGAGTACCTCGCCTCATGCCTTGCGAGCTAAGTCTTCATCAGTCTTGTCCGTCAAGCCCGGAGATCCTCGTACGCCGGCCTGGGCTCGGCCCACATCATTGTCAGACGTGGGCCCGGGCCGACTGTCTACCCGGTCGGTAGTGGGGCCAGAGGTACCCATATCCACAAGTCCCCGAGCAACGTGCAGGTGCGTGGTGGACTGCCGATGAAGAAACGAAGCCTCCGTAGTCGGCTGAAGTGTCTTGGTCGGCAGGCCAACACAAGGGTGGGCGGTGCTCAAAAAAGAACAAACCGTAGGTCATCGGGGATGACCCTGGGCACACCCGGGGGTAAAGCCCCGAGTGGCATAGTGCCGAGTTGTGGCCGAGTCGAACACCATGAGGAACTGCGCCACTTTGGGAAAGTGGCACATCCTGATTGGGCATATGGAGAGCAACACAAGGCATATGGAGTAGTCCCCGAACATTGGCCCGATTAGAAAAATCGAGCAAATGGTCCAAAAAAGGATTGAACACCAAGCGCCGAGGCAGACAGGCCGGCCAAAGGATAAGATCACCACGGGTGTCTGATGCACATCGTGACAACAATAGTAGCCATGTGGGCGTACAGAACACACCCGTGAGCGAAGGCTGTCGAAGACAGTAGGGGCGGACTGAGCGCCTCGGGGAGAAGGGCTGCACAGCGCAGAGCTCACGCGCTGAATAGTGCAACCGAGGTCACATGGGAATAGCTAGCACGGGGCTATAAGTAGGTGCAGAGGTTCGGGACCTTGCACTTATTGGAAGAAAAGCCGAGCGACCACTTAGTGGATATGTTGGGGACTTGTTGTTGGGTTCATCCTCCGGGGAAGATGTATGGGGACTTGAGAGCTTGGTGCTAGAAGAGTACTTGCGAAGATCTTGAGGTATTGATGAGCGTCTGCGTGCTTCCCCGTTGGCTTCCAGCATTGCCTTGGACCGAGGGCCTTATAGGGTGAAATGCTTTGTAGAACCAAGGGAAACCCGGAGGCATTCGCTCCTGGTCCTCAAGTGGGGTTAACTCGTCGTCGGTCGCCATGATGTTACAAAAGAGCTTGCGATGAGCTCATGTGGACGAATCTTGCTACGTATGCACCAATCTGCGCCACGGCGAGTGCCCTAAGCAGTCATCTTGACAGTTAATGCTTTTTATCTTTGTAATCGGCCCATGACCGGCTCTTCTTTATAATTGTATAGTTTGTTTGATGAATCCACCTTTGAGTCTTGGCTGTGCATGTTATTTCTGTTATCCTTGACCCGGGGGCCAATTTCGACAACGTAGGTTCAAAATTAGGTTCGCAGCGCCGGGTCCCCGAGCGTCGGGGCTGGCCGAGTCGCGGAAATCCGTTGAACGGAGTCAGAGCGTCGAGTCCTCGATCATAGGGGCTGGCCTAGTCGCGGAGACTCGTTGACCGGAGTAGAGCGCCGAGTCCCCGAGCGTCGGGGCTGGCTGAGTCGTGGAGACCCGTGGACCGGAGTCGTAGCGCCGAGTTCCCGAGCGTCGGGGCTGGCCGAGTCACAGAGACACGTTGACTACAGTCAGAGCACCGAGTTTCCGAGCGTCGGGGCTGACCGAGTCGCAGAGACCCGTTGTCCAGTGGCCGAGTCGTGAAGATCCGTTGACCGGAGTCAGAGCACCGAGTCCCCAAGCGTCGGGGCTGGCCGAGTCGTGAAGACCCATTGACTGGAGTCAGAGCGTCGAGTCCCTGAGCGTCGGGGCTGGCCGAGTCGTGAAGACCCATTGACCGAGTCAGAGCGCCGAGTCCCCGAGCGTCGGGGCTGGCCGAGTCCGGAGACCCATTGACCGGAGTCAAAGCGCCGAGTCCCCGAGCGTCGGGGCTGGCCGAGTCGCGGAGACCCATGGACCGGAGTCATAGCGTCGAGTCCCCGAGCGTCGGGGCTGGCCGAGTCCCTTAGGCAGAGAGTCGTTGGCCTGTGATTAACGGAATCGCTGCGGATTCCGTTCGTTAGTCACGGCACCGTTAGGGCGATTCGAATCGGCGGAAAGGGGATAAATCGGATCTGTTGCCGGCGGTTTTGTTACACTATCACTCTCAAATCCAAAGCCATCTCGTGCCTCCACCGACGCCTAGCACTGCCGTGAGTTCGATTCGACCGTAGCGCACTCGCTGTCGGGGGTAGACCACCAGGGGTACCCAGCAGGCGGATTGGCCCAACCAGCAAGGGGCGGCCCAATCCGAGTGCAACTGGGCTGGTTTGTCAGACTGGGTGGCCCACCAGTCGGGAGGCCCACCAGTCGGGCGAACCGGATGGGCGCGACGGCGCGCGCGGCAAGGAAGAAGACGGCGTATCCCGCAAGAAGCTCGGAGATCAAGATAAACTAGCCGGAATTATAGGGAAAGATATCTATAATCGTTATAGGATCGAATCCTTGTATTTCGGGTAGGTTACGATCTCTAGCCGACTTGTAACTCAAGGCAGCCGGACTATATAAGGCGCCTTGAGACCCCCCCTCTAGAACATCTACGACATCTTCAACCCACGATCATACACAACATCTTCGAAACCTAGGACAGAACCCAACTACGGAGATCCTTCAGGAACTTCATACACAGCAATACAATCACCCCCAACACAGGACGTAGAGTATTACGTCATCTCGACGGCCCGAACCTGTTCAATCCTTGCGTCTTGTGTTACCATCGTCTTGTGATCCTCGATCTGTCCCTCACAAATCAACCACGTAGGCTACCCTGTGTGGACTGCCGGGTCCATAAATCCGACAGTTGGCGCGCCAGGTAGGGGTTGATCGACGAGATCAATCTACAAGCTCGATGGCATCCACTTCCGCCGTCATCACGCCGGCATCCGTGAAGATTTCCATCGCTGAGGGGGCTATGTTCTTCTTCGGATCCATGGTCTTCACCGCCGGACCCGAGGGAGAGCTCTTCTACACCCGTGACGCCACCCCGGAGGAAACGGCGCCTCGACTTGACGCCACGCCAGACGGGATCGTCACCATCATCGCTCCGTCGCCAGCCATCGCCAACAACTCGGCAACTGCGACGGCCAGCGTCGTCCTCCCGCCATCCGGGGGGAACACGTCTCCTCTTGCACCGCCGACTGCTTCGTCCACTCCACCTCCGCCACGCTGGGCGCCGGAGACGCCCGAAGAGCGAAGGCGCCGATGGGCTGCACGCCAACGCCAGTTTAAGGCGGACATGGACCACGCCATTGCTTCCATCGGTGAATGCATCGAACTCACCGAATCCGCTCGTCAAAGCATCGCCTCGCCGACACGATTCCCCTGGGACTCGGGAACAGCGGGGCCGTCTACCAACAAGCACTCGGCGAACGCATGAACGCCGACTACTCTCCAGATGCGATCAGGGGGGTCGACCCCGTCGCGGCCGCCCAGATCGGATCTGCTCCGGACGTTGCGCCGACTCCGCCTGAACCAGAACCAACTCCGACTTTCCCGCAGGTGACACGTGTCCTCCCTCCGAATAAGAGGATCACGCCTGCCAAGCGGGAGACGTTCGTCTCCGACATATCCGCCGACGAGCCAACAGTCCAAGGCGAGGATCAAGCGCACCGCGACGCCAGGATCGGGCGCAACGGTGAGAAGCAACGACGCCGCGACGCGCGGCGAGAACGCCGGAACCCTAGGGTCACGCGTAACCTCCAAGACGATTTCATCCAAGAAATTGGCGGTGTGGGTGTTTACGCCACCCCGTCAGCTAACCTTGCCGCCGCGCACCAAGAGCTAGAAGGAATTCCGGAAACCCCGGAGCTCAACCGGATCAAGGTTAGGCTGACTGCAGCCGCAGGCATGATCAATGCCCACAGGGCCCCTTCTTCCTCGTCTCGCCACTCCAAGTCGGCCAGCCGCCGAGAAGCTGATCGCGACGTGGTCGAGCAGCCAGATCTCCGTGAACAACTCCGCAACCGCGATCTCCGAAGGAACCTTGACGACCGTCATCGGCGAAGGGACGAGGAAGAACTCCGACGGCGCGCCGAGTACAACCGTGAACACGGCCCCCCAGGGCTGGATCGCGACGCGCGCCAACGCCGAGAGCTTGAGGTCGCTGAGGCCGCACGCCGCCGAGAGTTCGACCGCAAGTACGGGCCTCCACTCGGACAAGACAGGCCGTCCCGGGCTAACACCCCGGAAGACTATTCCGCCGACTCAGGACACGCGGACGCCGGAAACCTCAACGACTGCGACGGCTTCCCGGCATTCACTGCCCGGGTAAGATCCATTAGAATGCCTGCTAACTTCAAACCTACAGGCATAGAGAAGTATGACGGGAAGGCGGACCCGACGATGTGGCTCCGGACTTACAGCATCGCCATCCGCGCGGTGAACGACGACCACGACTCTATGTGCGCCTACTTTCCCGTCGCCATGACCAAGGTAGGGCTGACCTGGCTTCACAGCCTCGAGCCCGGCTCCATCGACAGCTGGGGCACTCTCTGCGACAAGTTCAAAAGCTACTTCCAGGGGAGTTCCATCCGACCAGGCACCGCCTGGGACCTGGGCAAGGTGAAGCAGAACCGCGGGGAGAGCCTCCGCGACTACACCGACCGGTACATGGAGAACCGGAACCTAGTTCCCGGCTGCTCCGAGTCCGAGATCATCAGCTACTTCCTCGATGGCCTCGCCGACTCCGCCGTCTTCGAGCGCCTCTGCGAGGACATGCCAAAGACCTCCGGCGAGTTCTTTGGCCGGGTAAACAAGATGGCCAACGCCAAGGAGGCCGTCCGTCTCCACTACGGCAAGAAAAGCACTCGGGACGATGATCGTCCCCCTCGCCGAGAAGACCGCCCGAAGAAGGAGGACACACGCCGCTCCCGCCCTGAACCAAGCAGGAGGGATGACCGAAAGCGCTCAAGAGACTTCACCGTCGCCGCCATGGACCGTAGCGGCCCTCGCCCGCGGTCCAACTTCAGCGCTGACTTCGAGAAGATGCTCCAAGGACCCTGCCCCATCCACAAGCAGTCCAAACATCGCATGATTGACTGCATGGGGCTCGCCGAGGCCTACAAGAAGAAGGAGGGGAAGCTGCCGCCGCAAGACGACGACAAAGGCGACAAGGGAAAAGGGGCTCCCGCGAACCCTGCTTTCCCAAATGTCGACAGGCAGGTGAACTTCATCCTCGGAGGACCGCCGCCCGTAGATGACAAGCGCCGGGAGAAAGTACGTGATCGGGAGATATTCTCCTGCTACTCATCGCCGATCCAACCACTCCGCTGGTCCGAGCAGCCAATCACCTTCTCCAGGGAGGACCACTGGTTCCAGGTCTCCGACGTGGGCAAGTACCCGCTGGTACTCGGCCCGATCGTGCACAACGCTCGCCTCACCTAAGTACTTATCGACGGTGGGAGCGGGCTCAACATCATCTTCGCCAAGACGCTGAGGGACATGGGCATCGGCCTTGATGCCCTGACTCCTTCTCTCCACCCGTTCTACGGGCTGATCCCGGGGAAGGGCTCCAAACCACTCGGGCAGATTGCTCTGCCCGTCACCTTCGGCGATCAAGACAACTTCAGGACCGAGTACCTCAACTTTCCAGGTCGCCGACTTCACCACCGCCTACCACGCCATATTGGGGAGACCAGCGCTCGCCAAGTTCATGGCGATCCCCAACTACACGTATCTGCTGATGAAGATGCCAGCACCAAACGGCGTCCTCTCCATCCGCAGCGACGTCCACACCTCCAAGAAATGCGACAAAGAAGGGCTCCACCTCTGCACCGGCGTCGAACGCAGCGTGCTGCAGATGGAGGTGGTCCACGAGGCAAGAACCTTCCAAGGAGACCGGGCTCCATCCCCGAGTCCTCCAAGCGAAGAGCCGCACCGACCACAATGCAGCCGGCTGAAGAAGTGCACGCCATATCACTTGGGCTCTCCGACTCCTCCAAAACCGCCCTGATCGGATCAGGGCTCGACCCCAAATAGGAAAGCGCGCTCGTCACCTTCCTCCGGAACAACGCCGATATATTTGCATGGACTCCATCAGATATGCCGGGTGTTCCAAGGGAGGTGGTCGAGCACTCCTTGAAGGTTGACGCGAACGCCAAGCCAGTTCGCCAAAAGCTCCCACGCTCGGGGGCTGGCGCCGTAACAAAGTCAGTGTGCCTCTAGGGCTCGATTGGCCCCGAACCACTCGGGAGCCAACACTGCAAACCCAGTGGTGTGCCGCTAAGGCTCGAACAGCTCCCACGCTCGGGGGCTGGCGCCACGATCAAGTCAGTGTGCCTCTCGGGCTCGATTGGCCTCGAACCACTCGGGAGCCAACACTGCAAACTCAGTGGTGTGCCGCTAAGGCTCGAACAGCTCCCACGCTCGGGGGCTGGCGCCACGATCAAGCCAGTGTGCCTCTCGGGCTCGATTGGCCCCGAACCACTCGGGAGCCAACACTGCAAACTCTAGTGGTGCGCCGCTAAGGCTCGAACAGCTCCCACGCTCGGGGGCTGGCGCCACGATTAAGTCAGTGTGCCTCTCGGGCTCGATTGGCCCCGAACCACTCGGGAGCCAACACTGCAAACCCAGTGGTGTGCCGCTAAGGCTCGAACAGCTCCCACGCTCGGGGGCTGGCGCCGTAACAAAGCCAGTGTGCCCCTCGGGCTCGATTGGCCCCGAACCACTCGGGAGCCAACACTGCAAACCCAGTGGCGTGCCGCTAAGGCTCGAACAGCTCCCACGCTCGGGGGCTGGCGCCGCGATTAAGTCAGTGTGCCTCTCGGGCTTGATTGGCTCCGAACCACTCGGAGGCCAACACTGCAGAACTGAAGGCGTACCGCTAAGGTTCGACCAGCACTCGGACTCGGGGGCTGGCGCCATATCAAAGGCAGCATGCCATTCGGGCTCGATCAGCCCCGAAACGCTCAGGAACTGACGCTGCGAATAAATTGCGACAGACGGTGCAACCCTTTTGCAGGAAGTACAGTTACAATGGAGCCGGACTTGCGCCGGTTACAAACATCAAACACATCAACCGCCAAGATGGCGGCCTGGGGCACTCGTCCCTACGCCTAGTGCTACATCCGGAGCAAGCTCGTTTCACCTGAGCTCCTCGCAAGCTCTCTTGTAGCACCACTGCAGCCGTTGACGGGACGGCACCGGTGGAGGGTTGATAGCGAATGCCTTCGGCTATCCCTCGCTCTACAAAGCATTTCACCCCACATGGCCCTCGTCACATGGGAATGCGGGGGTGAACGGGACAGCACTCAGACGCTGATCATCGCCTCAGGTTCTTCGCAAGCACTCTTCTAGCACCATACCATGATGACTCCACAAACTCTCCCCGGTGGATGAACCCAACAATAAGCCTCCGGCATGTTGACTGCAAAGATCCTATATCTATTCGCTCTTGGGTAGCAGCTCAGGCTCCCCGACGGGTATTTATAGCCCCTGGTCACCGGAGGACGAGAGATTTCCTCCACGATGACGAGCACGGACTCCGCGCCACACGTCTTCCCTCCAGCCTGAAGTACATAGGTCATACTTACCGCCTTTGGCTCCACTCTACCATGGGAGCGTCCTGTGCGATCACGGGAACACTGTTCCTGACGTCGTATTTCAAAAGCAACACTTCTCCGCCTGCCTCCTCTTTGGCATATCTGACAAAGAAGGAATCCTCCGGGACTCGAACCCTTCGCTAAGATAAGTATCAATCGAATAACTTCGTCAATTCCGCGAGCTTTAACACAAGTCGCTAAAGTACTCGGGAGCACACGCCTTAATCCGTGAAACCTCGACTCTTCTGTACGCCTACGCTCCTACGCGTGCACGCGGCCCAGCTCCCTGCGCTATGGACTACGGCTATCAGGGATCAGGTGCATAAACGTAACAGGCTAACTCCCCGGGGAAATTAAAAGACTTAAAAGCAGGAAGCGGAGTTCATTAATATTTATATCACCGAATGCCCTCTCCTCTCGAATTTCTACTTTGTTGCAGGGTATGGGAGACCACTCGGCGTGCTCGGCCCTCACGCTCGGGGGCTGGCGCCGGGACGACCACTCGGCGTGCTCGGCCCTCACGCTCGGGGGCTGGCGCCGGGACGACCACTCGGCGTGCTCGGCCCTCACGCTCGGGGGCTGGCGCCGGGACGACCACTCGGCGTGCTCGGCCCTCACGCTCGGGGGCTGGCGCCGGGACGACCACTCGGCGTGCTCGGCCCTCACGCTCGGGGGCTGGCGCCGGGACGACCACTCGGCGTGCTCGGCCCTCACGCTCGGGGGCTGGCGCCGGGACGACCACTCGGCGTGCTCGGCCCTCACGCTCGGGGGCTGGCGCCGGGACGACCACTCGGCGTGCTCGGCCCTCACGCTCGGGGGCTGGCGCCGGGACGACTACTCGGCGTGCCTCGGCCCTCACGCTCGGGGCTGGCGCCGGGACGACACTCGGCGTGCTTCGGCCCTCACGCTCGGGGGCTGGGCGCTGGGGCGACTACTCGGCGTGCCTCGGACAGCTCGACCCGGCCCTCACGCTCGGGGGCTGGGCGCCGAAATTAACGTCGGATGATCTAGCCAGATGCTCCTTGACTAACCCTTGGACCGATTCCTACGGAATCGCTTCAAGGCTCGGGGGCTACGGCCAACGGACGCACCTCGCGGCGCATCCGTTGATTGTCTGATGACCTCAGAAGAAGACTACTAACCCTTGGACCGATTCCTTCGGAATCGCTTCAAGGCTCGGGGGCTACGGCCAACGGACGCACCTCGCGGCGCATCCGTTGGGAAACGGCTCTTTTCTCTCCAGTATCACGCGGTTTCGCTTCCAACTGCAGCAGGCTCGACGCTCATCGGGCAGCACGACCTCGCCGACTTGTCCCTCAACCACGTACTACTCGGGGGCTTGTCGGGGGTAGACCCCCAGGGGTACCCAGCAGGCGGATTGGCCCAACCAGCAAGGGGCGGCCCAATCCGAGTGCAACTGGGCTGGTTTGTCAGACTGGGTGGCCCACCAGTCGGGAGGCCCACCAGTCGGGCGAACCGGATGGGCGCGACGGCGCGCGCGGCAAGGAAGAAGACGGCGTATCCCGCAAGAAGCTCGGAGATCAAGATAAACTAGCCGGAATTATAGGAAAGATATCTGTAATCGTTATAGGATCGTATCCTTGTATTTCGGGTAGGTTACGATCTCTAGCCGACTTGTAACTCAAGGCAGCCGGACTATATAAGGCGCCTTGAGACCCCCCTCCAGAACACACCACGATCATACACAACATCTACGAAACCTAGGACAGAACCCAACTACGGAGATCCTTCAGGAACTTCATACACAGCAATACAATCACCCCCAATACAGGACGTAGGGTATTACGTCATCTCGACGGCCCGAACCTGTTCAATCCTTGCGTCTTGTGTTACCATCGTCTTGTGATCCTCGATCTGTCCCTCATCAAATCAACCACGTAGGCTACCCTGTGTGGACTGCCGGGTCCAAACATCCGACACTCGCCATCGGCGGGATTCCTCCACCACCACCACCTCGACGCAACCTTTGTCGCAACCGCGCATTGGGAACAGAAATGGCGGACCCAAGGGCTTTGTTGAAGGTGCCGGCGTCGGGGGAGGAGGTGCCACTGCCGACGAGGACGGCGGATGCGGGAGTCTCTGCGGGTTTCGAAGATGCTGATGCGGGGAATATGGCGGCGTCTCCCGCGGGCCAATCGGGGGTCGCGGGGGATGCCGTCACCGGCGAGGGTGGCGCCACTGCAACGCCGGCAACCGCCGCTGGGACGGATGCCACCTCCACCGATGTCGAAGAGTGGGCCGGAGTTGAGGGCGAAGTGTCGGTTCAGGAGCCTTCCTGGGGCCAATCCTCCAAGACAGAGGAGAAGCTACAGGACATGGTGTGGCGCGGCGTGCAGGGTCCAAAGGAGCAGCTTCTGTGGCGGCCCCCCGGGGACGACGCGCGGCCATGGGAGCGCTCGGAGACGGAGATGGTAGTCTTCACATCCTTCTTTGAGCATGGTTTCGGGTTGCCGACGGGGGATTTCTTCTGGGGTCTGCTTCATTACTACGGTATTGAGCTCACCCATCTAAATCCCACCTGCATTCTTGTAATTTCTGTCTTCATCCACCTCTGTGAGGCCTTCCTGGGAGTCCCGCCGCATTTCGGGTTATGGCGGCTGTTGTACCGCATGAAGATCATTGGGGAGGATGCTGGTAAGGGCCCGGCTCGGATTACTGGTGGAGTAGGGTTCTCTTTGAGACCCGGCATGTCCAGAAGGTACTTCGTGTTGGACATGAATGACTCCAACAAGGGGTGGAGATCAGATTGGTTCTATGTCGTGAACCATCCCCAGCTCTGCCGGCCCGGACTGGCCATCGGCCGACGAAGATCACGAACTGGGAGTCGGCTCCCGAGGGCAAGGATATGCAGGAGGCTGAAGAGCTGCTGCAGTTGATAACCGAAGCCAAGAAGGGCGGGCTGACTGCAGCGGCTATCATGATATCCTTCGTCCATTGGTTAATGCAGCCCATCAAGGATCGGCAGCACCCAGGGTATGAGTTCTCTGGCACCAGTGACCCAACACGGGAGCAGAACCGGTCTGTTTTTGTTCCTGAGACATTGGAGAGGGTCTCAGGTTTTATACGGAGAGAAATCTTCAACCAGGGGGCGCCTATACCTTTTTCGTTGCACAATCCGCCGCCGCCGGTAGTGCTCCTTTCCCCTGCAACTTTGTGTGGTTTAGAGTCGAATAATGCCTTTTTGCCGAGTTCTGATTTGCTTTGATGGTTGCTTTACAGGAACGCACGTTGAAGTACTTCTGCCCAGCCCCATTGCCTAAGGGCACTGTCCAGCTGGAGAAGCTGATGTCGGCGGAGGAGGCGTCCCGGATGCCTCGCGTAGTAGACGAGGGGCAAGCCGAGTGGGAGGCCGGTGATGTTATCCCGGCTCCCGTGGAGGAGTTAGACGGCAACCAAGCAGCCCAAGTGGCTAGTGTTGGTGCTGGGAGGCAGAGGCGCATAGCAATGCGCAAGGTGCTGAAGTCGACGAGGACGACTGACGGGGGCTCATCGCCGAAGCAACTGCTCAAGCTGGGGTAGGCTGCACGGGCCGAGTCCGAGTCGAAGCGGAAGAGGAAGCTGATACCCTTGGCGAGCGAGGCCGAAGAGGAGGCCGAAGGATCCCCCTCGAGCCCGGACTTGGGGGAGTAGCCCCGGACCGACGCTGGTGGTCAGGGGACCCTGTACGTGCAGCCGCCGGAACAGCCGGAGTCGGTGCCAGCGCTCAGTTCGACGCCGCCCATGCTTCTGCAAAGGGTCACATTCAAGCACCCTCGGAAGAGCGGGTAAGTTGCTTAAAATGCTTTGATTGTTGCCTGGATTGTTGTATTTATGCTGTGCCCGCTTTGGATGCGGGCTCGGGAGTCATGGAGGTGGGGCTGGCCTGGTGCCGCTCCCAGGGTTGGGTGACAAGGCAGCACTCGTTCAGCCATCTGTCACGGCAACGGGGCCTGGTATAGGCGTCGAGAAGGGCCTGCCGGAGCAGAGGCCGGGTAGCCCCTTGGCCGAGGGCCAGGCGCGGCCACCAAGTCCACCGTAGATCCCGTTGGGTACCAGTCCTCCAACCGCCGACAAGCAGGTGGGACTGCCCGAGGGCGGTGGCGTAGATGGGAGTCAGGCAAAGTGACTGGGGCAGAGGATCCGGGCAATCGCCCTCTCCCGCTCGAAGACGATGATGACCATCTGGTTGGGAAGCAGCTGAGCGCCGGGACTGGCACTACTATGACGCCCAGGATTGAAGCCGTCATGACCGGGCCCGGAGCCGGCCGAGTCCGTAGATGCTGACTCCGGAGCGTGCTCTAGAGCTGGACATCACCGACCACGAGAGCGAGCTGCGGAAGCTACAGAACGTGGCTGGCATTCTGGATCGCGTCGTCAAGGTATGACATCTCAAGCTTTATGAGTGTCGTTGTTCTTGCAGCGACTGACCGCTTACCGTCTTTGAGCAGGGTTTCAAAGCTCGGTCTGTGAAAGACCTTCGCTTCAAGCAGCAGGCCCTCGAGAACTCCCAGACCTTGGCCAAGATTCGGGAGGAGCGAGTCTGGGAGGCCAACGAGGCCAAGGAGTACCAAATGAGGAAAGAGCGCGAGATGGCCGACATCGTCAAGCTCAACGAGGAGCTGATGAACGATGTGAAGATCCTGTTGGAGGGTAGGTCCCTGCGATGCGCCTGGGTGATTGTCAATCTGAGTGGCTTGCACTGATGATGGTTCCTTGCAGAGGCGGAGAAGAAGGAGAAGGTTCTCCAGGGGAAGGTGGACAAGCTGGCCGGAGCCAAGCGTGAGCTCGAGACGGAGGTCGATGCGCTGAAAGAAGCCAACAAGCACCTCAAGGCCGAGTTCGAGCGCTTGGTGGAAGCCAACCAATGCTTAAAGACGAGCACGACCTGGCCCTACATGGTAAGTGCCGCCTGTTGTGTCGTCTGTCGTTCTTGTTGGCCTGTATGCTTAGGAACTCCCTTTTGCAGGCGTCCGATCCGAGCTCCTGGAGCTACGGCAAGCGGCTGAGTTCAACGCCAATTCGTTGATCCCCGCCGAGTCGGGCCCGGGGGCCTTGACGCTGGTTCAGCGGCTCCGGGCCGGGCCTACGTGCGTGGCGCAACTGGTGCAGGAGACCGCAGTCGGCTGCGGTAGTCGGATTCTAGCATTGATCCGAGCGCACTTCCCGTCGCTTGAGCTTGCTCCAATCGGCGATGGCCTTCCCGATGGGGTCTCCGACGAGCAGTTCGACGACCTGGTGGATGAGTGCACGCCGCTGGCGGAGGTTGTAGCGAAGGAGCTTGGCCTGTAATATAAGAGTTGTAAATGTAAACAGTACTTATAATATAAGTAGTTCAAAGTTCGTTTTGTTGGAGTATTGAGCATTATATTAGCTAAATGAATTGTGAACCCTTTTTCCTGCCGACTCGGGCTTTGCGTCGCCCAATCGGCCACTGCCTTATGCCGTTTAAGCGCCCTATTATCCTGCTAACCACTGCTCACGGAGAGGATGGCTTACCACTCAGTGACACTTAGCTGGAAGGCTTACTCGCTGGTGGCGCACGAGTTGAGCGCAGAGCTCAGGGTTTCACAGTTGGAGACTCGGACCGACCAGGCTAGCTCGGCTGTCGCCGGGGGGAACATAGGGTCGGGCAAGGACTTCGGAAGTCAGAGTCGGCCGGGACTCTCCCTTGTGATCGTGGTGAGTTTGTTTGGGTCGGGCCCAGTCCCCGAGCATCAGCTTGGATGTCGGTTAAAAAGTTAATGGAGGGCCTTATGAGCCAGGGTCATCGGCGAGAAGAAAAAACTTTATTATTAATATCAAAGGAAGAGTACATAGCTTTGAAGGCATCTACGGGTAGAACTTTGTGAGGTACTGTATGTTCCACACGTTCGGGACTGGGTCACCATTGGCCCACTGGAGGCTGTATGTTCCTGGAGAGATGACTTCCTTGACGATGAAGAGCCCTTCCCAAGGGGCCGATAACTTGTGTTTGTCCTTGGAGGACATGACTCGGCGCAGGACCAAGTCAACGTTGAGGGATCGTTCCCGGATGTTCTTGTCGTGATACCGTCGAACTTGCTGTTCATGTCTGGCGTGCCGAACTAATGCAGCAAGTCGGTGTTCTTCCAGGCTGTCAATGTCGACCTGCCGACCTATGTCTGCTTCTCCTTCCTCGTAATGCTAGATGCGCGGGGCACCATAGGCTAGGTCGGCTAGGAGGACGGCTTCGGAGCCATACACCAAGAGAAATGGAGTGTATCCTGTTGCTCGGCTCTTCTGCGTCCGCAGGCCCTATATGACATGGGGTACTTTCTTGGCCCACTGGCCGGCATGCTTATTGAGGTCGTCGTACATGGCCTTTTTGAGTGAGTCTTGGACCATGTCGTTGGCTCGCTCAACCTGGCCGTTGCACCTGGGGTGTGCCGAGGACGAGTAGTAGACGTCGATGCAGTTGTCTTGGTAGAAATCCTAGAACTCATGCCCTATGAACTCGGATTCCAGGTCGGTGACGATGCAGTTTGGGATGCCGAACCGGTGGGTGAGCTCCTCGAAGAACTTCGCAGCTGTAACTGACTTGGTGTCGGTTACGACCTTGTATTCAATCCACTTGGTGAATTTGTCGACTGCCACCAGGAGATGCTTGAATCCGCCAGGGGCATTTTTGAATGGCCCGACGTTGTCGAGTCCCCATACCGCGAATGGCCAAGACGGGGGGATCGTTCTGAGCGCCTGAGCCTGCAGGTGCTTTTGCTTCTGGAAGAATTGGCAGCCGGTGCAGTGGCGCACTAGGTCTTTTGCGTCGGACAGGGCCGTTGGCCAGTAGAACCCTGCTCTATAAGCCTTGCCGACTAGGGTCCCGACGGCTGCATAGTTGCTACATGTGCCCGAGTGGATTTCCTGTAGGAGGCTGATGCCTTCGTCGCGGAGGACACACTTCATGAGTATGCCTGTGGAGGCGGCCTTCCTGTATAGAGCGTCGCCAATGAGGACGTAATTTATCGAGCGCCGAGTCAGCATTCCGCTCTTGGCGGCGGTCCCTGACCAAGTCAGTTTCTCCATCCTGAGTTGTAGAGTCCTCAGAGACGAAGACTTCATGCCCCGGAGGCGTGGCGTAGCTTGAGTCATTGCTTGTATCGGCTAGAGCCGGCAAGAGCACGCTTGTAGTGACTTGAAACTCCCCGCAGTCCGGGGACTGGGTGGGCATGGGCGGGATCTCAGATCGGATCTGAGACATGTCCTTCTGGAGTCGAGCCGAGTAGATCGCTGAGGCGTTGCGTAACCCTAGCTGGAGCGGGCCGCGTGGTCAGCGCAAAGCCTCCTCCGACATGGCGATGCACTCGGCGATGGTGCCCTAGACGCGATCCAGCCGAGGAGCTCGTCCGGGGGCGGGATTCTTTGACGGGTGATCAGGCCCGGAGCCTGATCACTGAGGGTGACCGCGCCAAGCCGCTGCTGGAGCGGGGCGATGATCGACGACGAGGTCGGCGAAGAGGTCAGCGCGGGGCTGGTCGGTGCGGCGACTTCGAGCTACGCGGAGGAGTCGGAGGCGGTGGAGTGGATCTCAGCGATGAAGCCGATGCCATCGAGATGCGTGGGGCAATCCTTGAGACTTTCGGGGAAGATGACGAAGCGACGATCTGCCATCGAGCTAGCTGTAATGCCCCGCGATTACCCCTACCTGGCGCGCCAACTGTCGGAGTTATCATCCGGCAGTCCACCCGGGGTACCCAGATGGTAGATATGTAGGCAAAGGGCAATCGCGAGACTAGGAAAGTCGAGGTAACACAGGGACAGGGATTAGGTTCGGGCTACCCGGAGGTATAATACCCTACGTCCTGTGCTCGGTGGTGTTGTATTGCTCTGCTTGGCGATGTTCCGGAGAACAGCGACTAGTTGTTGGTTACAATAGGGGATCTGATAGCTTGTGATTGAATGATGAGGGATGAAGATGGGACGAGATGCCCTCTGGGGGTCGCCCTAGACCGCCTTATGTAGACCGACGACCTAGGGTTTACAAGTCGGTTATCTCTAATCGTATCCGGCTCTAATTAGGAAACTAATCCGAGTCAGTTGTAACATAATCTCCATGATCCTCGAGCGAGACCCGAGTACCTCGCCTCATGCCTTGCGAGCTAAGTCTTCATCGGTCTTGTCCGTCAAGCCCGGAGATCCTCGTGGGCCGGCCTGGGGTCGGCTCACATCATTGTCAGACGTGAGCCCGGACCGATTGTCTACCCGGTCGGTAGTAGACCCAGGGGTACCCATATCCCACGAACAGGACTACAGTCACATACACATACTCATTTTTTCCTGGACACAATCCTGTTCGCTTGGCTTATCAGCCACCAGCCAGCAGTACTTTTCTCTCACAACAAATCAGCACCAGCTACCAGCCACCAGCCAGCCAGCAGTACTTTTCTCTCACAACAAATCAGCACCAGCCAACAGCCGCCAGCCAACCGAACAGGCTGGTCGGTAAAAGAAAAACCAAAAAACCTGCCTGAGCGGAACACGGGCACAGGTGAACCAACAGAATCTAACAAAGCTCAGGGTGGTCTCTGCAATTTCTCTCTAGTCTTTCCGCGCCGCCTGACTCCCTGGCGAGCTGTGGCGCTGTGCCTGTGCAGCAGGCGGCGGGCGGACTCATCGAGGCGGCCAAGGGATGGGGGCGGGGTTGCGCACGGGGACAAACAGGCAAAGCAAGAATACTTTTCATCCCTTCTTTCATCAGTTGAGCCCCTCGGAAAGCCTCGTATTCTATATTTCTCGGACCGGTCGGCGTCCGCTCGATCCGTCCAAGGGCCAGCTGCAACAAGGCCTTCTCGGACAGACAGCGCCAACGGACGTGCGCTCCCAAGCCCCCAACGCCAACCCGTCGGCCACTGAAACGTGACTGACTTGGCAACGCTCAAAAGTCACATTCCGATTCGCCCCTCTCTCATGTGGCGCAACTAAAAATTTGCCTGGCTCTGTACCAACCGTAACATGGCAATGGCAAACTCTCTGCCTACGAATCGGATTTTTCATAACAAAAAAAATACAACAGGAATTTATTTTATTTTTACAAAAGACAGATTTTACTTTATTTCTTTTTAAAAGCCAAACTTTTGCGTATTTGCCAGTGTGTTTGGTGTGTAAGATGATGCAACTGGTTTCTTGTTTGAAAATGGTTTCGCTTTCGTACTGATTCTTGACCTATANTGAAGCGATTCCGAAGGAATCGGTCCAAGGGTTAGTCAAGGAGCATCTGGCTAAACCATCCGGCGTTAATTTCGGCGTCCAGCCCCCGAGTGTGAGGGCCAGCGGAGTCCTGTGAGACACGCCGAGCAGTCGTCGCGGCGCCCAGCCCCCGAGCGTGAGGGCCGAGTCGAACCATCCGAGGTACGCCGAGTAGTCGTCCCGGCGCCAGCCCCCGAGCGTTGAGGGCTGAGCACGCCGAGTAGTCGTCCCGGCGCCAGCCCCCGAGCGTGAGGGCCAGAGCACGCCGAGTGGTCGTCCCGGCGCCAGCCCCCGAGCGTGAGGGCCGAGCACGCCGAGTGGTCGTCCCGGCGCCAGCCCCCGAGCGTGAGGGCTGAGCACGCCGAGTAGTCTCCCATACCCTGCAACAAAGTAACAAATTCGAGAGGAGAGAGTAATTGGCGATATATATTAATGAACTCCGCTTCCTGCTTTTAAGTCTTTTAATTTCCCCGGGCAGTTAGCCTGTTACGTTTATGCACCTGATCCCCGATAGCCGTAGTCCATAGCGCAGGGAGCTGGGCCGCGTGCACGCGTAGGAGCGTAGGCGTACGGAAGAGCCGAGGTTTCACGAATTAAGGCGTGTGCTCCCCGAGTACTTTAGCAACTCATTTTAAAGCTCACGGAATTGACGAAGTTAACTGGTTTATACTTAGCTTGGCGAAAGGTTCGAATCCCGGAGGATTCCTTCTCTGTCAGGTATGCCAAAGGAGAGGCAGGCAAAGCGGTGTCGTATCTGAGATGCGGCGTCAGGAATAGTGTTTCCGTGATTGCACAGGGAGCTCCCGTGGTCGAGTGGAGCCAAAGGCGATAAGGGTGACCTGTGCATTTCGAGCTGAAGGGGAGACGCGTGGCGCGGAGTCCGCGCTCGTCATCGTGGAGGAAACCTCTTGTCCTCCGGTGACTAGGGGCTATAAATACCCGCCGGGGAGCCTGAGCTGCTACCCAAGAGCGAATAGATATAGGATCCTTGCGATCAACATGCCGGAGGCTCATTGTTGGGTTCATCCACCGGGGAGAGTTCATGGAGTCAGCATGGTATGGTGCTAGAAGAGTGCTTGCGAAGGACCTGAGGCGTTGATCAGCGTGTGAGTGCTGTCCCGTTCACCCCCGCATTCCCATGTGATGAGGGCCATGTGGGGTGAAATGCTTTGTAGAGTAAGGGATAGCCGAAGGCATTCGCTATCAACCCTCCGCCGGCGCTGTCCCGTAAACGGCTGCAGTGGTGCTACAAGAGAGCTTGCGAGGAGCTCATGTGAACCAAGCTTGCTCCGGATGTAGCACTAGGCGCAGGGACGAGTGCCCCAGGCCGTCATCTTGGCGGTTGATGTGTTTGATGTTTGTAACCGGCGCAAGTCCGGCTCCATTGTAACTGTATTTCCTGCAAAAGGATTGCATTTTTTGTCTGTCGCAATTTGTTCGCAGCGTCAGTTCCCGAGCGTTTCGGGGCTGATCGAGCCCGCGTGGCGTGCTGCTTTTGATGTGGCACCAGCCCCCG
>CM014277.1:45236121-45293589 GCA_004135705.1 Alloteropsis semialata | reverse complement strand
GCCTATTCTTTTTAATTCTTCTTTCTTGTATGTTGGTCTGAATAATCTGTCATGGCGGTTGAATCAGCATACGGGTGAACAATAGTGATTATTTGTTGACTTTATGTGTGGACTACATTAAACCTTGACTTGCACATATTGACAAAGTCTCTAGGATTTAATATATAGGCTCCATAATTGTAGTCATGTTCAAAGCACTGTGACTCAGGTCACTATCGGTGGGTTTCAACTTATTTAAATGGACAATGACAACCTGTGCAATTTTGAAATATGAAATAGAATATCGGTGCTCCATAAGGGCTCATTCTTACAAACACAGGATGGCACAGCATACAGCTCGAAGATACTGTATAGAATAGTTGAAACTAGCCTAACTTGGATGTGTCCCGAAGAAGATCAGAAGACCTTCATTTTCAGTTACAGAAGCCTGTAGCTTTTACTTAAGAGTGCTTCAACAGACAAGGTTTAACTGAGCCTTCAGGATCTCGGCAACCACCTCCCAAGACAATTACAGCTAGTACTGCTTGAAAACCATGTCCCAAATATGCTCTGTTTTGTGAAAAAAAAAAGAAATGCAAACTTCAACCTCTAATGAACAAGCACACCATAATTTCACAGGCAATTCGAGCTCTACATGTGCTTTAGTGCCTCCATTGGCAGACCTCATTGTGGAGAAAGACACGGCCACATTACTTATGCTTTCAAGTGACCATTCCAATTATCATGAATCATGATATCAGGCTATCAGCCCATCTGCTTATGATCCATTAGACTCCTCAGTTTGTGCAAGCTATTTGCACTAAAGGTAGGTTTCTATTTTGCTTCGACAAACGTTAATAGTTTAGGAGATTGTGCATCTACTTGAGTCGCATAATATGATGCTATGAACTGCTAACATTTCATAATACATTTCTTCTGGGTATACTATTAAACTTTTCAAGTAGCCGATGTTTTGTATACATATAATAGGAAAATCGAAGTGAACACACGGCATTTCTTTTGCTGATATATCCTCACCAACAGATAAGTGATAACTGATGACTGGCAATTTCAACCTGTGTTGGCTGACACACTGTCATCATCATGTCTATTGTACTAGGATTGATTCATGTGTGAAGTTTAGTATTTTACACATATTCATCTCATTTCTTAGTGCTGTTTTCTGCCTAGTCTTACTGGTGCTCTTCTGCTATTATACAGGCCCTCAGACTTTGGATGAAGAATGTCAAGTTCCTGGACCATCCCAGGTATTTGAATCTGAATTACAGGGATGAAGCATTGAAGCGCGATCTCGAGCTCCGCTCCGCTTGCAGCTTCCTTCAGAAACAGAAGGCAAACGACCAAACAAGCAGCAGCGCTGATAAGACATGTGAAATCTCAAGCCATCTGGATAACAAGGGCGACAGCGACATCAACAAGAGGTGGTGCGTCTGGAGGGATGCTCAATGGCCATGGTCATGACAGAACAAAGGGATAACATTTTGTGTCAAGATGCTCCCCCTGTATAATCAATCGTCATCGTTCGATTTCATTGATGTGCTCCCCCTGTAAAATCAAATCATCATTATTTGATTTGATTGGTGCGATTGCAGACACCGCAAGTTGCTGGCGCGCCATAATTGCCATTGCCCCTTGCAGACTCACTAGTATTGAAGAAGAAGATATCACTTGTGACATGTTTTCCAGAAAAGAAACATTTTTATTCAGAGGGTGCATCTTGTTTTTGACTAGACTTTTTCAGCCTTGTTGTTTTTGCATCCCTCTGGATTCCTGGAATGCGCAAGCAGCGCATGTTTATTCTCTAGTTTCAAATGTGCATGTGCCTGATTGCTTCCAGCTATATAAAGTGCCGGATTCTTAGCAGCCCAGCCGGCCAGGCAAGGACTCCTGTGCTGGTGTCTGCTATCTTGAATTAGTAGTCAAATTTCTGCACTTTGAAGAAACTTTGCATCTCCTTTTCTCCGTTTATATTTTCTTTCTGAAGATTGCATCACCCAATTCCTTTTCCCATTATATAATGATCTGCCAAATAATCAGTAGATTTCATTCGTTTGTTCACACGTGCTGCCTAACACCCGACATGTTCATCCGTGGGGATACGCTGCCGGGTGTGCCCGTGCTGTTCACCGTCAGAGGTTTCGTTCTGAATCTTCTGAACATGACAGTTGTGGACTTGGCGGCAGCGGTTCACAACTCCAGTACTGTTCCCCGTGCCCACTGATTTTCTTTCGGAAGGATTCACACGGATTTACTTACCCGCGCGTTTAGATCAATCGCAATAAAACCGTTGGGATTAGCACGCTGATAACGAAGCTGCGTGCTGCGGCGTGGGCCCCACCACAAGTGGGCCCAGACGTGAGTAGAGTAGTAACCAACTGGTGGAGGCCTGTAACCAACACGTGGCTCCCATGTCCGCGCCTCATTTTGCACGTGCGTGCTGCGAGAGGAGGCGTGGCGTGGCGTGCGAAGAGAGCGGCGACAAGACGAGCGTCCATCCATAAGATACGACCTCATCGATCTCCTTTCCGTCAAAGTCACACATGCACTGCTTTGCTGCTAGCTTCTCCTTGCAAAATCGTATCAGGCCTTGTTTAGTTCTTGTCTTGAAAGAAATTAGAAATGTCATAAAGCACCTCGCCAACATTCAAAAGATGCATATAGAGGCACGTGTTGATAAGCAAGGAAATTAGGAACAGAAATCTCAAATGCCCGTACTTTACCTGACTATGAAGAGTCTACATATGTTTTCTCCCCTCACAATCTTCTACGGTTTTTCTTGCAGCTAGCCATCACAGAAATCAAATTAACTATTTTCAAGGATGTATCGCACCGTCGCACGTATGCTACAAGTGTGTGCGTGCGTGCAATATACTGGCATGCCTAAAAGTATGACAAGCAGTGATTATTAAATCCGTGCATGTTGATAAGAGAGATGGATGTCCACTACTCCACTTCAATTTTCTTTCCTCGAAGTTACACGGAAAGTGCAGTGCAAGCTCTATTTTCAGAAGTTATAATGAAAAGTATTATTCGAATTGAGCATGTAGGCATTTTTATTTTTATTTTTATTCTTATTTTGAAGATAATACTATTTAGTGCCCTTATTTTTCGCAGAATTATACATTTCTTAATGCACTAATAACATCACCGCATACAAATCTAGTGATGTGCCTTGCAAAGTCTTTTCTTGGAAAATAAAGGATGAACCTTTGAAAGAAATTTTATAAAGAGTAGTAAGTCACTTTAAATTTTATACACCCACACATAGATATCTTTTCTATAGCTAATTTGAGAACTTTTTTTTTGGAGCGTCAACTTTAATTCTAACAAGCCATGCTAAAAAATAATCTGTAAAGATTCCATAAAAAATAAAAACAAAATACTCTAATTATCATTGATAATAATAATAATAACAATAATATGCATTGGATCTATTATTTTTTTTCCAAAAAAGTCCTCTTTTGTCATTACGGAAATAGTTACACATCTCTGTTTATTATCAAAATAATTTAAAGTGACTTACTACTCTTTATCTAAATTAACCACTTATGCATTATAAAAATTATCTGAAAACCTTTCAAAATTTACATCTAATTACCTATGGCTGCCATTATTAGAAATAACCCTATATCAGTATCTAGATTACCTAGCTACATCTTCATTGATATTCTCCCGATTAATTTGAGCAAGCACATCTATAATTATTTTGAGTGGATAGCCTACTGGAATTTGGGTGTTTAGATTTCCTAATTTGAATGTTGGTACGTGCCATACTACTTATGTTGGTCATACAAATACGGATATGGTGCGATGCGTGAGGTAAATCAAAATAACGGCTTCGCTGCCGGCCGCTCCACCCACCTCATGCCTCCGCTCTTCCTAACCACTCCCGCTTCTCTCTCCCACCGGCGGCTACACCCACCGGCCGTCCTCCAACAACACTCGGCTCCAGCGATGCCCTACCGCATTCCCCCGCCTGGTGACCGTCGCCACCACCGAGCTGGCCGCCAACCCCTCCACCCCTTTCTACATCCGCCGGACAAATTCCCCCCACCCAACTTCGAACCCTAGTGGGAGTCAGTTGCTAGCGACACGTATGAGGCTCTTGCTACTGCACGACCGGACATACTTTAGACTTTGCTTTAGACTTACAAATCAATTGGCTCAAATGTCAAATGAAAAGGAACCTCTGGTCTAATCAATGGTTCATATGGTAACCGCAATAGATTAGTCTATAAAAAATTACTCAATTAGACAATTATTAGTTTTTATTTACTATAGTATAAAACCAATTAGTTACAACCTTTCGTAGAAACTCTTAGTCGATACCCAATCAATTTTCCCACGTCATGTATTTTATTTCTTTGCCTAAATAGAGAGAGTTACAAGCTTGTTCATATGACACTATCATTAGGGTATATCATCCATATATATCAATATTCCAAGCAACAAACAAATAACCACAATCCACATAAAACTTTATCTCCACATCGCGATGCTACCATAGCCACAGGTCATGTACAAACAAAAAAATGTTTCTCCTCTTTGAATCACGATGCTCCCATAGCTAGCGTTCGACCACACCATGACACTTTGTTTCTCGATCTCATTAGGCTCTACAGCCACCCCATCACCTTCTTTCCTTTGACATTTTTCTGCATGTTCACTTGTCAAACAGAGATTGTAAGCTGAACAACAAAGAATTTTCTCATGATTATGGATAAAATACCTATATTTTCGTTCTCAACAACCAGATAGACAATCCACATCGCCTAGTACTTGTTTCACACATGCAACTTCCCTTTTTACCAAACTATATAGGTATCCTGTAAACCATCTCTTTTCAGAGAATAAAAATCCTACATACCATCATGTTTCAATTGAAAGTGCAGTTCTTTTCAACTTTGAAGGTATCCCAACAAACTTCTAGTGATAGTTTAGTTACTGAATTCTTTCAATCAAACAACCAGACATTGCTTAACCAAAGATTTGTACAATACAAAGGTCAGAAGCAAATTGAATGGAACAACAAAAGATTCTACCCTGATTGTTTCGCTCCTTGAAAATGAGACACACTAACCAAGGTATGTGCCCATGCATTGCTATAGGAAAAATAATACTTGAAAAAAACCACATGACCAAGCAAGTAAAAATTTAAACTGGTTTATAACAAACACGCCTTCATGAGGGCAAGTTCCACGTCAACATATAGAATTCAGCAAAGTTTTAAATTTGACTTTCAAATAATTAAATTTGACTTCAAAAATACGTGCCTACAGCACGTGCCTCTCCACTTAGGGCTAACACTTGCCTGCCGCTACCTTTCATGCATGAAATAGGAGCCATCCCGTCACCTCACACCTCAACCTACACAATTTGACAATATGACACTAAAAAACAATTTTCTGTAAGGTCATACCTTACAAAAAAAAACAGATTAATTGCACATGGTATGACAGATCTGAGCTAAAATTTCAGTCTATGTCTATGATTCTCTCATTATCTAGCCCGTTGTATACTGTGGCAAAATTAGCTGCAAATTCCTGAAGAGATGCCACAAGTCATGCTGGCAAGTTTTTCCAATTTAACAGCAAAGCATATCAAATATATTGATAATTGATATTCTAATTTAATCAGAAATTCATTCATTTAGCGGAATGTATGTCATGGCTAACGCATTTAGAGTAGTGAAAGTAGCTGGCTACATACTGACAGATTATCATGTTTCTTTGCTCTTCTGAGGCTTTCAAGCGTAACAACATAGGCAGATTCGACCATTCTACAATTACTAATGCTCTCACATATTATGGTTAGAGATATAATTCTTATATACACCAAGGATCATCAAGTTGGACTTGACACACATGTAAATAAACCAAGACAAAATAAGAAGCACTTGATTAGATGTTTAGGCAAGACATTTCTGTTAGAATAATTGGGTTGTTGGCCCATTATTTAATTGATCAAATAAATTCCAAGGCCCATTAGTGGTGCAGTTTTTATCACGGTTGATGACTAGTAACTGACGCTAGTTGATGACGATTAGTGACTAGTAACCTACGATGCTTAAGTGACTAGTAACTGACGATGCTTGAATGGCTGACCGTTACTAGTAACTGGTCCTTTAGTGGTCCGAATTAACTGCATTAACCTGGAAGCTCAAAGGTCTCAGGGTGCCTATAACAGAGGCGCTCCTTCTTAGTCTTCGAAGCGCAACACACACCACCAGAGTTCCTCCACTACTGCGCTGCTTTTTGTTATCCCCGTTCCAGCGATCTGAGTGCAAGGATAGCTGGAAGAGTAGGCCTCCGAAGCTGCGCCCTCACCTGAGACACTGCACCTGAGGAGTAGAAGGGCGATCAAGTTTTTGGGGAGCGCATCTGCGCGACTGCTCGCTGAACACCCAGGCGACCGGCGACGCAACTGCACGGCGAACATCGGCACTGCAGCAGATTTCGATCGACTACATCGAATGGGCTTGACTAGCAATGTCGGGTAACGGCGCATCCGGTTCCTTCGAAACTGGCCCCGCCTCTGGGTACTTTCTAATGAACTTTCTTGTTCATTTCTTGTGTTATATAATTCCCTTTGCATGCTTTATGTTCACTGCAAACATATTAGATCATGCTTTTATTCATGCTATCATATATGTTATGATTTATAATTTATTTCGGGTTAAACTGTGTCTGAAAATGTCCTTATTTCCAACAATCCAATAACTTGATAGGGCTTTTTCGGTCGTTGGCTTTGCTGGACAATTGAAACCAAATGTTTTTGATGGAACAAATTACAAGAGATGGGTTGGTAAGCTGCAACTGTGGCTCATGGCCATGAATGTGTGGCACATCACTAAGACACGCTCTCCTGGTCTGCATACCCTCGAGGAGGAGAGAGCGTACCAGGCCGCTGACACTTTATTTAGAGGGGCTGTGATCAGTGTACTTGGAGAGAACTTGGTCAATGCATGCATGCAGCTTCCTTCTGGGAAGGAGTTGTGGGACGCGCTTGAGGCAAAGTTTGGTGTGTCCGATGCGGGCAGCGAACTGTATGTTATGGAGCAGTTCTATGACTACAAGATGGTTGATGACCGTCCAGTAGTGGAACAGGCTCATGAAATACAGGTGCTTGCAAGGGACCTCGAAAGCTTCAACTGCGGGCTGCCGGATAAATTTGTGGCCAGTGGCATCATTGCCAAGCTACCTCCTATGTGGAGGAATTTTGCTACTACTTTGAAACACAAGAGGCAGGAGTTCGCTGTAGCTGGTCTTATCGGCACTCTTGATGTTGAGGAAAAGGCGAGAGCAAAGGACACGTGTGTGCATGGCAATGAGGGAGGTTCTAGCGCCCATGTGGTGCAGAAAAAGAACTTCCAGTTCCACAAGAACAAGGGCAAAGGAAAGTCTGATCAGAAGCACAAGGCTGCTCAGACTACCAACTTCAAGAAGAAGAAGAATAACAAGGAGAGTTGATTTGTCTGCGGTGGTTCTGACCACTGGGCCAAGGATTGCAAGGACCGCAAGGACAGGCAACAGCAACACGGGCAGAAAAAGTCTGCCAATGTTGTTATTGGCGACACTGAGATGGGAACATCAGTGTATGGTAAACATGCTACTGTTCTTTCAGTTTGTCATTTACCAGATTGGTGGATTGACACTGGCGCTAATATACATGTGTGTGCTTATTACTCTTTGTTTTCCTCTTACCAGGTCACAAGGACTGGATCTGTGTTGATGCGGAACGGCTCGAATGCTTCTGTTCATGGTGTTGGTACGGTCGATCTGAAGTTTACTTCGGGAAAGACCGTGTGGCTGAAGAACGTGCAGCATGTCCCCTCAATAAATAAAAATCTTGTTAGTGGATCCCTTCTTTGTAAGAATGGTTTTAAGTTGGTTTTTGAGTCGAACAAATGTGTTGTTTCGAAATTTGGTTCCTTTGTTGGTAAAGGATATGAATGTGATGGTTTATTCCATTTATCATTATCAGATTCTTGTAATAAAGTTGTGAATCATGTGTGTAATGATGATGAGTCCAATATTTGGCATTCATGGCTTTGTCATGTTAATTTCGGTTGTATGTTGCGGCTAGCCAAGATGAGTTTAATTCCGAATTTCACTTTGGTCAAAAATTCTAAGTACCAAGTGTGTGTACAATCTAAGCAACCCCGCAAGCCTCACAAGGCTGCTGAGGCAAGGAACTTGGGACCTTTAGAATTAGTTCATTCCGATTTGTGCAAGATGAACGGTGTGTTGACCAAAGGAGGAAAAAGATACTTCATAACGTTGATAGATGATTCTACTAGATACTGCTATATGTACTTGCTTAAAACTAAAGATGAGGCATTCCAATTTTTCAAGATCTATAAAGCTGAAGTTGAAAACCAACTTGAGAGGAAGATTAAACATGTTAGATCGGATCAAGGTGGAGAGTATTTTTCTAATGAGTTCAATTTGTTTTGTAAGGAGCATGGCATTATTCATGAGAGAACACCACTTTATTCACCCAAGTCAAATGGAGTGGCTGAAAGGAAGAATAGAACTCTGACAGAGATGGTTAACGCCATGTTAGAGACAGCGGGTCTTTCCTGGGAATGGTGGGGTGAAGTCATGTTGACTGCATGTCATACTCTTAGCAGAGTTCCTATGAAAAACAAAGAGAAGACTCCATTCGAGGAATGGGAAAATAAAAGATTAATGCTCTCATATTTGCGTACTTGGGGCTATTTGGCAAAAGTTAACGTGCCAATAGCTAAGAAACGCAAGCTTGGACCAAAAACGGTTGATTGTGTCTTCCTAGGCTATGCTTTTCATAGCGTTGGTTATAGATTCTTGATAATTAAATCTGGAGTTCCTGACATGCATATTGGTACAATCATAGAGTCCAGAGATGTCACATTCTTTGAGAGCTTTTTCCCTATGAAAGAAACATCTAGCAGTTCTAGTCCCGAATTTGTGAAAACCCCTGAACATAATGATGTAACAGAACACACTGAACAACCACATGACGAGAATCATGAGAAGGATGACAATGAAGGAACTCGAAAGAGTAAAAGACAAAGGACTGCAAAGTCTCTCCTGATGCTGACTATTGGAAGGAAGCAATCAAGAGTGAGATGGATTCCATAATGTCTAATGGAACTTGGGAAGTTGTTGATCGTCCATATGGGTGCAAACCTGTAGGATGCAAGTGGGTATTCAAGAAGAAGCTTAGGCCTGATGGTACTATTGAAAAGTACAAGGCAAGGCTTGTGGCCAAGGGTTATACCCAAAAAGAAGGCGAAGATTTCTTTGACACTTATTCACCAGTTGCTCGACTGACGACGATTCGAGTACTACTATCATTGGCTGCCTCACACGGTCTTCTCATTCATCAGATGGATGTTAAGACGACTTTCCTGAATGGATGAGGAAATCTACATGGATCAGCTAGATGGATATGTAGTAGAAGGTCATGAAGGAAAAGTGTGCAAGTTGTTAAAATCTTTGTATGGCCTGAAACAAGCTCCTAAGCAATGGCATGAGAAGTTTGACAAGACTCTCACGTCCACCAGCTTTGTTGTGAATGAAGCCGATAAGTGTGTGTATTACCGCTTTGGTGGGGGTAAAGGAGTGATCCTATGTTTGTATGTTGATGACATATTGATCTTTGGTACTAATCTCAATGTGATTGAGGAGGTTAAGAGTTTTTTTGTCTCAAAGCTTTGAGATGAAAGACATGGGAGTGGCTGATGTGATTTTGAACATTAAGCTACTGAGAGAAGGCAATGGTGGGGTTACACTTCTGCAATCCCACTATGTGGAGAAGATTTTGAGTCGCTTTGGTTATAGTGATTGCAAGTCTGCCCCCACGTCTTATGATTCCAGTGTGATATTGCGAAAAAATCGAAGGAATGCAAGGGATCAATTGAGATATTCTCAAATCATTGGCTCGCTGATGTATCTAGCTAGCGCTACAAGGCCTGACATCTCTTTTGCTGTAAGCAAACTGAGTAGATTTGTTACAAATTCGGGAGATGATCATTGAAAAGCTCTTGAGAGAGTAATGCGCTATTTAGGAGGCATTGCTAGCTATGGAATTCACTATGTTGGGTATCCAAAGGTACTGGAGGGCTACAGTGACTCAAACTAGATCTCTGATGCTGATGAGATAAAAGCCACTAGTGGATATGTGTTTACACTTGGAGGTGGCGCTGTTTCCTGGAAGTCTTGCAAGCAGACCATCTTAACGAGGTCAACAATGGAAGCAGAACTAACAGCATTGGACACCGCTACAGCTGAGGCCGAGTGGCTTCGTGATCTCCTAATGGATCTTCCGGTTGTTGAGAAACCAATACCGGCTATCCTAATGAACTATGATAATCAAACGGTGATTGCCAAGGTGAACAGTTCTAAGGACAACATGAAGTCATCAAGGCATGTGAAGAGGCGGTTGAAGTCTGTCAGAAAAATGAGAAACTCCAGAGTGATAGCGTTGGACTATGTCCATACGGCTAAAAATCTGGCAGATCAATTCACAAAAGGTCTTTCACGAAATGTGATTGACGAGGCATCGAGGGAGATGGGGTTGAGACCCACATGAGAGTTATGTCATAGTGGTAACCTGTTCTATTTGATCGGAGATCCCGTGAAGTAGAATGGTGAAACAAACTAATGGCTAACTGTGAAGGAGAGTACTCTTGTACAAACCCACTCCATTTGAGATGCATTCTCTCCTTGTCTGCATGGCAGGATGGTTAACACCTTAATGTGATCCGAGTGGCTTATTCTTAAGCAAAGATGTTGTCCTGCAGAAGCATTTTTTGATGAACACACCTATATGAGTTTGACTGCTAGCCACAGTCTATGAGATTGGGTAATCTCTAGAGACACATGAAAGGCTCTGGAGTACGACTTATATGCCCCAACCAGAGGGGATGCGATTTGGAGCCTAGTATCGGTAAAGGACCTAAGTGAAACTTGTTCACACAAAACTGACAATTCAAGGCATAGTCCATTGTTCAGTTGTGGACAAATGTATCTTATGCTCTAGGTGGATGTTCAACTTTAATCAGGTCTCCATCGAAACACCGATATATCCAACATCAGTGGAACAAATTCCTAAATGAGCCTTGGAATTTGGTGGGGATTGTTAGAATAATTGGGTTGTTGGCCCATTATTTAATTGATCAAATAAATTCCAAGGCCCATTAGTGGTGCAGTTTTTATCACGGTTTATGACTAGTAACTGACGCTAGTTGATGACGATTAGTGACTAGTAACCTATGATGCTTAAGTGACTAGTAACCGACGATGCTTGAATGGCTGACCGTTACTAGTAACTGGTCCTTTAATGGTCCGAATTAACTGCATTAACCTGGAAGCTCAAAGGTCTCAGGGTTCCTATAAGAGAGGCGCTCCTTCTTAGTCTTTGAAGCGCAACACACACCACCAGAGTTCCTCCACTGCTGCGCTGCTTTTTGTTATCCCTGTTCCGGCGATCTGAGTGCAAGGATAGCTGGAAGAGCAGGCCTCTGAAGCTGCGCCCTCACCTGAGACTCTGCACCTGAGGAGTAGAAGGGCGATCAAGTTTTTGGGGAGCGCATCTGCGCGACTGCTCGCTGAACACCTCTACTTCCCGGCGACCGGCGATGCAACTGCACGGCGAACATCTGCACTGCAGCAGATTTCGATCGACTACATCGGATAGGCTCGACTAGCAATGTCGGGTAACGGCGCATCCGGTTCCTTCGGAACTGGCCCCGCCTCTGGGTACTTTCTAATGAACTTTTTTGTTCATTTCTTGTGTTATATAATTCCCTTTGCATGCTTTATGTTCACTGCAAACATATTAGATCATGCTTTTATTCATGCTATCATATATCTTATGATTTATAATTTATTTCGGGTTAAACTGTGTCTGAAAATGTCCTTATTTCTAACAATTTCATCAAACAGTTGGTGGATAAGGGTACCTGAAGCTATAGCATGTTTGCATAGTGGCTGATGTTGAAGACGTCTGCTCCAAGATATTGCTTGTACTCCAATGCCACATGTTATATGTCAGCTGCTAACAAAATATAAATACCTTTCTCTTCTCCTCTTTTGCTCCTTCTCTGTCAATTAAGCTAAGCTGGGATTCCCCTCCTAGCAAACTAAAACGGAAAAACAAAGTGTGAGTTTCCTACAAGTCTCACAATCTGGTTCTGGCCTCTGCATTGAGCAGGTGCACATAGTTAGCAAAATGTTACTTACAAACATATTCAAGCTAAAAGCAAACTGTCAGAGAGCACCTAAATCACTTACGAACCTCAAATCTTGTCACACAAGCTTGTGTCTCAACATTTTGAATCAAAACAATATTAACTGAAGTTGTTGCAATATATCCTCCATAACCTGGTTGAAACCTCATAGGGCAGTCAACAGATATGCTAATGCTATTTTCTGCAACCAAAACATGACACCAGTTACGTACTACCAAATGCCAAATTTGTATTTCTAATGGATATATACAACAATGTACAACAATAGGATGCATTTATTCTTCAAAAAAAATTGGATGCATTTCATATACCTGTATTACACCCCCATCAACTTTCTTGAAGATCAAACCAAAATTCAGACTACATGATAAAAGATTGATGGAAGTATATCGACATTAGAATTGATAAGAATCATCTCCCCACCCCACCCCTAAAATAGTAGTAATTAATGTGCTGCTTAGTACAAATATCAAACGTTTTCTTGATGTTTCACTTGTTTTATTCCAAAAAACACGCAAGTGAACATACAGAGTGTTTCAGTTGATAGATTTCAACAAAACTAAAAAAGATGGCACCAAACAGATTCTGTAATTGGATTACAGGAACAAGATTCCAAGTTGAATGAGAATATGGGTGCATACCTTAAAAGACAAATTGTTACCATCCCTCAAAACATATCACCTGACATGGAAATATAGCACTAAGAGGAGACTGCATGCCTTCCACTTATTCTTTGGTGCTCTTTCAGTTGGAGGTGCTGGCACTGTATTCAGATATCATGGAACTTTGCTCTGAAGTTCCCTGAACTGCCCACAAAAGCAAGGCAAAACTTTAGCTACCACAATGCTTGGAAATTTTTATGGTAGTCATTTGAAATATATGGAGCAGACGCACAAGCCACCTAGTGTAGCTGCATGCAAAGGAAGCTTAACAAATTACATTCTCCTCAAGCGCACAGGCTAAAAGAAAATTTTAGATCTCTAATTCTCTCTTGGGTGGGAACCCTCTCCTAGATATTCTAAACCCCTCCCATGTAGTTTCCTTTATTTTTACTTCATTTGTTCCTTCTCTTTCCTTCTCTTTTGTTCCTATAGTTTTCTTTGCATTTTTACCATCCCTTACCTATCTTTTTTTTTCAGATAAGCATGCCTCTCGTCACAACTCTAGTCAGAAAGTAGTCATCTCAAATTCTTTGGATAGCTGATCTGAATAGATGGACATGATGGAACAACAGGGCATGGCTGTCATAGCCCACCATGTTTTCCAACTTGAACAAAGCCTCTCATGTTTTATAACAGCTAAATCCATATGTATGCCAGAAGGAATTGGAAGCTTACCTAGCGACAACAGCAGGAACTGCATCCCCGCAGACCCAACAATCTGACACCAGGGCCAATCGCGCATGTATACCTTCCAAAAAGTTGGCAGATTCCCAACTATTCTGCCCATTAGCCACTTGATTTACAAAAGCAATTACTACCAAACTGTCAATTTCTTCTCCTAAATGTGCATTAGCTAAGAATTTCAACAAAATATGATGGGGATGCTCGTGCTTTAGTGGATAAAACAAACCTCATGGCAGCCATGGTTCTAGTCCCTCATCCAGTGTCTCATGCAGAAGAAGCATGTCTGCCCAGCTGTTCTTAATCCAGAACTGATCGTCGTAAAGAATATGTTACAACCTCTGGCGATCCAACCTCAAAGATAGTCTTACTACAGTACTACAGTGATCATTCTAGAATGAAGCAAACCACACAAACACATTAAATTCTCAGTGTTATCATCTCTTGTACACCTAATATTCTATAGCCATAGAAAGGAAAGAAATTTAAATATTACGACATTAATCCTATTAATTTTAGAGAATAGAAAGAAAAGAAACACAACACACAAAAGGCAGAAGTGATATACATAAACCAAATATAATAATAGGATAAATATGAAATTAAGAATAAGAAAAGGCAAAGACAAGAATTGGTACCTGAATTGCTTTGTCAGCAGCTTGTTCTTTATATATCTCTTTACCTGTTACATTCGTACTTCTTAAAATCATCACCTTTCTTGGAAACAAAAACATAAAGCTATTAGATATTCAGTGGAATGAAAAATTCTATTCAATGGAAGAATTACTTTACTAATAATACCAGAGCCAGTTAGCAGATTTAATATGAGAGCATGGTACTTCTATGTAACACTGACCCGTAGAATTTATTTGATGCTCTGATTCCTACCGAATAGTAAGCAATTGTGAGATTCGAGAAAATAATAGTTTCACAGTAATTGTGAAGAACATGACAGGAGAATCCACCTCCTCGTAACAATGTCCAGGAAAATCATCTTACTTGTATGCCATTTCATCAATAATAGGTTTCCCAACACAAATAGCACCACCATCAACAAGAGATGAGACCAGTGGAGAAGTTTGCGTCTTTGCATTATATGTTTTTTCCATTCAAGAGTCATGCCTAATCAAAATTCAGAAGCCAAATTGGAAAGCTGTCTAGCAATTATGAATTATTTCGCCTCCTTACTTTTTGGAAAGGCACCAGAAATCGTTAGAACAAGCATTGTTGCAAACTATGATCAAAATGGTTATCAAGCGCTAATGAAATTTTTAAAAGAACACAACTGACAAGCAATTGCAGCTATAAATCCTAAAAATAGAACCATCTAAATATGCCTGAAATTATTCCCATCTCACAGGCAGCATTGCAGAAGTTGATTTGCCATTTGCCTTCTCTAGCCATCAGGATCGACTATAGAAAGAATGGCAAGTGTCTGAAACAAATCACCCAAACTGTAAATTTGAGAACCACATACACCTCCTACGGACACACACGGACTTCGATCCGGCTTTTCTTCCCCAAACCACAGCCTCCTGCTCTCTCCAGCTCGCATTCCCTTCTTCACGGTCGCCGCCATCCCATTCACCGAAGCAGTTGGATCTTGGATCCCCTTCCTCGGAGTCGTCGGCACATCCCCATGGGCATGTGCTTTTCCGCGGCGAGCTTCCAGTTCTCTGCGGTCTTGATTGTTGGTGATCCTCCACAACCCAACTACCAGCACAAGGTACACACTGCTTTGTTCTCATCTTAGGCGTAGCATCTCTGCTGTTTAGATGTTGGGTTTACAGTTTCTCCTGCCCATTGAATCATACATTGTTTTAGCGATGATATAATTTTCCTTGTAGCTTGATTAGTTCATATGGGTTCAATCCAGCAAAGCATCCATGCTGTTTCATGTGTAATCCACACCCAATTTAGGGAGATTTTGTGCGGTACTGCTGTTATACAAATGAAACTGTATAATTGGTTTTTTTCTCTCTCCCCCATGTCAAGGCACATATTTTGCTGTTATAAAAATGAGACTTTCTTATGTTTACTACCTTTTCCTCTCTGCTGTTAGGTGAAATTTCTTGTCATCATTGTGATAGGGCGAGGGAATCGACAGGTCATCTGAGCGCACAACCTACATTATTTTGCGAAATAGCCTGGAGTATTTTGACATCCCTTCTTCAAGTCCCTCCACCACCTTGACGTAGCTTTTCCCCACGCATGATCTGCCGCCTCCTTGCATATGTTGCAGTCTGGCTCGAAGGCGGCGTCAAGGGATTCGAGCGGCAAGAGAGGAATGTACTAAACTGAGACTCACCTGCACTTCTTATATGTGCTAGGTACTGATCTTCTCTTATACTGCTTCTTTGTTCTTACTGCTGCAGAAAGCTTAAGTGCATTGGCTTTGAGGTAAGTTCTGAATTTTGATAGATCCTAATGGTGTGTTAACATTAGAGTTCCATAATGGAGAAACCTTCCAGTGGAGCAAGAAGTGCACATAAGTCTATGCATTTGATCCTATGTGGAGCATATCAGAGGTATACTATTATGTATTGCTCCATTATTTCACTAAAAGTGTTATTTTTGTGGTGTCAGATTACTACCATCTGAGAGCCTGGACGGTGCATTATTTTTGTGTCTCAGATTCCTACCATGTGGAAGTATATTGCAGAGCTGGAGAGTAGAGTTCAGGCAATACTGGTGAGCACTTATCCTCTTTCTTTGTATTACAAGAGATGAATTGGTTCTCTTGGGAGAAAAATATAGTTAGCCAAAACTTACTATATTTATACTTCTACAAGGTACTCTAAATCATCCACTGCTCTAACTCAGAATGATCTCATCTTTCTGATTTTGGGCAACAAATTACGCCTGTATCATTTTAACTAAAAACAAAATTTTACTTCTACCAATTTATCTCGGAACAAAATTACGCCTGTATCATTTTAACTAAGCAATACATAATCTGATTTTTATCAGTACAAAGTGTAACATAATGTGCCATGGTAGTAACTTGAAGACCTATTGATCCTGCCTAGATTCACAGAGAGCCAACCAAGAACCAAAACTGGTGATTTCGCAGTATTCAGTCTCAGGGGTTAGCAATGAAAGCTATAAAGCTGGCTCTGTAAACAATTACTAAATTAGTAATGATAGCTCAATGATTTTTAATGTTCGACTGGTTTCAAGCCACTGCCCCCGGTGGAAGTTATGGTAAAACTGGAGGCATGTGCTGCTCTTTCGTTTCATCCTATAGTGTAGTTGATGAACTGCTAGCTGCTTGCATTTTTCTACTCTGGAATTTGCAGGGCAGGAACAGGACCGCAGGACAACCATATATGCTGGGCTATATGTGTTCAGCCCAAGATTGTATGATTTCAGTTCACTGAAAGCAAAGCTTGCTTTAATTTCTGCCCTGCATATCTGCACATAGTTTCACGGAAGGCAATCATGTGCATGTTGATTCTGTTTTAACATTTATTGGGGCTTATATTGTGAAAGTGGTCTAAATACCAGAATAATATTGCATCACTTACTGATCAGTTGGTCAGCCTTCCGCACTCCACTTGTGGGTAAAAGATTCTCCCGCTGATAATCTTGTATTTCCGATCTTACACATGACAAAATTTATAATACTCTTGTATTTGTGGAATTTATTGATAGTATTTTTTTCGGATATCCAACCTATATGAAAATAATTGATAACAAATATATAGTTCTGGCTTACATATGTATTTCTGGAATTTGCAATTTGTTGTTCAGACACAACATGGCTCCACTAGTTCTAACACAGATGAAAAAAAAATGATTAGCACATAGTTGAATTTCTGAAGAGCAAGGAAGCGCACAGTGTACCCCATGGTTTCCACATGTTGTGAATCGCTAGGTGGTTCCAAAAGAAGACAACGTGCCCGCTGCCCGGTGTGCCCATATAACTATAAGGAGTTTGCCAGCAGATTATATTAATCTACGTTGCAGGATGCTCAGCAAGTATTAGAACATCAACCTCGGGAAAATCACTAGGATATATTTGGTTGCTTTGACAGAAAAACATATGACTGCATGACACAGTTGCCCGTGTCTGGTTTCTTTCCTATATAAGTTTATTATTCTTGTTGAGATGAGACTCAGTAAATCCAATTTATAATTGGTAGGACTTTGCTTGAGTCATATTGTTATTTTGTTACGCTTTTGATTTGGAGAGAACTAGCCGGTTTGATTGAATTTTTCAAAGTATTGTAATTTGTTTGAATCATATATCCAACACTAGAATTATATAAATATTTGTGGGTCTCCGTGCCCCTTGTCACTTTTATTTGGTGATCTCAATATGTATTTTTTGCCTAATTTTATGTTGTTTACAATTTGGTTTTTCCCCCGTAGCAACGCACGGGCACGAACCTAGTCAACATATATACTCGGAGATATGGTTTATAAGTCGGATAGTACAAAGTCCTACTTGATACAAATACAAAGTCCTTACAGAGTATACATCCTTATTTCCATATATGCTGACTATTGTATTTGACAAGAATGTCTCCTTGTAGTAGTTGAGTTGGCCGACCCATATCCTTCTTAGGCACAAGGCCCATGAGGATTCTTATGGATCCTCGTCCAACACTTGCCCAAATCATGTGCCCGCCCTGGGTCAAGCAATTAGGAGAAAATAAAACTAGTTTGGAGGCAGTGCAACAGAAGACATAGGACTATGTCATGCATGCAGTGTTGGATTTATTTGGGTTTTTATCTCCAACTAAATCTAAAATATTTAAGCCCCACAAAATGGTGATAGACTATGCATCCAAGAAATTGGGCATGATACCCATGTGAGTAATTCCGTAGTAGTAACCTATCCTATGTGATCGGAGATCCCATCAATTAAGATGAGAAAACAAACTGTTGTTTGACTAAGAAAAGATAACCTTTAAAAAGGCTCATTCCTAGGAAGAATGCATTTCTCTTCTAAGTCTGTTCAGTAGAATGGTGTATACCTACAAATCAAGCACTTGGGTACCCCGGTTGGACTGCCGGACGATAACTCCGACAGTTGGCACGCCAGGTTGGGGAGATCGCGGGGTATTACAGCTAGCTCGATGGCAGATCATCGCGGCATCATCTTCCCCGAAAGCCTCAAAGATTGCCCCGAGCATCTTGAGGGCATCAGCTTCTTCGCCGAGGTCCACTCCACCATCTTCGACTCCAACATGTCGCTCGGTGCCGCCACACCGACCAGCTTTACGCTGTCCACCTCACCGCCTTCGTCGTCGACCGTTGCCACGCTCCAGCAGCGGTTCGACGCGATGGCACTTCATGACCAGGCTCCGGCCCTGGCCACCCGCCCAAGACTTCCGCCCCCAACGAGCTCCTCACCGGGTTGGACCGTGTTCAAGACACTCTCTCCAAGTGCATCGCTATGTCAGAGGAGGCCCTGCGCCAACCTCGTGGCCAAGCCCCGCTCGGGCTTCGCAACCCGTCGGCAGATTACTCGTAGCCGGTACGCAGAAGCATGGCTCAGATCCAATCTGAAAGCCCAGCTACACCCACCCAGTCTCCGGACTGCGGGGAGTTCCCAGTTGCCACTAGCGTACTCTTGTCGGCCCAGGCCGACTAAAGCAACAACTCCAGCTACGTCATGCCCCCAGGGCGCGAAGTCTTCATCTCTGAGGACCAGGCTACTCAGGACAGAGAAACCAACTTAGACAGGGAGCGCCGCCATGAGCGCAACGCTGATCGCGCCCGTCGACGTGATGAAGAGGCACAACTGCCTTGAGCAGCAGCAAGAGATGCAGCGGCCACAGCAGGAGCTACGACCCTTGAAGAGATTGCTACAGGGGCACCAGCAAGACAGCCGCCCGCCGGCTGTGCACCAGATGGTGTTAACCCGGTCAACCTCGATGGACCATTCGCGGAAGCCCGAGTGCCCTTTCGCATGCCGCAGGCCAACATCGCGGCTGCCTTCTCCGAGTTGGAACACATGGCTGACACCCCTGAGGTGCGGCGCGCCAGAGCTTGCCTTAAAGCCGTCCAAGCACAAGCTGAGCAGTCCTACAGGTCCAGATCCAGATCTGGTCGATCCAACTTGACCCGTTCAGCAAGCCACCATTCGGCTCACAGTAGATCAGATCGAGGCTAGCCTCGGCATTGGAATCTTCCTCTCCCTATAATCGACGAAGAGGTGGCACAAAACCACCATGAGGAAGATGACGAGGAACGCTGCAACCCACGCAACACAGACCATCGCTACGATCGCGACAACAGGAGCGCACGAGCCGAGCGATACAATCGCACGGCCGCTCGGCAAGACGGCGACCTCTGGGATCACTTGAGGGACCACATCCGTGACATCAGGAAAAACCTCAACGCCCGGAACCGCGAACACGATGCAGCCGAGCTCGAGCGTTGCGAACGCTATAATTGGGACTACGGCCGACCCGATCGCTAACCAGTCCCAGGGGATGACAACGCAGCAACAGAGGAGGACGAGCGCCACGTAGTCCATGAACTCGTGGAGCGCGAGCAGTACGACGCACGCTACGGCCCTCCACGGGATGATCGGCGAACACGACACAATGATGCGCAGCCCCGGGCTAACCAGGGCTGACCTCTTCACCACGAGCGGGACAACTGTGACGACGAGGAAGACATTTTTGATGGCTTTGCCGTGTTCTCTACTCGACTCCGCGCCATTCAATGGCCTAACTCCTTCAAACCAGCACAAGTCGAGAAGTTCGACGGTCGCTCCGACCCCAAGCTCTGGCTAAAGACGTATCACACAGTGGTCAAGGCAGGCCATGGCTCCGATGACCAAGCTGTCACCTACTTCCCCGTGATGTTAGGCAAGGAGGCGCTACTGTGGCTCGAGGGCCTCCCTCGAGACACCATCGACAGCTGGGCCGACCTCTGCCAAGCCTTCACCAAGAACTACCAAGCAAGCTACACTCGCCCAGCGTCGAGGTTTGACCTGGACAACGTGAAGCAACGGAAGGGTGAGAGTCTCCGTGACTATACCGAACGTTTCTTTGACAACCTCAACAAGCTCACCGACGTTGAAGACCGTGATGTCATTGATGCATTCCGGTGCAGATTAATCGACAATTCACTCTTCCGCACGCTCTTCTAAGTCAACCCAACAATGGTGCCAAGTTGATGGATGTGGTTGACTTTGAGGTCTGAGCCGATCAGGCCGAATTGGCCCAGTTCAAAAACAAGCAAAAGTGGCCAGAAGACGATGACCAGATTGAAAGCTCGAAGCGACACGAGCCTTTGTGTGGTTGCAAAGCAGGCCTCGAGCCTCTCGTAGCCGTGGCAGAAGGAGACGGCTGAGTGGAATCCTGATTCCTCATGGTGGAGTTCCATGACACCCTGAACGACCGGTGCCCCTTTCATAAGGAGGCCAAGCATATCCTCCGTGACTGCCACGCGCTGCTCAAAGAGCTCGGCGCCATGCCACCAACCAAGAAGCAACGCTACAACAAAAATGGCGCCCGCTACAACAACAACCGCTGTGACGGTCACGATGACCGTGATCGCCGCAACGACTACCGTCGTGGAGACGATCGCGACTGCCGCGACGACTACCATCGTGGCGACGACCGCCACTGTGAGGCCCGGCTCATCGAGAAGCTGTGCGCCATCAAGGCGACGAGCGCCGACTCGCCGAGCTCGAGGAAGCCCCCAGGCGTGGGGCAAATGGCGAGTTCCAACAAGCCGACCACCACGTCAACGTCATCATCGGGGGGAGGGAGGGCGGTGCCTTCCCAGACAGACACAAGGGGAAGCTACACAAGCGTGAGGTGAAGCTGGTCTCCACCAAGCCCATCGAGTACCTCCAGTGGTCGGAGATGTCGATCACGTTTAGCCGCGCCGACCACTGGGTCTACCTCCCAGAGCCAGGATCCTACCCGCTTGTCGTGGCCCCCGTTGTCGAGCGGGTTCTCCTCTCTAAGGTCCTGGTTGATGGCGCAGTGCTCTAAACATCGTCTTCACCAGTACCCTTAATAGCTTGGGGTTCGACTACAGCTGACTCCTGAACGCCGAAGATCCGTTCCTTGGCATCGTGCCAGGAAAAGCTTCCTACCCGATAGGAAGAGTGGTTCTCACAGTTACCTTTGGCACGGCTGACAACTACCGCATGAAGTTCCTTCACTTCGAGGTGGCCAACTTCCAGAGCTCATACCACGCCATCTTTGGCAGGCCAATGTTGGCTCTATTCATGGCTATACCGAACCACATGTACCTCGTCTTGAAAATGCGATGGGCAAACCAGTTCTCCCAGAACAGAAGTAGCAGCTCACGGCGCTGGCACTAGCAATATCCCCCAAGGCGATCAGCTTGGACTCGATGACCCCGCCAAGACGGCCCTCATAGGGCCTAGGCTCACTCCTAAATAGGAAGACACGCTCACCTCCTTCCTCTGGGACAACTGGGACATTTTCGCCTGGAAACCATCGTACATGCCAGGTGTCCCAAGGGAGAAGGTTGAGCACTCCTTGGCTTTGAGCAAGAATGCCAAGCCGATCAAACATAAGCTGCGACAGTTCGCTCAAGATCGAAAGGAGGCCATTAGGGTAGAGTGGAATAAGCTCTTAGCTGCTGGTTTCATTAGAGAACGCAAACACCCCGAGTGGCTTGCAAATCTTGTACTTGTAAAGAAGCAATCCGGTGAATGGAGAATGTGTATCGACTATACAGATCTCAACCGCTACTGCCCTAAATACCCCTTTCCTCTCCCCCGCATCGATCAAGTTGGGGACTCTACATCCGGCTGTGTACTCCTCTGCTTCCTCGACTGCTACTTGGGTTATCATCAGATTGCCCTCAAGACGTCAGACCAAGACAAGACAGCGTTTATGACCCCCGCACGACATCTACTGCTACAAGACAATGACCTTCGGGTTGAAGAATGCTGGCGCCATGTATCAGAAAGCTATATAAGGCTACCTGCAAAGCCAAATCGGCCGCAATGTAAAAGCTTACATGGATGACATCGTGGTCAAGACATACGACGTTGATTCCCTGATCACTGACCTCCAGGAAACATTCAACAACCTACGGCGATTCAGGTGGAAACTCAACTGACAAAATGCATATTCGGGGTGCCGTCAGGAAAGCTCTTGGGCTTTCTAGTCAGCCAACACTGCATAGAGGCAAATCCAGTCAAGCTGGATGCCATAAGCAACCTCGAGGAACCCAAGTGTAAAAAAGACATCATGAAGCTCACAGGTATGATGGCGACCCTGAGCCGATTCATCAGCAAGCTTGGGGAAAAGGACTCCCATTCTTCAAAATTCTAAAGAAGGCGGAGAAGTTCGAGTGGAACCCTGAGGCTAGCAAGGCTGTAGCTGACCTTAAGGATTTCCTAACTACCCCCAGTACTCACATAGCCGACTCCCAGCGAGGAGCTGGTACTCTATGTCTCGGCTACCATCCATGTGGTCAGCACGGCCCTAGTTGTCAAATGACCAGAGGAAGGCCACCCGTACAAGGTCTAGCGCTCTGTATACTTTGTCAGCGAGGTGCTCAGTGACTCGAAAGTCCGGTACCCTCACCCCCAGAAGTTGCTCTACACGCACTTGCTCACCCGAAAGTTACATCACTACTTCTAGGCCCACATCATTCGAGTCATCTCAAACTTCCCACTTGAAGCCATCCTGCACAACCGAGATGCTAACGGATGGATAGTAAAGTGGTCTGCGGAACTCGGCGAGCACACCATCAACTTCGAGCCATGGGAGGCCATCAAGTCCCAGATCCTGGCTGACTTCGTGGCTGAGTGGATAGAAATACAAGCACCGACCCCTAAGCAGCGCCCAGAGCATTGGGAGATGTACTTCGATGGAGCCCTCAACCTCGAGGGAGCTAGTGCAGGGGTGCTGTTTATCTCTCCGAAGGGGCAACACCTGAAATACGTCCTACAGATACACTACCATGCTACCAACAATGGAGCCGAATACGAAGCCCTTATCCACAGTCTTCGGATCGCGGTCTCACTCGACATCAAGCGCCTCATGTGCTATGGTGACTCCAAGCTGGTTATCGAGCAAGTCAACAATAACTGGGATATGACAAAAGAGACGATGAACGCGTATTGCGTTGAGGTCCGAAAGCTCGAAGCTCACTTCTACAGGCTCGAGCTCCACCACATCCTACGAGAAGACAACATCGCCACTGACGTCCTATCCAAGCTCGGCTCCACGCGGGCCCAAGTACCAGTGGGCGTCTTCGTCCAAGACCTCCGACACCCGTCCATCAAAGTGCTTGAGGATGGTAGTCCTGTACCAAAACCGGATGCACCTCTAGGTGACACGTCGACCAACGAAGTTCTCGTGATAGAAGATGACTGGCGCGCCCCCTTCATTGCTTTTCTCACAGAGAGCTGGTCACTGGGAACCAAAGAAGAAATCGGAAAGCTAGCTCGGTGCTCAGCAAATTATGTCGTCATAGGAGACGCCCTGTACTGGAAAGCTGCGTCCACAGGTATACTCATGAAATGCATCCTCCAAGATGAGGGCATCGGCCTGCTGCATGAAATCCACTCGGGCATATGCAGCAACCACGCAGCGGTGGGAACCTTAGTCGGCAAAGCTTACCGTGCCGGGTTCTTCCGGCCCATGGCCCTCTCCGACGCCAAGGACCTGGTGCGCCGTTGCACCGGGTGCCAGTTCGTCCAGAAACAAAAGCACCTGCCAGCTCAGGCGCTCCGAACAATTCCCCCATCTTGGCCCTTTGTCGTGTGGGGACTCGACAACGTGCCCCTGGTGGATTCAAGCACCTTCTGGTAGCGGTGGACAAGTTCACCAAGTGGATCAAGTACAAGGTTGTCTCCGACACCAAGTCGGCTACAACTGCCAAGTTCATTGAAGAGCTCACCTACCGGTTTGGCATCCCGAACCGCATAGTCACTGACCTAGGATCAGAATTCACAGGCCACGAGTTCTGGGACTTCTGCCAGATAATTGTATTGACGTCTATTACTCATCCTCGGTGCACCCAAGGTGCAATGGGCAAGTGGAGTGGGCAAATGGCATGGTTTAGAACTCGCTCAAGAAGGCCATGCACGATGACTTAAGCAAGCACGCCGGCCGCTGGGCCAAAGAAGTACCCCATGTCATATGGGGGTTGCGCACCCACAAGAGTCGGGCAACAAGCTATAATTCCTTCTTCTTGGTCTACGGCTCCGAAGCAGTCCTCCCGGCCGACCTCGCTTATGGTGCTCCGTGCATTCAGCACTATGAGGAAGGTGAAGCCGAAACAAGTCGGCGGTTTGGCATTGACAGCATGGAAGAGCATCGGCTCGCCGCCTTAATCCAGCATGCACGACACGAGCAACAGATCCGGTGCTACCACGACAAGAATGTCCGGGAGCGATCTCTGCATGTCGTTGACCTGGCCCTGCGCCAGGTGATGTCCACCAAGGACCAGCATAAGTTGTCGGCCCCATGGGAAGGGCCCTTCATCGTCAAAGAAGTCGTCTCGCCAGGAACCTACCGCCTCCAGTGGGCCAATGGTGACCCTGTCCTGAACGTGTGGAACATCCAACACCTCGCAAAATTCTATCCATAGATGTTTTCAAAGCTATGTACCCTTCCCCTTATATTAATAAAAGCATTTCTCCTTCTCGCCAATGACTCTGGGTCACGCGACCCAACTGCTCCCCCCTCGCACAACACCCAAGCTGATGCTCGGGGACTGGGCCTGACCCAGACAACGCTTAACTTACCACAACTACATACAAAAGGGAGAGTCCCCACTGACTCTGACTTCCTAAAGTCCTCGCCCGACCTCATGCCCCCCTGACGGTAGCAGAGCTAACCCGGCAGGCCTGAGTCCCTAACTATGAAACCCTAAGCTCCACGCTCAACCCCCGCGCTACTAGCGAGTAAGCCTTCCAGCTAAGCGTCGCTGAGTGGTAAGCCGTCCTCCCCACGAGCAGTGGTTAGTGGGTAAAAAGGGTGCTTAAACAGAACAAGGCAGCGGCTGGCCGGGGTCATGCAAAGTGAAGTCGGCAGGAGAAGGGGTCTCACATATGACACCAACTGTTTCATACAACCTTTACTTTTCTCATCACAAACAAAGTTTTGCATTATGACATATATAATCTACAAATGCAGTTTCTGCCCTATAGGCCTAACTCCTTGGCTACAACTTCCGCCAAAGGTGTACACTCCTCAACCAAGTCATCGAACTGTTCATCGGTGACTCCATCAGGTACACCTTCGCGGATCGGAGCGATGACGAGGTACGGGAAATGCGCTCGGATCAGCGCCAAGATGCGACTACCGCTGCCGACCGCAGTCTCCTGCACCAGCTGCGCCGCACGAGTCGGGCCGACCTGGAGTCGCTCGATCAAGGACAAAGCCGTCAGGCTCGACTCGGCGGGGACAAAGGAACTAGCGATATACTCGTCCGTCCATCGTAGCTCCAGTAGCTCGGCCCGGATACCTGCAGAAGAAACATCTAAGCATCCAAACAAGAACCCACATGCAAAACCACGGACCCAACAAGCAACACCTACCGTGCATGGCCTGGTCATGCTCGTCCTTCATGCGCTGGTTGGCCTCTACCAGATGCCCGCACTCGGCCTTGAGGCGTTGGTTGACCTCCTTCAGAGAGCCGACCTCCTCTTCAAGCTTCCGTTTGGCCCCGAAGAGCTTCTCAACCTTACCCTGGAGTGCCTTCTCCTTCTTCTCTGCATCTACGGATCATTACTGTCAGCAACAAGGCATCAGCAATAAACATCGTGCAGGAACTTACCCTCAACAATAGCCTTTATGTCGCCCATTAGCTCTTCATTGAGCTTGATGACTTCGGCCATCTCCTTCTCCTTCTTCATCAGGAACTCCTTGGAGCTACTGGCGGCACACTGTAGTTCTTAATGCATCCCCACCATGGCTCGGCGGTCCTCTAGAGCTTGCCACTTGAAGGCGAGGTCTTTCGTAGCTCGAACGGTGAAACTTTACACCACGACATCAAGTGGTCAGCCATTGCAAAGTGCAACAGAGTCGACGCAACGCAAGGAATCATACCTTGACGACGCGGTCCAGAACACCGCTCACATTCTGCAACTTTCGGAGTTTGTCCTCGTGGTTGGCAATATCCAGCTCCAGAGCCCGCTCTGGAGTCAGCACCGATGCACTAGACCTAGTCCTGAGCCCGACCATAGTAGCATCGACCTGGGGCGCTGTGATGGAGCCAGCCCTGGTAGTCGGCTACTCCCCGAATAGCCGATCATCATCGTCTTCAAGTGGGGGAGGTCCACCAACCAGGTCCTCCATCCCCACCGAGCCCCTCGTGCTTCCATCAACATCGTCCGCCTTGCCCGTGTCCCCCCGCTCGTCATTAGCTAGGGGGTCCGCACCCGAGGTGACAAGTGAAGGACTCGCTGGCCGAGTCCGGTCTTCGGTCGACAGGTCCCTCCTAGCCTGTTCCGGTGGGCTGGCTTGGGTGCCAGCCTCGGAACTCGCATCCGTAGCAGCCGGTCTGACCAATAGGGTCTTACCACCCGACCCTGGAAGCGGCACCAGGTCAATCCTGGCTCCATGACTCATGGACCTGCAACCAAGAAGGCCATAATGTTGATGTACCCATTCCAGACAGCATTCAAGTGCGACAAGGCACATACCCGCTTCTCCGTGGACGCTTGAACGTCACACCCTGCAACAGCACAAGAGGTGCAGGCGCCAACTTCAGCGGTGATCCCGACAACGACGTGGGCTCAACGAGAGGTGTCCCCTGGCCCCCGATGTCAGCCACTGGCGACTCCCCCAGGTCCAGGCTCGAAGGGGAACCGCTAGCCTCGTCCTCAGCATCACTTGCTGTGGGGATCAACTTTCTCCTCTTCCTCGCCCGGGGCTAGGCCCGAGCAGTCTGCCCTCTCTTAGGTAGAACCATTGGTGTTGTCCCCTGGGCAGCCGATCTTGTAGCACATGAAACCGATGCCTTGCACACAGCCAAGCGCTTCTACCTCCCAGCGCCATTACCTCCAGCCGTTGGTGTTGCCTGGTCATCGCCCAACTCCTCCAGGGGAGCAGGAATCAGGTCGCCGGCCTCCCATTCGGTAGGTTCCTCATCCACTACTCGAGGAGCTCGGGATGCCTCATCCACGGTCATTAGCTTCTCCGGTCGAACACTGCCCTCGGGCAACAGAGCTAGACAAAAGTAATTTGCAGCACGCTCCTGCAGAATTACCAATATGGAAACACAAAATTAAACAAGACAGAATCACCTATGGAGCAGCCAGTAAGAAAAAAATGCACAAGCAGAAAGTACTCACCGGTGGGGGAGGATTATGAAGCGAAAACGGAACAGGGGCACCTTCATTGAAGACCTTGCCCCTCATGAACCATGAGACCCTCTCAATGGTCTCAGGAACCTCAATAGTCCAGATCTGTTCCCTGTTTGGGTCCCTGCCGCCGTAACACTCGTACCCAGGGTGCACCCTGTACTTAATGGGCTGGGTAAGATGGTGAACAAAAGAAATCATAATGGCTGCGGCTGTCAGGTGGTTTTTCTTCGCCTCGGCGATCAGCTCCAATAGTTTGTTGACCTCGCGTAGCTCTTCACCCTCGGGGAGTTTTTCCCAATTACTGTTCTTCTTCGGCCGGTGCCTAGTGTGTGGGGGCAATGCAGGCGGGTGATTGCCGATATAAAACCACTCGCGCCTCCACCCTTGTTGGAATCATTCATGTCCAGCACAAAGTAATGCTTAGGCATGCCGGACCTCAGGGAGAACCCAGCTTCACCAGTGACTCTGGCCGGACCCTTCCCAACATCTTCGCCTATCACTTTAATTCGGTACAACCTCCGCCACAAATTGAAGTGTAGCGGAATCCCATGTAATCCTTTGCAGAGATGGATGAAGACCGAAATCATCAGAATTGAAGTTGGGTTCAGGTGTGTCAGCATGATACCGTAATAATGGAGCAGCCCGTGGAAGAAGTCGCCGTTCGGTAACCCGAAGCCCCGCTCGAAGAAGGATGTGTACACAACGGTCTCGCCGGTCTCCTCCCAGGGACGGCCGTGGTCACCGAGGGCCCGCCAGAGGAGCTGCTCCTTTGGGCCCAAGAGCCCGTGCCCCAACATGGCCTAAAGCTACACCTCCGTCATGTCAGATTGCCCCCAGGCGGCTCCTGCCGCGGGACCTCTTCCTCCATCGCCGTGGCGGCTCCACCACCACCAGACGCCTCCATCACGGCATACCTCGCCGGTGATTGTGCCTTTCCCTCGCGCATGGGTGACCCCTTCACCGGTGATGCCTCAGCCATGACCACGTGTGTTCGCTCGCATCCACCCAGAAACGATGATGTACCCATCAACGCCGGGGGTGAGAGGAGCGGCGGCATGGGTGCGGCGGCGATGCTCGAGTGGTGAGGCGGCGGCGCGACGACGGGGAACAGTGGCCTTGGGTCTAGAAATGACCGCGGTGAAAACCTAATGGAGTGGGTCAATTCATTCTATCCCCCCAACGGTTCAAATTTCCTTAATGGCGCCGTTTCTAATCGACGGAATCTGTGGAATTCCCGTCCATCGCGGATCAATAGCTCTCCGCGTGCCAACGGCTATTTTTCGGCAACTCGGCCAGCCCCGACGCTCGGGGACTCGGCGCTATGACTCCGGTCAATGGGTCTCCGCAACTCGGCCTACCCCGACGCTCAGGGACTTGGCACTGCGACTCCGGTCAACGGGTCTTCGTGACTCGGCCAAGCCCCGACGCTCAGGGACTCGGCGTTTTAACTCCGATTAACGGGTCTCCACGACTCGGCTGGTCCCGATGCTCGGAGATTTGGCCCTACGGCTTTGTTCATTGACCTATGTGGGCAGAATTGCCCCCGGGCCGTAGGCAATGCAAAGCACATGCAAGGAGCAGGCAACAAAATGGAGGTTGTTCATCATTATTGAACTATACAATTACAAGAGGTGTCAGCCATGGGCCGTCCACAGAAACAAAGGTACAGAACATCGAGACGACGGCTATGGGCACTCGCTGTTGCGCCAAGTGTTGCATACACAGCAAGCTTGGTCCACACGAGCTCATCGCAAGCCCTCTTGTAGCATCGGCGCAAGCAATGACAATTTACCCAAACTTGAGGGTTGCGTGAGACTGCCTTCAGGCTTCCCCTAGCTCTACAAGCATTTCACCCTGCAAGGCCCTCGTCCCAAGGCAATGCTGGGAGAAAATGGGAAAGCATGCAGATGCCCACTAACACCTCAAGAGTTTCGCAAGCACTCTTCTAGCACCATGCTCTCAAGTCCCCGACATTTTCACTAACTGGCTTCTAGACATCTCCACTGAATGGTGCAAGGGCATCAACCTCTGCGTCCATTTATAGGCCTGAGCTAACTGTATGCATGTGACCTTGGTCACACTGTTTGTCGCGTGAGCTCTGCGTTGTGTAGCACCTCCTTTCGAGGCGCTCAATCCGCCCTTAAATGTCTCCGATAGCTCAGTAGGCACGGTTCCAACCTGTGCGCTCACGAGTATATTGTTATTGTCATGTTGGGATGACAGCCGAAGCCAAAGAGCCCAAACAACGGAAGAAACTGAGCGACAGGGACAAGCGATAGTATGTCACTTATCTACAATGTCCTCGGGAATCAACCCTTTACATGTTGGTGAAGGGTCTCCTTTTATAGGGAGGTCAAGGGACACTTTTTACATTCCCCTTGTACCCCTGAAAACCAGGCATCATCCTCTAGACTATACAACTTGAATAACCCGAGGGCATTATAGTACATTTACATCCTATAGTGTGAATGTGAAGACTTGCTACTCCGCGTTTGACTCGGCTTGGACTCGGTCCAAGCCCGCTTCGTCTGCTGAGGGCGATGTAGCTCTTCCTTTGGCTTCCTTTGAGTCGGAATATAACAAAGCCATTCTCTTGCGTCCGAAAGCCAATGGCTCCTCCAAGAACCTGCAATATAGTGCAAACCGAAGCCATCAGTGGCTTGATCATTTCGTTTAGCATTTGGTAGTGTTATCACTCCATCGAATTGGCTTCTAATCCCGTTGAATAATATTGTTTTGGAATGGCACTCGCCATATTACCGAAGCCAATTTCCTTTGGTCGATCTTTAGGAGCGAAACCAAATAGAGACCTCAGAGTGTGAATGAAGCCAATCGGCTTTCTCTTCGCTGGCTAATGTTGCTTATACGCTTGAAACAATACGAAACAAGTAGAGGGCGTTTGTCGGCAGGCCAAATCCCCAACAGTAGCCCCTCGAGGACGAGGGCTTTCTTCAACAGGCCAAGCTCTCCATCTTTGGATTGCTTGCCAACCCGAGAAATGCCTCCTCCTTGTTGGAGAAAGCTCCTAGGTTGTTTTTTCATATTGATTGATTGTTTTTCCTTCGTTTGCCCTTTTGGTTTTGTGCCAAGTGGCTTCGCTTGCTTCATAACGGTAAATTTTTTGTACCGTTGTGTAATTGGCTTCGCTTGCTTCATATTGGTAAGTTTTTTGTACCGTTGCCGTAATTGGCTTCGCTTGCTTCATAATGGTAAGTTTTTTGTACTGTTGCCGTAATTGGCTTCGCTTGCTTCATAATGGTAAGTTTTTTGAAGCGGTTGCTCGTTGTTTGAGACATTTAACGGTCAGATTTTACTGCCCTATAAATAGGACCGAAGGGGGGTTGATTTTACTTGCTTCGTTTAGCATTTTTCTTACTCAGCTTGTGCTTGACGCTATCGACTGCTTTGGAAGCTCTTGAACTCAAGTTTTGGCTTCCTCTTCTCATCGCAAGTAAGCTTTTGTCTTTTGTACTCTGAATTCCTTCGTTTGTACTTTTTAGTGTTTTCCATTATTTTTGCTTTATTTTCTTTCGCTTCTTGTAGCGGCTCGCACGAAGCAAACTGCTCGGCTGGTTGATTCAGACTCCAACGAAGGAGACAACTTGCAGCCAGTAAACATGAATGAAGCGAAAGCCGACGTCTTTGCTCAAGAGCTCGAGGCCAATGTGGCGGCAGGTTCCGAAGCCAATGTAGCAATGAATATAGATGACCGGGGTAAAGGTCCTGCTGAGGATGTGGAAGCTGCCGGCGATGAAGATATGGATGATGCCGAGTCAGTAGCTGACGAGGCCCTCGAAGATGTCAAAGTCGATGTCTCAGATCTTGTTGATTATCGGAAGAAGCCAAGGACCACTGTCTTTGGAAAGTCCTTCGTTACCCCTGAGCTCATCCACTTCTATGAGGAGAAAGGGTACTTTGCCATTGGTCAAGGCCGAGCCCCTGGAGCAGAGACCACCCCGGCGCCCCTTGAAGACGAAGCCGTGGTGTTCAAGGAATTTTTCAATGCTGGACTTCGGATGCCTATGGATAACATCATCGCTGATATGCTTGGGACGTTTGGTTTGCATCTTCACCACCTAACTCCCAATGCCATTACGCATTTGCTTCGCTTTTTTTGGGCCGTCAAGACCAATGCGGCTGGTGTTAATGCAGACTGCTTCATCCGGTACTTTGAGGGGCATCGCTAGACCAAGAGCGTTAAAATTGATGGGTTCGAGTACGAGCCTGACTATGGCAGCGTCAACTTCTGCGCGCGCTGGCGGCTTACTGACCTGCAGAAAGTTGAGCTTACCTTCTGCCAGCGGAACACTTGGGATGGCAACTGGAGGGGATATTGGATGTATGTCAAGGTGCCAGCACTTGAGACTCTAATGGAAGATTGCACGAAACAAATATCGTATCCCCTGCATAGTCCTATTGGCCCGAGCAGCTTCGTTGCTTGCCCTCCTTTCAACAAGAAGGCTCCCAGCTTCGACCGCTGCGAAAGCGCGTTTTACAAAGCCAGTCGAGTCTCCAGAAGTCGCGACTTGATTGAAGAAGGATTGGCCATTGGCCTGAACGTTTTGTCTACTGACTGGAGGCCATTTCCCGTTGTTACAAAGCCATACAGAGGAATGGCTAACGTTTGCTTTTCCCTGTTCGGGGTGAAGAAGCCGGCCAACATGTCAGATTATGCCTTCGTTCAGTCCATCGAATTGATGGCTGAAATTATTTGTGGAAAGTATACCTCTAAGGAGCATGAAAGCTGTTTAGCTTTAGTGGATGGGGTTCATTTTAACAGAGTATTTGATGAAATAGGTGTCAGTTACCCTCAGCGCACAGCCCCATCCAAACCTACGAAGAAGTTTACTGCTGAGGATCATCCCAGCTTGACACCAGCCTCGAAGCCAAGTTGTGGCCGTGGGAGGAGTGGGCGTGGTGGAGGCCGCGGAAGCGGTCAATCAGACGATGGTGGTGACGAAGCCGAGGGCAGCAAGGAGGCGGCCCCCTCTGGCCGAAGTGGAGGCCAAGGCCGTGGTCGCAACCCGAAGGTGGTTGCGACTAAGAAGCGTGTCTCTACTTCTATTCTGGAAGCGTCAAAACGGCAAAGGCTTGAGGCGCTTCCAGCCATTCCTATTTCGAGTGTGCCTCCGCCACCTTTGGTTTCGTCGGCGAGCATTCCTGCCTCTACTACCCCTGCTTCTGGTTCTGCTGTTCCTGCGACTTCTGCTGCAGTTGATGTTACTGCTTCCCTTGGTTTGTTTCTTATTGCTCCCCTCTTTTTTTGTTTTAGCTTTTTTGTGCTGATTTTCTTTTGTTTCCTTATAGGTAAGCCAAGTGCTGCGCCTCTTCGTTGTGAACGCCTCCCTGGGTGCGTTGATGACGACGACGACGAAGTAAGCTACAGTCGGCTTTTGAGGGAGGATGAGACCAAGGATTTGGCTTTTGCCGATCCTGAGGTTTCATCGGCTCCGTTCCAGCCAACATCTTTAGATTTATTGGCTGGGGCAGCGATTAAGTCCTCCCTCCAAATCACTGTTGATGAAACCCCGCAGACAGCTTCTGTCATTGAAATTTGTCAGGGTTCAGGTGTTTTGAGGCCTTCTGCGACTGCTTCTCCAGTTGCTTCGCCTCCCCAAACTAACACCGGAATCCCTGCTGTTTCCTTGGATGTCGAAGCACATCCTTGCAAACCCTCTTCTAAGACTGAGGGTATGTCCTTTATTGCTGCTTCGGCATCGTTTTTCATTTTATTGATGTTTGTTTTGTTAATTATTTTTTCCTTCTTTAGGCACCAGCTATACTGGCTATGGTATTTTCACGGATCGCCTTCGTCAGAGAGCATCTCAAACTGGTAGTGACGTCCCTGTTATTGCTCCAAATGGTAACATTTTTACTCATACTTTCTTGCGAAGCTGGCTAAAACTTGCTTCTTAGTTTATTTTGTGTTTTGTCAGAATTTGAAACTCGTGTCAAGTCCTTGGACTTGGACACGCTCTCGGTCTCCAGCCTTAGTGGCAACATTCAGGTTTGTACCTTTGTTTTCGTTTTTGAGTTTGTTATTTAGCTTTGTTGCTACTTATCTTTTCTTTGTTTTAGTCTATGATGTCAATGCAAGAGCTTTTCGCCCGCCTTCCGCTTCGCCTCAATGATATTGAGAGCGAGCGCGCAGAACTGGAGGTTTTGCGGAAGGAGCGCGAAAGTTTCCTCAAGCTGAAAGAGTCCTTGGAGAGCGAGAAAGAATAGCTTCGCGCCAAGAGGGAGTCGTCAACATCAGAGCTCACCTCATTGAAAGCTAAGGTTGCTTCGCTTGAGTCTGCGCATGCATTGAATGTTGAGACCATTGAGGGGCTTCGCACTAAATTAGTCGAAGACGCCACTTTGGTGCATGGGATGAAGAATCAGATTAAAGCTCTCGAAACTGCTAAAGAGAAATCATCGTCAGATGCTGAAAAGTATAAGAGAGAGCTTCTCGTTGCAGTTGATCTAAAGAATTCTCTTATCACCGAAGCCGACAGACTCAGGTCCCAGGTTGATAAGCTGAGAGCTGACAAGAAGAGTCTGGAATCTGAAATCTATTGCCGTGGCACTGACATATACCGTGAATATGAAGCCGCCTTGGAGCAGTATGGACCAGAGCCCCTTCTATTCCCTTCTCAGGATTTCAACGTGGGAAAGCCGTTTGAGTGGCTCGACGATGAGTTCAAGTCCCTGCCGGACGTTTTGTCCAAGGTAGGTGACTATGCTGCTCGAACATGCATTACCAATGCATTTAAGATGCTTTCAGATGAGGGGTGCTCCCATTACAAGGGCTTTCTGAAGAGGGATTTCCAGTTCCCTTCAGCTTTGAATCCAAATCAAATGGAGCTATTCAACAAAGCTATTTTAGCAATATGTGCCTCCTTCCTCAAAAAGTTTTGGTCTGCTACAGGACGGGAATGTGCCCATAGCACGGCTTATGATCATCTTGTTAAGGTTAGCTTTGTTCGCTACATTTCCTTCATTCTAACTGCTGTTTTTGAGAATCTGTATTGACTTTTGTTTATTTTTTAGCATAAGGAAACGCTCGCTCTTGAGGAGCAGCAGAGAGCCGAAGCTGCTGCTGCCACTGCTGGCCCTTCCTCCTCTCGTGATACTGCTGGTGAGACTCAAGGAGATGGGGCTGGAACGCGCGATAATGAGCCGAAGGTGTAGCTTCGTCGAAGCTGTTGCTTCTGTTGAACATTTTTTGCTAGAATAATGCTAAGTATTGTAATATTTGTATATACTCAGATCCCTGGCGAGGGAGTTGTTCTTGAACTCGTTCCAATCACCATGCGCGATGGCCCTTTGTGTGTATCCGGCTTCGCGTGGGAACAATATCAGAGGCACTATCCAAGTCAAAGATTTGCTGATTTTTGGGAATTTTGCCACGAGTTCTTTCGTCACTGTGAATTTAATGTTTTTGATTTCTTTAACTCTTTCATTATTCAGCGTTCGCCTCGCATTGATCTTGCTTGGAGGAGAAATGCTGAAGCTGCTCGCCTGCTTCCGATTAAGACTGAGCCTGTAGATTTAGGTGATGATGTTCGCGACTTTGCTTATGTGTTCAACGCTCCTAGATTTAGGAGATCTGGCCAGCAATTTGATGGCTATGTTTTCGAGATGTTTTGAACATCTCTTTGTAAAACACTGTAATTTGCTTTGTCATTGTGTTGATTAGATATACTTGAATGAATGTAAGCTCGATTTGGCTTCGTTGTGAAAGAAACGCCTCCTCCCCCCGAAGCGAGGTTTTATTCATTCAAGTGTTTGACACTTGCGACATTGAGGGGTTGTTTGCTCGGTTTATTGAGAGCGTTCGAGAAGATGTATAAAATTTCTGATAGGTGGCCAAAGCCCCTATTACTTGTGCTTGAATGAGCAAGTTTCGAATGTTTATGAGCTAAAGTCCCTTTTACGCTATTTCAGTAAGGATATTGCATGCGTTTGTGATTCTGTGAGCCGAAGCTGTTCTTAGTTTAAAATAATTGTCCTTGAGTCAAAGCCCCTTTTACTCTGTTTAGAGTAAGCGTTTCTGGACCGAAGCCCCTTTTACTCCTTTTTAGAGTAAGCTTTTTCTTAGATCTGAATTGGCCTTACTCTCGGTGGGGTCGATTCAGTTCTATTTTAGTTATCGAATACCAGCGATTTGGTCGAAGCCAGTCACTTTCGATGCAGCTTCTCTGGGGAATACTTCATTCATATATGATTTGATGAGTTACAGTAAGCACCGCCTCGTTAAAAACCTCACCCCTTGGTCAGGGTCCCCTTGTGAGGAAAAGAGTACGGGCTTTTGGAAAGAAAGTAAAAATGCTGTTCTACTGAATGACTTCGTTTATAGAACATGAAGCCATTGTACATCTTATTCATAGATTGTATCTGCTTAAGCTGTCTACATTCTATGAATGCGGCAGCTCGTTGCCTTCGTCGTCGCCTAAACGAAATGAGCCGGGCCTGTTGCTTTTGACGACCAGAAATGGGCCTTCCCATTTGTGTTGCAGCTTTCCAACGGGCATACTTGGGTTTTCCCTTAGTACCCAGTCCCCTACCTTGATGTCTTTCCTCACTACTTTCTTATCACGCCATTTCTTGTCTCAGCTTGGTACTTTGAAATATTTTTAGCTGCTTGCAGCCTGTAGACCTCGATGAGATCTTTGTCAATGGCTTCGCTATCTTTTGGAGCTTCATGTTGTGTGTGAAGCCCTTTGTGGAGTATCTCCTCTGGACATACTGCTTCTTCACCATAAAGCAGTTTGAATGGAGTGAACTTTGTGGCCCTAGATGTGGTGGTGTTATGAGCCCAAATCACCTTTGGCATCTCTTCTACCCACTTTCCTTTTCTCTCGCAATTTGCAAGGCACTTCCTAATGGCTGTAAAAATTAAGCCATTTGCTCTTTCAACTGCTCCATTTGCTTGCGGGTGATAGACCGAAGCAAATTTCGTCTTCGTACCAATTGACATGCAGTATTGTCTGAATTCATCGCAGTTAAACTGCTTCCCATTGTCCACTGTTATCTCTCTTGGCACCCCAAATCTGCACATGATTTGCTGCCAGAAGAACTTGATCACTGTTTTCGCTGTGATATTGGCTAATGGTCTGGCTTCGATCCATTTGGTGAAATACTCAACCGCTACAATGGCATACTTGAGATTTCCTTGAGCTGTTGGTAATGGGCCAACTAGGTCAATGCCCCATCTTTGCAAAGGCCATGTTGGAGTTATCAGCTGTGACTGCTCCGAAGGAGATTTTCTGCTTGTTGCACATTTTTGACACTAGTCACATGTCTTGACTGTGTTTGTTGCATCGATGATGACTGCTGGCCAATAGAATCCTTGCCTCATCACCTTCCCAACTAGAGCTCTTGCCCAAAGTGCGCTCCGCATAAGCCACTATGTATCTCTTGAATCAGCTCTTTGCCTTCGTTGTGAGAGATGCAACGAAGCCAAGGAGCTACAACTCCTTTCTTGTAAAGGGCATCATCTATTATCTAATAGCATCTTGCCCTTTGTTGCATGGCTTTTAGATCTTCTTCATCGATTGACTCATAGTATCCCCGGAGATAAGCCATTATTGGGGATCGCCAATCCTCTGAGCTTATTGCATTGATCAGCTTCGGTGGATCATCCGAGTTCTTTATCGATGGTGTTGTTATTGTTTGAAAGAATACGTCAGGTGGAAGCTTATCCCCCTTTGCAGCTGCTTTAGCCAATGCATCTGCTTCTTCATTTTTTGCTCTTGGAATGTACTCCACAGTAAAACCTTTGAATTTTTTCTCCATTGAGCGCACAATGCTCAAGTACTTGATGAGTTCTGGTTGCTTTGCGACGCTTTCCTTTTTGATGTGATCTGCTACCACCTTTGAATTTGTTTTGATGGTGAACCTCTGAGCTCCTAAAGCCTTGGCTTTTCTGAGCCCAAGTAACACAACTTCGTATTCAGCGACGTTGTTTGTGGTTCTGTCGCTGCTTCTGCAAAACTCTATGTTTGCTGCATGTCTCATTTTCACACCCGAAGGCGATTGCACAATTGCCGCGATGCCAGCTCCTTTGTCCTCCCAAGCACCGTCACAGTGTATCAGCCAGTTTTCTTCTCTGATATTATTTTGTGGCGAAGGCGATGTCCACTCCGCTATGAAATCTGCTAAGACTTGTGATTTGATTGCTGTTCTCCTTTCAAAGTCCATGACATATTCTGAAAGCTCCGCAGCCCACTTGCATATTCTCACAGAAGCCTCTTTGTTGTTCAAAAGCTCTTTTAGTGGCTGATCTGTAAGGACTTTGATATTGTGGCCCTCGAAATAGTGCCTGAGCTTTCTGGAAGCCATTATCACTGCATAGATCATTTTCTCAATCTCTGTGTAAAACAGCTTCGATGCAGCGAATGCCTCCGACACATAGTATACTGGCTGTTGAATATTTCTGCCCTCTATCATCTTTTCTGTAATAAGCGCCGCGCTCACTGCTGATTGTGATGCTGCAATGTACAGTAGCAGTGGTGCCTTTGGGTCAGGTACTGCTAGCTTCGTTAACTGCATCAAGTATTGCCTTAGCTCATGAAATGCTTCTGATTGCTCTGGCCCCCATTGAAACTTTGCTGCGTTTCTAAGTGTTGCAAAGAATGGTAAACTTCGCTCAGCTGCTTTTGCAATGAATCTGTTGAGTGCGGCGATTCTTCCAGACAGCTTCTGTACGTCTCTCATGCACTTTGGCTCTTCCATGTCAAGGATTGCATTTATCTTATCTGGATTAGCTTCTATCTCGTGAGCTGATACCAGACAGCCAAGGATTTTCCATTTTGTCACTCCAAATACACACTTCTCTGGGTTTAGCTTGAGGCCAGCTTGTCTCATGCGAGTGAAAGCGGTTGCCAGATCTGATATGTGATCTTGCCTTTTGGCACTTTTGACCAAGATGTCATCAACATATGCCAATACTGTCTTGAACAGTTCATCTTTGAACACTGTGCTTGACATTCGGCAGAAGGTGGTTCCTGCATTCCGAAGCCCCTCGGGCATCCTGACGAAGCAGAAAGTGCCAACTGGTGTGATGAAGCTGGTCTTTTCTTCATCCTCTTTCTTCATCCAGATTTGATGGTAGCCAGAAAAGCAATCTAGGAGGGACATCATTTCACTTGCTGCTGCTTGATCAACAATCTTGTTTATTCTTGGTAGTGGGAAATCATCTTTTGGGAAAGCCTTGTTGAGGTCGGTGAAATCAATGCACATTCGCCATTTGCCATTCTTCTTCTGAACTGGTACAGTGTTTGCTAGCCATGTTGGATATTTGACTTCGCGTATGACATTGGCATCTAGCAGCCTTTGCACTTCGGCTTTCACCGCATTAGCTTTCTCTTCTGACATCTTTCTCAACTTTTGCTTTTTTGGCTTCATATCAGGACTGATTGCCAACTTATGCTCAATTATGCTTCTATCAACACCTGGTAGATCTTTGCTTGACCAAGCGAACACATCCTTGTTATTCCTCAAGAATTCGATGAGCCTATCTTCTTCATCCGGCTCTAAATCTGAGCCGATGATCATTGTTCTGTCAAAGACGTCAGGCTGCAGCTGCACCTGCTTTGTCTCTGTAGCTTTTTGCATCTTTTTGCTATCTTTCTCAATATTTAGCTTTTCTTCAGGGTAAGACGGCTCTAACTCCTCTAGTAGATGCACGTTTCGTTGTCCTGGGTTCTTGGCTCTTTCAATGTTTCTGGCTTCTCTCTGATCGCAATAAACAGTGATTACCCCTTTCAGAGCTGGCATCTTCATGCAAAGGAAAGATTGCCTTATGATGATGTCGAAAGTGTTTATAACTCCTCTTCCGAAGATGACATTGTAATCAAAAACCATGTCTACAACATCAAAAGTGATGTACTCAGTTCTGGCGTTGGATATGTCGCCAAAAGATACTGGTAATGTGATCTTTTCCAATGTTGCCGTGCGCTTCCCCCTGAAGCCGACCAATGGTGTGTCTGATGGCTCCAGGTTATCTGGGTTGATGTTTGTCATGTTTCTGAGTGTTTTTGCTAATATGATGTCAGCAGAGCTCCCTGTGTCTACTAACACTTTTCTGATCGTCCAGCCAGCAATATTGGCTTCGATTGACATCGCGTCATTGTGTGGGAAATTGTGGAGTTTGAGATCTTCCTCAGTAAAGGTGATGGGCATATGGGACCATTCTGACTTTTTGTACGGACCGTCAACAGAAATATTGTTGACTTGGTGGAAATAGCTTTTTCTTTGCTTTTTATTTTCAAAACAAGCGATGATCTTCCAGAAATGGGCAAGATGTGTCCATAGCTTGGGAGTGGGTTTGGAGCTTCTTTTTGATTGGCTTTTTGTTGTGGTAGTGGTGGTGGTGGTAGCTCCTCAACCTTTATGTTTTGCGAAACCACTTGCTGGGAGGTTTGAGGGTATAAGTGAGGATATATGGCTTGTGGGTAATAATGCTGAAAGGTTTGTGGCGAAGGCAAATATTGAGTTGCCATCGCTGTTGATGGGTGTACAGTGTTTGAGTTTAGCGAGGGATATACTGGGCAGTATGGTTGGATAGCTTGGGAAGGGTTTTGGGTGTTTGGCTGCGAAGCCGATGTTGGCTTCGTTTGGGTTGCTTGAATCTTCTCTGCTCTTAACTTTTCTATTGTTTTCTTGATGTCTCGGCACTGTTCTGTGCCATGGGTGTGGTTTGTGCCGTGATATTGGCAAAATAGCTCAGGTCTCGATGGTGGACCTCTTCCTCTCCCTCGGCCTCTGCCGGCTTTTCCACCCCTTTGAGTGGGCTCATTTCTCTGGTTGTGGTATTGGCTTTCTGGGTAAGGTGGTTTGGTTTCGTAGGAAGAAGGTGGATTGTCTACCTTCATGATTGTTTGGTGGGAGTAGTTTTGGTAGTTTTGGCTGTGGTTGTGGTTTTTGGCTTGTGACTCATATTGGTTTCTCATGATGGCTTCTCTAGCCAATCTCATTCGGTTGTCATTGTCAGGTCGACAATACTTCTTGAACTCCTCATATAGGTCTGCAAGAGTAGCTGGTGTCTCTCTTGCGATATGCTGTGCAAACAATCCAGGGCGAAGCCCTTGTATTGCTGCGAATTTTGCTGCTTCGTCGGGGATGTGTGGAGCTTGAGCGCGCAGAGTAACAAATCTGCGGAAGTAGTCCTCTAGGGGTTCCTTCGGCTGCTGGTGTAGTGTAAGTTTAGCATATGAGAGTGATTGGTCTCCCATAATGCTAAAATTTTTGATGAGCTCCCTCTTCAAATCATGCCAGCTATTAATTGATAGGCCTGGCAGCTTCGTGTACCAGTTTATTGCCGTGACATCGTAGACAATGATGAAAGATTTTGCTAGTACTACATCGTCTCCCCCGGCCGAAGCTATTGCAGCTTCATAGCCCATGAGGAACTGCTTTGGGTCGGTGAGGCCATTGTATCTTGGTTGGGAAATGGGTTTGTAAGAAGGTGGCCATCTTGCCAGTTGGAGATTTTCTGAGAGTGGCAAGTATGGTCAATAGGACGGGTGTGAAGTGTGTGGAAGCCAGTTTGGGATGAGGAGTTATGGTTTGGTGGATTGGTGGTGGTGTTTGGCTCATTGAGCTCTGCTTGGAGCTCAGCAACTTGTTTTTTTGGCTTTCTCGAGTTCTTGACGCAGTTTTCAGCTCTGGAGCCTGTATTGTTCGGCCTCCTCTGCTTCGCTTGCCTCAACTCCTCCAGCTGCTTCTTGACTTGCAGCAATTGATGCCGCTGCTCCTCTTCCTCCTCTTGCATTTGCTGCTCTAGTTCGAGCTGTGCAGCCTCCAGCTCTCTCTGCTGCTCAAGGCGTCGAAGGCGAAGCCTTTCTTCGATCCGGCGCATTCTCTCTTCAGTGGTAAGGGTTTCGTCATCGACTTCTTGCCCGTCGATAACGGCTTCGGTTGTTGATGGGAGGTTTGTTTGTTGGATTGGGGGTTGGGAAGCGACTTCATTGTGGGTGGTGGTATTTTCCACGGTGGAGGGTGGTTTGGTTGCTTTTCTTGGTGGCATGATGGTTATCGTGGGTTTTCTTCGTGCGCTGCACAAACGGTGGGCGCCAGTTGTTGGGATGACAGCCGAAGCCAAAGAGCCCAAACAACGGAAGAAACTGAGCGACAAGGACAAGCGATAGTATGTCACTTATCTACAGTGTCCTCGGGAATCAACCCTTTACATGTTGGTGAAGGGTCTCCTTTTATAGGGAGGTCAAGGGACACTTTTTACATTACCCTTTTACCCCTGAAAACCAGGCATCATCCTCTAGACTATACAACTTGAATAACCTGAGGGCATTATAATACATTTACATCCTATAGTGTGAATGTGAAGACTTGCTACTCCGTGTTTGACTTGGCTTGGACTCGGTCCAAGCCCGCTTCGTCTGCGAGAGGGCGATGTAGCTCTTCCTTTGGCTTCCTTTGAGTTGGAATATAACAAAGCCATTCCCTTGCGTCCAAAAGCCAATGGCTCCTCCAAGAACCTGCAATATAGTGCAAACCGAAGCCATCTAGTGGCTTGATCATTTCGTTTAGCATTCAGTAGTGTTGTCATTCCATCGAATTGGCTTCTAATCCCATTGGATAATATTGTTTTGGAATGGCACTCGCCATATTACCGAAGCCAATTTCCTTTGGTCGATCTTTAGGAGCGAAGCCAAATAGAGACCTCAGAGTGTCAATGAAGCCGAACGGCTTTCTCTTCGCTGGCTAATGTTGCTTATACGCTTGAAACAATACGAAACAAGTAGAGGGCGTTTGTCGGCGGGCCAAATCCCCAACATGTCGCGGCATGTCCAAACACCCGTGGCGATCTTATCTGTCGGACGGCCTGACTGCCCCGACGCTCGGCATTACTTCTTTTGACCATTAGCCCGATTTTTCTAATCGACCCAATGCTCGGGGACTACTCCATATGGAGAGCTCCTTGCGTCGCTCTCCATATACCCCATTAGGATGTGTCACTTTCTCAATGTGGTGCAGTCCCATATGGTGTCCGACTTGGTCATAACTCTGCACTACACCACTCGGGGCTCCGTCCCCGGGTCTGTCCAAGGTCATCCTCGATGATCTACGGTCTTCTTTTTGAGCACCGCCCACCCTTGTGTCGGCCTGCCGACAAAGACGCTTCAGCCGAGGATGGAGGTTTCGCTTCTTCATCGGCAATCCACCACGCGCCTGCACGTTGCTCGGGGACTTATGGGATATGGGTATCCTCGGGCCCACTACCGGCCGGGTAGACAGTCGGCCTGGGCCCATGTCTGACAATGGTGTGGGCCGATCCAGGCCCGGCCCATGAGGATCTCCGGAGTTGATGGACAAGATTGATGAAGACTTAGCTCACAAGGCATGAGGCAAGATACTCGGATCTCATCCGAAGATCATGTAGATCATGTTGTAACCAACTAAGATTAGTTTCCTAGTTGTACCCGGATACAATTAGAGATATCCGACTTGTAAACCTTAGGACGTCAGCCTATATAAGGCGGCCTAGGTCGACCCCTTAGGTCATCTGATCCCCCATTCGCCTATTGTAACCATGAACTCGCCATTGTTCCCTGGAACTTCGTCGAGCAGAGCAATACATCACCACCGAGCACAGGACGTAGGGTATTATACCTCCGGGTAACCCGAACCTGTATAAACCTTGCGTCTCCTGTGTTACCTCGAGCTCCTAGTCTCGCGATTGCCCTTTGCCTACAAATCAACCACTTGGGTACCCCGGGTGGACTGCCGGACGATAACTCCGACAAGGCACAACGGGACTTTCCGTGGAATGGTGGGGTGAGGCTATATTGACATCGTGTCCTGAATCATGTTCATCCAAAGATTAAAGAGATAACGCCATTTGGGAAATGGGAGAACAAAGGATTTACAATGTCCTATTTATGGACTTAAGGCCGTTTGGCAAAAGTCAATGCGCCGATAACCCAAAAAACGTATACTTGGACCTAAAACTGTGGATTGTGTCTTTCTAGGTTATACTCCATATAGCGTTGGCTATAGATTATTAATAGTGAAATCTGGAGTACTAGACATGAATGTCAGTACAATCATGGAGTCCAGAGATGCTACATTCTTCAAGGACATTTTTCTATGAAAAAATAAAAATAACATTACTAGTAGAGAATTGTCTAACAATGACGAACCTGCTGATTTGATAGAACACAATGAACAAACACTTGTGGATAATCCTCATGAGGATGATAACGAAGCTCCTAGGGGGAGCAAGAGACAAAAGATTGCAAAGTCTTTTGGTGAAGATTTCATTGTACCTTGTGGATGACACTTCAAGAACCATTGAAGATGCATATTCCTCTCTTGACGCTGACTGTTGGAAGGAAGCGTACAAAGTGAGATGGATTCTATTATGTCTAATGGAACATGGAAAGTTGTTGAACGTCCTTATGGGCGCAAACATGTAGGATGCAAGTGGGTGTTCAAGAAGAAGGTTAGGCCTGATGGTACTATTGAGAAGTATAATGCAAGTCTTATTGCTAAAGGCTATACTCAAAGAGAAGAAGACTTCTTTGATATTTACTCACAGGTTGCCTGATTGACCACAATTTGAGTGCTACTTTTCCTGGAAACCGCTCATGGTGTTCTCGTTCATTAGATGGACATTAAGACATCTTTCCTAAATAGAGAGTTGGAGAAGAAGATCTATATGGATCAACTAGATGGGTTTATAGCAGAATGTCAAGAAGGAATGGTGTGCAAGTTAGTGAAATCTCTGTATGGCCTCAAGCAAGCAACGAAACAATGACATGAGAAGTTTGAGAAAACTCTCATGTCTGCCGACTTGAACGAATATGACAAGTGCGTGCACTAACGTTATGGTGGGGATCAAGGAGTGATCTTGTGCCTGTATGTTGATGGCATACTAATACTTGGGACAAATCTTGCTGTGATTAAGGAGGTCAAATATTTCTTGTCTCAAAACTTTGAGATGAAGGATTTGGGAGAGGCTGGCGTTATCCTTAATATAAAGCTAGTGAGAGAAGGTGATGGTGGGGTAATGCTTATGTAGTCCCACTATGTGGAAAATATTCTAAGTCGCTAGTAAGATTTTAAAGAAAAACACAAAGATAATGAGAGATCAACTGAGATACTCTAGATTATTGGCTCACTTATGTACTTATCTAGTGTTGCAAGGTCTGATATCGTGTTTGTTGTGAGCAAACTTAGTTGGTTTGTTTCAAATCTGGGAAATGATCATTTCAATGCTTTTGATAGAGTGATTCACTATCTAGTCGGTACAATGAGCTATGAGATTCTTTACACCGGGTACCCAAAGGTGCTAGAGGATTTTTAGTGATTCAAATTGGATCTCTGATACTGATGAGATAAAAACCATGAGTCGATATGTGTTCACTCTAAGAGGTGGTGCTACCTCCTTGAAGTCTTGCAAGCAGACCATCTTAACGAGATCTACAATAGAAGCAGAACTCACAGCATTGGATATCGACATTATTGAGGCCGAGTGGCTTCTTGATGGAAAAACCAATACCAGGAGTCCTAGTGAACTATGATAGCAAAATGGTGATTGTCGAGATGAACAGTTCTAAGGATAACATGACGTCATCGAGGCATTTGAAGAGGCAGCTAAAATCTATCAGAAAAATAAGAACCTTCGGAGTAATTAACTTGGACTATGTCCAGACGGCTAAAAATTTGGAACATCAATTTACAAAGGGTTTTTTCACAAAATTTAAAAGAATATGGATCCAAAGAATTGGGCATGAGACCCATGTGAGAGTTATTTCAAGTGGTAACTTGTCCTATGTGATCAGAGATCCCGTGAATTAGAATGAGGAAACAAACTATTATTTGACTGAGAGAAGAGAACCTTTGAAAAGGCTCATTCCTGGGAATGATGTATTCTGCTTCTAGGTCTGTCTGTATACCTTAATGTAATTCAAGTGGCTTAAGGAAGCAGAGATGTTGAACTATAGAACATCTTATGAGAACTACACCTATATGAGTTCAACTGCTAGTCATAGTCTATGAGATTCAGTAATATCTAGATACTCATAAAAGGCCTGGAGTATGACTTATATGCTCCAAATCATGGGGATGCTTTTAGCAGCCTAGTACAAGTAAAGGGGTACTGATGAAACTTGTTTGCACAAGACTACCAATTCAAGGCATAGTCCATTGGCCAATTGTGGATGAGTGTAGCTTTTGCTCTAGGTGGATATTCAACTTAACAGTCTTCATCAAAACACTAGTATATCAAAACAGCCGTGAGACTAGAACCATTTCTCGTTTGCAATGAAATATTGATGGAGATTGTTAGATTTATTTGGGCTCGGCCTATTTCTCTTCAATTAAATCTAAAATATTTAATGCCCACAAATTAATGCAAGGTAGTTAAAAGTGGATACAACAAAATTGGTGGTTGAGAGGATCCCAACCAACTTATTAGGTGAACATGTGGCATACCCTATGTGAAGTTGGAAAAAGGAGACTGGGGGCGTCCAGATGCATCCTCCCTTCTCCCAATCTGCCTTTTTCGCAGAAGCATTTAGATGCATCATCCCTCTATCTGTACGCACCTATATAAGATAGCCTCCCCTCTCCTGGCAACACACAACTCTGACAACTCAAATACTCCTATTTAGGATATCTCCCCCTTTTTACTCCATTGCTCTCTGCTGCAACACATTCCCATTGCTACTGCTGCGTTCATAGTTCTAGCAAGAGTAGAGCCTCCGGAACATTGACCGTGCAGAGATCCTGTTCGGAATAGCCACACGTGAAGGTTTTTGGGAAGTGTCTTGACGCGACCGCTTGCTACTAGGTCTACTTCCCAGCATACTGAACGTTCCTGGTGCCTTTTCGAGGATTTCAGGTGCCTTTTCCATTAGTCATACTTAGTTAATTGTCTACAACTCCATTGAGCATCCTTTTCCATTAGTCATACTTAGTTAATTGTCTACAACTCCATTGAACATCAATCGTTAGGATTTCAGCTTTTAGTAGGAACAGTAAAACATTAAAAGATCCTGTGCAGACTAAAAGGCTGCAAATTAAACCTCTGACGGCCAGAAACGGTTGACGAGTTTTAGCCCCTAGTTACTCAAACCTAATGACCTGAAGAAATTTCTTTCCTGATTATCCAGAATTCTGTTGTCCATGCTACCTGGCCTCGTACATCGCCGTTTCTGCATGACACGGTGGCCATGATTAGGCACCAACGAATCTACTATTACTTCTGGCACGTTAGACATTTAAACACCCCATCAAAATCTTCATGAAGTATGTTATATGAATCCGCTTCTTATCTATTTTAAAGACTCGATCATAGCTCGTATTGTTTATCGCTAACTTTTGACTTTCAAACACTTTATAGAGGACTATAAATGATAAATAGTCAAATATGCTAGCACCGCACCCATGCTGAGTTGAGAAATCTAAACATGGTGGACAAGTTCTGTAAAACAAAAGACTAACTTAACCAACATGGTTGTGCTATATTCACTTGATTTTTCCGAATTGTGTAATAAAATTGGTAGCAACAATTACAATTGTTTTATTGTAACACAGACACAGTGTTTGTTTTAATGTTCTTATTGATTGATCTGAATGCAATTTGAACATTGGGGGAAAAAGTACAAACACCACTATAAAATCCATTTTACAGGCAGCTAAATACCATTTCTAGAGGCAGCCAAGCCAACCTCTATGAAACAGGCGGCTGACCACCTCTACATTTGCATTTTTTTTGAGGCGACTAAGTCAAGAGAACCGCTATTGGAAATCTTTTTGAAAAATCGAGTGTTTGCTGCCGATTTACAGCAATCACGTGCAACTGTGAAATCTAATCATGTTATACTTAAGTGGGATATATTATTTTAGCTAGTCTGTTCTAGGAAATCGAGCGGGCACAGCCGAGCAATTTGTCTCTTGTGCTCCTGTCAGTGCATAGGGCCATGGGGAGTGTGTTGCTTGCTCGCATGGGTTCTCCTATGCTCGTAACATATATCATGAATGTTGGACAGCCTCATGAGCGGATAGTGACCCTAAAATAAACTTTGTTTATTAGTTGTATGAGCCGATGCAGTGATACACTGAGCTTGCATAAGCGGATCGGGCCAAATCAGGCGTATCCACCAGGCTAGGATGAGGTATGTATTGTCGCATCCACTCATACAGACTGTGCCCGCTCATGCTGGCAACTAAAGGTTCTTCGTTTGAGTTTATATGGATCCACCGGTGCAAGACGAGCTTATGCAAGCAACCAAGCACATCCTAGGAGACGATGAAAATCTTGGGACTAGATTCTTAAGATCTAAATTGTGTTGATCAAGTCCACCACATTTGGTGTCGGAAGGTGCTGATGGAAGGTGAAGTGGCTCACTGCACACCACTGTTCTGGATGTTGTGTATATATAGTTTGACCTTTAGATGCGGATGGCAGTGTGCATTAGTGAGGAGTTGCTAGGAGAAGAGACATGCTAGGGGAAGAGACAAAAATCATACTCCCTCTGTGTCTTAAAATACTAATAAGTGGTATGTTAGGTTTGTCGAAGTTTGAAAAAGCATTGTGTTGACACCAGATTTTCGCACCTGATATGCTGAGTCAGATGGTGACGTGGTGAGGTTGAAACTGCGCAGTGGACCCGTTGAATGGTCAAACAAATGGTGCCGGAGAAGGAAATCGATGCAGGGGAAGAGTCCGATGAAGAGAGAGAGTCCGATCTGATGGTGAATGGAAAATATACATCGGCTAAAAAGGAAGCATGGCATGAACGGGGACTATTTCCTTTTCAGAAGGCGTATTAAAAGTCCCATTCTATCTTAGAATAAGTTTACTTTATCTGCAAGTTAGTTTGGTCCGATCAGGACTCATCATGACCGGGGTATAAAAATAAACCCTCGTCCATTGTAAAGAATTATTCTCACAATCAATACAACCCGGCTTCACGCCAAAAACCCTAGGAGTAGTATCTCGACGAAGCTTATCGGTGGACGGGCTGCATCAGTTCTGATCTCCGGCTTACCAGTAAGTTAGTCAATTTATCGAACTAGTATAGGCTTTGAATTAAGGCGCATCGCCCTTTCTCGTTTATACTGTTCAACCGATTTATCTTTGAATAAGCAAGATTGATCTAGATTCTCTACGTCGGAGCTAGATCACTATTGATTATTCAACAGTTAATCGTTTATCGGGTCACACTTTATGTCTAGATTCCCTACGTCGGAGCTAGATCATCAAGATTAGGCTAGATTCCCTACGTCGGAGCTAGACTCATCTTGGTTATTTAAAGGCAACTTTTGCGGTTTGTTTGGAGTTGCTAGATTGGTTTAGATCTACGCCATGTGAATTAATCTACTTCTTCAACGGCTTTGAGCACCGGTCTTGGTCCGATTTAAGCAATATTTGTCTTACAGTATCGTTCTAGGTCTGATCCATGCTTTGTGGTTTAATCTGTTGTTCTTTGAGTATTGTGTCTGTTTAGATTCCCTACGTCGGAGCTAGATGTTCATAATATGATAAGATTGATCTTTGATTGTCATGCTTGGTTTAGATTCCCTACGTCGGAGCTAGATTCATCTTGATTAGTCAAAGGAAGCTTTGGTTATACCTGATTGCTATTTGAGTGTTATGCATGATTTAGATTCCCTACGTCGGAGCTAGGTCTTGTTTGATTATTCGATAGCATACCTTAGAATCAGAATGATCCTGTTAATGTTTTATCTGCTTATTTGTTTAATTCGATTAACACCTGTGCGAGCATCTTGTTTAGTTGACAGGTTGATGAGTTGAGTTTGACTGTCTAGCTATCTGATCTGATCATTGCTGGAGAAATCTAGATTCCCTACGTCGGAGCTAGATTTCTCTGAAAAGGTTCTGGTCCGATTGGCTGGTTAGATGGTCCGATAAGATAAATCAAACTGGCAACTAGGCAAGATGGACGATGTATCGGCTTACACTTTGATTGTTTAATATCTTGCTCAAAGGTTTAGCTGATCCGTTATTTACATATTGGCCATGTTTTATGCTTTATTTTATTATTCAATGGCTGATCTGTTACATTAATCAAGGTCCGATCTTGATTGGTCCGATTCTGAGGTCCGATTCGATGGTTCCCATTGATGAAGTCCGATTTTGAGGTCCGATTGACATCGGCCGATACGTGCCTGATTGGGTCTTGGCTAAAATCCGACGCACCTCCATCGTCTGGAATAGAGCCGGCACAATCAAAGAGTAATTTAACTGTTTTATCCCCTTGTCAATTTCAGGTCAAATTGACTGGCACGCCGCGAACCTAAACAAAGTGCAGGCTGGCACTGGAGTGAAGCAGATCTCCCTGGTCTTCTTGTGCTGCACGTGGAGGATACGACCGCCGATTTTCCGCGTCAACACATTTTTGGCACGCCCAGTGGGACACGAGAGGCAAATTCCAAGATGTCGTCGTCTGATGCTGAAAAAGAAACTGCAGCAAAACTTGCTGCTGAAAAAAGCTGCTGAGAAGGCTAAGAATGACAAGAACAAGACGCCTGAGACGGCCATTCCAATTACAAAGGCCGATCTGTCTAAAGCTCAATTAGATGCAGTTCAGGCCCAGATTGATGCATTTGAGAAACTCTGCCTTGGCCAATTCGGACGTAATCGTTCAGGACCTATACTGAAAGGTGCTCTCCCAGATCCAGAATTGATCAAGAAAACGACTGATGCTCGGGAGTACCATGTCAACATGACAGAGATGATTCACCAGGCTGTTCATCATGCATTGATCAACCAGTCAGGCACTTTGGTGAATTCTTTAGATAATCTCATCAAGAAGGCGGTGGATGATTCCATTTGTTTGAAAGGCCCAGTATTTATGGCAGATTCTGCAGGGGCATCAGGATCAGGGAAAGACAAGGAGACTGAAGATAATGCCATGACCGTTGCTCCGCAGAATCCAACGATTCCACTACCTATTCAGCTGGCCAACGGTTTTCTATTGATGGCCGATGGAACGATTGTCGGCCCACATGGTGAAAAATATACTAGGACTCTGAACGAAGAAGAAAAGCAACCTGCAGCTGCAAGGCTACGTACAGAGATTCCTCCACATCAGCGTATGGTCGGTGATTACAACAATTACATGACGGATGTGACTCAAGCTGGTGGAATGTCACCCGGAGGACAGGAGTCCGATTGGTCACGGAAAATAGCCGAGGTGATCCAGAATCAATTCGGCTTGAAGCCTAAAGATGAAGCGAGGTTGTACCGGCACCCATACTCATCTTACTTTGACGTAGTGCCACTTCCTCCACGTTATAGAGTGCCGGACTTTTCAAAATTCTCCAGGCAGGATGATATGACCACCATCGAACATGTGAGCCGATTCTTGGCTCAATGTGGTGAGGCTGCTTCAGAAGAGGGACTCAGGCTTAGATTCTTCCCTCTGTCACTATCAGGGCCGGCGTTTACTTGGTTTACGTCGTTGCCAGCAGGATCAGTCACAGGATGGTCCGATATGGAGAAGCAGTTTCATAAATACTTCTTTTCTGGTCTCAACGAGATGAAGATTTCTGATTTGATTGCTGTCAGGCAAAGGAATGATGAGTCCGTTAAAGAGTATATTCAGCGATTCCGTGAAATCAGGAATCGATGCTACAGTTTGAGGCTATCTGACATGCAGTTGGCCGAGCTTGCGTTCCAGGGTTTACTCACGCCGATCAAGGAAAGGTTTTCGGCTCAGGAATTTGAGACGTTGGGACAATTAGTGCAGAAGGTGTCAGCCCATGAGGTCCGATATCAAGAGATGAAGTGTACAAAATTTTCAAAGCAAGTGTCCTATCTCTCTGATTCTGAAGAAGAGGCTGATATCAAATAGCTGAATGGACCAAGTCCAAAAAGCCAGTATCATTACCATGGAGCAAACAGAACCCTGAGAAGTTTGGTTTTGATATAACAAAGGCCGATAAGATTTTTGATTTGCTGCTCAGTGAAAAGCTTATCCAACTCTCTGCAAATCACTCAATTCCATCGGCCGATGAGTTGAAGAAACGCAAATATTGCAAATGGCACAACTCAACTTCTCACGAAACAAACGAATGCAAGGTGTTCAGGAGGGAGATCCAATTGGCTATTGAATCTGGCAAGATCAAATTTGAAGACAACAAGAAAGCCATGAAGATTGATGGTCATCCCTTTCCTAATAACTTTGCTGATTTCTCCTTTTCCATTAATATGGTTGATGCTGATGAGAAGGGGAAGTTTAAGGTGCTTACATCGGACCACGCCAAGAGTTCTGGTGCCGTTGATCCTGCAGTTCAAGTTACTGTTGAAGAGCTGCGGAGGAATCATCAGGCATTTGGCGTGAATCTAATGCTCCTGGTGGATATCGGCCACGTGTGACTTCCCAGATGCTGATTAACAAGTACAAAAGGCAGCAGGCAGCAGCTCGAGCATGGGAAGAGCGCGAGGAACGACGGCGTCAGAGGCGCGAATATCAGGCGAGGTGGTTTGATGATAGGTCTGATGATCGGCACCAATATAATGACAGGTCCGATGGCCGACGCCGATTTGATGATAGGTCCGATGGCCGACGCCGATATGATGATAGGTCCGATGGACAACACCGATATGATGATAGGTCCGATGGACGGCGCTGGTGCGATGATAGATCCGATTGGTATATGGACAGACGTCAGACCTATGAGCAGTACGATCAAGATGATGGTCACTGGAGATGTCCTTTCTTCGTGTTCTGCTGGAACGAGAAACTTAGATTACCATCCAAAGCAGATTGTCCTGAATGCAGCCTCCAGTATGAAGAATACAGAACTTTCAAGAGAGGTCGACGATCAGTTCATGAACGGATCGGCGTCAGGGTTGATGATCATCATCAAGGAGATGAAGGCCGAGTTGATGCTCATGGCCATAAAAATATTGAAGGCCAGGTTGATGCTCTTGGCCCTGAAAAAAATAGAAGAAAAGGCTTCAGTTCGGGATCGGATTAAAGAACCTCAAATGAAGCCTGGACAGAGGTGCCCATCAGGGATTTCTAGGTCCAAAAAGAGACGTGTTCATAGGTTGCGCTATCATGAGCAGATTCAGGAGCAAGAGTTAGCCAAAGAGAAAGTTTGGCGCGCTAAGATGGCCAATGATGATGAAGCAAGCGCATCGGCCCCGGTAAACATGGTTTTAATGTTGCCTTTTGATTTTGCTGCTCCTGATGAACAGGACGATGATGAGGCCGATTATGAGTTAGAAGAAGCCGCCGCATGCTTAGTTCTTGATTCAGAGAAGGCGATCTTTGAGAAGCCAAATGCAAATGGATATCGGCACCTGAAGCCTCTGTACATCAAGGGATACGTTGATGGGAAGCCGATGACCAAGATGCTTGTTGATGGAGGAGCTGCCGTTAATCTCATGCCCTATTCCACATTCCGTAAATTGGGCAAGGGGATTGATGATCTGATCAAGACAAATATGACGCTCAAGGATTTCGGCGGTAATGTTTCGGAGCCTCGGGGGGCAATTCATGTGGAGTTGACTATCGGCAGCAAGACATTGCCGATCACTTTCTTTGTGATTGATGGACAAGGTTCCTACAGCATGCTCCTCGGGCGAGATTGGATTCATGCCAACTGCTGTATCCCATCCACAATGCATCAGTGTTTGATTCAGTGGCAAGGCAATAATATAGAGATTGTCCCAGCTGATGATTCGGTTAGCATTGCAACAGCCGAATCAACGATTTGGGAGTTTGAAGGGATTGAATGCCTATCAGGAAAAACATGGGATGGTGACTTCCTCAAGGTGTCCGATCAAGGATTACAGCCGATCCAAGCAGTCGGCTCTGAGACTTTATTTTAAATGGCCGATTGTATAGAAGATTTTGAAGACCGAGGTGAATTCGATTTAAGCCGTAATATTGTTGAACATCGGCTGCTCATCAAATCAAGGTATCGGCCACGCGAACAATGAGATTGTTGATCATTATGGATCTGGTGTGGGTGATGTTGAAGATAAATCATGAAAATTGACGTGGCTGGTCCGACGAAAACAAAGGCCGATATGGTTAATCAGTTCTTTCAAATATGTATTTGATAGTTCTTCTTATAAATTGAATCGGCCTGATTATTGTTTCGCCTTGGGGGGCAAAATTCGAGTTTGCTTATCCAATTGTACTACCCTAGCATTTGGGTAAATTTGTAAAGCCGATGCTCCGCGTCAGGCTTGGAAGCCGATAAAAATCGCCTCAAGAAAAAATAAGAGCCGGTGTAACATGCATCGCCTTAAGGATTATATACAACAAAAGAAGAGTATATTATATCATTAAGCCGCTCGATGGCGGAGCAGGCTATCAATGTATCAGACCACTTGGTGAGATAGGCAAGTCTCAGTGTTCAAGGCTGCAGGTATTTAACTATCAAATCAAGAGCAGTCTGACGGATCTTGTCAACATCGGCGAGGATCTTGGCATCAGCTTCAGCGTTCCCTTCTACAGGCTTGATTGATTTATGAATTTCTTTGGCGGCCTTGATGTGGATCTTGTAGTCCTCTTCAGCATTTGACTTCAAAGCCGGAATGTCGTCAAGCTCTTTTGCCTTGGCCTGGATGCTTGATCGGATTTGGATAAGTTCCTGCTCCAATTGTTGTTCTCTGGCTCGAAGATTCTCAAGCTCTGACTGGATAGAAGCAGGACGAGCCGATAATTCTTCAATCAGTTTTGTTGACTCGTCAGCTTGGGCACGTTTTTCATCCCTGGCCTTGATCAGATCCTGCTGGGAGGTCCGATTTTCGATCCGGCGATTAGCTTGCATCACTGGGAAGGAATGACCTTCTATGTATGCCGCCGGAATCAATGCTTCCTCCAAGTCTGATGGGAGCTGACCTCGCAAAGTCTTTACTATTTCACGAATCGGCTCTGCATCCTGGACGAGATTGACGATGTTTTGCTGAAGGAGTGCGGATATGTCGAGCAATTTTGCCTTCACTTCATCAGACAGCAAGTTCTGCCCAGAACTGATTTCGTCCTCTTCAGTTTGTAGCCGATCAAAATCGACTGATATGGTCTGGCTGGTTTGAGGAGTATCTTGAGCCTGCAAAAGAAATAATTAGATATAATATCAAAAAGCTGATATGATTATATCGGGCTAGAAAGCTTACTTGTTTCCAGGCTAGTTCTTGCTCGGGTCCGATTGAAGGGTTGTTACTACCCTGGATGTTTACTTGAGCAATCTCAAGATCTGTTAAGACAGTCTGAATGATTTGCTAGAAAAGGAAGAATAAGAATAAGTTGGCTATCAATTATTAAAGAAATTGATCAATGATTACCGTTACTTCTGTAGAATCAGATGATCGGACCTGTGGAGGAGTTACTGGTTGATCTTCTTGAAGGCCCTGATCTATTTGTGCTTGTTCTGCTTGAGGTGGCGGGCTTGATTGACGAGGCGACCCAGTTATAGTCCTCTCAGATGAAGACGTATGGCCCGAGTGCTCCTGAACTGGGCTTGATTGCATCTGAATAGGGCTTGATGATTTTTGTGGGTCCGATTCTAGATCTTCGTCAGCCGATAGATTTGGAGACTTGGTCGGACTAGGCTGAGTTGCAGATGATTGTCCAATGGTCTGATTTTGCAAGAAAATTGGTTTCGATCAAGAGAATAATTGAATTTGATGATATTTTAAAAGGCTTACCAGAGTGGTCTTTGGACGCTTGACAATTTTGGAGGACACTGACTTCTTCCTTTTCCTACTGTCACTGAGAGCCGACAGTAGGTTGCCAATGGTTGGGGAATCACAGCCGATCCACGGATCTGGCGAGACGTTGCTATAAACGACCGGCTTCCCAGATTGAGTCACCATTGGGGGAGAGCGATCAATGTCCTAACAAAAGGGAAGATTCAGATTTAACCAATTAAAATGATGTAAAGAAAAGGGGGCAAGTTTGCAGATGTTACCTCTGATCTACCCTTGAAAGTAGGGTGCATTTTCCGAACATAATTCTTGCAGGCGATGCAGAATAGATGCTGACGCCATTCGGCCCACCACGTGTTGAAGGTCCGATGAGCCATGAGACCGATTGCCCAGGTGTCCAGATTGGTTTGATCAAGGGGAGGCTCGAACTCCAAAAGGCGATCCCATTCTACACCGGAATCAACTTTTCCCCTTGGGAAGATCCGATCGGTTAAAACTAGATGAGGCGGGAGCTGTCCAATGCCAAACTGACGAGCGACCAGATTTGGATGGTAGTACTCGTAAGATGATTGTCCTGGTTTGCTCAGACTGAGGCCGATCGGAAGGAATTGAGCATTGATACACGTTCAGAAGATAGCAAGGGCTTCTGTATCAGTCTCCACGATCATGCCGAATTTGAATTTATAGGGCAGCTCATATTCATCAGCATGATCATACAAGAACCAAAGCATTTTGTCATCAGAAATACCTCTATAAAGAAGTGCAAAGTACTTGGAAGATTCCTTGCCCGATAATTTCTCAGCAGGGAAACCCATGGCAGCTTCACCAAGCGAAGTACATCGGCGCCAGGTGATCTCTTCCGATTCAGGCTTGCTTTCTGGGAATTTGTTCTTTCGAAAATCTACTTTGACGGCCTTGCTCAGATGTAGCATCAACCACATCTGAATGAACCACCATGGCCCGCCAAGGTTGGTGATGGGTGATCCGGTCCTCAGGCGCTTGGCGACTTGGTGAAGCAGATTGTATACTGCTCCTAGGAGATACTGGCCGAGGTTGATGACGTGATTACTTGCCAGCGATTCGGCCAAATGTTGAAAATTGGCCGTTGGACCAAGAGTAGTACCACAGAAGAAGAATCTGTCCAGCCACATGTTCAGAAAGGCCGCATGCTCACGATCAGTCACCGGTCTGGTCCGATGATGACTCTCCATATATCCTTTCCAGCCGCCACAGTTTTTAGTCTTGAAATGGTGACCTAATTTGACATTAAGTCTGAGAGGAAGCTTGTTACTGGTGACGTTGAGGCCGAGGAGCATGACCACATCGAGCAATGTTGGGGTCATCGGACCATGACCAAAGATGAAGGCATTCATTGCATCGGACCAAAAATGCGATGCAGCAATCTGGAGGTTCTCATTCTTGGCAATAGGTCCGATACTGAGGCCAATACATTGGGCGATGTCTGATCTGTCCCAGATTGCAGATTTGGAGGCCGATACTCTTAGATACCAGTCTTTCCATCCGGGGAGAACTGTCGGCCAGGAACGGAATGCATTCTTCCAATCTTCGATGTCGAATCCGGAAGTTTTGAACGGAATGCGCAGGGTTTCCAGATTGATAATCTCGGTGGGGTCCGGATCTCCCATTGGACCAAGAAAATAAACCCCATGAACATCGCCTACAGGGATTAGGGTTTGGGCACGAATAGCCTAGAAGAAGATTGCGAAATGAGGACAAGTTTTAAAAGCCGATTTTCAGAAGATGCAGAAAAATGAAATCGGATTCAGTAGAGTACCTCTGAGATTGGATGACGTACTTCTCCTACTGATGGTCCTGCGGGCGTCGAAGAGAAACCTGAGGCGAAGAAAGTCGATGAAGAGGAGGCTGAGGAGTTTGCTGCTGCCGCCATTGTCGAGCTTGAGGCTGCCGCCATTGTCGAGGTCATGACGGCCGCCATGGTGGAAGC
>CM014277.1:45207535-45235944 GCA_004135705.1 Alloteropsis semialata | reverse complement strand
CTGCAAGTTAGTTTGGTCCGATCAGGACTCATCATGACCGGGGTATAAAAATAAACCCTCGTCCATTGTAAAGAATTATTCTCACAATCAATACAACCCGGCTTCACGCCAAAAACCCTAGGAATAGTATCTCGACGAAGCTTATCGGTGGACGGGCTGCATATCTCTGGCTTACCAGTAAGTTAGTCAATTTATCGAACTAGTATAGGCTTTGAATTGAGGCGCATCGCCCTTTCTCGTTTATACTGTTCAACCGATTTATCTTTGAATAAGCAAGATTGATCTAGATTCTCTACGTCGGAGCTAGATCACTATTGATTATTCAACAGTTGATTGTTTATCGGGTCGCACTTTATGTCTAGATTCCCTACGTCGGAGCTAGATCATCAAGATTAGGCTAGATTCCCTACGTCGGAGCTAGACTCATCTTGGTTATTTAAAGGCAACTTTTGCGGTTTGTTTGAAGTTGCTAGATTGGTTTAGATCTACGCCATGTGAATTAATCTACTTCTTCAACGGCTTTGAGCACCGGTCTTGGTCCGATTTAAGCAATATTTGTCTTACAGTATCGTTCTAGGTCCGATCCATGCTTTGTGATTTAATCTGGTTGTTCTTTGAGTATTGTGTCTGTTTAGATTCCCTACGTCGGAGCTAGATGTTCATAATATGATAAGATTGATCTTTGATTGTCATGTTTGGTTTAGATTCCCTACGTCGGAGCTAGATTCATCTTGATTAGTCAAAGGAAGCTTTGGTTATACCTGATTGCTATTTGAGTGTTATGCATGATTTAGATTCCCTACGTCGGAGCTAGGTCTTGTTTGATTATTCGATAGCATACCTTAGAATCAGAATGATCCTGTTAATATTTTATCTGCTTATTTGTTTAATTCGATTAACACCTGTGCGAGCATCTTGTTTAGTTGACAGGTTGATGAGTTGAGTTTGACTGTCTAGCTATCTGATCTAATCATTGCTGGAGAAATCTAGATTCCCTACGTCGGAGCTAGATTTCTCTGAAAAGGTTCTGGTCCGATTGGCTGGTTAGATGGTCCGATAAGATAAATCAAACTGGCAACTAGGCAAGATGGACGATGTATCGGCTTACACTTTGATTGTTTAATATCTTGCTCAAAGGTTTAGCTGATCCGTTATTTACATATTGGCCATGTTTTATGCTTTATTTTATTATTCAATGGCTGATCTGTTACATTAATCAAGGTCCGATCTTGATTGGTCCGATTCTGAGGTCCGATTCGTTGGTTCCCATTGATGAAGTCCGATTTTGAGGTCCGATTGACATCGGCCGATACGTGCCTGATTGGGTCTTGGCTAAAATCCGACGCACCTCTATCGTCTGGAATAGAGCCGGCACAATCAAAGAGTAATTTAACTGTTTTATCCCCTTGTCAATTTCAGGTCAAATTGACTGGCACGCCGCGAACCTGAACAAAGTGCAGGCTGGCACTGGAGTGAAGCAGATCTCCCTGGTCTTCTTGTGCTGCACGTGGAGGATACGACCGCCGATTTTCCGCGTCAACACATTGTTAATACTTATGACACCAAATAAATATCACTTGATTCATCACAAGATATATTTCAGACTATGTCTGTTTTGTATAATCGTGAATGTTGGTGCTTTGGTTAAAAAATTTGGTCAAAGATAAAACACTACCGGAATCGCCCTCGGCAAAGGTCCTTTTGCCCACGGCAAAGGCTTTGCCATGTGCCGCCCACGGCAAAGGGCACACGGCAAAGGTTCGCCGAGTGCCAAAAAAACACTCGGCAAAGAGGGGATTTCCTGAGCACAAAAAAACCGAAAACAAATAGCAAAAAAATTTATTCAAATATGGGAAGGCACCCAACCACCCAGCCATTTTTCGCGGAAAATTCGCGCGCTACGCGGTTAGCGGGATTCGAACTCATGACCTCTCCCTCGCGCGTGACCTCCTCTACCACTGCACCACACTCTCACTTGTGAGTAGAAACTCTTCTGATTCCTACCATATTATACTAAACCGAGTGTAAATTGCTTGTTTGAGGCCCTAAATGATTTCAAATTAAAAAGTTGTCAACTACAAACTTTCATAACTTTTTGAAATCTACAAGTCTTATTTTGGTAGTTTCTCCATCCGAGGTCGTTTACAAAATTTGAATTTCAAATTTGAGAACATTCAAACTTAGCTATCGTTGACAAGATGATTTCAAATAAAAAAATTATCAACTACAAAGTTTCGTAACTTTTTGTGATCTACAACTCTTATTTTGAATGTTTCTTCATCCGAGGTCGTTTGAAAAAACTCAAATTTCAAATTTTGAGAACTACAAACATACTTTTCATTAGCAAAACAAATTCAAATTAAAAAGTTTTAAACTACAAAGTTGTATAACTTATGAAGATCTACAACTTTGATATATGTCATTTCTTCATCCGATGTAGTGAGAGTAACATTGTTTACAAATCTTATAGATCTCTCTTATAGTTTCAGGAAACTCTACGGGAGTTATAGATTTTGTGAACAATATTCATATGAATTTGTCGAATGAAGAAATGACCAAACTAAAAGTTCTACATCTTGAGAAGTTATACAACTTTGTAGTTCAAAACTTTTTGATTTGAATTGATTTACTACTTCAAAATGTGGTTTTAATTATGACTTTGCCGAGTGTCAAAAAAAAAGCACTCGGCAAAGAAGTCTTTGCCGAGTGTATTTTTTTGACACTCGGCAAAGATTTTCTTTGCCGAGTGTATTTCAAAAAACACCCGGCAAAGATTTCTTCGCCGAGTGCTTTTTCTTTGCCGAGTGTTTTTTGAAATGCACTCGGCAAAGAAATCTTTGCCGAGTGCCCGAAAAATTGCACTCGGCAAAGAGCTTGACACTCGGCAAAGAGAGGATTTCCGGTAGTGAAATTGTTTAACTTATTAATTAAAATGACACGCTTTGAGTATGCGGTTATCAAGATGATTCGGATGGGTGAAGTTGTACTCTAACTGGCCGCAGTTTGCGGAGACAGAATACATCGTTATTAGCGAGAAAAAGCATCAGTTCACATAGTTTTATTCTCCCTACGCCATTCGAGGCTGAACCCACATGCATTTCAAGATGATAAATACTAATTCTACAACAGTACAATGTCTTGTATTCTTTATTGCATCTAGATCCGAGCCAGGTAAACAATTCCTGCCCCTATAAGTCAAGATAGATATTGTGCATATTCCTTCATATCCAAAGTCCGGAGATGCAGACTTTTCCAGCTACTATACGCTAACTGCGAGCATCAAGCTCAAGCTCTGGCGCTCCAGGAGGTTTTTCAGGTCAGTTCTTGCACGAACACCAGCTCTTTGTCGTTGCTGAGTAGAACAATAATCATCTGTTTACATTACTACTTTCATATGGCTAAGCATAACAACTTCCTGCTGGGGGTACAAATCTTACATATATGAATATTCTGGTGTGCTTAATATGGAAATCTATTCCAGGATATCCATTCAGGGGACATCGGAGTTTCTAGGCTGTCTTTTACCTTTCAGTAACCAAACAGATAGCTTTTGAACAACCCATGTTTAGCATCCAACGCTGAGCCAGAGAACCAGAGTGTTGTCACCTGCACCTGATCCATTGCTCTATACTGAACCGTTCTTCAGCAACTCATTGCTCTTTCCAATTCATGCGTTTTTGTCAAAAGAGGATTAATGAGCGGAGGTAGGCACGCGCCTACTCAAATTTTCTGATGGATTTGTCTCATCAACTGTTGACATTACGGTTTCAACTTGACAACTGAAGAAATAATAAGGCACATCAAGCGCTGTCGACTGGTAAGAGTAAGCTTGTTCTGGATTATACTTTTTCAAAACTCCATCTCCATTTTTGGAAAGAATAAACTGACGTGAGCATACATAGACAAAATATGTAGCCTCAATATTCCTATTTCAGCTTTTATCAACTATTGAATTACAAAGATGGCTAACCCGTACATCTGCAAAAGAAGCTTGACTAGTAACAATATATATATGAATGTAATTTTGGAACTGATAAGCTTCTCTGACCGTGTGTTTCGTATCCTCCATTGAGTTATAATTGATGCAACAATATTGTAGCTCTACCGGAAGGGTCATTGCAATAAGATTCAGTTGTCAGGAATTTCTTAATTGCAGAAATGGGCCCTCAAGAAAGTGAACTTGAAGCCCTGGAGCACATATTGACTGATACAAGTGCGATGCCTGTTAAGCTATCATATGCGGTTTTGAAATCGATTACAAATAATTTCTCAGACGAGATTGGCCATGGTGGATTCGGAGTGGTTTACCAGGTATGATGTTTCTTAGCTATATGGTTCATAAATGTCATTTTTATTTTCGGTCACCTGCCTGAAATAAAATGGCCCTGGCAAACCTAATTAATATGGTAAAATAAACAGGGCGTTGTTAAGAAGCAAAAGGTTTGAAGAAGCTTATAATATCGGAGAGTTTTTCTGATGAACTCTTCCTGAAGGAAGTCAATTGTTTAATTAGTGCAAAGCACAAAAATATTGTCAGGTTCCTAGGCTACTGTTCAGAGACGCAAGGGGAGCTGATAAAGCTCGACAACAGATATGTCATAGCTGAAGTATGGCATAGGTTGCTCTGCTTTGAGTATGTACCAAATCGCAGCCTTGATCGTTATCTTAAAGGTATTGAGCTTTCAATTCCTTTCCTGCATATCTTATATAAAACTACAGTAGTATTTGTAATCATTAAGGTGATATAAGATAGCATATGTTTGACAGCTAAAAATCATGTGCATCAGTATGGATTCCGAGTTGTGTAGGATACTAGGTTTAATAATGTCAAAAAGAGACATAAATAGTACCAGAAAAAATTGATTATTACTATTGACAGTTAACAACTGACATTAGTGCAGGAACTGACATCAGTATTTCTGTCGGTTCATGTTCAACCCGATTGATGTACCTCCTTGGAGGTAGTAAGATGTGAATTAAATCTGAACCTTTTGATTTTTAAGGCAATTTCTAAAGGGAAGTTTCATTTTGATATTTTCAAGATTTCCATATAAGCATAAAATCATATATTTGATGAATTAAACATCCCATACAATGCATTATTTCATTTTTGTTGTCTCATAGGCAATACATGAAAGACACAAGCCAAGTTGGAAACAGTGAATATATAGGTTCATCTAGATGAAACCCCTTTTATCTTTCTCCTCATTAATTTGTTGCCACATCTTAAAAAATGGTGACATGGCACCATATTTAATGAAAATGAAACCCCCATGGGAATGAAAGTTTTATTTTCAATAAATGAGTTGTCACATAAGCAAAAATTCAATTATTGGGAATCACCCATCCTCTAGTGTAGCCAAAGGGGTTGATTCTGGTGAACATGTACCCAATCATCATGTGGCACTTAATTATCATCACATGTCTATGAAACAACATAATGAAATCATGCTTTGGGGATGTGAGTTTCATTTTACATTATATTGGTCATTTGCTTATATGGCTCTCCGGGAGCGTAATTTTGAAAATAAAAAACCGGCTTCTCTCCCCAAATACCGGCCATCTGGCGTGGATCATGCATGTAGTCGTTAGGCTAATCCCAATGAGGAGTTTCATTTTGATATTTCTAAAATTGGCATATAAGCATAAGAACATTTAATTAATGAATGAAACTTCATTTTTGTTGTTTCATAGCCAAACATGCAAGATACAATGTGTGTTGGTAAGGATGCACACATAGTTTCATCTAGATGAAACCGCTTTCATCTCTCTTCTTATTCATTTATTGCCACATAATCAAAGTGACATGATACCCTATTTAATGAAAATGAAACAGCCTTATGACAGCGTTATTATCCCTGAAGTCCGATCACACATGCGCATGCATGAGCGGCATCATAAATTTTATTTTTGTTTTACACTACCTCTTTTCTCAACCGTGCAATGGCACGTGGGGTGCCATGCACGTGTCCGTTACATCCAATAGTATTATTTTTCAGTGACATTCACACGCATGTGTATGTAATTTCTATTGTTTCTAAAGTTGAATCTCATGAAAAAAAAATTACACATTAGTGTACACACCTCAACAAATATATGTCATGTTCCGGGAAAAAATTGCGAAAAAGTCATGTAGAGATAATCATATAATCATCTGTATGTATGTTAGTTACCATACACACGGACATAACTACCTACAACAAATTACTACTACAAAATGGCCTCCAGCCCACACCCCAAAGACACGTTGATACCAATTATAGAAGACCTTTAGCACCGGGTCATAACACAAACCTATATTAAAGGATGAGTTTAGTACCGGGTGGTGTTACCACCGTTACTAAAGAGTCTCGTAGCTTTAGTACTGGGTGATACATGACCTAGTACAAAAAGTCACCCTTCAGTACCTGTTTGTGTTACGACCCGGTACTAAAGGGTACTCCATGGGTTAATTCAAAAGAAAAACACATCAGACATAAAGGTCTTCATGGGTCAGTTGTGGTGTGCAGGTGAGATGGTAAAGAAGTAGGCGCGAGGCAAAGAGGTCCTAGTTCAAACCCGTGCACCAAACATTTGTATTTTCGCACATATTGCATGCGCGTGTGTAGAAGCCTCCCTAAAATTTTATTTTTTTTGACATAAATACCTTTGGTATCGGGTGGTGTTATCACCCGGGACTAAAGCCCCCCTTTAGTACCAGGTGACAAATCGCTTGGTACCGGTTCTAGAGCCGGTACCAATGAAAGTTACGACCCAATACTGATGAGGTGTTTTCCAGTAGTGAATGTCAGATATGTAGCATGAGCATCTCTAGCTGATACCAAAACATCATACTTTAGATAGTTCCTCTCTTCCTTACCAATACCTTAGGTGTTTTTGGTAACCAGTGCTACAACAGATTTACTGAAACAACTTTAGTGGATAGGATAGTGGTACGAATCTCCTATAATTGAGTAAGAGAGGTGTGTTTTGCTGATCACTAAAGATGTTTAGATAATGGAGATCAGATTCGTAATCTGCTAGAGCACATTTGTTACCAAAATGTATGTTTTTGGTATTGGGGAGAGGGGTGGGTCACCTGCTAGAGATACTCAAAAGATGGAGGGATCCATCATAGTTCAAGGGAAAACCATTACACACGTGTGCATGCCATCACAACATGGATAAGGGATGCAATACATTCAATATATCCGCATGCCGTCACGTCCTAATTGCAATCTGTGTTTTTGTAAGGGGATCGGATTGGTAATCAATTAGAGCATGTCTATCACCAAAAGGTCTATATTTTGTATTGGGGAAAAGGGATGAGTAATTTGCTGGAGATGCTCTAAATACGTAGGTATTTGTCACCGTGCAAGGGAAAACCATTACACACGTTTGCATGCCATCACAACGTGGCTAAAGGCGTTTTTTCCACTAGTGAACGGATGCAACACGTTCAATTTATGCAGCATGCCATCACATCTGAATTGGAATTTATTTTGTTAGATATTTTTTTGGGAATTCTATTTTGTTAGATCTGTCAGCAAGATATTTTGCTCTTTCTCTATTGCCAAAAATAATAATAATTAAAAAATATATTTCTCCTATTACATCTTTGGAGGTAATATATGATAATATCGAGGTCCACATTTACTTTGGAGTACCTCAGTAAAACCCCCAATTGTTATCTAATTATAACGATAGTTGGTCAAACATCCATTTTTGAGAGCTTCCTGTGTATCTAGGCCACCCCCATGGTCACACCACTAGTGCATAAGCCCTCAAACATGCTAGCATGAAAACTACGTGCTGGTGATTTCATTGGTAGCACGAGCCGATGTGATTATGAATTTTTATTCGTACTAGTGTCGAAACCGGTAAGAATAAGTCATTATTCTAATTGGTGCTACTTAGTGCCAGTACGTATAACCACGTATGGTAATTGGTGTTTCAGAAACATCGGTTAGTATAACTACGCACTCTTACACATGCATAATCATCGGTTTGTTGAATTTGTTTAACTACAATAACTAGTTTAATTCTGCACCTGCTAAAATACAATCAAAACGCCCAAAAATTTAAAATCAATTGAAACCTCATTTTGTAAGCAAGAATAAAAGATTAAAGGCCTCCATGTATGGTCCATTGACGTGAAGTTACTCAGTTTCATCGCCTCATGTGTCTTGACATCAATAGACAATGATGTAGACCTTTGATCATATACATTACATTGAACATATCATTGGGTAGTTCATGAAACAACATATTTCAAATTAAAATTTATGATTAAAGGCCTTCATCATTTGTCCACTGATCAAAAGTTACTAAGAATCATCACTTCCTACGTCTCGAGACCAATAAACAATATTCCATTAGAACCATGAATAGTACATGTGCATTTGTTATGAATGAATTGCACACACAATAGATACACATCCAAATCATAATATGTATGTTTATGCGCTAGATGTTTGTACGAAGTATATAACAATGTCATCACTCATAATGACATGGACTATGACATCACTCTTCATCAATTGAACCATGTAATGATCAAGAACAATATTTTCAAATATAGAAACATGATACCATCACGTCGTTCAAACAGATATAAATATAACCTAACTAAATTACTTAAACATTTCATACAAAGTATAAGATACCATGCATGACATCATCCAGAGATAAGTGCACGTGTTAATTATAAAACTACCATGACATCATTCATATAATTATAGATAAGTTCACAACTCAACTAAATTACTTAACCATTTCATCATATGACTGAGAGCATAGTTCTTAAACTTGACGACATAGATAAGTTCACAACCTCACGACTTAACAACCTAATTCTTAACTTAAAAATGTAGTTAAGTGCACACTAAAACTAGACTTATGCTTAAGTAGTTCACCAAAAAACATGAATGCAAAAGCCTAAAGGATGGCCAAATGGCAATTCCTTTCATAACACATCGCTTACATTGCCGGATCAATCTGTTATGGCGACCAAGGTCGTTGTTAAAGGGAAGGCAATGGTGTTGATCAGTAAGATCACACTCCACCTTCGCACGAGCCTAGGCTGTCACCATGGTCAAGGTCGCTACTTCTGTGGTGGCATGCGCTCAGGCCTGCAACGCGTCATGGCTCCCCAAATCCCCCTTCGCCGGATGGGCTCTACGAAGTTTAGATCTCTTTGAGAGCTCATACCAACACTACATGGGAAAGTTATGAATTTTTGGAAACAACTAGAAAACACGTACAAAAACATTCTGATAGCTATAAAGGTATCACTGCCTGGTAGTGAACTAAGGGAATAAGACTTATATCTTGTAGTAAATACAATAAAAATTGCTGAAAATAAGCTTTCGTTCGGAAGAATAACATTAACCATATCAATTGAGCAACCATGCCAGTACTTTGCAACCATGAAGACTAAAACTCGGTTGAAATCAACCGTATCCAATTTATCCATCAAACACATATTTTCAAGATTAAAGTCCATTTGACTATAAATTTAAATATTGTATTTAAATACATGGTTTCAATTTCACCTATTCATATTCATTTTGCCTACCTCTCTTGAATTCTATTGTGTGGGTCCATCTCTCCAATTAAAACATCGTACACATTTGGAGGTTAATTAGCGCCACCCATCGGTCGGTGTGAAATTGATCAGAAACAATCTGCAGAAGGCCAAATCACCTTCACTTTCACATTGTTTTTACTTGGAGACGAGTAAGGCATTGGTGTTTCGGTAATGTCACAAGCAAAACTATATGGATAATAAGCGAAAACTATCAGAACAATATTTTAAAAATGGTAAACATGTCAAACCGAAAACATGACACCGTCCATCTTACTGGACTCATCTTGTATTATAAGTAGTAAAATTTAAAGCATTAATATTACTATCCGGTGGAGGGTATAGTATTTTTTGTCCAATGGACTGGATCCCTAGTCACCAAGAATCTGGGTAGACTGAGTTGTGGTTTGGAGTCAAAATACAAGGGTCATGGTTTTCTAAAAATGTGGATCAATGGGAGTAGTTTGCACACGATCTCTGATTTTTCACATGCACACAAGCTAACAAGCATTGCCAATAAAAAGAAATAAAAAAAGAATAAAAAGGGTAAATTTGGCTATCAAATGCTAGCCTATATGCCCTACTACTCATCTAACATACTAAGATAACCCTAACCTTACATGAGTCATGCTCAGCGGCCATCTCCTCCTTTTTTCCACTGTCATTCTATTTGTTGGCTCTTGCTAGTGTCATCTTGTTGGGAGAAGGTAGAAACCTTAGATGCGTTGAGGAGAGGGTTGGGTGCAGGCACAGCAGTCTTGGCTCGGTGGAACCGTGGGAGTTAATGAATACAATATTTCTCATGGTAAAATACCAGAATATGGTATTTCTTGAAAATGATTGGAAGCGTCTCAAATCATTTTCACTTTTATTTCCATATTTTTTTGCCACATTCATTTTTGCTTGTTCCATAATTGTTTTCATTTTGATTGAGCCTCCGGTAAAAACCTGCCAACAATTCATGGGAATTGGAAATTACTGTTTTTTTTCTCCCCTACTAATGGTGATGTACACCGTTATTGATCTTGTGATGCAGAATGTATATGCTTCATTTTAGTCTTCTATTTATTGTCTGACCTTAAATTTACACAAGTCTTCTTAATCTAATCTAAAATCAAAGATTTTTTAGTCTCATTGGCTTAAATTAAAAACTGGAATGTAAAAATTAACCCTTTTTGAGTATCAATGGGTTAAATTGAAAAACTGGAGTTCTAAGTAAGCAAGACCAATAAATTTAAACCTATTTTGGTGGAGCCAACTGCTGTGGTTTTTAACGATATAAGAGCAATTCCTATAACCATTTGACATATTAGTGATTTGAGCTCTGAATTATATTGCATTGAAGTTAATGTACGATTTACTAGGTTATGCAATATGCCCTATGACTGCAGAAATTTCCATTTACCTAAGTTAACTAGTAGTATTTGGGATCCACATATGATTTGAGCTATTAATGTAGAATGTTATCCTTCTCATTTTACAGAGAAACGTCGTGAGGGTGACTGGATTGTACGTTATGAAATGATAAAAGGAATTTGTCATGGCTTGGGATATCTTCATGACAACCATATCAACCATTTGGATCTCAAACCCGAAAATGTATTGCTGGATGCATATCTGGATCCAAAACTTACAGATTTTGGTTTGTCAAGGTTTTTTGATGAAAAACAGTCAAGAATATTCACTCAAAATATATGTGGAACAATGTAAACCCAGGCACTCAAGACTCAATATTTTTCTCATTTAGATATTGAGAATTTTTTTTGGCATGTTGCTTCAAACTAATTTACTTTGTGCAGGGGATATATTGCACCCGAATTCATTGACATGGGGGAAATATCATGCAAGACTGATATTTTCAGTTTGGGCATTTTAATTATAAAACTATTAACAGGCTGCAATGAATACGACGCTGAAAAAGTAAGGACAATTCACCAACTACCTTATTTTGTATCAAACATTTTTAACACCAGAATATAGAAAACTTGTATACAGGATACTAAAAGAATGTGGTTTCGTCTCCAAGGATTTTTCTTTGTGTACACTGAGAATATATGGATTTGTGGACCCAAATGTACCGCCCGTTGGGGTACGTTATTGGGCAGGGCCTTTTTTCTTGCGCAAATGTCCCCCTTTGTCTCAGGAAGTGTTTACATGTTGATAGATGCCCAAACCAGGAGAAGGATTACAATCATTGGGTTATGTTATTGGGCAGGCCCATAAATTGTTTGCGCTAACATCGCCTTTTGTCTCAGGTGGCAGTTACATGTTGAATTGTTGATAGATGCCCAAACCAGGAGAAGGATTACAATCATTGTTATTGTGCAGGGCCTGGGAGGCCATTTTAGGCCTGAAATGTTGTGCTTTTCTTCTGCCAGAGGCACAGCCCAGAAATGCTTATATATACTGTAGAACACGACACAGTATCCAGACGTCTTAATCAATGAACAGAGTGTCTTAGTGACTAATCCTAGATTTAGTTTCCTGATGCAAAGTTTACATTATTTTACCAATATTGTAGATATATAACTTGTATCAGCAACAAAGATTTACCAACATTTCTTCTTGGACAAACACTCACAAAATTTTGATATTGTCAAATAATGGGTCATGATATTTCACAAATTTGTGCTTCAACAATTCATTGAAGATCACATACACATACTGGACACCTTCATATTTACAACTGATGGTTACACTGACTCTAGTCCGTACAAATACATTAGTAGATTGTAACATATATTGTCCAATACTCCAGTGCCAGCATGTTTAAGAATGGGTCATCATATTCAAAAGTTGAAGTGAGAATTGAACAATTTTATTTCCTTGTTTCATATTTTTGTGTAATGCTTAAATGACATATATGCATGGACAGCCTACAAGATATATGTATAAATGAGCCTGTGTGTGATGCCCCCGCATGGTATTTCATAATGTTTTGCATGTTCAATTTGTCCAGTGGCATGAATCATTAGACGAAGACTACCCACAAATGAAGATATGCATTGAAATAGCAAAATGTTGTGTCGACAGGGACCAACATGCCAGACCCACTATTGAGGAGATAATTCATAAGCTTGAGATAGAAACAACAGACAATATATTTGAGGAAAAGCAAGAGGTGTTTCTGTATATTCCTTATAACATATATACTGCCCCTAGATGCTCAAAATATAAATCAAACTGTTGCTTGTTATCCAGAGGTATTCATGTGTCCTTATTCTAATTAGGCATATATCATCTTATGCGGGAATTTCACCTATTTAGCAAGTAAACCATTTCCCATGTAGATTCAAGGAACAGTTTACGCTCTTCAGAATACTAAAGGTCTGCAGTGGGGCATGGAACATAAGGAGCCTGATGATAAGGGAACTGGTAAAGACCTTTTTGATTGGCTTCAGGTCATGTTTGGGTTTCAGGTAATGTTTGAGAGGGATAATTACATGTGATACCTTTTCGACTATGCAATTATTTGGGCTGAAGTGTTACTTCGCCTTGAAACTATATGTGAACTACGTAACTCCAAAGGTTCTATTTACAGATAGACAATGTATCCAACCAACAGGAGCATCTGATATTGTTACTCGCAAATATAGATGTAAGGCAGGCACCCAGGTCCGACCAAGAACACAAGGTGAATATTTCCTTTTTTATTGGAGATATAAAGAAGTTTCTTTTTCGTCCCATCACTTATACACTTGAATAGCATTCATGTGGTCATTTGTATAATACAAAGGTATGTAAACGAGGGGTGGGATTTTGTTTTTCAGTTGGATGACAGAGCTCTTGATGCTGTAATGAAGATGACATTTAAGAATTACAAGAAGTGGTGCAAGTACCTTGGCCGCAAAAACAATTTATGGTAAGTACTACTATCGAGCAACTAAAAAATATATAGTAGGATGGACTGCCTTCTCACCCTCTGATTTTTTACCTTCCAGTGTCTAATTAAATTTCACTTGTTGGAACAAAATGAAAGTAATCCTTACTTTTTATTGTAATTGAAATTGATATCATAACTTGTTTTACTAAAGTTTTGGCTAATTTATCTCTAGGTTACCAACTCTACAATTGGAAGTGCAGCAGTATAAGCTTCTATATATAGGTCTCTTCCTTTTAATTTGGGGTGAGGCGGCTAACTTGAGATTCATTCCAGAGTGTCTTTGCTACATCTTCCATCATGTAAGATCCTCCTTTGTATTATTACCAATAATCGTTGATATCTTTGTCGTATTTAAAATTAAGCACAGCACAAATATAGAAGTTAAACATTACCTGAGTCAAACATCTTAAGTTTGGCCAATTTATATAAAAAATACAAATATTTAATTAATCAGATATGTTTAATTGGATTCACCATTCCTCGGCAACAAGCTCTATGCTGGTGCCACTGCACCTTCATGACCCCAGCACTGTGCTTCAGCCTTCAGAAAAGGAACGAAGGTGGAGAAGGGAGGCAAGATGAGACCGCGAACTGCTAGGCTGCTGCACCACATATCAAGCAAGGGACAGTAGCAAGTGGTCATTTTGTAATGCTAATTTATGGGAAAAATCTTACAAGGCTAACGACAATGGCAAATAAGGATAGGATTTGCAACCTAAATGAAATATATATTGCAGACCAGCTCTCTTCTGCGATGGAAATTTTCATATTCGAGTTATTTTAATCGCAAGTAAGAACTTTTTTTTTGCGAAAGACCAGTACAGACGCAGACACTCACACGCACGCACACTCACCCTATGAATACACACATGCAAACCCTACCCCTATAAGCACCTCCGAGAGACTGGGCCGGTTGTTCTGATCTCGAGATTGACGAAGTCAACACAGGCGCCTCGCTATCGATGGGCACGTCGCCTACCACTGAAAAAATAGCGTTGGTTAAATCCTGGAATAAGTCCAGAAAAATGTGACACCCATGCCGAGTCGGAAACTCGAACTCAAGTGGGCAGGTTCCACCACAAGGGACCTAACTTTTGTGTCCTTTGCAACATCTGATCCAAGAAGAGAAGGAACAAGTTGGCTTGAAATTCGAGGGCATTCTCTCTGGGAAGTCGAAGGGCGGCAAGGTGTCATAATGGCACCTTGCAGAGGAAGGCAACAAAAGAACTAGTAGCTGATGATTTGGTAATGGGGAAATCCACCAGCCAAGTGATGGGGCTCCATGGACATATAAGGTCTTCCGAGGCTGGTTGCATGGCTAGTCCGTTTGTTTCGGGACTCACGTTGCAGTAGAGGTGACGGGAAGCAGGAAGAAGAGATTTCGATGGCTAGGCACAGTACGGATGGAAGTGGATAGAATATGGTTGGATACCAATTCAGAGAGCACTATTACCATATTTCGCATTCAGATCCACATTGGTATATGTTTGTGGGATAGGAAATAATAAGTATCAATTTGCTATATCTATGGCTTTTGAAGAACCAAATCACCATAAAACATACAAGTAGGGATCAAATACAACACATGCAGACAAAGGTCACTTATAAAAATAATATACTTATAAATATAATATCAATAAAATAAAGCATATAAAAATATTTTACATTAATAAAATAAATAGATAAATATTTGATGGTAACTTATATCAATAAATAAAGTAATATAAAAATTTCAAGCTAAACCAAAATAATATATTTATAGCTTCAAATCATATCCACATCTATTTCGAATATGAATACGGGTTCGGATCATGAAATATGACAAGAAACGAATTCAAATAGATGCACTGTAGTTACCATATTAGAAATGATGTGGATATGGATGTCAATATTCACTTTATAACATATATCAGTTGTTATAATTCGGATAACCATATACCACTTTCCACCCATAGGCATATAGGCAATCTAATAGGAAGAGCAAACATGGCAAGAAAGAAGGATAGGAGAGTTCTGATGTGGAGGATGACAAGTGGGTATTGCTAAATTAGTGTGACAAATCTCCTCAAGGGGACTTGCCACGTGTTAATTGTAATTGGAATGGAGAGAAAAGGATTACCGAACAAAGGGCAAACTTTTATTCACTGTTGATTGGATACATATATAGGGGGAAGGAATCCTTTGGTGAAAAGGTGTAGACGGCAACCGTTGCCGACGATGCGGAATGGGCGCGCGGGGATGGTTCCTTCCGTGGTACAAATTATCGTGACAGGATGAGATCACCCTTGCAACATTTGTTTATAACACACCTCCTTGATCGAATCCATCATTGTGACCATAGAACATCTAGTACTCCTCAAAAAACCCGGTGGAAAAATGAAAGAATCCTAGGAGCAATCCATGTCCTGTTTCCGTCAAAGCCACAGAGGGGGAAACAGGAAATATGACATATGCTTAAGCAATCATTATCTCATTAGAAACTTCATATGAGAAAACCCCTGATGGAAAAAAAACTCATAAAAGAAAAGAGTACAATGTGATACTTTAACATGACATATCATTTTGTGGAATCTCCCACTGAACCTTGTACACCTCAAAGCCGTCTCATACCAATCCCTTGAACACATTTCTCGAATGAGGAGTTCGGTAGAGCTCGGTGAGATTAACACAAGATTTTGTCTGCAAGATGTTTATTTTCCTCACTTTGCTGAAGCTCATGAGGATAAAACAACTTGGGAGCAATATGTTTGGTAATATTGCTCTTGATATAGCCTGTTTGCATCTGCGCAACACAAGCAACATTATCTTCATAGATAATAGCAGGTGATACCACAAAATCTCTCTGTGGTTGATCATTCTGCGAAGCCACACGCATTCGCGTGAAGCTTCATATAGTGCAATTATCTCTGAATGATTCGTGGAGGTAGCCACTAATATCTATTTAGACAATTTCCAAGAAATGGTTGTTTCCTCTATGAAGGAAAACAAATCCCGTGTGTGATCTAGCATTGTGGGGATAGACAAGTAGCCAGCATCAGTATATTGAACCAAACTAGGATCATGGTTTTTCTGAAAGAACAAACCTAGATCCTTAGTGCCATTCAAGTATCTGAGAATCTAAAGACCTCTAGTCTAATGACACTTAGTTGGAGCAGCACTATGTCTTGCCAATAGACTTAATGCAAAAGCAATATCAGGTCTGATGCTGTTTACAAGGTACGTAAGAGCTCCTATGAGACTGAGATATGGATACTAAGGTCCCAATATTTCTTCTCCTTCCTCTTGTGGTCTAAAGACATCTTTGTTCATATCTATAGATCGCACCACCATGGGAGTTTTAGTCGAATATGACTTGTCCATATTGAATTTTTCTAATATTTTCTGGAAATAAGTAGACTGGTTTGGTTCTACCCAAATCCTTCATCTCAAACTCTGTCTTGAGATGATCACGAGCTTCATCAATATGTGTTGCCAATGATATTTAAATAATCTAGATACACTAATATGATACAAAATCCTATAGAAGACCTTTTGATGAAGACACACGGGTAATCATCATTGTTGGAGTAACCCTTCTGACGAAGGTACTCACTCAGTCGGTTGTAGCACATTCTGCCCGACTGCTTAAGACCATAGAATGATCTTTTGAGCTTTACACAATATATGCTGCGATTTGCCCTAGAATTCAGTATAGAAATTCCATCGGGAACCATATATGTGTGTCTATAAATATATATATACATATATATACATATATATATGTATATATGTAGATGTAGATGTATATATGTATATGTATATATGTATATGTATATGTATATATATATCTGAATCAAGTGACCCATAAAGATATGCGATTACTACATTCATAGATAGATGCTTTTGCATTGCCAGCGATATTATATATCGAAAAGTGATTCCACTCATAACTGGAAAATATGTTTCATTGAAATCAATGCCGGCCTTTTGCGTCAACCCTTGTGCTACAAGCCTCGCCTTATATCTCACCACCTCATTGTTTTCTTTGCTTTTCCAAACCAAAACCCATTTAAAACCTACAGGAAAGGTTTTAAGAGGTATGGGCATTACTGATGTAAATACCTCTCTTTTGTGAGGGAGGCTAATTCGGTTTCAATTGTTTCCTTCCATTTGTTGCAGTCCGAGCATGTTTTGCATGCTACCATGGATTTAGGATCTGGATCACTTTGAAGGTTATCGACAATTGACGCGGTGAAGTTTATGTCGACAACTGTAGTTGTACGATCAAATGATTCTTCAGACTCCCTACAATTAGTGGAAATCTCCTGCACCCTTGTTGACGGCTCGGCATTTCCCAATACGACAGCGTCAGGGCATTCCGAATTTCCATCATCAAAAATTGAGTGTGTTGTCGATGTGCGAGTCTGATCCGAAAGATCTACCTGGTGTCTCAACTTGAGGTTGAGTTGCATTTATTGTTCCATAGGGCTAGAAGAAGGAAGATGAATAGTTTTGTTTGGCACCTCTATTCTTTCTGGCACAATCCTTGTGGGAATATAGGATTTTGTGACACCTTTACCAGCAGTAAATGCATCTGGTAGGGTGTTTGCAGCATTATACAAATCAATGATCCTCTAAACTTGAAGCTCAGATTCCTTAGTACTAGGATCCTACTTTAGGATGTCTCTAGCATCCCAATTTATTTCCCAGCATTCAGTGTGATACTTAAATTCTCCCCTTAATGCTGGAAAATGATCTTCATTGAAGATACAATCTACGTACTGAGCCGTGAGCAAATCCCCTGTAAGGGGCTCCAGGTATTTAATGATCGATGGAGATAAATATCCCATGTAGATCCCCATTTTCCTATGAGGGCCCATAGTGGTACGCTTAGGTGGTGAGAGATCGGTATGTACATAGCACACCCAAATTTCCGTAGATCGGAAATACTAGGAGGATCACCATATACCATTCGCATTGGGTATGATGTATGGTATGCAGTTGAGCACAATTGTATCAAGTCTGCTGCGTGTAACACTGCATGACCCCAACATGAAGTTGGAATATTACAATCTTGCAATAAAGGTCTAGCGATGAGCTTTATCCTCTTGATGAGAGATTCTGCTAAACCATTCTAAGTATGTACACATGGCATAGAATGTTGCAATTCAATTCCCAAAGCCACACAATAATCATTGAAAGCTTTAGAAGAGAACACCATTATCCATTATAATTGACTTTATCCGATGTTCAGGTTGATTTGTTCTTAGTGTGATGACTTGAGAAATCAATTTTGTAAATGCATGGTTTCGTGTTGATAAAAGACACACATGAGACCATCTTGTAGATGCGTCAATCAAAACCATGAAATAGCTGAACGATCCTGATATAGGTTGAATGGGTCCACATATATCACCTTGAATGCATTCAAGTAATTTGAGTGGCTCAGAATGTATTTTGAGATGTGAAGGTCTGAAAATTAACTTCCCAATTGCACATGAGGTGCACAATAAATCTAATGATTGTGACAAATCTTGACCAATTGCATTCTTGATGATTTTTCTCATCATCCCTACACCGGGATGGCCAAGGCCATCATGCCAAGTCTGGAATGTATCAACATTTTGAAAAATCAGCTTATATGCAACATGTGGCACGGGTTTAATGTATGTGTAGTACAATCCAGATGGGTGAACGGGCACCTTTTCAATTGTCTTTTTGCCATATCCATTTTCTTTTATAAAGAGAAGAAACTCCTCTTTGTTTTCCTCATGGGTTTCAACATGAATCCCATTCGTACAGATATCTCTATTACTTAGTAGGGTGCGAGTAGCATCAGGATACAATAATGCTTCCTCGATGTTAATCTGTGTACCCATTGGAAGTGCAGTAGTAGCTTTGCTAGAGCCTACTATTGTAGCATCGCGACCAACGATGTTCAAAACATTATCCTTCCTCTTTGTAAGAGTTTGGAAATATTTTACTTCCCTAAGTATAGAATTAGTGGTGCAATTGTCCACTAAGCACATCTCTTCCTCCATCGGATCAACTTCCATAGAAATTTATACATTACAACATTAAACAATAAAACTCATCGCAAAAGGTATAGAACACATACAAATAATATTATTGTAACAAATGTGTCGAATACAAATCAACTTAGTTCAAGAATTAATAAAGGACAACATCATGTTCACTATTACAATCCTTGCAAATACTATATTATTATCTAAGATATAGGGAGCCTAGCGAGGTCTCCAAAGACTTCATTGCAAGTGAATTCCACCATCATATTATCTCCACTCAAATCGGTCTCCCCTTGGTGCAGAGTTTTGGTGTTGGTTGGTCCCTTTCCATGTGGAACCAAGTCCGAAGCACCAACCTCATGCTCATAGGAAGTGAAGTGTGCTCCATACTTCTGACCTTGAGTTTTGTGTCCACGACCAACGGACTTCATGCACAGGTCCACCAAATGCTAAGGGGTTTTGCACTTCTTAGCAAAGTGAGAATAGCAACCATATTTATAACAAACTTTGCTCTAGTCGCTATTCTCAAACTTGGGCTTAGAAATACCTTTCCCCTTTTGGTATCTCCCACATGGCTTACGGTTTCTCTTATGCTTTCCTTTGCCCAATGAATTTCCAGATTGGTTGATACCAACCTGTTGAGGCCATAATACCAGGGTGCCCGACCACGAGGATTGCCGACTACTGACTCCAAGACGACCAAGACTCCGAACAAGACACGATGGCCTGATCGCAGAAGGGAAGCCCCAAAGACAGTTCGAGTCCTACTAGGTTTAGGTCTGTTTTGTCTTGTAAGGCACGTCTCCCTGGATATAAATAGCGGGGGTCCTGTGCGTAGAGGGTATGTCCCGTTGATCTCTAGCTTTAGACAATCCACCCGAGGGTACTTGTTACGCATTGTAATCTGTACTTGACGAAATAATACAAGCAGCAACTGGACGTAGGGTTATTACTCGATCTCGAGGGCCCGAACCAGTATAAAAATCCCGTGTCTTTCTGTCCATCACCGTGATCAATCTTCGCACGAAGCGGGGTGTCTGCCGGACAAATATCTGACGAGTACAACCTCGACAGAGGCGCGCCAGGTAGGGGCCCTTGCGTGAAGAAAGATCATGCCAATCATCAACGGAGTCTGGTTCGCCGACGCGTCGAGTTCCTCGATGCCCTACATGCCCAGTTCCGTCAAGTCGGGAGCGATCGGGAGTTCTGCTTCCGCTTCCGATCTCTACGCTCACCGCCATCTAGTGCCTGCACGGGAGATCCGCTTCGGAGACCTCGTGTTCGAGCACCAAGGCGACTACGACCTCAAGCTGACAGGGATCCACGATCCCGATCTCACATGCGCCGGTCGGGAAGTCTTCGCCACCTTCACGGAGCCAACTCCTGAAGACATTGCAGATCGCACTGCGCAGTTGGATCTCGACTACAGTGGATCTAGCAATGGGTCAGAACCATCTGAAGACCGCCGCATCCACGTGTTGAACGCAAACGGGACAGAGGCCGCCGCCGAGTCGTCTAGCTCGCGTCGACCCGTGCCTCCTCCACGTTTGAGCAACGCACCGACACTTCAAACGGCTAGAACCCGTACACAGCATGTTGCATCCTCGTTGGCTCCCCGAGATCTCAACAACGATTTCCGGGCCGTCGAACAGGACAATCTGCAGATCCGAACCCTCTTGGAGACCATGGAAGCAATGGCCGAAGGGACCCCGATGGCCACCATAGCCAAGAGGGCTCGGGAAGCAGCGGACAAAGCCAAGGAGCATATCGAAGCCGCCGCGGCCGCACCGCCAGCTCCGTCAAACAGACCACGAGAACCGCAGCCGGTTCGGTCCCGATCTATTAACGGACGACCATACTATCGCCCACACGAGGGGCGTGACATGAGGCCGCAACTTGAGCGCAATCGTCGCACTCGCGACGCTCGGGAAACTCTCAATCACAATCGAGATTACCGAGCGCGTGAGGGTTACTATCGGTCCCATCAAGATTCACCGCCACGTGACTCCCGACCAGGCATGGGGGGATGCCTTGCATACTCCCCAGCCCTGCGCAAGGTCAGGTGGCCCGAAAAGTTTCGTCCTACTAGCATTGAGAAGTATGACGGAACAACCAACCCCCGCGAGTGGATTCAGATCTACTCCACGATCATCGATGCCACCGGGGGTGATGACTACGTCAAAGCCAACTACTTGCCGACTGCTCTGCAGGGTTCAGCCCGAACATGGCTCATGAACCTGTCCGAAGCAAGCATCAAGTCATGGACTCATCTTCGGGAGACGTTTGAAGCCAATTCCCAAGGCACCTACAAACGCCCCGGACATGAGGGAGATCTGCTCAACTGTGTGCAGAAGCCTGGAGAATCCCTCCGGGACTACATCCGCAGGTTCAGCGACACCCATAACACCATCCCCGACATGGTGGATGATCGGGTGATTGTGGCCTTCAATCAAGGTTGCAAAGACGAGCGAACGGCGGAGGAACTTGCCAAGAAGAACCCGAAGACGGTGGCAGAGCTGTACGGGATCCTGGAAGAAACCGCCAAGATGGCGGACGCCCGAGCACGGGTTCACGGGAAGCCCGAACAAAGCCATCCAGCCGGGGAGGGCAAGAAGAAAAATAAACACAAGAATAAGAAGCGCAAGACCGAGGGTGACGAAGTCATGGCCGTCGACAACAAGCCCCCGTACAGGCGTCAAGGCAAACCGGAGAACCTCCCGATCTACTGCCCGATTCACCGATCCACGAAGCATCACTTCGTGGACTGCACGGTGTACAAAAAGCAGAAGCAGGAGGAGGAGAGCCAGAAGCAGGGGACTCCACGCGACCAGGCAGCTCACAACCCTCGCGCGGCAAACTACATGGATTGTGATGATGATCTAGATCTCCCCGAAGATCTAGAGGTCGCTACAATTTTCGGTGGCTGTTCAACCCGAACCTCCAAATCCCAGCTCAAGATGGTCGAGAGGCAGATAAACAGCACCGAGCCCTGCAAGCAACTCTTGAGGTGGTCAGAAATTCCGATCACGTTCGATCAAAGGGACCACCCCGAGACGCTTTACGACGGGCCGCTACTCCCACTGTGCATCAAGCCATGGATCGGGCCCCGCAAGATCGGGCGAACCCTGATCGACAGTGGAAGCGCCCTCAACCTCTTGTTTGTCAATGCCTTTGACGAACTCGGGATCCCGAGAAGGTCCTTGTCCCCTGTGGAGAAGCCTTTCTACGGGGTCATACCAGGCATTCAAGCCTTTCCCTTGGGGAGGATCGATCTGCAGGTGACCCTCGTAGAGGGCAAAAACATCCGATCAGAGTTCCTCACCTTCGAGGTGGCTGACATCACGTCGGCCTACAACTGCATTTTGGGCCGACCGTTTCTGAAGAAATTCATGGCGGTCGCTCACTTTGCGTACTCCATGATCAAGGTCCCGGGGCCGCTGGGCCCGATCACCGTCTGTGGCGATCGCAGGGGCGCGGTCCAGTGCGACATGAAGACCCTGGACATGATCAAGAGTGGCGAGCAGGAACCAGCCAAGGCTGCCGAACCTGCCAAGAAAAAGACAAAAAGCCAGCCCAAGGCTGCCGCCAAGGGCGCATTGGCTGAAACCTCCCGAGCAGCTGAAGACCGATCAAGGGCCAAGGGGAAAGAAGTACCCGAACAGGAGCTCGTCGGCGGACAGGGAGCTGACAACCGTGCCGCTGAAGGGCAGACTGTGGTGGACCAGACCCCACTCAAGGGGACGCCGCCACAAGCAGCTGGCGAGTCGCCGGCCGACGCCTCACCAGCCGAGCCACCTGCCAGACGCCCCGAGCCAGGCACGAAGGCGGTAATCCTTGATGAGACAGACCCGACCAAGACCACCCAGATAGGTCTTGGCTTGGGTGACAAATAGGAATTCGAGCTCATTGCTTTCCTCCGGGCAAACGCGGATGTGTTCGCTTGGGAACCATCTGACATGCCCGGGATCCCCAGGGAGGTAATCGAGCACAAGCTTGGCATACGAGCTGGCGTCCAACCAGTCAAGCAAAAGCAAAGGAGATATACCCCGGAGAAGCGAGACGCCATTAACGAAGAAATCAACCGACTACTCAAAGCCGGCTTCGTTCGAGAGGTCCCTTTCCCGGAGTGGCTGGCGAACCCAGTCATGGTCAAGAAGCCCAACGGAACGTGGAGGATGTGCGTGGACTACACAGATCTGAATAAAGCTTGCCCGAAGGACGAGTATCCATTACCTAGGATAGATCAAATTGTAGATTCGACCTCTGGATGCGAATTGCTTTGTTTTCTAGATGCCTATTCGGGGTATCACCAAATCAGCATGTGCATTGACGATGAGGAGAAAACTGCATTTGTAACTCCCTTCGGTGTTTATTGCTATATAAAGATGCCTTTTGGTCTGAAAAACGCAGGTTGTACTTATCAAAAATGTGTTCACATTGTTCTTGAAGGCCAGATCGGCCGTAATGTGGAGGCATACATAGATGATATTGTTGTGAAGAGTAAGTTAAAGGGCGATCTAATCGCTGATTTAACCGAAACATTCAACAACTTGCGTAAAAACAGGATGATGCTCAATCCCGCCAAATGCACCTTTGGTGTATCATCGGGTAAGCTCCTCGGTTACCTTGTTTCCCAACGAGGTATAGAGGCAAATCCGCACAAGATCAAGGCACTCGACGACATGAAGTCTCCACGCAGCCGCCACGAGGTCCAGAAGTTGGCAGGAATGATGGCGTCCCTAAGTCGATTCGTGTCCAAGTCAGGCGAACGAGGTATGCCATTTTACAAATTGCTACGTAAAACTGATCGTTTTGAGTGGTCGGCAGAAGCAGAAGAGGCGTTCCAGGTATTTAAACAGTACCTGCGGAAAATGCCCGTACTGGTCCCGCCAAAACCTCAAGAAGAGATGCTGTTGTACGTAGCAGCGACCCCAACTGTTGTCAGCACTGTTTTGGTGGTCGAAAGACCAACAGAAAAGTCTACAACACAACATCCCATTTACTTCGTAAGCGAGGTGCTACATGATGCCAAAACGAGGTACCCTCAGATTCAGAAATTATTATATGCTGTACTAATGACTTCCAGGAAGCTCAAGCATTATTTTCTGAGCCACAAGATCAAGGTAGTGTCAACTTTCCCCCTAGGCAACATTTTGCATAATCGAGATGCCGTGGGAAGGGTCGCACAATGGTCTGTGGAGCTGGGGGCTTACGACGTTGAATTCGTACCCAGAACTGCCATCAAATCGCAGGCTCTGGCAGATTTCATCGCGGAATGGACTAACCCCGAACCTGAAGAGGCTGCCCAAAATCCCGAACACTGGACAATGTTCTATGACGGAGCATTTTGCAAAGCAGGCGCGGGGGCTGGGGTGGTCCTGATTTCACCACACAATGACATCATCAGGTATGCATTACAAATCAATTTTGTTGATCCAACTCCTACTAACAATGTTGCCGAGTACGAAGGACTGTTGACAGGCCTCCGCATAGCTGCGTCTCTTGGTGTCAGAAGGCTGCTCGTGAAAGGGGATTCCGAGTTAGCTGCAAAGCAGGTCATGAAAGAGTACAGTGCGCGGAGCGAGGTCATGGCTAAGTACTTGGAAGCATATAGGCGGATGGAGAGCAAATTTGATGGGCTTGAAGTACAGCACGTGAAGAGGGAATTCAATGGCGACGCAGATAAGCTGGCAAAGGCAGCTGCAGAGCGCACACGGCTCCCAGGTAACGTGTTACTTGAAGTTCTTACTAAACCATCTGTGTCGGTTTCATTACCGAACCTAAAAACTGAACCCGCCAAGGGATCAGTTTCCACAACCAACGAATCCGTCAAGGAGTCTATGTTGGTCGGTACGGCCCGAGCTGCCGCTCTAGTTGGAAACGAGGAGAACTGGATGGATCCAATCCGGGCGTACCTCACAAACCAAGCTATTCCGGACGATGATGCTACACTGGAGAAAATCCATCGTAAAGCCAAGAACTATCAATTGGTTGACGGGCGATTATACAAACTAACCCGCAATGGAATGCTCCTCAAATGCATCACACGGACCGAGGGCATTAGTTTGCTCCACGACATCCACGGAGGAATCTGTGGATCACATGCTTCTCCCCGATATCTAACAGGGAAAGCATTTCGACAGAGCTTCTACTGGCCTACAGCTCTTCAAGACGCAAGCGATTTAGTGAAAAAGTGTGAGGCATGTCAATTCTTCGCACGGAAACAAACTAAACCTGCGCAAGCTTTAAATACTATACCCTTGTCATGGCCCTTTGCCACATGGGGTATAGACATCCTCGGGCCCTTTCCAAGGGCTGTCGGGGGATACAGATTTCTGTTCGTCGGCATTGACACATTTACAAAATGGGTTGAAGCCGAGCCCGTTCAGAAAATTACTAAAGAGGCCGCTGTCAAATTCCTACGGAGTATTGTCGTACGATTCGGTGTCCCGAACAGGATAATCTCTGATAATGGAACACAGTTTAAAAGTAAAAAGTTTTATGATTTTTGCTACGACCACGGGATCAAGCATGATCGGTCATCGGTAAACCACCCGAAGACAAACGGGCAAGTAGAACATGCCAATGGCATCGTGCTCCAGGGCATTAAGAAGAGGATTTTTAACAGATTGCAAGCTTACGACAAGCGCTGGATTCATGAAGTCCCGACAGTACTCTGGTCAATGAGGACCACTATGAATCGGGCAACAGGCGAAACACCTTTCTTCTTGGTGTATGGAGCAGAGGCGATTCTACCATCCGACATCCGACTACAAGCCCCTCGCGTGGCAATGTTTTCAGAAACTGAAGAGCCTGATAGACGTACTGATGAGCTAATCCTCCTGGAGGAGGCTCGTGACGCAGCTGCTTTTAGAGTAGCCCAGTATCAGCAAAAATTGCGACAATACTACGATGCTAATGTTCGGCAACGAAGCCTATGCATTGGAGACATGGTGCTCAAATTGGATCAACGCACCAAGGACAAAAATAAATTGTCCTCTCCATGGCAAGGACCGTACATTGTCGTAGATATCGCACGACCAGGAGCTTACAGGATCGCAGAGATAGATGGGGACGTACTGCCAAACACGTGGAATATGGATCAACTACGCAGGTTCTACGCTTAAACAATGGAGATCGTGCACAGTTCTAGACCAACCATCAGGTTTGGCAGGAATAAAACCGTCATCTGCGTCGCCTACAGCGCCAACAAAAAAAAAAAGATAAGTTCTATATACTCTACTCACCCTCGCTTTTATGCTCGGGGGCTGGGTTTTCTATTTTTCTATTCTGTTTCTACTCTTTGTTATCATATTGCATACACTAACAAAGAGCCGGGGACTACCATGCTGAAAATTTTCTTTTCAGACCTATTCTATGCATCCCAAGCTATACGCTCGGGGGCTCCCCATTTGATCGGGAAGTTTCTTGCAGTTTGTACTTCTAGACTCTTTTTCAGCATGCCAGCATGACTGTAAAAGAGCCCGGGGGCTACTACGGTACTACTACCACGCAAGAAACGAACTTTTTAAATTCAAAAGCTAGGCAGACGCTAAAATTACCGAACACCATAACTACAAGGAATAACACAGTTCAGGAGGCCGCTCGCGTCTCAGCAACTAAACAATTCCGAAATAGCTTGTGGTAACGGGACTTTTTGGCTATGACAAAGCTATCAGTTAAAAAGATTCATGAAAATACCGATCAGCTCTAAAACTTAAGCAAAAACATGCAAGCATATGTTTAGCAAAATATAACTGTATTCTAAGCTGTTAAAGTTTTGCCCTATTACAGGAATTCTGCACATTGTTCAGGGTGATTCTTCCGAATCACTCAGGTGAAGACCAAGTTTCTTGACAAAAGGTTCCACCACTGGGGTAAGATTATCAAACAATTTCTCAGCATCTGACGCCGAGCACTTGAAGCCTTTGGAGAGCAGAGAAACATCCAGATCAGGGAGATGGCTCTTCAAAGCCCCGATGGTGTGAGTTGCAGCAACGCAGGCACCTTCCATCAGCCTGGATTCCAAGGATGAACTATGCTTCTCTAATGCTTCAAGTCGGGCGGTCAGATCAGCCAGCCTCCCTTCAAGGTCCGAGTTTTTCTTCTCGAGCACCTCAATGCTCTTGGAGTAAGCTACAGGATCAAGGGTAGCATATGAACAACAGTTTGAAGATAAAAACTCAATAAGCAAGGCGTAAGGTTTAAAGCCTATACCTTCTTTCTCGGACTGGAGAACAGTCACCTGGGCTCCCAGTCTGATCACCGACGCTTCAGCAGCAGAGGCACGAGCGTCCAGCAAACGCCATTGCTCTTCAGCTGTCGAGAGCACGCTATAGATCGGGCCCAGGGGCGTCGGGACGGGTCCCACGATCTCTGCAGTTTTCTCTGAGCCGTCGAGTTGTGCTGTCGAGTCCGGCTCGGGAGTTTTCTCTCTGGCAGATGGCCTGACAGGAGGAGAAGCTGTGGGATCGGGAAGCCTGAATTCCCGAACAATCAAATATAGTGAAAACAATATTAAAGAAGAATGTTCATACATAGTCAAAGATTGTCAAAGTTCTTACTCGGCCGTCGGGAGGATAACCTTAAACCTCTTGGCACCAGGAGTAGGCTTTGGTAATGGTCTGGTCGAACGAATTTCCTGTCGAGAAATCTCCCGATCATGTTTAGCTTTGGTTATTCGATCAAAGGCTGCGAATAAACGCCCGAATACGATCATGCTTGGTACCTGGGCGACAGGACGAGGCTGATTGCGACTGGCCCGCAGATTGGCTGACCCAGGCGATCCAGAGACTTCCGAATCTGGAACTATCCCCTCCACACTGCGAGAGCGTTTCCGAGTTCGGGGGATATTCGCCTGGGGGCTGCTCGGGATCTCCTTTTCCAAACCAGGTGATAGTTCGGGTGGTTCGTTGATCGGGGCCCTGGTACCCTGATCAACAGGCTGCTCGCCCTC
>CM014277.1:45149853-45202883 GCA_004135705.1 Alloteropsis semialata | reverse complement strand
AAGCCCCTCGCGTAGCAATGTTTTCAGAAACTGAAGAGCCTGATAGGCGTACTAATGAGCTAATCCTCCTGGAGGAGGCTCGCGACGCAGCTGCTTTTAGAGTAGCCCAATATCAGCAAAAGTTGCGACAGTACTATGATGCTAATGTTCGACAACGAAGCCTATGCATTGGGGACATGGTGCTCAAACTGGATCAACGCACCAAGGACAAAAATAAATTGTCCTCTCCATGGCAAGGACCGTACATTGTCGTAGATATCGCCCGACCAGGAGCCTACAGGATCGCAGAGATAGATGGGGACGTACTGCCAAACACGTGGAATATGGATCAACTACGCAGGTTCTACACCTAAACAATGAAGATCGTGCACAGTTCTAGACCAACCATCAGGTTTGGCAGGTATAAACCGTCGTCTGCGTCGCCTACAGCGCCAACAACAAAAAAAAAAGATAAGTTCTATATACTCTGCTCACCCTCGCTTTTATGCTCGGGGGCTGGGTTTTCTATTTTCTATTCTGTTTCTACTCTTTGTTATCATATTGCATACATTAACAAAGAGCCGGGGACTACCATGCTGAAAATTTTCTTTTCAGACCTATTCTATGCATCCCAAGCTATACGCTCGGGGGCTCCCCATTTGATCGGGAAGTTTCTTGCAGTTTGTACTTCTAGACTCTTTTTCAGCATGCCAGCATGACTGTAAAAGAGCCCGGGGGCTACTACGGTACTACTACCATGCAAGAAATGAACTTTTTAATTCAAGAAAGCTAAGCAGACGCTAAAATTACCGAACACCATGACTGCAAGGAATTACACAGTTCAGAAGGCCGCCCGTGTCTCAGCAACTAAACAATTCCAGAACAGCTTATGGTAACGGGACTTTTTGGCTATGACAAAGCTATCAGTTAAAAAGATCCATAAAAATACCGATCAGCTCTAAGATTTACGCAAAAAACATGCAAGCATATGTTTAGCACAATTTAAACCGCATTCTAAACTGCATAAGTTTTGCCCTATTACAGGAATTCTGCACAAGTGTTCAGGGTGATTCTTCCGAATCACTCAGATGGAGACCAAGTTTTCTGACAAATGGTTCCACCAGTGGGGTAAGACTATCAAACAATTCCTCAGCTTCTGACGCTGAGCACTTGAAGCCTTTGGAGAGCAGAGCAACGTCCAGATCAGGGAGATGGCTCTTCAAAGCCCCGATGGTATGAGTTGCAGCAACGCAGGCACCTTCCATCAGCCTGGACTCCAGGACGAACTGCGCTTCTCTGATGCTTCAAGACGCGCGGTCAGGTCAGCCAGTCTTCCTTCAAGATCCGAGTTCTTCTCTTTGAGCACCTCAATGCTCTTGGAGTCAGCTACAGGGTCAAAGGCAGCATGTGAACAAAAAGTTTGAGGACAAAAACTCAATAAGCAAGGCATGAGATTTAAAGCATGTACCTTCTTTCTCGGACTGGAGAACAGTCACCTGGGCTCCCAGTCTGATCACAGACGCATCAGCAGCAGAGGCACGAGCGTCTAGCGAACGCCATTGCTCCGAAAGCGCGCTAATGATCGGGCCCAGGGGCGTCGGGATGGGTCCCACAATCTCGGCAGTCCTCTCTGAGCTGTCAGGTTGTGCTCTCGAGTCTGGCTCGGGAGTTTTCTCTCTGGTAGATGGCCTGACAGGAGGAGAAGCCGTGGGATCGGGATGCCTGAATTCCCGAACAATCAAATACAGTGAAAACAATATTGAAGAAGAATGTTCATACATAATCAAAGATCGACAAAGCTCTTACTCGGCTGTCGGGAGGTTAACCCTAAATCTCTTGGCACCAGGAATAAGCTTTGACGATTGTCTGGTCGGACGATTTTCCTGTCGAGAAATCTCCCGATCACGTTTAGCTTTGGTTATGCGATCAAAGGCTGCGAATAAACGCCCGAATACGATCATGCTTGATACCTGGGCAACAGGACGAGGCTGATCACGAATGGGCTGCAGATTGGCGGGCCCAGGCAGTCCAAAGGCTCCCGAATCAAGAACTGTCCTCTCCACACTACGAGAGCGTTTCCGGGTTCGGGGGATATTTGCCTGGGGGCTGCTCGGGACCTCTTTTTCCAAGCCAGGTGATGATTCAGGTTGTTCGTTGGTCGGGGCCCTGGTGCCTGGATCAACGGGCTGATCCCCCTCCTCTTCGACATTGATGGCACCGCTCTGGGGGGGGCATCAACAATAGCTGGGGTCTGGTCGGGAATAAAGAGGTGTATCATATCACTATTAAAATAAAAAAAGAGAGGCTTTTTCTGAGTAACAGTTTACCTCTGGAGGAGGGTTATCAGCGCTGTAGGGCTCCGGGACGTTTTCCCAGTCCGGGAGATCAGCCCCGAACATCTTTCTCAGGCGCATGGCCACTTCTGTCTCTGGGACAACTGCTAAGTTAAGAGTCATGAATTCAAATGACCAAACGAACTCAGAAAAACAATCGAACAGAAAAACAAATGCTCACCATCGGGTTTCATTCTGTTCGGGTCCTTGTAGCCCGTAAACGTCCAAGCGTAGCGGTCGCGATTCATAAGTGGGATAAATCTCCATCTAATGAAGATTTCCGCTACATGAACTGCCGTCAGACTAGCATTACGGAGCTCCAAGATCCGATCAATATGCTTCTGCATCTCCGGGGTAATTCTTGGCAGGGCTTTGACCGAATCCTTGAGATAGGGCATCAGATACTTCCCTTTTGCCAATGAGGCTTGGGGAAGGGTGATGTAAAACCAATGATGTTCATATCCTTTCCAGCTATCTTTAACTGGGAAGGGGATGTACATCTCCCGATTTCTCAAAGAAAACCCGATGGACCCGAGCATCACCTGGTTCTTGTAGTATGAAGGACTGTAAAAATATCTCCACAGCAGCAGTGAAGGCTTAATCCCTAACCAGGCTTCGCACAGAAAGGCAAAGACGCTAAGCATTGTCAAAGCGCCGGGCTTTAGGTGCACGAGCTCTATCTGGTAATGCTCGCAGACGCTGTGAAAGAAATCAGAAGGAAAAACCCCGAATCCACAATAGAAGAACTCCAAGAACACCACCATCTCGAGAGTGTCGGGGGTCGGATACATCTGACCTTTGGCATGGCGACGGGGGAAGAGTGTGGAGTCAGGGAGTAATCCAAGGTCCTCCAATCTCTGCAATTGCTTGGCCGTCGTGGTTGATTTGAACCAGTACTCGTTCGCGGTGGGGATCGTGTTCCCACTGCGGAGTTCTCGTCCAGCAGCGGTGCTGGTCTGGTCTCCTGTGGACTCAGTACCAGAAGATGATTGGTGCGTGGATGCCATGGCGATTGGAAAGGATTGGAGGAGCAAGTGGATGAGGGAAGAAAATGGCGAATGTTTTGTAGATACGAGCAAGGAAGACGAAGGCCCAAATAGATCTCAAGCGGCCTGCCCTTGAGCCGTACAATCCGCAGTGACTGTTGGGTCAAAAAGATTCTTTCCTTTTTCTGCGGCACGCGTCGTTTCGAAAAATATGCAGGTCAAATTCAATGCATTTAGGATTGATAGCTTACTTGGGAAGCTATCAGTTTTAAATGACCGAACACTTGGTGTGTATAGAGGAAATACCCCGATCATGATTGATCAGGGTCAAATTTCCCGAACATNGGAAATTCCCCGATCACATTTGATTTGAGTCAAATTTCCCGAACGCACTAAAGAACGTCAGTTTGTTCGGGAGAAAATTTTTATTCGGGAATTTTGTTTCTGGATGAACAATTTCGTGAACAGATTGACATGGATAAATTTTCAAAGCACAAGGAATTCAAAATGCATCCATCAAGTGAAATTTCTTCATTAAGTCCAAAAGAGGGAACATTTCACAATGGATTGATAGCTATCCTAAAATCAAAATGCTAAATCACCCTGATCTTGGGTTGATGAATATCAACTGCTGATCAGGGTGATGGCGTAGTCTCCGATGGATCATCATCTATCGCGTTCTCTTCTTCAGAGTCGCTGACGAGATCCACGAGCGCTCCGTCTCCAGGAATCCCGATCAGGTCGCGGTTCAGGGAGACGAAGAGGCGCCGGGCGAATTCCTCGTCGCCGCTGGTGTCCACTGGAGCAGAAGACGAAGATGCGCCTGCGTGCGCCGCCTCTGGCCTCAGCCGGATTCCACTCCCTCCTTGTGTTGGCTCGTCGTCGGAGGAGAGGGAGACAGGAGATGCCGGGGCTGGAGAGGGAGACGCAGGACGCTTCCCGGCGGCAATGCTCGATGGAGCAGCCTCGGGAGGTGGCGGCGCTACCGCCGGAACCTCCTCCTCTGGTGGCTCGACTTCAACTCCTTCATCCCCGTACCAGGGGAGAGCCAGGAGCGGAGCCTGAGGAGGAGCGGTAGGTGATGTCGTCGCCGGCGGATCCTCCGGCTTGTCGGGCGGTTGCTCGCCGGAGCTGCGAGGGGAGTCTCCGAAGAGGAGGCGAGGAATCTTGAATCTACTACTAAGCTTTTTCTTTCCCATGGCGAGTGGAGGAAGAAGGCTTAGGATGGAAGTTTCAAGTACATAACAATCCAGGAGATCTGATATTTAAAGACTCAGGGGTGTGACGCTTCGCGCGAGAATCGAGGAGCCGGAGCAGAGCCGTACCGTGTGCGCTGCTAAAATCCCGGGATACGTGCGGAGTGGGTTTTTAAATGCCCTGGGCAGCAGTTACATCACTCCTGGGGCGTTCCATTTTCCAAGACGGAACAGTTCTATTTTATTATTATGGCTGATATTTTTCTTTGACCTTATCATTCAGATGCAGGTTTCTACATTCAAGAGTTCGGGAACTTTTCTGGCTCTCATACAAAAGTGATTGACGAGGTATTAACATATCCAAAAATCACCCGAAGAGCAAAAAGACCCGAAGGCTATTGAACAATCAACCTTTTCTGAACAAGATAAGCTCGGGGGCTACTGTTGAGGCCATAATACCAGGGTGCCCGACCACGAGGATTGCCGACTACCGACTCCAAGACGACCAAGACTCCGAACAAGACACGATGGCCTGATCGCAGAAGGGAAGCCCGAAGACAGTTCGAGTCCTACTAGGTTTAGGTCTGTTTTGTCTTGTAAGGCACGTCTCCCTGGATATAAATAGCGGGGGTCCTGTGCGTAGAGGGTATGTCCCGTTGATCTCTAGCTTTAGACAATCCACCCGAGGGTACTTGTTACGCATTGTAATCTGTACTTGACGAAATAATACAAGCAGCAACTGGACGTAGGGTTATTACTCGATCTCGAGGGCCCGAACCAGTATAAAAATCCCGTGTCTTTCTGTTCATCACCGTGATCAATCTTCGCACGAAGCGGGGTGTCTGCCGGACAAATATCTGACGAGTACAACCTCGACACAACCTATCCAGTACCATTCTTAGAATTCACGTGTACTTCAGGCAAAGGAGCAGTGCCCAAAAGGCGTTGTTGAGAGTTCCAAACAGAAAGCTCATGATTCTTTTTTGCCTGGCGCAATGACTAAATCAACTCAAAATAGACTGTGAAATTCTTCTCACAGTATTTTTGTGTAAGAAGCCTATCAAAAGGAAGCATTTTAGACAATGTCTTTTCAATTTTGTCTTCCTCCGAGGGTTACTTGTCACAGAACAACATGATTAAACTCATCTATTGTCTTAAAATCATGAAGACGTAGATAGTTCCACTCATGAGAAGCTTCTAGAAGAATAGACTTCTTCTGTTGCTCATAGCGTTTTTTGTGAGATGTCCATAAGACATGTGGATCTTCCTCATACATGTATTAAAACTTCAAGCCTGGGTGGAGATGATTCCTCACGACGAGCAATGCACCAAACCTGAGTATTTCCAGTATAGGCTCAGCACCTTGAATAGGGGCAATCACACACTGGAAAAGTCCATGGGTCGATATACTCACTTTGATATCCGTTGCCAACGTAGGAAAATTGTGGCCATCAAGAGCAAGAGCCTCAAACTCTTTCCCAGCCATTCTCCTACATATGAAATGCCAAAAATTTTTGAGAAAATCTTGGCTAAGACAATGCAAACATAATTGTGAATTCAAACTAATTGAACTCCCACAAATATTCTTCTCGATAAATTGGAATAATAATGTGGTAATCATTAGTAATAGAGTAGGATAGAATTAATCTGCTAAAATTGGATACACACGTTGAGGATAATCACTATATGTGAATATAGTGTAGATCCCACAGCAGTAGTATAGGGATACTACCTGTGTATGACCAATTTTGAGATAATGAATAAGCCAATATCCAAAAAATTAATGTAGGCCGAACTAGAATATATATTTCAAATCAGGTACACACATGAGGATTGTCACCAAGTAGAACTAGGCGTATATCCCATAGTGGTAGACATGTATCACCTTGCATATTCCGAGTTGAGAGGGATAGTCGCATCTAAATGCATAGACCCTCATTCCCAGCATCAAGGAATTTGGAACATTCCATATTCCAAAATAGAGAAGAATAGTATTGCATTGAATATATAATGACATAGACAATAATTTGCAAAGGAATTACAAGTAACATGGAAATGACCAAATTGAATTTCAAACAGACACATATTTACAATAATGGGGAACATCAGGTGTCTACATGTAAAGCTACATAGACTCACAATAAATCTGATGAACTACCAGCATAATTTCATGGAAATAAAGGTTCCAATATGAAAAAATGTACAACTGAAAATAAATTCTGAAAATAAATAAAGATAAATTGGTGGTGGGTTGAAACAACTACAGTTTCAGCCCACCACCTGTTCGGGTCCACTAGCCCGGGTGTGGGGGGGTGGGGGGGGTGGGGGCGCTGGCCTGCCTCCGACTCGGCTGCCAGGCAGCTGCCACCTGGGCCAGCCGGCTGGGCCGCCTAGCAGCGCCCTCCTGGGCCGCTGGTCGGTGTGGAAGCGACCGCCTACGCCGAGGCCAGCGCGCGGCTGGGCCTAAAGGCCGGCGAGGAAGCGACCGCCTGGGTCGAGGCTAGTGCACGGTTGGGCCTCAAGGCCGGCGCGCCAGCTTGCTGCCTAGCCGCTGCTAGCGCGTAGCAGGCCAAATGGTGTGTAGGGCAGCATCGTGAGAAAAAGGGCAGTTGCCCTAGTTCTCTCGCGTGACCATGACTCCATCCTACCGCTGCCGTGATGCACAGGTGCTCACGCATGCTAGCAACTGCCGCTTCGCCCACGCCAAACTGCATCGCCCACAGCCTGAATCGCGCAACCGCCGACGCTCGTCTCCTCTCGCCTGCACCAACGCTGTAGGTCCCGAGCCCTTGTCCACAGCAACCTGAGCCTGTGCTCCTCCGGATCTCCACATCGTGCCATCGCAGCCGAAGCAGGCCGTCGAATCCCAGCCGGACGCACAGCTCCCCCCATCCCCCAGCCACCTGAGCCCCGCCTCCCTCTATGTTCATGCATCCTCCTCGTCCAAGGGGTTGATGGTGGGTAGTGGTGCGGATGCTTGACAGGCGGTTCTGCTGTAGTTGTGTTGCGACACGCAGGTGTCACTGCCGGAGTAGGAGGAGGAGATGGAGGTGCCAGTGCTAGATTGAAGCCCGAAGATGCTACGGCCGTGCCTGAGGGCACTACTGCTTCGCTGCCCGTTGCCTCCTCAAATCCTGCCGTGCTGCCGGAGCCTGCCAAACTGATTGGTTGGGCTCCACGGCATGCAACAACAGTGCCGTGAGAGCAAAGCCAAGAGGAATCTCCGGCGTGGGTGTGGGCAGCTCTTACGTTGATGAGCCTACAACATCACGGGTGAACATCGTCCATCCATGCTGTGGATAGTAGCCCATGATCTCCAGCGGCAGGAGAGACTGCACATCAACATCTTCAACCCGCACAGTTGCTGTCCATCCATGGACAGGGCAGTTGCATGGGGAGTGCACACGCACTTTGCCAGGGAAAATGTAGTTATCTAGAAGTGGAGTAGGAGTCCTCGGTGGGGATATGTTCATCGGCTTAGGGACGAGAATGAGATCCCTCGACGATTCCCGAGCACGGCGAACATGACGATGGTGGTGTTTGCCAACTCACCACCAATCTCATCACGAGACAGAAGGGGCAAGAACAACGTCCCCCGCCGCGGCCAATGGCGCGGTGGCGAGGGCAAGGAGTTGATGGAGACGACGAGATCGCTGGCGATGAGGAAGGCAAAGCATAGACTGAATAATCTAAGAAAGTCTCGACATTGTGTACCTTCGAGGAAGGAGATGCTGATCACGTTCCCTCAACTCAAACTCGGTGACTTCAACTCGACCTCGTTCCGCCCTTGACGGAAACCGGTGAGATCTCGACAACTTCGACTCTCAACGGAGAACAGGTGCTGATAACGTGTTAATTGTAATTGAATGGAGAGAATTGGATTACCAAACATAGGGCAAACTTTATTCACTGTCGATTGGATACATAATAGGGGGAAGGAATCCTTTGGTGAAAAGGTGTAGACGGCAACTATCGCCGAGGATTCCCACATGACGATGCGGAAGGGGCCCATGGGGACGGTTCCTCCGCGACGGTTCCTTCCGTGGTACAAATTATCGTGATAGGATGAAATCACCCTTGCAACATTTATTTGTAACACCCCGAACAGAGTGGGGATGGAGGCTGTGTTACCCCCCACGGGAGGAAATGGGTGGATCCCAAAACTACAGTCAGGGTGGGAACGAGGCCAGAATTGCCCCGCGGTGGGCAGCGGGGGTCCCAAAATTAGTTTGTGGCCCATGAGCAAATGTACACCCTAATAGCCCAGAACTATAGGTACAGTCATAGCTGTGGAACCCTAGCTATCTCAATGTCATCCATTTGCTCGGAGGCCACAACCGCTGCAACGAGCAAGGTGAGGACACACAAGGACTAGGCATTGGCAGAGGGGCAAGCCCACGCAATCTGATAGTCAAGCCATCCTCCGTCCAGCCGTCCTCCATCGATGCTGCTTCTCCCTTCTCATCTAAACTCTGAAGGGATTGAGCTTTGAGTGCTGCTGTGTGTATTTGATTTCTTGCTTGCATTCGTAGGTATATTGGTACCGATCTACATGAACAAGGGAGGTATTCAAAAGTTGTACAAATTACAAGGAATTAAGTTGATGAGACCATGAAGCTATGCGAGAGAGTTATTGAGAATTGGTTGAGAAGAATAACATGGGTCTCTATGAACCAATTTGGTTTCATGCCTGAAAGATCAAAAATAGAATCCATTTTCTTAATACGACAAGTAATGGAACAGTACATGGAGAAGAGAAAAGACCTATACATGATTTTCATTGATAAAGGTTTATGAAAAAAATACCAAGGAATGTTACTTGGGGGCTTTGGACAAAAATAAATTCCCAACCAAGTATGTTGGACTCATTAAGGACTAGTGATGAGAACCCGTAGGGGTTGATGGTTGATCTTTCAATGAGAGATGAAGATGATAACTTGATTGGTGGAAAGAGATGATGTTCACGGTCTGACTACAACTGTCCACGATACACCACCTTCAATGGTCACCACGATCTTGCGGTGTGACAACCGGCCGCTAGGGTACTCGTCCTACAAACAATCAAAGAATCAGCAAGAACAAGTAAGCAAACACTGAATTTTCAAGATGAAATTGAAGGTCTCAAACTGAATCTCAATTAAGGTGGGGTTTCGAAGACGAGTAGACGGGCGACTGATCCAACACGCGCGTGTACAAGTGAAGTAGTAGCAGCTAATTTGATCTAAACAAAACCCAAGTGTTCTTGGTGATGACTATAGGGTATTAGTACATGGGAGGACAAGCTTAGGGGTGTTGGGATCGACTTCCAACCCTAGGATGTGTCCCTAATGGACCTGACTTGATACACAACCCATTGGGACAAAATAAGGTGACGCAGCACCATGGGCAGAAAAATACTCTGTAGTAAAACAACGATTGTGACCGACTCCGAACAGATACAGACATGAGGCCAGATCCGTTCAAAAGTAGACTTCATAAGCTTTCTAAGAAGTACTTGAACAACAAAAATGGAGTCCGTATGAAGTCATAGCAGCCATCACAAATTGGTGCTATCCTGCAGTCCGAATCCAACCCGCGTGAATCCTCTCCCCTTTTGGTCCTCTCCATCATTCCTAAGCAAAACAAGATTGCATGCATTTCTATATTCTAAATAATCTGAACCTGAGCTCAAGAATGAACTCACCTAATTTTTGAGTTGGCGAGTACGAGCACGAGTAATAGGACCAAGTGTTGTTGGTGGTGTTGGTGATGTTGGTGCTGGTGTAGGTATGTATGTATTATTGCTGTTGATGTCCTCATCAACTAGTACAACAATGTTGTGACTAGTGTTTGAACAAGTGATCACTACTGCAAAAGATGCCTTTAGTCCTGGTTGGCAACCGTCTTTAGTCTAGGATTTCTAACCGGGACTAGGCATCCATGACTAAGGGTGCCTTCATTTAGTCCCAGGTGCAAACCCGTGAGTAATGAAAATCTTCATTCCAGTTGGTAATCATTGAGAAATAAAAGAAAATCTACATACAGGCCGACCCGTGCCACTCGCCCACATACCGACCCGACTCCGACTACCTTTTCCAAATCCAAGTTTATCAATCACAGTCACAAACCATAACAAATCATTCATCATCCATCCAAATCGCTTGTATCTATATTTGGTCACTCAACCGCAGAATTTCCAAATCCATGTTTCTCAATCACAATCACAAACCACAAACAAATCATCCATAGAATTAATCCAAATCACACGTATCAATACTCAATGAATCAATCCAGAACCATTTACAGAAAAAGTAGGAAAAATGGAGGAGCTTGTCTGGGCCTCCACAGTTCCCGACCTAGCGGTGTGCATAGAGACCAGGCTGGCTGGGGCCGCTGCGCGGGTGCCACATCTCCTATGGTCATCATGCTTGCGCGAAGACGACCTAGCTGTCGCGCCGGGGCCATCGCGCCTGCGCCGCCAGGGCCCTAGGCCACCACGCCTGAGCCAAAGGGAGAGGGAGAGAGGAGAGCTTCGGTCCTCTAAGGATGGAGAGGAGCTAAAGCTTAATTAAAGAGATTAGGTTGGGGAGAGATGGTGAAGAGTTGGAGTAATAAGGCTAGGGAGAGGCTCAAAGGAGAGAAAAATGGGGAGAGAGAGAGAGAGAGAAGGAGGGAGAGCCGAGCATATATAAAAAAGGATCGTGTGTCCTGGGTTGTTGTTGAGCATGGGACTAAAAAGTCACATTTAGTGCCAAGTCTAAGCACTAGTTGGGACTAATGGGTATCACCTACGTCAGTCGGCTGGTGGCTAGAACTGGGACCAAAATATATTTTCTAACCGGGACTAAAGCTCGAGTGCACCGCTTGCCTTTAGGCCTGGGGCTAATTCTATATTAGTCTAAGGCCAAAAACTAGCCAAGACAACTGTAGGAGATGGATGTGCATTTCTCTACTAGTGGATGGAGACACGGATGATTTTTCTGATTAGAATAGGACTTTATCAAGGGTCAGCATTGAGCACTTACCTTTTTGCCTTGGTGACGGATGAGGTCAAAAGGGACATACAAGGAGATATCCCTTGGTATATCATTTTCATGGATGATGTTGCTAGTGGATGAAAATGGGGGCGGAGTTTAGGACTAGACTCAGTACAACTAAAATTTAATATGTGAGATGTGACTTCGGCACTACTACACATGAGGTGGAAGATGATAGTTTGGAAGGCCGAGTAGTGCCTAGGAGGACACTTATTTTGGATCAATGCTATAGAGAGATAGGAATATTGATGTCGCCATAGAATTAAAGCAGGATGGATGAAGTGGCATCAAGCATGTGAAGAGAGGCCGGTGAAGGCCAAAATTGACATGGGAAGAGGCAATAAAAGGAGATTTGAAAAGATGGAATATACACATGGATCTAGCTCGCCATGCATAGGACTGCAGGGAAAATAGCTATTCACGTGCCCGAACCTTGATTATTGGCTTGTATTGGGTTCCAACTCTAGACTACCCCAACTTGTTTGGGACTGATGAAAGGATTTGTTGTTGTTGGTAGATATTGGGTAGTTAATTGTACTACTGACTTGGTTATTGGATGTTGGAACCATGAATTTGATTTGTATCCTGTAACTTCTATTGATTTGGTTTTGCTAGTTGGGAATCTGAAATTGTGATATGCATATGCTGAAAAAAACATTTCGAGGTCATCCTAGTGAGGCATTTTTCACTTGTTCATGTACACCCATGTGTCCCCGATGGGGTTCGGCACTCCACCGGGGATAGGGACGGGGATAGTTTTTTTTCCCGAAGTGAGTGTCGGGGCCGGGCAGGGCTTGAAGTTCAGAGAGCGGGGGAGGGACGGTGACCACTCCCTTGACCCCGCCCTGCCCCATTGTCATCCTGATTGCTAAAGGACTATATAATTGCTGCAACATGTGAACTGAGGTGTGGGGCCCATTGTGGCACTTGAGTCATCGCAGTCCAAAACCTTATTTCGGGCCAGAGAGGAAACTCAGATTCCAAGCATGATTGAGGGAGGCAAATATATCCCTTTTTTAAATTTGATAAAACGAAAGAAAGATCTGTGCGTGATGGATTCAGATGGGTTATGGGTAGCTTGATGGGTTCCTAAATGGGTCAATGTTGTTGGGCTGGTTTCTGTCCAACTAAGGACAGGGAATATAGTAGGTGTATCTTAGTAGTTAAAACATATATTTGAATTATGATTAAAGTTCGAATTCTAATCCCACCAAACGAGCCATGGAGCAAATACACAAATAGGGCATATATTCATGGTTTTATAATTTTGATTTAAAATAAATTTTGTTTGAACTCTAAGTTTATAATCAAATTCAATCTTTACTAAAAGCAAATTTAAAAAGAATAAATATACCTTTTCATTGCACAAAAATATTTTAATAACTTAAAATTAATGCAAGGAGATAAGATCGACAACAAATTTACCATGTTTTGTCATCTTCTGCAAGAAAATTATTAAAAGTTCTCAAATAATTTTAATTTTTCTAATTAAAAATTTTCAGGATGTTACATATTGTGTGTAACTTACAGTTGGCCATAAAATACCTTGTACTATGTCCAACTAAATTAATTATATTGGTTTTAGCAATTTAAAATACTGCAAAGAGACATTTAGAGTACATGTGTGATGATATGTTACTATCATATTTACCGCGATGTGATACTAAACCACTTGATAAGCTGCATTACACCTTACTTTTCAATTTCAGAAATTTTCAATAATCTTAGCTGGTATAGTTTATAGAATGATTGTTGGTAGCATGTTTGTATCATGATTTTATTTTCTTTAGGGTGTGTGCATCCTGTTATGTAGAGCCAAGAAGTACTTTTCAAGACTTTTGTATCAACTCGATACAATGCTCTCAGAAATCAATGAAGTTTCCTTACTAGAGAAAATTAAATTTGTCTATTTATTGAATCCTAGGTTGGGACAATGGGATGAAATGCGCAGCACCTTGGACCATGAACTACAATTGTTTAAGAGTGTATGTCATGCGCATTCTAAAAAAGAACCGTGCAAAGACTCAACTTCCTGTCATCCTGTATGGAAGATGAATCTCATATTACATACCCACAAAAGTATGTGGACACAAATATAATATGTCCCTATGTAAGAAAAGATAAACCACATTGTAGTGAATCATTTTGTAAGAAAAGCAAATAAAGTCATGGATTAGGAGAAAAAACAACTGTTTGCGATGTTCTGCAAGTAATACATATATCATCATCAGGTCATTGCCCAAGCTTATATATAACACATAGTTTTCTGCAGATAGCTTTCGTGTTATTTCACAATGTTTGAGACCATATACATGGGTTTTTGATGCCCTTAGTTGCCAATTACATATATAAAAAATCCTGAAAATGCCTCGCATACAAATGGTTAATTCAACGAAACGGGAAAATAGGATGCTCGAAAATATGGTGCAACAGTGGTTCGATGAATTTATTTTTTTAGAGCAATACCCCAAGTCCCCAACAGAGACCTCTAAGGTGCAGGTGTGGCACCCAGGGTTTGAACCCTGGGCGGGAGCACTCCGGCCAATGGCCTTTGCCACTGCACCATGAGCCCCTTCGCATTCGATGAAACTATTGATGGTGAATTGCTGTGCATTGGTATATATTTGACTTTGTGTCTAAGTTGTGGTGATACGAATTGATCAGTAACAATAATGTTTCCAATGTTGACAGATGGCTTTTGAACTGTATGGTATGTTGGCTGGACATGTAAACCCGTAACTGGTGAAAATGTCAAACCAGCATACGGTGGTGATAAAGGCATTCTTAACAAAAATTGTGACTCCAATATACGAAGTCATAAAGAAGGTATAACAGTTAGGCACCTATGTTTCAAATGTCTTCTTAGGGCGTTTCTGGTTCTACTGGAGATGGTGAAAGGCCCTATTGATTCCAATAGAGATTAATAATCTCAAGGGGGACCAAACAAGCAGGTGCAAGTCAGATTATAGTTTTCATTCCTGTCTAACTGGTTGTTACAATCCAAGAATCTATTCCAATTGTGCACTGTTACAATATTCCAGAATGTTACAATCTACAATATATAATCTCATGGAACCAAATATGCCAAAATTTTCAAACCATCTTGGTAACGACATTTTCAAACATAACAGGAAGCTGCAAGGAGCAAGACCATAAAATCAAAGCACCCTTACTGGAGGAACTATGATGATCTAAATGAGTACTTTTGGTATGCAAGAGAACCATAAATAATGTTACAATCCTATGCTCTAAATTTTGAATTAAGAAAGCTGCATAAACGTTATTGTGTTGCTTGTCAGGTCAAATGATTGTTTTGAACTGGGATGGCCAATGAGAGCTGATGCAGATTTTTTCAAAACTCCCGATGATGCCTATGCTGCTAATAATCATTCGTATGGAGTATGTTCCCAGATAATGCCCAATTCTATGTATTTATTTTTCTTTCTAATGCATAACATGATACCTTTATTTACCTTTGATATAATAGTAAAGATGCATAAGTAAAACTGGGATCTTTTTTTTTTCTCGAACACGCAGGAGAGCTGCGCATCTTTGTATTAAGAGGAAAAAAGGTAGTCCAAATACAACCATTAGCACCTCACCTTGGACCATAGTGAGGGCTGCAGAAACGAAATAAAAAGACTATTACATAAAATCTGATCCTAGTACCTGACCATAACATTCAGGCGAACCTAATTTAGCTCAGCCAACCTTCCCCGGTACAAGGTACTAAGTCCTTTAGGTAAAACCGGGATCTAACATGATAACAGACTTTCCGACCAAAGTTTCAATATATATGTTCTAAACTTTGAATTAAGAAAGCCACATAAATGTTAGAATTGAGTTCGATAATGCTTGTTTCACCAGAACTAGCTTGTTTTGCTTTCTGTTTACCCTATCCTTTATATTATGTTGCTGAGTTAATGTGATGAATTATCAGTTATAAGATTTTCTAATACTCACTTTTCCTGGTTTTGATCCAGAAGAACAAATCAGTTAGCAATGTACATTGTGTGGGGAAGGTTAATTTTGTGGAGATACGTTCATTTTGGCAAATATTCCGTAGTTACTATAGAGTGTGGATCTTCTTAGTACTATCGTTGCAGGTTGGTATTTCATTGTTAAACATCTTTATATCCTTTAGAGATCTTTCTTTTTCTTTTTTTTTGTTCTTATGAGGAAATACCCACCTTTTATAATCCCTGTATATTTATATGTTTTAATGTAGGCCATGCTTATTATTGCATGGAATGGTGACACACTGGGCGACGTCTTCGATCCTGAAGTCTTTAAGAAGGTTTTAAGCATATTCATAACTGCAGCAATTATGAATATGGGTCAAGGTATTTGATTGTACTCCCATTATTCTCACAGCCTGCATCATATCAAAAATCTGCTAACGGCCTAGCTCCCACGTGGAATTGGCCTGCATATGCGTATCACATCTTCTACTACCCATCATCTTTTCCTATAAAAGGGTTGATCTAGATATCCTATGTTTGGAACAAGAAGCGTCATAAACATGGCCCAAGCCTATTTAGACTACTAAGGTGGGATTAATTCCACCTGAATAGGACACATGGGCTTAACGGGCCAAAACTAGAGCGCTTATGAGCTGGTGTATAGCAATAATCCCTCCCTTTCCCCTATGCACAGATTATAATCGATCATATACCGATTCTAAATTGTTTGGTCAGTTATTGGTTGCATGGTAGAAAACTTTTCTGTCCCAATCCAGTGAGTACTGTATGCATCAATTCCATTGTGGTCTCTTGGTTTCTTTTGTCAACAACGCAACATTAACTGCCTTAATATATGTCATATATGTGTACCTTAGGAATCATTAAAAAGTTTCTCCATTGTTGTGATTTTGGTATGATTTTCAACTCAACTATGGCCAATATCCCCATGGAAGGTTTCAGTCACTATTTCAAGGAATATCACACCAAGAAAATAGCAATGAACTCATGCTTGAAACTCCATCGCCAATGAATTTTTAAATTTCATATTTGATAGGCCCCAATAGTATTTAATTCTGTGGCTCATTAAGAGTTCTGTATCATGTCCAGCTCGTTTTACCTACATGAAACTGCTCCATTATATTCTTTCTCTTATTTTTTTTCCATTTCATTTAATATTTACTAACTGGCATTTGATTCCCAATCCTCTTATATATACTAAAATGTTTGCAGAAATAACAGAACTATAATCATAGAGTTATACCTTTAAAACTAAATAAATAAATGATACAATTTTTAAACTAACTTAGCATTACGTGATGCTCTTTGTTCGTTAAAGATCACAAAACTGCACGGCATATGTTTACATTCACTGTTGTTCATGACAATAATTACTGTAACCTTTTTATATGTATTGACATTTCATAAATAAGGCACATTCTCAAAAATATCCAACAATATGCGATATTCTTATAACAGCATTCCTGGAGTTACTGTTTATGTGGAGAGCAAGAAGAAGATTGTCATTTGCAATCAAACTGCGATATGATTTGAAATTAGTATCTGCTGCTGCATGGGTTCTAATTCTTCCTGTCATTTATGCACACACGGTGGACATTCCTCCTAGTCTTGGAACAATGATAAAAAGGTTGCTTGGAGATGGCCAGAATCAGTCATTGCTGTACATTTTGTCCCTTTTATTATACATGGCACCGAATTTGCTTGCTGCTACGCTTTTTGTTTTTCCTTGGCTTGGAAGAGTCCTGGAGAGTTCAGATGTTAAGCTCATCACAATCATGATGTGGTGGTGTGAGGTACTTTTCCATCCACTGTTTGTGTAAATGGTTTTGGTTAGTGATACCGTTCTCAAATAATGCTGAATGTTTTCATTTGTAGCCACGCTTATTTGTTGGGAGACAAATGCATGAACGGGGATTATCACGCCTCAAGTATGATCATTATCAGCTAGCTCCTCGTCCTTCTTATCGTGTTTTATATTATTATATTTCTACCACTAATCATTGTTATCCTTATCGTGTTTTATATTATTATATTTGTACCACTAATCATTGTTATCGTGATAGGTATACCATATTCTGGGTTCTTCTTTTAGCAATGAAATTCACTGTAAACTTCTACACCCAGGTAATACTTTGCAGTATCTTGTTTATTATACAATATTGGCTGCAGATATTGCATTGTACATTAGTTTTAAACATCTGGTTTGGTCTAGACAGTAACCTAATAGGTGAATATTTAATATAGTTTTAAAGTACATGATTTGTGCCACAACTGTTACCTGTGATCTGGATATAGATACCATTCCATTTTTGTCCTTAACTGACAAAACTGGATAGTTTAAGCCTCAAATAATAGCCTGGTAAGTTATTAATGATATTGTTGTCATGTCTCTGCCCCTGGTAAGTTCGATACAATATTATATTGTCGAACATGGCTCGACATACCAGTTCTGGCATCAACACCATTGTTGAGAAGACCATATTTATGAAGCTTCTCTAAGTGTTTCCTGCCCCGAGAAGACCATATTTATGGAGCTTCTCTAAGTGTTTCCTGCCCGTATGGCCTGTGTGACAATGCCACAAGTATGTTTGATTCAAATCATTTGTTGGAGCTCTCTTAGTGTTAACATCATTGATTTCTTTATTTTCGAGGTCTAGAGCATAAAGCATGTTCACAACATGACAACTTCCATAGAATATGCCTTGCATAAAAATATGTAACAACATTTGACTCTTATTACAAAGTCATAACCATCGTCTTCCAAACATGAAGAGGAAATAATATTCTTATTAAGTACATGAACAAAATAATTTTTTAATTCTAGAAGGTAGCCTAAGTGGAAATATGTTGATTGCCAACGCAGCAACTTTTGCTCCGTTCCCATCGCACACGTCCACCTCGCCTCTCGCAAAGTGCTTAATTCTTGTCAACCCCCGCAACAAATTGCAAGTGTAAATCATCACACTCGTATATCAAAAGCCCAATCATTATTAGAACGAGTTGCAAGATTAATTTCAATAACTTATACCTTTAGAAACCTTATTCTTTTCATCCTGTTCCAAATACTTCGCACATTTTCTTTGCCAATGCCCATGTTCCTTACAGAAATGGCACTCATCCTATGCCTTAGCGCCAGCCTTCTCTTTGCCCTTCTTCCAAGGGGGAAACTTACTCTTTTATGGTTTCTTGGCCTTGGGGAAGCGCTTATGCCTGTTACCACCCTTCGAAACAGTTATCGCATGGCTATGAATCTTCCTAAGACTCTCTTCTACTTGCTTGAGCATCCTGTGCAATTCAATCAAAGTCTTGTTCAAGCCATTCATATAGTAGTTCAATGTGAACGATTCGCAGCTAGGGGGAAGCAACTGGAGATTCACATCAATGCGGAGCGTTTATGGGGTTCTAATGAGACAGACATGTATTTCATCATTTAGATTCCCTTTTGCTCCCTCAATCAACGTTATAATCTTTCTCCTTACTTATAGGAAGTTGAAAATATCTCTGCGAAAAGACTCTCTCAGGCTATCTTCTTTGAAAAGTATCTACTTATCAAACGGAGCACTCCTGGCTGATTGCAAGCTGGTTTCAAGACCAGTAGCACCCAACTCACAACTCTCTTCTAATCTTAGTTTGCTTCTCGCTGATCTGACTCCCAATCGCCAAATTGTTGGTGCTATACAGTACTTGACTATTACAAGACCTGATATCTCATATGCAGGTTGTCTTGCAGTGGGAAGCCAAGTTGCCCAAGTACTCAACATGACCAATCATATTGCTCAAGTGAGGACTCACCGGTGCACCGTCTGTAAGCCTAGATGCAAACAGGATCTCGAGGTCTGAAACCTGTCCACCCTTTCTTGGTTCTCAAACATTCCCTTTGACCCCACGATCATATCGTTTGGGTAAGTCTCAAACTGCTTTTGGAGCTCAGGACTCATACATGCAAGCATCAAACGTTGGATGTCAACAACATCATCAGTACAATTCACACATTTTTAGTATTGACCAATATTGTGTCCAACACCTTGTGGCTCATTTATCACCGCTCAATCACAAACTCTTTGATTTTTGTTTGTCAGGAATAGGGCGCAAATTAAAACTTGAAGAGCTACACATTTACTGTAGAGAGATATGCAAGGATTAACACTATATATTCATTAACATTTTAGCAAAAAAGATGTTAACCGTTATGTTTGCTAACGACCCTTCGATGTTTCATAACTGGACAAGATCCAATGTGTTGTATGAAACTTGTGAGCTTTGTGATTATTGCTAGCATCATAGCAAACATGATAGATAACAACATTTCTCAATCGCATCCTATGCATCTCTTGTTTGTTGGGTGGCATCATATTATGCCCCAAACCCCAAGTCTGACAAGATAGCATCATCAACTAAACCAACACTATGCTATGGTGTCCGACACCACCCTATAGATCAAGGTAGAAGGCGACACCGTGCTCTGGCAGACCCATCATGGACTAACAAGACCTGATAGGTGCAGCTTTTGGAAGGACATCTAAAACTTAATTTTTCATGACATTGTGACAGCATAGCCTTTTTATCATACTCAATGAGAAATCATCATAGCCTTTTTATCATACCAACATGAGTGCACACATCTCCATGTGCCACCCCATGTCACCTTTCCTTCTTCCTCGGATCAACTAATACAAACTAATAGCAAACATAAAAGGATTACATCACATATCATTAGTCATAAGCGGGTACACATACTGATCACAATAAAATTAAAGCCTCAATCCGATTGTCATAAATTGCGACATGCAAGCCACACTATAACACCCTATGTGGAAAATATGCTTACGGCTAAGCTGTCACACCCGGTTTTAAGGACAAAACTGAATGACATTCATATGTGTGCCAGGATCAAGTTTTCACACATATGAGACTTCATCAGTGATAAACAATAGCTGTATCATGTAAAAAATACAAAAGACTTACAAACTATCAGAGTCACAGCTTATCCTATAAACGAAAGCTTCAACACTTCACAGGCAATCGACTGGGGGTTGCGTACGCCTAGCACCATCTTCAACAACTTGACAACACCTTCTGGGCAGTAGTAAGCAAGGATGAGTATACTTATGGTTGGTACTCAGCAAGGCCACAAGAAATAACCAGAATCATGATTCAATTCCATATTCAAGTTTATTAATCATGTGAGGGTCCAGGCCGCTCTTGACCCTGAGCACAGCTGTTATAGCAGTTTTTAACACTTTGCAGAGGTTGTCCACTTTCACCACAAGATACGTAAAAGTTCAGAAGAACTTTAGACCCAACCATGCAGTGCTGATCAGGCACATTCATCACACTACCTTTGTGTGACTGCATAGGGACGCTATGAGGCCTTTACAAAGACACACAAATAACCAGCAGCCCACTAGAGTTTCAGCCGTGGTGAGGTCCATAGCCCTCCCTAATGAGGACGTACCTTAGCAAAGACTACTCCTACAAGAGGACCGACTATAACCCCACACCGTCCCCCTCCTTGTCCTTTCGGTAAGGCCTGCCAGTCACCCGTATATGTAATTAATTAGCAAAGACCAGAGCCATATAGTACTCGTGGTTGTACTGTTTTCATGGGTGGTTCTCCATATTCCAATTAACATCATAACAATAATATATTAAAAGCATAGATAGGAGGATGGTTAGAGACACTTACCTTTCTCCAACGTAAAGGTACTCTTACTGTTTGCCAGCTCTTGCTCACTCGAAATTCTTGATCTTGAACGAACAACGATCCTTCTACTCGAAGCAATCATTGGGCACAAACAAACAAAGCAAACAAACAAGTACATCTAAGAATAATACACCAATCATAGGAAAGCTTAAAAGAACGCACTAAAGGACGGGACTCGGAGCTTTGGTTTCGAAGGCTCGGAGAAACGCTAAAAACAACGCATGATAGAAAAGGCAACTGTCGTACATTTGCATTTATGAAAGCAAAACAGACTATATGCTTGGTTCATTTTAGTTTAACAAAAACAATATGAAGGATATTCTAGAAAAATACCCTAAGTTAGAATTATGCCATAATAGAGTTTATTCTACAAAGCCGAGATAAGACTTAGTCAAGTTTTATTTATAATGTTCAAGTATTAATTATACCAATTAAACATTTAATTGGAAATAAAACATGTGTGAACATCTGTCGGATAACTTTATGTCTTGTGTTCAGCTAACCACATCAATATTGAAAAGACATTGACTTTAAGAATTAATCATATTAATAATATTATAAAAGCGGTGTAAAAACTTTTTTTTTGAAAACGCAGGAGAGCTGCACTTCATTGTATTAGAGAGAGTAAAAAGGTCCCCATACAACTCCCACCTCTCATACGGGGACCAAATATGAGAGATAGGTTCAACAAAGAAAAGGTTGTAGCCTAAGCAAACACAGGAAAACAAGACCAGACCAGGAACCCTTGACCTAGCAACCTAGAGAGCCCCATTCAAGCCCAGGCCCTGCAACTTTTTTGCGCCGGCCAGGCACCAAAGGCTGTGCTCATCCTTGATGTCCCTCATGATGGAGTTAACCGAGGGAGCCACCCCCACAAACACACAGGCATTCCTGTGCTTCCATAACATCCAAGCACCCAAAATAATTAGGGAGTTTACTCCTTTCTTGAAGTCTTTTTTCACCTTCTTCATAACTTTGCGCCACCATTCAGCGAAGCTGCGCTCCCGCTGCCTGGGAATGCAATCGCCCAAGTTTAGTGGTGTTAAGAGATTGAACCAAACCTATCTTGCCACCACACAAGATACTAACAGGTGTTGTACTGTCTCATTCTCCTGATCACATAGCGGACACTGCTCTAGATGAGGCAGCCGTCTCTTTTCAAGTCTATCCGATGTCCAGCACCTATTGCGAATTGCCAACCATAGAAAAACCTTGCACTTGTTTGGAGCCCAAGATTTCCATAGTCTTCTCCAAGGTTCAAAGGTTACTGATCCTTGGAAATAAGCCCGGTAAGCAGATTTAGAGGAGTAGCATCCTCCAAGTTCCAATTTCCAAATGTGTCGATCTTCTAGCTTTTAATTAGATAACACAATATTTAATAGGCATTAATCAAATTAATACTAAATTAATTTCCAAAAACAAGCATGATGTAAAACATCACCACTAGCGTGAATTTTATATGATCAAGATCCTAATGCAACTTGAACAAATCGATTCAGATATAAAACGATTAAACGGTGGAGGTTTAAAGGTTCAGGGACTTAAATGTAATTAACTATAGATCTTAGTGGGTAGCAAGAAAGAACTGCAAGGCAGGGGGTGGATGACATGTTTAAACCTATTTTCTCAGGGACTCTTTAGCAAAAGGGCGAATGGGTATGGATGTTTTAATCTGGGCCGTTGGATGGAAGATGGGCGGTAGGAGGTGTTTCTGCTCAGAAACAGGAAGGAACGACGCCGTGCCTCGTCGTTTTCGCGGACAGAGGGCGACGGCGCTCGCCGTCCATGGCGGCGGCTCGCCAGAGGCAAGGGCCCCCAGGGCTATGGTGCTCAGAATTCGACGCGAAGCGGCAAAATAGAAAGTGGAGGCGATGGGGATGCTTACTATGCGCTTGATTCAGGCGGATAGGCAGTGTTGGCGACGTGCCATGAAGAGGGGTGGAGCAGGTCATGGGCGCTCATGGGGATGAGGTCTGGGCCTCGATTCCTCGTGGCTGGGGGTCGGCGTGCCCTCCTCATGATCCTGGACGGCCACTGAAATATGCAGAGGTGTAAGAGGGGCTCAGGCGTCGGGAGAAAAGACAGCAGCGATGGCTCACCATGCGGGGTTCCGATGAGCGATTCCCGGTGACTCCGGGAACGGCGAGGAAGGTGCTTGGTCGGCGAGGCTAAAAGCTTACAGGGGCTTGCTCTAGGAGGATTTATAGGATGGGAGGGCAGAGGGAGGCTGGGAAACGGGCGGCAGCATTCACGAGCATTATTGCCGTAATGGCAATAACTCGCCATTGCCACGAGTTTAGGAGGAGGAGCGGTGATTTCATGGCGTTGCGGACGCGGACATAGTGAGCGAAGGGAGATGGGGGCTGGGTAGGGGGGTCCACGGTGCAAAGGCAGGAAGGCCGGATGAAGGGGATGACGGCGTCCTTGCGTTCCTACATGTGTGAAAGGGGAAGGAGGAGGCATGCGTGGTAGAGAGATGGACCTGGTTTGGGCCGGCCTAGATGTTTGGGCCACGGTTTGGGCCTGTAGGATGGGAACAAAAGGAGGGAGATGGGTTGGGTTGGTTTGGATAGGAATTTTTGGATGGTGATTTGAATTTTTGGGTGCTACATAAGCTCCTCATGTGGAACGAGCCCGCATATGCATAACACCTCTCTTATACTTTTATCCTCTTTTCATATAAAATGGCTAACCCAATGGTGTTATTTTTGGACACAAAGGATTATAAACTAGTCCAAACCTATTTAGACTAGCATGGTGGGATTAAATCCACCAGAACAGGACATGTGGGCCACAACGTGCCAAAAGACGGAACACTAATGGTCCTGAATGTTACATCCTCCCATCCTTCGGGGCAGGGCCTTCGGTACCGTACTTCTTTCATGGCAAACAAACTTAGGATCTTCCCTCATGCCACGACCATGCCATATACGTTCCCAAACCAACATGCATGCACTCGAATACCATTTGTAACACCCTAGGTCCAAAATTTTCTTATGGACCAACTCCTCACCTGGAACAAGGGCACATATGCATAAGACATTGCTTACAGTTTTATTCAAGATTCTTGTAAAAGGGTTAATCAGAAGGTATTATGTTAGTAACACAAAGGGTTATAAAATGGACGAAACCTATTGCTGACTAGCATGGTGGGACCAATTCCATCAGAATAGGACACATGGGATACAATGGGCCAAAACAAGATCACTTATGGGTAGGGATATTACACTCTCCCCTCCCCTCCTTTAGGGCTGATGCCCTCGGCTGCTTACTGCTTGCACAACAAACAAACTTAGGATTTCTCCTCATTCTATGACGATGCGAAGCCCCTATATGCATGGGCTCGTGCAGTGACAATACTCACTCTGGTACCATCTGTAACACTAGATGTCTAAAATCTACTTACGTCCTAGCTCCCACGTGGAACGAGCCCGCATATGCAAAACACCCCTTACACCTTCGTACTTGCTTCCTGCAAAACATGTGGTGAATAATTTGGGTTACTTTATTTTCTTAAATAATGCTAATTAATCTTCACGACGAGTAATCAAAATAAATAATTCAAGGGGGGATAATGTAACATCCCAAAATTAAATAAAAAAGTTGGTTGACCAGGCCATTTTGTGTAGACAAAAGGTTGACTTTTTAAAACGTAACATAGATGGTATCAGAGCTATTACTCTCGCTGCATGAGTGCATGTGTGTTTCCCTGGAGGGGGCATGCCATGGCAGTGTCATCAAGGGAGATCCTAAATTTATCTATCCTGAATTTGGTAAGCTGCTGAGGGCATCAACGCTAAACAAATGGGGAATGTAATACCCGCCTCATTAGTGTTTCGGATTTGGCCCATTGTGGCCAATGTGTCCTGTTCTGGTTTATAATTCATTGTTTTCCAAACATAACACCTCCAGGTTAACCCTTTTACATGAAGCAAAAACAAAAGTGTAAGAGAGACGTCATGCATATACGGACTTGTTTCACATGAGAAGCTGAGCCTTAATTAATTAGATTTTGGACACGGGGTGTTACACGCACAACTTATTATACAATATCATAATATGATATTGAGGCCATACTGTCAGATCATTCTTTGCAAAACAAGTAGACGTTCGACATATTGATGTAACGTGTATATTCTCCAAGCACAATTAGCCCCGTGAGCCGATGACAAATACGATAAATTTTGCGTGCTTTTAACAATTAAGAAACACGGTGTACTAGCAACCTCGTCACACAAACTCATAACCCCATGGTCAAATTCACAACACTAGTGTGCCATAAAAATTGCCAACCAATTAGGCAATTTCATAATCGGGGAAGCAAGAACATAGCAAAGCCGTCCAGTCCGCACGCACCATTATGCAATTAAAATGGCCCATCTTACAACTAAGAGTGCAATTATTTTTTTATCAAAAAGGAGGACAACGCAAACACAACTTTGGTACTACTATTGGAAAATGTGGAAGGGAATATATTTTTAAAAAAAATCAAAATAGAGTAATTTAACTTAAGACAAAGCTAAGAAGCTATAATTTGAAATGGAGGGGTACAATATTGACATAAAAAGGACCGCAAGAAAAAAAACATTAAAGCTTCTGGAGACAGATCCTTTGCCTTTACGGAGATTAATGCAGAGAAAGCAGGTTGCTTGGATGTTATACCTTCCCATCGCGCAACGCAGTGGAAGACTAATTGGCGAGGCGTGAGTACTCAATGTAGTCATATGACAGCTTGATGATAGGTGCAAAATAGCAATACCTCCATAGCATTCCACACACATATAGGGCATGAACATTGTATGCAGATGTGCTAGCAACTCATGAACAGCGTGATCCGGTGTTGATGGATCGAGAAGAAAGCTAGGGTATAGACTACTTCAGGGTTGCCTGACTGGGGGCTCCTGTATAATAGTCTATTTTTTCTAGTGCATGTTCAACGGGGAGATGGTCCATATATACATTGAAGGAAAAAACCCCTATCTCTATATCAATTAGGAATAGGAGTCTGATATACGATTCACCTCCTAATGGATTTGCTTCTTCTCATTCAGATGTCACTAATGGGCCTTCAACATTTGTGGCCCATCAAGACTTCACTCAAATCCATCCAAACCCATTAAGGGCATGTTCGGTTGAGGTGGAAATGAGGTGGATTTGAGGGGATTAAATCCCCAACAAGTCAAAATCTCCTTCAAATCCCCTCAATCCCCTTCAAATCCATGTGGATTGCACGTAAATGAACAAGGCCTAATGGATCCAATCTGGTTGGCTCTAGGGCACCTATTCAACATTTTCGCATAGTGACAGTTTTGATATATGATCTTTGACCTTTTAATTTGTGAAGTAATATTGTGGGATATTGTGGCAATTCTGAGAATAAAGAAACACCTGTGTCCTGCATATTTTCTTTATTACAATGCAGTGGTGGTGTCAACGTATGCATAGATTCGGTCATTCCATTTGTACTTCTTTAGCAGTATTCCATATTCAATTTCCTACATGATAATTTGGATTTCTTCCGTTTGTAAAATTTGGATAGCATATTCACTTTCCTGCATGATAATGGAATGTGTTGTATAATTTAGATCACCCATTCCATTTGTACACATGCAGTTTCCAACTTCCTGTTCTATTGCATGCATGCTTGCAGTCAATGGCCATGGGAATCTTGTTTGTAAAATTTGCAAACCTATGATTGGCTAGTTCATGTCCCTGTTCTATTGCAGATCAGGCCACTGGTACAACTAACCAAAGATATAGCGAAAGGACCCATCAGGACAACGGAGGGCCATGGATCTTTCCCTTATGGTATTCCTTTATTTCTTATATTTTTTCCAAAGATCTTTTTGTTATTCTTATTTTGGCTACATTTTCAGCAAAGAACAGTAGTTTTCTCATTACTCTCTGGGCTCCAATAATTATGGTATGCTTCAACCCTTCTAGCATATTGCTTGAAGAAAGTAATATGGAAATAACATGGTATGCTAGTTCAATTTTACAGGTTTATTTCATGGACACCCAAATTTGGTTTGTGCTTTTCTCTACATCGATTGGTGGTATTTATGGATACTATCGTCGCATTGGTGAGGTTAGTAAAATATTTCAGTACAAAATTATTAAAAAACATTACTGAGAACAATTAATGCAACCTGTTTTTCTATATGTTATAATGCAACCTGTGTTTTGCTACCATTCTAGTTGTTCTAGAACAACTTGACTTAATCTATTATGAACTTTTATCTTATTGTTATGGACTTTTATTAATCCAAGCATAACAAACTCGAGCACAAATTTTTTTTGTTAAGGAGATTGATCCATATGTATAATGCCTATTTTTCAAATTGCAAGGTGAAATTGCAAATTCATAATTTTTTCACACCAAGACAATAAAATGGAATAAATTACTATTTTTTGGCTGAGTGAGATAACAAAAGAATATTTTTATTTGTATTCCCCATCATTCTCTTCCATGTGTTTGGTGATATTGACTACAAAATTGAAGGAAGTAGACCTTGGCAGCATTCTTTTCCAGTGCTATGCCCTATGCAACCCGTGACTTCATGCACCAATGCACCAACAAGAAGTGAGTAAGATGTGATCTTGATTCATTAAAACCAAAGCCAAATCAAGAATGAAAAATGCAAGAAACAGATGAACCTAAAAGGGACCTAACTACATGCATTAGTGTAAACCCCATTGCCTTCCTAGTGATACATTCACTACTGGAGAAGGTGGCATTCGTCCACAGCGCAAAACATGTTACTACCGGGTGTAAAAAGATCCGGTACTAATATTTTTCGTGGCATTAGTACCAGGTGCCTTTAGTACTAAAGGGTTCTCTATGAGATGATGTGAAAGCAAAGCGTGAGGCCAGAGATCTCTGCGTGCCGCAAACGCATGAATCACGCGAAACATGTTTGTACTAGTGATTCAGTGTTGGTTCCCATATCAATCTTCATCACCACTATACTGAGTTGGTGTACCCATTGGCCATCAGATAACCCCACTGAGAACACCCACTCCCTCGCGAGCCACAATTTGATGCTTACATTGATGCTGCAACTTGTTGAAATTTTCCATGAGTACCAACATGCAACACATGTGAAAAGACGCCTCCACATCTTCCTATGTCATTCACCAGCATGTACACCAACTGTCGCATGGCCAGCGCGATGTCGTGCCCTAGTTGATTTTGATCTATGCGTGCTATGCCATTGTCACACCCAATTTTATAAACAAAATAAAATGCAATTACATGTATGCCAGGATCAGTTAACTCATACATATGCCGACTTTATTAGTGAACAATGTCAAAGTTATTACATAATCAATAAACTTCAATACTAAGTGATCCGAGGTCTAAAAGAAAATATCATAAATATATTGAGGTCTTCGGCGAAACTGGACTCCATCTCCACAGGTAGCTGACCGTGCACACATGAGCCTAAAACAGAGCATAGGGGGTCGAAGTCGTCGTCTTTAGCAAACTTAACGTTATCCTAGTGGTCTATTGGGGGGGAGGGGGATAGTAGGGCTGAATGGAGGGATGAGTACAACGAATAGTATTCTGCAAGTGTAGTAAAAATATGATATGAGGCTTAAATAAGAGGGCTTTTGGGTTTAATCACTCTTAAGCAACATAATCCTTAATTGTTGTCCTAAGTCCTTAGCACCTATTTACTATATGTGACTCCATCTTCCCCTGTGTGAACAACCCAAACCAAATCTCAGAAATCCATCCGAGCCAACCAATCACCAGGACCTTCCATCCTTCAACACCACTAATCATGAACAAGTCTAGACCACTCTTGACCATGAGCATGACTGATATATCAGTTTTGCACTCCATGGAGGTTGCACATCGTTGGTTCCAAGTCATGGTTCCCGTTATGCTTCACACTTCTGAGCTAATCAACCAGGGCTACACTACAAGGCCTTTACAAAGACACGGTTCCCAATTCACACACCCACTAAGGATTCAATGATAAGGACCCTCTTGTGCCAATCTTGCCAATGAAATCTCTCCAACAATGTATAAAATTAGGTAGCTAATTAATTGGCTAGGTCCAGAGCCGTATAGACCTCGCGGCTGCGCAGTTAAGCTGGATTGCATGTTTCGAGGTGAGTGTTGGTATTTCTTAGCGTCACCACTTAGAATAGTGATGGCACTAGAGATGCCTTATTGTAAATCTAAATGTTACAGATATTCTGCAAGCGCATAGAAATACATTGTAGCATTTCACCCGGGAGTATTCCAGAGTATCGTTATTTGTTTATCCGCAGGGAAAGCGTTTAGTTAAAGAAAGATGTCATCCCATGTATTTACTTACAACACTATTAATATACCATAATCTAAACAGGGGTAAAGGATATGAAAGTGAATGGGTAATGTGACACACAGAAGTTCATTGCTCATCATTAAGTAGTCTTAGTTAGTCATAGAACATTAGTTAAGATTACAAAGGGGTTCATTAGCATCATACATATGGGACTTGGATATACTACAATACCCTATACAAGCTCATACAATGGACATATGCAAGAGGGCATATCGAGGTATCCAGTGGTTCCCTCGTCAAGGGACGACAGTTGGATGTCTTATCATAAAGGCCTAATATCATCTCCCGAACGTGGAGGATTACAAAGGACGGACAGGGCTGTCACCACCTGCTGCCTACCTCTACTAATCCGTGGGGCAGTGACACCCTCAACAGTATTCCGTATTCCAAACACCATGCTTGCAATATGAAATATAACTCTATCTATCACGTTAATAAATAGTGCAACCATGAGGCACATTGAGCCAATGTCATAGCATACATTCACTTGAACAAGGTGCAAGACATAAGTAGTATATACTAAGTAGATAAAGTATAACTGAGGCATGCAACATAAGTATGAAGGTATTTCCATTAAGCTCATAGTATTACAAGTAAGTAAAAGAATACAAGAACTGAACTCTAGAACTTACCAAGACTCCTTCGGAAGCCTTTCAGAAGATCTACTACTATGACTATCACTACTAAGACTAAGACTAAGCTTATAGCAAAGGAGAGCTCTTCTTCTGGTGTGTGTTGAGTATGGCGCTATTTGCAGGTATTCATAGCATCACATAGGCGGTTTGAGCACGCCAGAGGCGATTGTGGCCGTTTGGAGGTGGGCCCAGGTCAGCCAAAGTGCCCTGGGCGGCCGACCCTCTGATGAACCGCCTTGAGCAATGCACGGTGTAGATGGACTTCTGATGGCGGTTTACAGGTACTGGTCAGGGGGGGAGCGAAACGGCCGCAGGGCCAGGTCGGCCGACCTAGCCAGGTCGGCCGACCTGGTACCGTCGCCTTTTGGTCCCACTCTTCTCTGGTAGACTGTCATGTGGGTCTTTATGATGGTTCCAGTGGGTATGGTTGGTTTGCATGCAATTGAGCTGAGGTGTAGGCCCTTCAATTCATGGGAGTGATACGTGGCTCATCCCTCACCCTTGACTTCAACCGACCATGATTGAACATCCATGATCATCTCCTAGTGTGCTTCTTGACCTGTGTGGAGGATGGGCTCGATTGAGGTCCAGGCCAGGTCGCCCGACCTAGTCAAGTCGGCCGACCTGGGCCTGTGCCCAATTTCATCCATCTTTTGCACCGTAGTCCCTATACTCAAATATATTCTGGATATGCATGGTACAATATTATTTGAATACAAATGCCTAAGTTATGCTTGATCTTTACTGGTTTTCTGAGCCTATTGACGGTCAGATTTTCATTATAAGGACCATCAACAGTGAGGCATAAATCTCGCACAAGTGCAGAAAAACCAAATCAAAACTCGAATCATCGTACCACTCTTTCCGTTCTGCTTAGATTCTCCATCCCAACTTATCTATGGTTTCAAACCACGTCATACTTTAGCTCACACATTAATTAAATTGCTTTTACTAACCCAACCCAAAGACATTGGAGCTAAGCATGATACAATCCATATCCAAAACTTTCTTCAAGGAAGGATAAAGAAAATTCTAGTAAATCCTAACATGGGCATCAAGTTAATGACATCAGATGCAACTAATGGTCTATCTACTCAAATTAAAAATAAACAAGATAGGTTGCTGGATATGACCAAGGACACTTCCCGTTAACTTGGAATTGATGAGGACGTTGAATTCTTGCTCCACAAAGTTCATGTGCTAAGATCGCCTTCTATTAACACCAAGCACCATACAAGAAGGTAAACATATAATAAGAAAATACACCAACCATTATGAAAATAATTTTATAGAACACCTATTAAGAGGCACTACATGTTTTTAGGGACCTATACACAATTATTTGGATAATGAGGGCTAACAGTATTACAAGGTACGATGGAAAAGGAGAATAAAGAAAGGCAAGGCATAGATTGCAAGGTTGATATTTATCGAATAGCTGGACATATATATCCTTGAGGGAAAGGAAGTGCACATGACATTAGGACGATGTAAGGCAACCTGACCTCATCAGGACATAGTGAGATACGTACGTGACATACTAGCTTGAATTCACATGATGTCAGCATGGTTAAACGATTGAACAACCTTCGGATGAATTTGTATAACATGTTGGATTGCATGGAGACCACATGCAGTAGCTACTTCATGGTGGTCGATGAGCTGTAGACTGCGTGTAAACAGAAATATAAGGCCAGCACAAGAAGGCTTCTAACCTCTGGAGCAATGACCGATGGTGAACGGCGAGGAAGAAGTTATGAAGATAGCTCGATGCAGAAACAACGACGAGACTCCATCCATGGCAGTAGCTTTAGAGCGAGCGTCCTCACTGTGCAGCAGCAGCGACGAAGCCTTCACCCAAGAGCGAGATGGAGTGGGAGAGGGCAAGATTATGATCGTTGTGGGACACTGAATGTCTGTTAATATGATTGTTTACCGAAGAATAATAACAACAAGATAGAAGTTTTTAAGTAATATCAAAAGTAGGAGCATCTCCTTTGGAATTAGGAATTGGGTCCAGCTCATGTCTCCCTATAGGAGGAGTGGATTTTTTTTTTAAAAAAGGAATTTTTTCCGCCCTCTTTATCCGCACACGCACAACCAAATTTTTACATCATTCTCGGCTCGAATGCCGAACACAGATAAAGGAGAAATGAGAACTCATGATAATATGAAGAGTAAAGTATATTATTGCTTCTCCATCCATTGTTGGCCAAAATGACCAAAGCAACCAGAACTGCAAAATAGTCTCCCATGTGTCTCACGCCACGGTAGAGATCAAAATGGCATGCAAATATCCAATATTCTCTCTGGAAATTAGCCTGCATACATAAACAAATTGAATCCTTTTTTTTCAAAAACAAGATCACTACTTGTACACCAGATGACCCACATAAGAGCTGCCACCACACATAGATTAATTTTTTATTTCTTTCCTATGCCTAATAGCCAATTTCTGATCATATGAATTCTTAACCCAGTACTTATCTGAACAATTCTCCAAATGTCTTTAGCATTTCAAAAATAAAAATGCTTGATTTTTTTTATTACAATTTCAGAAACAGCTTTTTTAGACTCCCAGTCGAATTCCACTCCCCCCCCTCCCCCCTGCGGAAATTCCAAAGGAAGAATGGTGTCTTAAGTAATGAAGTGGAACTAGAGGAGTTGCAAAAGTAAGAAAAACTATTGATGGAATGATGATTGAGATGGTGCTGATGACGACGACGATGGAGGTGGTGGCGACAATAATGGTTTTGGATGGCTGTAATGCTTACATGTTAGGTGCCAATAGTAATATAATACTCTTTTTGAGTTAAATGCTTGAAATAAAAAATGTAACATATGAAGTTGTAGATTCCTTAAGATATGGTTGCCATATATATAAATTTAGCTCCAACTGAGTCCAAGTGAAAAAGTAATGGGTTTATGAAATGAGCTATAATTCCATTTACAAATGCAGAAATTATATGTGCTGGTTTCTTAAATGAGCTAACATGGATAGTCATGGAAGTATGTTTGCTAGTTTGCGTAATCAACGTAGCCACGAATGTCATATTGATCCAAGCTTTTTTTTATAAGCCAACTTAGATCATGGAGCAATCCATGCATGCTCATAACACACTCGGAGTACTTATCTCTGCTGTCTCGCATTATGAAATAGCAATGATTTTGTATTGTGGCATAGATGGGCCTATCAGATGATGGACTTTTTTGTAGTAGGGGCGCTGTTGGTAATGGCTGATGTAATAAGAGAAAACGTCTTGGAAGAAAGAAGTAGTGGGGCACGCAGTGTGCATTACTTGAGCTGGATATGTTTGTTGTGGAACTGTGGAAGTAGAAGAGAACAACCTGATTGTAACATAAGATTGAATAGGAGAGGAGTGGCTTAGGATGGCTTTGTGTACGTGGGGAAAACGATGCTTGGGCCAAAACCGCACTAAGCTTGTTTATGGATTCCAAGTATTTGTGCAAAAAATTTGAGGACGATTAAGTGAAGTTTGAAAATTTCCACGTGCACAGAAACATTTAAAATTCCAGTTATTCATAATAAGTCATTAAAAAATTAAATTTATTCCAACATAATAAATATTTTAAGTACATGTATTATATACTTCTTATACAGGAAATTCTGAAAATGTTCATTATATTTTTGTTTATAGGAAATAAGGAAATTGTTTTTGCAAAACATTTAAATTCTATGTGCTACAATCCAGATGTAGCTGTGAAGTTTTTTTCTGTTAGGCGAGGTCTAAATTATTAAGGCCCTGTTTAATTGGGAAAGTTTGGAAAGAAAGTTACCATTGGAAAGCGTGTTCTGTGAGAGAGGGCACGGTTGTCAGTGTAAAGAAAGTTACCACTTTTTGGTAACTTTCACCGAACTAAACAGGGCCTAAATATTGTGGATGTTTATTTATGGTTGACTTAATTTATGATTTCTTTTCATTTCTTTTATTCTCTCATATAATCAGATACAAACAATAGGAATGCTGAGATCTCGTTTTGAGGATTTGCTTTGGGCCTTCAGTGTACGCCTGATTCCATCTAAAGCAAACAACAGTGAAGCTTTCGGGCCTACCTCTTCCAGTAAGCCAATGGTATGCCTTAGCTTCATGTTTTAACAGTATACTTCTGAGAAGATTAAAGACTTGTTTGATCTGACACAGTATTGTTTAGGACTCTGATGATGAAAGAAGAGGGAGACAGAAAATAGCTGGAAGTTTTGCTCAAATGTGGAACCTTATTATCACAAGTTTCCGTGAAGAAGATCTGGTATCTGACAGAGAGATGGGTTTGCTACTTTTCTCTCAGTTTGCAGAACCTGAGTTGGATATAATTCAGTGGCCACCTTTCCTGCTGGCTAGCAAGGTGTCTCTTACTGATCATTGAATAATTAAACTTACCGTATTGGTGAAATCGATAATTTAATGATTAGTTTATTGATTATAGATTCCAACAGCATTGAATATGGCCGCAGAGAGTGGTGGAAATGATCATGATCTGAAGGAACGGATGGAACATGATCATTATTTTTCCTATGCTGTTAGGGAATGTTATATTTTGTTTAAAAGCGTCATCAGTACCTTAGTGTTTGGTCAACGCGAACAAAAGTAAGTTCTTATGAATACAAGATCACTATTTTTCTTATGTTGTTAGGTAATGAGACATTTTTCTAGGGATTTAGGGGTTAGATGTTGTGTTAATGCTGTATTACTGCAATGTCTTAATTCACATGAAAATTACATAATAATTCATAGTCCTGATGGGTAGAAGAATATATAGAGGTTCACTGATGCAGAAGTCATACAAACTCCGCTCTGAACATCCCGCCTCAATTAAAAGGCTGTGCGATAGTTTCTTGGTATTTAGCATGCACTGTTGTGTCACTGAAGGTCATTCTTGTGTACTGTACCGAATAGATATGTGATGCATATATATGTCAGGGTCGTACAAGAGAATTTGAAATTTGTGGAGAAACTTATTGAAGAGGGAAATTTGGTAAAGAATCTGAACATGAGAAACCTTCCTCGCCTGAGCATAAAGTTTCTCCAGCTACTTGAGATCCTGGTATGACCATTTAACTAAGTAATAATATGGTCGTTTGTGTGGCCACTAACAGTAAACTTTCATTTCACTATTTTATTTCCATGCAGAAAAATAATAAGGAAGATGACATTCTTCAAGTGGTATTTTTGCTACAAGATATGCTGGAGGTGGTCACAGTGGATTTGATAGGGGATCAGTATCAGTTCAAGAGGTGAGGAGTTTGGCCTGGTTGTGTCGTCGTACATTAGTATATTCTTGTTAGGAAAGGAAATATAACCTGAACGATTTGATATTTTTGTCCATTTTATTGCATTAATTGTTCGTCTCCACAATGCTGTCACTTTGAACACTAATTAATAGAACCATAATATTATGAATGTAGGTTTCCAATAATTCGAGCTGTACTATTTCAATTTTTTTATCAAGATAACCAAAAGGACATTTACAGAAAAAATTAGAGTTCTTTTACGGTACTCCATACTACTCTATACTGGTGTCTAAAAAGGACTAGTATAAAAAGATCGTATGGTTCAGATTAATTGTATACTACTGAAAACTTTAACTGTAGTATAGTAGTATATAGTGGGTAGTATAGTAGTATATGGGTATTTTGGGAAAAATTAATAGCATAATTGATTTTAAAAAATAACTTTGATCCTTGATATGTATTTTTGTATTTTCAATCTCTAATTTCATTTTCATCTAAGTAAAACTACTAAATCGCCCCTTACTTATAGGGGTCTATACTAATACCACTTGTTGGTAGTATGGAGTACCGTAAAAGAGCTCAAAAATTATGGTTATTGAATAAATACAATAAAAAATTTCACTCTTTTGTGGTTATGTAACATGATGTCAGACCACTCTGAAAATCACATGCTATCTCTAATATATATGTTTTATTTTTTTTCCAGACTGTGGAATTTAATCGATAATGTTATAGTTTCTACACCACTATCTATTGAGGATCAGTTGTTTAGAAAAGGCACTAAATATCCTGTGGAAGAATCAAATGGATGGACCGAAAAGGTATGATTATTATTGTGAGCTCCATTTTCATTTCATGGACCTTTCTTCTTATGATTTTGTTGTTTCTGAAGTTATAACAATGCACATTTGTTGGCTCCAGATAAAGAGGCTTTATCTTCTGCTCACAATGAACGAGTCTGCCACGGATCTCCCTACAAACCATGAAGCCAAAAGGCGGTTATTGTTTTTTGCGAATTCACTCTTTATGGAGATGCCTGGTGCTCCCAAAGTGCAGACTATGCTGCCATTCTCGTGAGTTTCCCTAACTTATTTTCTATATCTGAACAAATTCTATTCTTTTATATATGTTTCCTTGTTTAGTTTAAGCAAATCTTGCAAACTGGGATCTTGCATGTATTTGAGGGGATGATATGTGGCTAAAATTCTGGGGAGCAATACATGGCTGAATGTGAATACTTACAAGGAAGTAAAGTCATCTGCAAAGTTTATTCAATCTAAAACTTTGATGATGCACTCCATCCTGGTTAATTTTTGATTATCTGAAATCAACATTATAGCATATTAATGGAGATAAATAAGAATTTGAAAACATGGTGTAACATGTGATTAGAAATCGCTGTCATTGTCTGTGACAAACTCCCAAAGGTTTCTCACAAATAAATGCATACATAATAACCACATAAATGTTTGCCTTCTATAACATGTAATTAGAAATTGCTACGTAACATGTTTACCTGTGACACTGTAACATAGAAATAACAAGTCTTAATTTCATTCATGACTAATTTTGATATTTGAATAGGTGCTGCATACTATATCATTTTTCAGTACACCAAACTCATCCATGTTATACTGGGCGTCCACCATGGATTGAATGGCAACTCTATATATTACTGATTCAAATGCAACAATACATGTTTGAAACTAAACAGGAATCATACACTATAGCTAAAATAGTCTATTCCTGGCCTCTTTGAGTACAATGTCCTCGGTTGTGTACATATACAGTGTTTAATATCGAAAATGCTGGGATTGGAAGGACTTCATGGTTGTGTAAATTGGTGTGTCAGCAGATAACCTATTTTTTGTTACTATTTTGTGCCTTTTGAAACCAAGTATTATCTCTCATGACAAAAGAATTGGTATTTGAGGCAGGCGGAGGCGGCACATTGCTGGCACCCCAAATCAGCCTATGTTTCCTTTTTGTGAGGAGCACCATAGTCATGTGGTATGAATATTGGCTTTAGCTAAACCTCATCACCAAACATTGTGTCTTTGGTGTCGTCTATGATCTTTCAAGATCATCTCGGTAGATGAAATTGTCTCTTCCATGGTGGAGATTAGCACCCATCATGCCGTTGTGATGACTAATTTTCTGACAATTGGTATCAAGAGTTATAGTTAGATTGCATCTAGAGACAACATGGAATAGTCACCTTGAGGTGCGAGGATATGCATCTACAAAGTGTTTTTGCAGATGTGGTGCAAGGTGGAGCATACTCTGTTTGCATGCATAACCGATGTGTATAAGCGTCGCAAGTCAACTTAGTGTCAATAGTGTCATCGAAGGTGTCATGGATTTATTGAAAGGGTTGAAAGGACTCGGTGATCGTATTAACGTAAGAGGGGGGAGCGAGTGAATTAGGAAACTTAAACACTTAGCCCTATTTTTCCAACTAATTGCACAAATGTAAACTAAAACATTCTATTTAATGTGCAACTAGGTTTTCACTAGTGTTTGCACCCACCTACCAAGAGTTTTGCAACCTAGAGCCAATCCAATCAAGGTACTACTTCATGAAAGGTAAAGCCACACAAGTCACAAGTATGAATGTGGAATGCAAAGGAGCAGTTTAGGAGGATGCAACCCCTATATGAGAATTTTTATCTCGTGGTATGTGCTAGTCACAGAGACAAGGCTCTTATCAACCTACTTTTCTAGTGATCTTGACACCGCCTTCGCTACAGAGCTTCTCCACCAAAGAAGGGGTCTCCTCATCCCACGCACAAAGCTATCCATAACACTCTGACCAAGTTGGAGGCTCTAAGACCTGCTGGCGAGTAAGCAAGATTCCAAGGGACCAACACAACAAGATTCCAGGGGTGGTCCACTCAAAGAAACCATGCACAAGGAAGCACTTGTTGCAAACTCTCTCTCCAGGCCTATCATAGAACTAATCACTCACTAAGATTGTGCTAATTGCCTTTGCATGATCAGTTATGAACTTGGGTGGATTGGATGTCTTGTGGTTGTAGGTGAACTTCACATGGAGACATGCACCTTGGTGATAAAAATATTCCAAGGGCATGAAGTAGATGGTGCAAAAGGGACACACATTCATAGTGAACATCAAATGGTCCGCCATTGTCCAGTAGCCATCACCGGAACATCCTCTATTTACCTTCTCCCCACATTCACTTCCTTTTCCAATAGTCGGGTCATCTCACCCAATCCTCCGCTGTATTTCGGCGAACCAGCCGCTATGTAGATTATTGAACTCCAAGCCAACATGCTTACTTCACAATTCCTCCAGCATACTCAGCGCCACCATTCACTGGATCTTTTGTCACGTACACCAACTTTTCTTTTGACTTCAGCTTAATGTCATGGTTTCATTGAATGTCCCTCGTGTATACAAACTGTAACACCGAATCTTCCACCTTGTTGATCTTCCATATCTTCAAGGCACACCGTACCTTTATTCAAATATTCGCTGTGCTAGGCCGGACCTTCCGCAAAGAAGATCTTACCCCCAAAGCCAACCCTACATGCCATTGCTTTTGGGCAACACTACAATAAATCCCTTAATCTATGATCAAATAATTTCATCACAGATTGCTGAAAAACTGTCACAAAACTGAATCTGTAACATTTTTTCATAACGTCAAGTAGTGAGCGCCACAAATTACCTCTATGACATTTTTACAAAATCCGTCACATATTAACTCAACCAGTGACATTTCTTTACCGTCAGAGAATGGTCTTGAGCCTACTCAGCCCAAGCCAAGCGGTGACAAAAATAAACATCATAGAAATCGTTATAGATTGCATAGCCAAGTGACATGTCTGCTGACATGAATGATGACATGTCTGTTGACGTGGCTACTAACATGGCGACTGTTGCTGACATGTCAATGATGTAGACGCTGACGTCACCATTAAAGCCCACACTTTAATGGGCCAATTTCAAACGCATGCTACTCATTCGGGCCAAAGTTTTTTTTAGCCCAATGGCCCACTGAATTCAGCGATTCAACCCATTTTTCAGAATAACAATTCTAGCCAGAAGAAGAAATAAAGCCCATTTTTAGTACACCCATTCCAGCCAAGATGAGAAAATAAAGCCCCAAAAAATCACCCCATAAAGGATGCCATAATAGCCCAATTTCAGAATAACAATTCCAGCCCAAATCAAGAAACAAATCCCATATGAACCGCTTGCTCATATAGATAACATCAGGTTGAGTAGTACAACAAGAGCTTAGCATTCAACTCAGCTTGCTGCTTCATCTCCTATCGATCCTTGCCTCCTAAGTTTGCTTGACTTGTTTTGACAATTCATTCACTGATAGCCTGCATGATTTAAATGCCTTGTAAACATTACAGAGCTTACACAAACAAGGGATGGTTCTACAATAATAAAATAAGGTTCATGCAAGATAGTAAGAGGCTAGTAACTAAAAAAGGGACTATTTCTACAACCATGAGTGCATAGAAGGCTAAGAGCTGGAACAATAAATCTACATGCTAGGTGGCATGTAACAGTTTCTAGTAGCTAGCAAGCATAGCCGTTAGGAACTTCAGATGCTGTCATGAAGGACTGGAGCATTACCTAGTTTTTTTGCTGCTGATTTACATGACCTACTGGCACCTTGCTTCTTCTATGCCTCTGCGGAAAACAAAAGAGATGGACACCAAACATTAGGGAAAGAAGCTCATACTTTTATCTTTTGCTAACAGTTCATTGCATAAACATAGGCCTTTTAGCTGTCAGCTAAATTACTATTAGGAGCTTCTTTTTTTTCTAGCAGCTCTACTTTGATGATTCTGCCATTGTTAGTTTCTGCAAACGTGTATATATAATGCAGACAGATGTAAAAATTATGCCATCTAAAATAACATATTGTATATCTATGAAATTTGCATAAATCAAAATTCTGGAACATGTGGTTACATTACAAGGTGCTTTTGTCCAATGGTATATGTGCAATCCGAACTCTGAGACAATCTGTTTTGTTTATGCAATACTGTCATATGCAACCCGAACTCACCAATACTGAACCCAGGTTGTAAGATGTGCGTGTCAGGACTCTAACACCCAGGTTCAAACACTTCGATTGAGACAATTTTTTGCTCCTTTTTTCCTGGGCGTGCCCTTGCTTGCGCCAATGGTCGTGGCCCATGGACCACTTAGGATGGTCCGCATTGATTTTTTTTTGTTGAGTACTCGACCCGCATCAAAGTGTGTGAGAGAGGTGAGAGAGTGATAGACAGATTGGGCCAGCCAGGAAATGTGGGCCTACAGGGACAAAAAGAGTTTGGGCCAAGTTTTGAGGGATGTTCGGTCCAAGAGAGTCAGGAGAAGTATATAGGGTTTAAACATTTATAGAAATGAAATTTTGGCCAATTTCAAAAAACAAATTCATTATTCATACAGAATACTATGCACTTCCGGTATGAATGCAAGCAAACAACTTTTATGCCATAATACTAACCCATGATGAATTTTATAGGACGTTACTAGCTAGTGCTTGACATCGTGCTGATCCAAGATGAATTTTGTAGAATGTCATTATGTAGCAGGCCAAACCATAAAAATATCACTATATTATGGGCTTGATATCCACTGCTATAGATCCATGACAAAAATTGCATTCATCGCAGATCGTGCATGTTAATGACGTTTTCTGAATCCGTCAAAAAAAAATCCATCATGGATTAAGAGATTTCTTGTAGTCAATATTCCGCCAATGGAATATTTCCTCGATAGATCATACGGCGTGTAGAAACTCAACGGGCTTCCTACAATTCAATCAGCTCAAGCCCTTTAGTTGCTTTCTTTTGCTAATACCATGTCTTCGATGCTATAAATAATTACATTTAGTTTTTGTCTATGCTTTAGAATCTATTCTTGGGACCTAAGATCCTAGAAAAATACAATTGACAAACGCATTAGTCTCGGTGATTATTTTATCATTCAATCACTAAAATCAGAATATAATGACTATTGGGCCATTTTCTTTACAGTCTCTGCCTTTTTGGTGATTGATGACAACACAATAAAAGCAAACATAAATTTGTGCAAGTTGACCAAATTGAACCACTTACACTTGCTTGGATGTATACCACCATCCATCTTGAGTTGGACATCCTTCTTCCTCATGATAAACTATACAGTCTCCACATGATCACCTATGGGTGTGGCCTACCCCTAATTCCAACATCTCCTCCATGACTTATCCCCCTACATGTGTTCTCCCCCTTTCCCCTACATCTCTCCTTTCTAATGAGGTCTTGCACATGAGCGTTGCTTTGATCCCAACATCTCCCCCTTTGGAATCAAATCACCTAAAAAGACCTATCAAAGAAAGGTTTAGTAGCCTTGGGAGTGTGTTAGTATCATTTGAAAAAAATACCAATTGAAAAGGAGAGCAATTTATAATTAACCACAAGGAAACATATCAACATATAGCCTATGAGCTTAGATATAGAAAACATAAGTTAAATAGGACATGATTCAATATACATGAAAGCACCATGTTTCTATAATCATACTTAGAGAGTTGTAAGATCACATAATGAGTGAAGAATATTATCTAAATATAATATCACTTGGAGGACTACTAAAGAAACATGGTACAATGAGGCTACAACGAATTAGTTTGAAAACAAGTAAGTTTCTTAAATCGCGATCCATAGGCTCAATTCCATCTAATGTGTGCATTGAGTGTTTAAATTACTAGCAAAAGTATGCACATTGTTTTGAAGAACAATTGGGAAGCAAAACTTATAGCTTGTGTTCGTGGTACTTAAAGCATACCTTGCGAAGTCTGTACCATAAAAAGAAATGTAGGAACCCTACACACGCTTAGTAAACCATGTATGTTCCTCACGGGTTACAGTGCATGGCACAAGCAACTTACCATAAGATAGCAACACTATATATTGCACAAGATACTTCATGAAAATGTCCAAATCAAGGTTAGTACTTGCAAATCTAGCAAGGCAAAGAAACTAAAGAATTTGAGTTGCATTTCCATTACCTCATTTACCTTCGTATTAGGAATTTTGACAATGAATGGCCAATCTTGCAACCCTAGCTTCTTGGTGTGATCTTCCTCTTCATCTTTTGAGCCATACCTCCAAATCATCCGAAGCCGATCCTTGGGCTTCAAGTATCTTTTGGAATTCAAACCATTTGGGGCCCCATCGTGTTGGTGATGATTTTCTTGGGCACCTAAATGGGTCGGTTCCAAATCCATTCCTTCTTTTTTTGCTTCCCGACCAAGTGTGCAACAACCTTGCCATTAGGCTTCTTCTTATGGATATAGATGTTTGACATTACCTAGTTTTTTCTAGTTGGTCTTGGTGTAGATTAGAGAGATCTTGATGGTGAAATTCACCTTGTTCTCATCCTTGGTCATCTTCTTGGCTTGAGGACATTGGTAGGACTTGTGGCCTTCTTCTTGGCACTTGCAGGAAGTCAGATTACACCCTTCTCAAGCTTGTTCACCGTGTGATCACGGTTGTCTTGAGAAGGTTGAACATTGCATTCATTGTACTTGCCTCTCAACTTTTCCAAGTCTTTCATATGCCTCTCTACTTCTTGCTTGAGCTCTTCATTTTCCCTGGCAATGAGATCATCTAATATTTCTACAACAACATTCTCAATACATTTCTCATTGCAAGTGGGTGAGCTAGATTCATCAACTAAATCAATGCAAGTAGAAGAATCAACCTTGAAGACAGGACTCACTGATGTATGGCATTGTGGACACAATGGAAAAGTTGATGCTTCTACTTCTTGTTGCAAGGTTGATGTACTTATGCTTCTATTTCCATCTCACATCCGTGGCACCATGTGCTCTGATGTAGTTATGACTCCCACAATGGTGGCCATACTTTTTCATGTGCAAGCACGAGGAGGCCCTGATGGTAAGCTAGTTTTCATGGAGTAATTTTTAACCTTACTGCTGTCGCCATAATGATATTGAGACTTCGCATTGGTGTAGCATTGGCATTGACACTCGGATTTCGAGATCTATGGTGTCCTTCCACCTTTCTCAAGTAGACACTACTGATTCAATAGTGTGTCATTGGCTTCTTCACGTGAGTTGTTGCTTGTTGCATGGATGATAAGGTGTCAGGATCCTAGATCATGTCGGCAAGTGATTTTGAAGGACAGGAAGCATGAGGATACTCTGGTTCGCTTAGTGGTTTGGGGATTGTGACTGGCTGGTGTTCTTTTTAATTACAGGTTCCTCAATCCATGAGTAGATTCCCTTGGTTTGACATCAGCGGGATGCACCTGGTATTGGCCGCTTTAATGTTGTTCCCGTGTTGAAGGCATTATCTTGAGTTCAATTAACTTGCTCTCCAAGGTGAAAACTCATATTGTGACCATTGTTGGTTGGACTACAGTAATGGCACTGTGCGATTGTAACATTATAGGTAGCATTGCCTGGAGAACCTCTTTCATGGTTCAAGTGTTTGTCATTGCTGGTAGATGAATCTATAGATTGTTGAATGTTATTGCTTGCCGATGCATGATATATAATGTCACGGCAATTCTTCATTGTTTCATTGGAATAACAATATAGAGGGTGGGAGTCGTATTAGTGTGATCTGGTCACAATGATGTAATTGGGTAAGATCAATAAAGCTACCTTTGTGAAATATTCTATGCTGGTTGGTACCTCACATCTGTTTGGTTTTCATACCACTAGTATGAAAAACCATATTAGTAAATCTAACAAGCGGGATACTCAGACCAAGTATTAATTGTTTTTTACATATAGTTGGTCATTTGTGGAAATCAAACTCGCAACACCACCTCTTGTGCATATCCTCCGGGGTGTGGTTTTGGGAGCGCCATGCCACTTATCTGATAGATACTGGTTCGACCTTTGGTTAGAAGCAGGCACAGATACCATAAGTGCTACGTGCGTTATTTCATTGAGGTTTAGAGCAATGTACCTTTCAGTGTGCCTATGTCCAGTTTTCCAGTTGCATATACCGCACTCTGTTTACTGCCGGCAACTTTTTCACTTGAAGTAAAAATTGTTCTGGCATTAATACAATTTTGCTGCTTAGATAAATATTTAGTGTATATGTTTATAAAACGTTCATTCTTTTTGTGTCGGATGCCACTTTCGCAAGGTATATATGTTGTGGTCGATTAATTCTTCTGACTAATTTTACTTTGGTAATTTTTTCTGAAACCTTTTTTTGTTCTGCAGTGTTTTGACCACTAGTGTCGATGAAGATGCTCTTTTGTCATCACAAAGTCTTATGGAGCTAATTAACGATAGAATTTCTACCCTTTTCTACTTAAAAAGGACATACCCAGGTTATCTTCACACTCACATAGAATGTTATTTGGATTGTTATTCCATTTCAATTAGTCTAGTTATGTCCTCTAATGTTGTACAAAACTGATGTATTTTCCACTCATCTTGGGAAGATGAATGGAAAAATTTCCTCGAAAGGGTACAGTGCAGGAATGACGAGGAGCTTCATGGACATGAAACTTTGAAAGAGGACATTCGTTTTTGGGCATCATATAGGATGCAAACATTGGCAAGAACTGGTATAGTGTCAGTTTGCTGTCCTTTACATTTAATTACTACATATCATGTTGATCATGTTCTGTTTATTTTTCATTTGTTCATCTCATGTATACAGTTAGGGGAATGATGTACTATCGTCGAGCTTTAAATTTAGAGTTTGAGGCTTTTCTTGACATGACCAAATATGATGGTATTTCAATAACTTTGTATCCAATGCACCCTTTTTGTGACCTCTGAGGGTTGACTCTTGTTCTTGTTCATTAGATCTCACAGACGGCTACACAAAAAATGACTCAAACCTTTCTACTCGTTGCAAGGCTGCAGCAGACATGAAGTTTACATTTGTTCTCTCGTGCCAAAAATACGGGTTTTATAAACGCTCTGGCCATCAGTGTGCATATGATATTCTCAGACTAATGCAAATGTGAGTTTCAGTTGAAGATTTGAATTTTACTAAACATATTATGAAATATCCTATCAAATTAATGAAATGTCCATGCTATTAATCTTTCTACAGAAATAATCATAAGATCAATATACCTAATTAGTGTGTATGCTTCATTGATCAAGGCTATTAGCTAGCTAGGTACGATAGTGTTGAAATAATAGAAAGGGAATCCTTGGCAGGTACCCATCAATGCGGGTTGCTTATGTTGATGAAGTTGAACAATTTTGCCAAGACGAACGAAAGAAGATTGAAACGTGTTACTACTCATGTTTGGTGAAGGTTTCTGAGACTAATCATTTTGGTGCCCACGAAAAAAATACTTTTCTTCTTGATCAGGTACTGGAAAATGCTCTCTTAATTTATTGACTACTTATCTTTGCACTGCATGTTTATTAACAGCACACATACAACACTTCTTTATTCTGACTGGAACTATTCCATTCAACTGTTGTGTCATGTATATAATTCCAGTCGAAATATTCGGTCTGATTTTGTGACTATGTTACCACCTATCGATGTTCAAAATCTTTCATTTGTTTAATTAGGACCAGCTCAAACATTCAATGAACCTGTTGGTTCGTTGCATTAATTCTTGTTCTTTCCATACTGGTGTGAAACTGCATATCCCTCATTTTCTACCTACTTTCGCGTGCAGGTCATTTACAGAATAAAACTGCCTGGCAACCCGATTTTAGGTGAAGAAATCCCAGAAAATCAGAACCAAGCAGTAATATTCACACGAGGTGAATGTCTTCAAACTACTAGTACGAATCAGGTACAGTACACTTCTCACCAGTAGGTAGTTCATGGATTTATTTTTTTATTATTTGTCCATTTTTTATAAGAGCTATGTTTACAGGACCACTATATTGAGGAGGCATTGAAAATGAGAAATCTGCTGCAAGAGTTTCTGAATAAACATGATGGTGTTCGACATCCGTCTATACTTGGAGTACGAGAACATATATTTACTGGAAGGTAATATGTTTCCCAATGCAACTTTGTCTATAATATTGATGTTTTCTATTTTACTAATGTCAATTTTATTTTTTAAAAAATGGTGCAGTGTATCATCCCTTGGATGGCTTATGTCAAACATGGAGACTAGCTTCGTGACTATAGAGCAGCGTGTTCTTGACAATCCGTTGAGGTACATGTCTTTGAACTAAATTAGTTGTACAATTATTGTACTACTTGTTATATAATCAATATTATTTTTTGTTAATTAATTTCATGTTCGTTTGGACTATATGTGCAGTTTTCTATTCCTTTTCAATGTTATTTGTACTACAAAATAGTAACCTTAACCTTACATTTTTTCCTAACATTTTGTGTAAGACAAGATTTTCTAAGGTATCATCTTTAAAGTTATCGGGTTCTTGAAATCTCATTCTTCAGGGTACGGTTTCACTATGATCATCCAGATATCTTCAATCGACTTTTCCACATTACACGAGGCGGTACGAGTAAAGCATCAGAATGTATCAACTATAGTGGGGGAATATTCGCAGGTACTTAGTTTCAGCTATTGCTGATTGACTTCCGACAACCACAATAGTTGTAACTGCAAGGCTGTTTCTTCTGGTTTAGGATTCAATGCCACCACTACTGGAGAACGCTCGATCGGTCACGGTTCGTAACCCTCATAGGTACCGGTTCTGGAACCGGTACCGCGAAGCCGTGACTAAAGGGGGGCGGCCTTTGGTACCGGGTCCAGACCCGGTACCAAAGGGAGCCTTTGGTACCGGTTGGTAACACCAACCGGTACCAAAGGACCCCTCCGCGTAGGCGTTCGGGGGAGGGCCTTTGGTACCGGTTGGTGTTACCAACCGGTACCAAAGGCTCTTTTGGTTATTTTTTTTTAAATGTTTGATATTTGGGTTAGTTATATACAAATCTACGCGTCTACGTGTCTGCTCGTCATATGTCATATGTCGTACACGATCTTTCACGCAATAAGATTGAAGTCGTCGCAATTGTCAATTGATTTTGACCCAACTTTGATTGCATTTTTTCGAACATTTACATATAAACATTTGAGATCGGCCAATACAAAAGTTAGAGCATTTAAAAGTTATTTACAATTCACGAGCTGCACTGGAAGAAGGAGCAGAAAGGGAGTCCAATTGAGCGATTTCGGTTCCGTCATGGTGGTACTCTCCCAGCGGACTTATAACTTGGTCCATAATGAATCCAAATAGTTGGTCCGCAATAGCTTTTGCTTTTTCTCTCATTGGGAGCACTTCATGGTAAAACATCCTCTGCATTAATCACAAATGACAACATTCATTCATATAATAAATAAATTTTGCATGTAATCATTTCTAAACAAGTAACTAATAATCATTAATTCATATAATAAATAAATTTTGCATGTAATTATAAAATATCCTAACACATTCATTTCTAAACAATAACTAATAATCATTTCAAAACAATAACTAATAATCATTCTAAACAATAATCAATAACTAATAATCATTTCTAACCAAGTAACAAAGTTTACATGAAATAACAAAGTTTACATGAATTAACAAAGTATACATGAAATAACAAAGTATAATAAATATATTCATAATAAATAAACACTAATAATCATATTTCCATATACACTAATAATCATATTTCCATATACACTAATAATCTAATGTCCATATACACTAATAATCATATTTCCATATACACTAATAATCATATTTCCATATACACTAATAATCTAATGTCCATATACACTAATAATCTTATTTCAATATACACTAATAATCTAATTTTCATATACACTAATAATCTAATTTTCATATACACTAATATTTCCATACTAATAATCTAATTTCCATATACACTAATAATCTATTTTCCATACACACTAATAATCTAATTTCTATATACACTAATAATCTAATTCATACCATGAGTTCTGCTTGAGTCACTTTTTTGTGAGAAGCATAGGTATGGATCCACTGGCAGACGTAGTATCCGCATAGATTCGTCCCTGCTTCCTGTCTGGCACACTGATAGTGGAGAAGAATAAAGTTAGACATAACAACTATATATTAGTGTGATTTTACGAGATATGCGGGTACACCAGCCACGTACCGGAAAGTCCGTCCTCACATGCAGTTGTTGTTTGAAATTTCCTTTATGTTTCGCACGGAAACGTGTCCATGCCATGTCAATCAAGTCTAAAACTGCTTGGTAATCCTCTTGTGGTTTCCGCAGTGAGTCCATGACAACAATTTGACTTTGATTCATGATTATCACAAGCAGTATCCAGTGGAAGCTGTATATATATATATATATATATATATATATATATATATATATATATATATATATATATATATATATATATATATATATATATATACATGCACAAGTATTGAGAACAAAGTCTTAAAGTTATACATACATAGAGAGAAGTACTCACTGGAAATTGTATGGCAAAAGAATGTAAGTCTTGCTTCTTTGTCTCTCCAGGTACAGGTATATGTTGTCCACCGTCTCTAGTGGGTTACTCTGTACATTTACGGCATTTACCATCAATGGATCCATGAAGCCGACATCATCATACGATTTTTCACGGCATGTATGGATCTCCATCCTACATGACAAGAATAGATTGTTATTGTTGAAAATTATAATTAAGAAAGCAAGTACTGCGAGAATAGATCAGGGAAAGAAACTTACACAACCCAGCAGCTCATTATTGAGAGGTCTATGGCATCTTGACGGTACAATTCATAGACATCCTTGAAATCCAAAATCAAGAGCTCATGCCCACGGAAGTAATCACGGTCTTTTATCAAAACATTGAGCATCTGTCTACCCTTTTTGGACGCCTTCATGTACCACTCATGAAATCGGAATGCTTGAGTGGTTAGGGACTTCAAAGAATCTGGGGGCAGCATTGGTTTGCCATATTCAAATGTCCAAATTTGCACAGGTGCTGCCACAGGAATTTCGCCCGTGCCCGATAAAAGTTCTGCCGCTGAGAGGCCTGTTTGCTGGCACAACAACGCAAGCTGTTCCTCGTCATATTCCTGTTGCCCTTGTGTCCTCCCAGCCGAGCTCTGACCGACTTGTTTCTTCTTAGGAGTGGCCACCTTCTTCACCGAGGATCCACCGCTGGCTTGTTGTTTCTGCTTATCATAAGACTTTGCAAGCTGGCGGTCGTAGTCGGAGGGCAAGAATCTCTTCTGATTCGCCGCGCTCATTTTTTTGAAAAATGTCTTCGCTGTCGGATCTATGGGCACCGGCTTCTCTGGCTCTTTTGGTTTGAAATGCTCTTTGATCTGGGCTGCGACCACCAAAGCAGTTTCCTCGTCAGTTTGGTCGTAGGCTCTTTTCTTCCTTATGGCGGCCAACCTTTCTTCGTCGGTAGGCTCTTTCTCCACCGTTTGGCGCTTCTGGCGAGTAGTCCGCCGTGGGGGCGGAGCTTGGCGCTTTGGGGGATACCGTGCTGGTGGAGGAGGAGACCTGTGTGAGCCGGCATCATCCTGACCTGGAGGTAGGGATAAAAAACGGGAATAGTCAGAGATTATGCCATAATACGGAATACGAAATCGGTCGGTACGGGATTTATCCCGACCGTTTTCAACCCTACCTGGAGGTGGCAGCTCTGGGTCATCCTCGGCCCTTCTTGAAGGTGACGGTGGCTGCGGGGGATCCCTGGGTGGAGTAGCTGACGGCCCTTGACTGCGAAATTTGACGTAACGCTTCTTCCATAGAATGATACTGCCGTGGGCAGCATCCGCTAACGTCTTTTCTTCGTCGCCACCTGGGATGTCGAGCTCCAATTCATCATATCCTTCACAAATCTGCTCGACCCCCACCTTGCAGTAGCCACTTGGAATCTGTGCCCCATGAATGGTCTGCCCTTGCTCCACCGGATAAGCCATACCGTAAGCCACCTTAGTGGATAAGTTCCGGCTTGGTATATGAAGCTCACATGGCGTACGCAGAGTGATTTCGTCCACTGGATAGCGAGCACTCTCGTCCCCGGCATCGGCAGGTGGGAGCTCTGTGGAAGCAACACTGCTGCGACGTTGGGAGGGCGGGCTAACACCATCAGCTGATCCACCAGCTGGTACATGTACTATTCCCGGCACCGTCTGCCCTTGGCTCAGCAATGTCTGTAGCTGTCTAGACACAATGTCTGGGATGCCGGCCTTTGTCTCCCGAAGCTCTCTTTCCAAGTTCTCCACTCTTCTCTCTTGTGCGGCCTTGAAGCGGCTTCGACTCCTGTATGTGTCACTGTCCGCAGGGAATGCAGTCTTCCACGGGACTACGCCGACACCTCTAGCTCGTCCGGGATGTTCGGGGTTCCCCAGAGCCCTTGTTAGCTCGTCGTTTTCTCTGTCGGGAACGAATGTCCCATCGGCTGTCTCTTGAATGACCTTAAGTATAGCAGCGGCCGCCTCTTTTACCTCATCGCTGTATATAAGCGACCCATCTGAAAGATCCAGAGTGCCACCATGAGCGTAGTACCAATGCCTTGATCGCTCGGGCCAATGCATTGTCGCCGGCGTGATTCCCCTGGCAACCAAATCTTCTTCCATCTTGTCCCAGATAGGAATTTTCTTCTTATAGCCAGTTGGTCCAAGAGAGTGGAAGTATCTTTTCTTCGCGGCATTGATCCTATTCTGTCGCGAGTTCTTTTCACCTAACTCCGACCGCCTGTACTGCACGAAGGAATCCCAATGACCTCTCAGCTTTGGGTAATCATCGAAGTTGGGTGTCAGGTTCTTCTCGGCATATTTCTTGTACATGTTTTTCTTCCATGTTTGAAATGCAGTACACATCGTCTTTAGAGCCCAATTTTTGACTCTTGCCTCTGAACCTTGAGGCACCGCGAAATGTTCTTGCAGACTGGCCCATAGCATTTCTTTCTCTGATTGCGCCACGTATGTAGCATCATCGCAGGGTTTCCACCTCTGCAGGCTGATGGGCACGTGGTCTCTCACTAGAACACCACACTGATTGGCCATCTTTATAGCAGCTTTCTCTGGCGCAACTGGCCGACCATCCTCTGCCACATCAGTGATTACAAGTCTGCCCTCTAACTTCTTGGTCGGGCCACGTTTCGTCTTCTTCGATGATGAGGACCCAGAAGGCTGTGAGCCTGAGGGCTACATGTACGAGAAAGAAATGTATATATTAAGATTTCATGCTTGAACATATATATATTCGATATTGACAATATGTATACATATATACCTCCTCGGCCCGAACACTACCAGTGGCAGGTTCTTCCATGCCATCACCTGACATATTCAGGTATTGGCTGCCATCGTCACCACCTGCCTCCTCATCGACGTCGAGAAGGTTTGTGGCACGTGCACTGCCTTTTGCGATTTCTTCCATCATAATCATGTTCATTTCGTCTTCTGTGTAGTCCATTTTGTCTTCCGTCTATCAAATATACATGAAATAACAATTATATCAAATTCGATCAAATTCTATCAAATTCTACCAAATTCGATCAAATCCTATCAAATCCTATCAAATCCTATCAAATTCTATCAAATTCTATCAAATTCTATCAAATCCTATCAAATTCTATCAAATCCTATCAAATTCTATCAAATTATATCAAATCCTATCAAATCCAACCAAATTCTACCAAATTCTATCAAATTCGATCAAATTCTATCAAATTCAACCAAATTCTATCAATTTCTATCAAATTCTATCAAAATTCACCAAATTCTATCAAATTCAACCAAATTCTACCAAATTCGACCAAATTTTATCAAAATTGACCAAATTCTATGAAATTCAACCAAATTCTATCAAATTCTACCAAATTCTATCAAATCCAACCAAATTCGATCAAATTCTATCAAATTCGATCAAATTCTATCAAATTCTACCAATTTCTATCAAATTCTATCATTTCTAAACATTTCTAATAATCCTTTTCATTTACACTAATAATCATTTCTAAACATTTATAACAATCATTTTCATATACACTAATAATCATTTCTAAACATTTATAACAATCATTTTCATATACACTAATTATCATTTCTAAACATTTCTAATAATCATTTCTAATACACTAATAATCATTTCTAAACACTAATAATACACTAATATTTCTATGAATTACATGAAAAATCCTATAATTACATAAAAATCCTATAATTTCCAATAATTCTATCAAAAAATCACTAAAACAAAAATTCTATCAATGCACAACGCGCGGCAATTCACATTCGCGGCATTTCTCCCCTGCACATTCGCGGCATTTCTATCAATGCATTTCTCCCCTGCACAATTCACACACATACACGTACATAGGGCGGAGCAGCGAGCTCGAGCCGGCGGCGATCGGGGGCGCGGAGGACCTCGCTGCAGCCGGGCGTCGGGGATGGGGCCGTGGGATGGCAGCAGGGAGTCGGGGCAGTGGGGGATGGCAGCAGGGAGTCGGGGCGTCGGGGGCCGCCGGGGGCCGGGGCGTCGGGGGGCGGCGGCGACAGACGAACGGCGTACGGCGCGGGCGACGGCGCGGGCTTGCGGGAAGCAGGGGCGACGGCGGGCCGCGGGGACGGTGGGCGCGGGACGACGGTGCGGCCGCGGGGACGGC
>CM014277.1:45035467-45148853 GCA_004135705.1 Alloteropsis semialata | reverse complement strand
GAAGTTGCTAACCTTCTAGCGGACTTGGTTTGCAAAATCTCCAAAAGTTATAGAAAAATCGGGCATGAGCTCCCCCAACCCGAGCTCAATGGAGGATGAAGAAATGAGCCATGGCTCGGGCTGGGGGAGGAAGAAGGCCCCTTTATACGCAGGGCCCCTTTGGTACCGGGTGGTGGCACCACCCGGTACCAAAGGGGGACCCTTTGGTACCGGTTGGTGTCACCACCCGGTACCAAAGGCCCCGAGGCTCATTGGTACCGGGTGGTGACACCACCCGGTACCAATGTTTCCTCATAGGTACCGGGTGGTGCCACCACCCGGTACCAATGAGCGCGCAGAATTATTGGGGATTGGACCCGGTACCAATGCTTCCATTGGTACCGGGTCCAATCCAACCGTGACCGATTAGGGAGGATGGATAGAGAGTTCTCTGGTAGTGCACGTTACGTGAAGGTATTATTACTCATCATGAGTACATGCAACTGGGCACAGGGATTGATGTGGGCCTGAATCAAAGGACTCTGTATGAAGCAAACATAGCACTTGGTAGAGGAGAACAGACGCTGAGCCGTGATATGAATCGGCTGGGAAACCATTATGATTTCTTCAGAATGTTGTCTTGTTACTATACAACAATAGGTTCTTACTTCAGTACACTGGTATTCTTTCTAAACTGAACTTATCCATTTCTATATTTGCAGTTAGGACTTAACTTTAGTTTCTTCTTGTATTAGATTACAGTTTGGACCATTTATGTTTTCCTCTATGGGCGGTTATATCTTGTCCTTACTGGTTTTGATGAAGCACTCAAGAGTACTATCAGTACATTGGTGCATAGCTCACCTCTCCAAACTGCACTAGCATTGGAGTCTTTTGTGTGCCTTGGATTTCTTATGGCAATACCAATGATCATTGAAATTGGCCTAGAGAAAGGATTCATAAAGGCATCGTTTGACTTTGTACTCATGCATCTTCAGTTGGCATCTGTTTTCTTCGCGTTTTCACTTGGGACTAAAGCTCACTAAACACTGATCCATGGAGGAACAGGGTATAGAGCCACTGGACGTGGATTTGATGTTTCGCATGCCAAATTTGCTGACAACTACCGACTCTATTCTCGCAGCCATTTTGTGAAGGGTCTGGAGCTGATGATTTTGCTAGTTTTCAATGAAATATTTGGGCCACCATATTTACAGGCAACAACTTATGTCTTAATAAAATTGTCAATGTTGTTAATGGTGTGCTCGTGGCTCTTTGCACCATTCCTATTCAATCCTTCCGGATTCGATTGGCATAAAATTATGGACGATTGGTCTGATTGGAATAGGTGGATCAGCAAGCCCGGAGGTGCTGGTGTAGCACCAGAAAAAAGCTGGGAGTCATGGTGGGAAAAAGAACAGGCGACTTTTCAGGAGAACGGGAAGTTTGGAACTTGTGTAGAAATATTGCTTGCACTGCACGCGTTTCTTTGTCTACCAATATGGGCTGATCTATAATCTGAAGATGGCCAAGCATACCCGACGTATGATGGTATTTTTTCCTCATCTCATGATATTAATTTTAGTTTGTCTAATATTTTTTATGCTGATGCATTTTTTTGCTTGTTGTAATGCTGTTACATATACAGGTTGATGGCCTATCAATGGTTGTTATTTTTGTATTTTTGCTCATTATGAAGGTAATATTACTTTTAGTCTTTTTAATTTTCGACGGCTCTCGATCTCTCTCTCATTACACTAACACTAGGTTATTGTTATTTCCTACCAGACTAAATCATCAGTCCGCGGAAGAAGGAGATTCCATGCAAAGTTATCCCAGCTTGTGTTCCCGTGGATCAAGTTATTTGCAGCTTTGAGGTTTGTGTACGTTCTCGTCATTCTAATTGGAATGTCAGACATCACAGTCATCAGCATCTCGAGTTCGATCCTTGGTTTCTTGCCTACTGGATGGGGTCTGCTTCTGGTTAGTGACAGCATAAATATTTTTTGGCTCCGCATTATTTTTTATGATATATCTGGACTTGACATATGTATTGTTATCTTGCCTCATTTCACAGATCGCCCGGCCATTCAAGCCTGCCTTTGAAAGGATGGGACTATGGGGAAATATCAAAGCTGTTGCAAGGAGCTATGACACGGGCATGGGACTCCTGTTGTTCGCACCAGTTGCCTTCCTTGCGTGGTTCCCTTGCGTGTCAGAATTCCAGACCAGGATGCTTTTTAGCCCGGCTGTCTGCAGAGGCCTGTCGATCTCCCGTATCCTTAGAGGGTACAAGGAAGACTGATGAGCTGACAATCTCAACCACATTTTGATGGGAGATACTGTGTTATTGTAGGGGTAAAATACAAAGATTCTAACATTCATGTGTGGTTGTCAGGTCTTCATTCTGAATTGGTCAAAATATGGTCTGCCCTCTCAACTCTGTCCCCAAATCAAAGTTAGTGACAAATTGGGTTTATTTTTATTTTAATGAAGTTTAATTTGGAATCTAATACAACTTAACTCAAACATAGAAACAAAAAAAAGTAGAAAAAGGAGAACCGGCTCCGTGGTATGGGCAGTGGCATGCGGCATGGGCACGATGGTCCAGGGGCGACTGTGTGGCATACTGTGGATGCAACTACGCGGAGGTGTGCGAGTAGTGTAGTGGTGGCGTGGCCGGAGCCGGCTTGCTCGGGTGCGTACCGTTGGCGCCGTGGCAGTGTAGCTGGCGGCATCCAAGCGAGGATGCTTCAGCGATGCCATTGTGGCGTGGCTGTGGCGTTGGGCTGCCTCTTGTGGCTCACTGAACGACGGTGCTGCTCATGGACTACACGGTGACAGCGACGACAACAACTGCATGACAATTGTTACTCTTGGAGGATGACGATGTGTTTTTCATGGTGCTTTCCTTGTAAGCGGGCGGTGTTGCCGTTGGGGCCCTTCGGTTGACGCCGCCATGAAGTCGGCAGCATCTGGTTGGCTATGGTCCATGTCAACCGGCGCTGCAGTAAGTGACCACACATGTCTGTTGCTGCTGAATGGAGCCGCGACAGCCTTTTGGAGTCGGCTGTTAGCGGTGACGGCCATGGCAATCTGCGGTGGCTGGCGATGGTTTGTTTGCCTGCGGTCTTTTGCGCTGTCGCCATGGTGGCTGGTCGCGCATGCTTGCGACCCTTTTCACTATGGTCGTGACAAACTTGCTCTCGTGGCTCCTCGCGGCTTGGTGCATATAGGGTTGGGGGATCCTGGGTGAAAGCCTTGCTCCGCATTGTCCTGGCACTGACAATGGTGATGCCTTTCGTGCCACATCCCTCCATGGAGGCTCGTTGTTTGGTCCTCAAACTCTTCGAGTTTCTCCGGTTGAAAAACCTTGTGACTGTGTCGTCTATTGACGTTGTTTTCTCCTACGTGGAGGCTTCGCATAGGAGACCTCCTCCCTGGTGGCTGCTGTTTTGGTTTGTAAGGTGATGGCTGCTGTGTTTTAGTGGTTGTTGTCTTGCTGGTGCTTGTCTCTATGGTGACAGTTGTTGCTCAGGAACCTGCTCGCGCATGCCTGTGAGTCTGTGACAAGGTTGTTTTGTTGCATTTAGTTGGCTGAAGGCGTCTCCTTGCGGCCACGGTCAGTGAGAGGGTTGTGTTGTGTTTTGTAATTTTTTTCATGCATTTGACTTCTCTATCAATATTATGACAGACTATAGGGTCCCTGAATAGTCGAGTTGTTCTCAAGGGCCTCACCGGAACCAGAAGCACGATGGTGAACACAAGACGATTTAGACAGGTTCAGGCCGCCTCGAAAGAGAGCGTAATACCCTACGTCCTGTACGGTGGATCACTTCGTATTGATGGTTATATTTTACAAGGAGTCCCTGCCTCACCTTATATACTCGGGTGATAGGGTCTACAAGGCTAATAATACAGATTTCTAGTCGAATACTAAACACAGAGTCCTAACATGAGTAGGCCGGATTGTTTCCAAGCAGCCGACTAGTTTCCTTAACATGTACGTCTCTTCCTTGTATCTGTCAGAGTTGGCGGCCCAATCTTCTCGTGGACCTGCAGCCCATAAGGACTCCCATGGATCTTGGTCCGTCAAGCCCCCGAGCGTCTTCATGTCTTCACGTTTGCCGAGTTGTTTCTCAACAAATTTAGCATCAGCCGAGTTGTTTTCTCGCCATCTTTGCCTTCGTTGAAAACCTCCAGTAGTGAACATGATGTGCTCCTCGCTGACTACTTTTGCAATCAGCCCCCGGGCTTTGATTTTTAAATCAAAGATGATGCAAAAACTTTTCCATTTAATATAATGGTGTCTAGCTTTTGAAAAAAGATGGACCCATTATGGGTCAGCCCCCGAGCCTAAAAATGTTTCCAAGGATTAAAAATAATTTCAGGGCCTTTAATGAAAAAATCTTTCCAAAAGAAATATACTATTCCCCCTAGCCCCGAAGCTTAAAGTGTAATGCTAATTAAAGGCTTTTGAGGAAATAAATATTCTTTGATTCAGAAAAATTATCCTCATGAGCGTCAGCCCCCGAGCGTGGCAGCACCTCCGCTAGAGTGACTTAGCTATTAGGAAGACCGATCAGTTATGCATCTGGCTAATACCGCGAACACGTAACTGTCGGCATGCTAGTGAATACATACTCTATAGAATACATCTAGGGTTACCCTTTCGTTAATAAAAACGAAAAGAACCGCTTCGTATTCACATCTGCTTCAGTTGTCCTTCTCCAAATCCGAATCCCCCACACTCGCACACACCCTCTAATCCGCTCAAGCCTCACCTGGTAATCTGCGCCCACGCAAGAAAACCTCAGCTAGCAAGATGGTAAATAAAGGCGGCTCGAGCAAGGAGCCCAAGATTCCCATCACGGGAATGCCTATGTTCAAGAATGCACCCACCGCCGCAATAGTCTGGAAACCATCCAAGACGACTGGAGAGATGGTGCAACAATTGGTCAACCAGAGCTACCTCCTAGACAAATCCATTTCATTTTGGAGGACTGACGCCGGTAAGCCCTGGGCCTTTGACGAGATTGACGAAGTCATTGTCTTTGCCACCTTTTATGAGCGCTGATTCGCCGTTCCCATTCATGATTTTCTCCGCGGCCTGCTTTCTTTCTACGGGTTAGAGCTAGTGCATCTCAACCCTAACTTCATCCTTCATGTCTCCATTTTCATCCACCTCTGCGAAGCTTTCCTTAGAATTGATTCCCACTTCAATCTCTTTCGCTTCCTATACCGGGCAAAACTGAACCAAGGAAAGGTGATTGGTGGCGTAGGGATTCAGTTGCGCCAAGGAATGAAGAAGGAATACTTCGACTTCAAGTTGAATGATTCGATCAAGGACTGGAACGATAAGTGGTTCTATGTAAAGAACAAGCCCCCAAAGATAAAGAAGCATTCAGGCCATCTACCCCGCCCGCAAGACAACTGGAACGAGGCCTTGGGCGAGAACAAGCTGAATGGCATCACCAAGTTGTTGAAACTCATCGCCGACCTAACAAAAAGAGGCCTGACTGGTGTAGGCATCGCCAGCTCGTTCATCCGCCGTCGCGTGCAGCCCTGCCAGAAGCGGGCTCATGCTGGCTACGAGTACACCGGGCCTACTGACCCCACTCGGATGACCGCCGAAGAGTTGTCTGTTGACGAAGTGGCTCTCCGCGTCCAAACCCTCTTCATGGACGCTAATGAGCTGCCAGTCCAAGTACCTGAGTACTCGACTGAATGCCCACCACCAGCAGTAAGTTATCGCTTTGTTCTGGATACCTTTGCTGTAATCCGACTTCTTTCTGAGTATTTTGCTAATAGCTCTGTTCTTATCTGTCTTAGGATTTGCGCAAGAGGTATGCTTCTGCTCCTCCTCCCATCGTAGAGATGGAGACCAGATCACCACAGCCACCTCCCTCCTCTCCTCCAAAAGAACCTGCGGGCGGCTCTGATAGGGGAAAGAAGCCTGCAAGCCCAGAGGTTGAAAGCGAGTACGAGGAGGATTGGTCAACAGATGATGATCTTCCACCTCGCCGGTTTGGTGATACCGGTCAGGGTGGATCAGGCATAAAGAGGCCAAGCACAGAAGAACACCAGAGCCCCTAGATCGCAAAGAGGAGGCGAACAGTGAGAAAAACCACCAGGTCCAAATCCCAGAAGCCCGACGATTCCCCCCTGCCTGAAGCTCACGAGTTCGGAGATGATGGTGAAAGGGAAACTGAGATACCTATGGGTATCCCCCTTATCACATCCCCCACAAGGTATGCTTGAACTCAATCTGAAATCTTTGACAGTGCTTGAATCTTGTATCTTGGCTAGTCCGAGTTCTTTTTTGTATAACAAACTCAGGAAAGGACCCTAGAACCCCAAGAACAGACTCCTGTGCATGAAGAACATCCATCTGGGGGTTTTCTGTTGGTTTTGTCGAGCCAAAATTTGAGATGGACTTTGCCAGGTAATCAGTCTAACTTGTTTGTCACTGAATTCTTCTCTTGTTATAGCAGTCTTCCTTGACAGTGCACTTTGTATTGTAGTCGGCCACCTTCTCCCCAACCTACCGAGGATCTGGTCATCCCAGAGCCAATTCCACCTGAGGACACACGGACCAAGGAAGTGGAGGTGGAGAAGGATCCAAGCCCCCGAGCCGCACCACCACCAAAGAAGCCAGAGAAGGCCGCTCCGGGTAAATCTGCATAAGGGCTAAAGGATGCATGGCCAAGGCTGCCGAAAGTACCCGGATGGCTGGTCTTCGCAACGAGGAGTTTGATGCGGCCGTGGGTCTTGTTAAGGCCGCCGCCATCGAAGAACTTATCCGGAAGAAGCAGCCCCAAGAACCCCACGCCAGAACCATTCTAGATCTACACTACAACACCCGGTGCGGGAGAAAAGGATGAGAACGCCTTCCTGTTCGACTCTCAAGTCGACCAGGAAGATCTGGAGAAAGCCACTGCGCTGCAAGTGCAGCTAACTACACTCACAGAGGTTAGTATATAGTAAATCAATACTGTAACTATACTTATCTCCATATGTTTGTGCTTTAATCGGTGCTCCAACTTGTTTTATTTTGAAAACAGAGCATTCTCCGTCGCTCGCATCAGAAGACGGAAATGCTTCACCTGAGCAGAGAAGGCAGAAAAAGACTTGGCGCAGGGTCAGTCTCTGTGGGAAGAAGAACACGCCAAGTTGCACCTGTATCTAGACGTGGCATATCAGAAGATGAATATGTACCAGACCAGCGTGACGATGTCGTGGAGAAGAACCACGTGCTCAAGCAGAAGCTTGAAGGTAGGTCGCCTACTTCTTCCTATTTGTGTGAGCATAAATCACAGAATATGATAATATGATTGTGTATGCAAATAATGAGAAAAAAGATTGAAGCACATGGAGCCAAGGCCACCGATATGAAGAACCTCTTCTATCGGGAGCAGGAGTGAGCAAACCAAGCTTATCAGCGGGAGCAGAATTGCATGGCAGACCTTGCTGAAGAGCAAAGGAAGCTTAAAGATGTCGATGCTCAGCTTGTCCAGGACATGGCCATGATCCGCAGCCAAGAAGAAGAAATCAACAATCTTGGAGCGAAGCTTGGAACCTTGAAGGAAGCTGCCCTGTCGCTGGTGGAGTTGGTAGCTTGGGTACCTGCAGGTGGGCCATCTTCTCCCTTAGTTGATCATCTTAGAGCAGCTCTTGGGCAGGTTTGTGCCTATCGTCAGAATATAGCCTAGTCTTGCACTAAGCAAGTACTCCGCATAGTCCGATCTTGGTGGCCTGTCTAGAGTTTGAGTATTACAGAGGGTAGGGTGAACTCGGCCAGCACTCGAGACATGTTCAACTCTTATCTGGAGGAAGAGAAGGACACGGCAGAGAAGATTGTATCTCATCTAAAGTTCTAGGCTCTTTGTAATGAAAAAGAAACCTATGTAATGAATTGTATGAGATGTAAAATACTTATGTCTTTTGTGACAATGGTATTTGTAATCTGTGTTTATGGCGCCCAATCTCTCTATGTGAAAACAGAAAGTTGACGGCATTAGTTTATGAATGTTAGCCTGTTTAAGTGGCTTTAAACAACTCAGCATGATCCATAAACTTGTTATATACGTAACTTAGAAACCAAGTATAGCATAGAACGCGTATCTGAATTCTGTGCTTGATGACAATGGAATATAGACACTTTACTGACTTGGGGCATACAGCCAACATCAGTACATTGAAAGGACTGACTTTTATTGACTCTTAAAGACTCTTAAAACTTTAAGGGTAAAAACGCTGCAAGTGCTTGATATTCCAAGCATTGGGCAGTCTGTTCTGTCTTCCCGTTGTAGCTGATAAGTACCCGGGCCGATAACCCTTGATACTCTGAATGGACCTTCCCAAGGCGAGGACAATTTATGTTGATCTTTCAAACTTTGAATTCTTCGAAGGACCAGATCACCAATGTTAAACGACCGAGATTGGACGTTCTGATCAAGTGATCATGGTACCTCCTCAGATCTTACATATACTTCACCATTATGATCAACGCGGCTATCCTTGCTTTCTCCAACATGTCGACATCTTCTGCTCTGCTCTACTCTGCTGCTTCCTCCGAGTAGTTTTGAATTCTTGGAGCCTTGTACTCGATGTCCACCGGGAGTACTACCTCGGAGCCATAGACTAGGAAGAAGAGCGATTACCCTGTCGCTCGACTTGGTTGGGTTCTTAGCCCCCAGACCACAGCTGGAAGCTCTTGCACCAACTTGCTGTCGTACTTCTTGAGTAGTTCGTAGAGCCTGAGCTTCAGACCATGAAGAATGAGGCCGTTAGCTCTCTCAACTTGCCCGTTGGCACGGGGGTGCGCCACCAACGCGTAGTGGACTTCGATTCCCAGACTATCGCAAAAATCAAAGAACTCATCCCCTGTGAATTAGGAACCAAGATCAGTGATGATGCGATTCGGGACACCGAAGCGGTGAGCAATGTCTTTGATGAACTCGGCCACCTTTTGTCCTGTAGCTTTGACCAGTGGCTTGGCATCAATCCACTTGGTGAACTTGTCGATTGCCACGAAGAGATATTTGAATCCTCCTGGCGCTTTCTTGAGCGGTCCAACCATATCCAGCCCACAGTATGCGAAGGGCCAAGAGGGTGGTATGGTGTTGAGGACTGTTGCAGGAACGTGGGCTTGTCGGGCGAAGAACTGGCAGCTCTGACAAGTCCTCACGATGTCTTCTGCGTCCGCCACTACGGACAGCCAGTAGTACCTGGATCGGAAGGCCTTGCCAATGATTGTGTGATGGGCGGCATGATTGCCGTAGATTCCAGTGTGGATGTCTTCAAGGATCTCCCTCTGACTTCTGGAGGTACACACTTCATCAAGACACCAGAGGATGCACCGCATCAGAATGGGGTTGACCGACTACTACGTAGTTCTTGCTTCATCTGATGACTTGCTATGCTTCTGCCTTGTGCTCGGGTTCTTTCTGATGTAGAATGTAGTCGATGAAGGGCTTCGTCCACTCAGGTGTAATCGCCATGACTTGTTGATGAGGGAGTTTGGAAATATGAAGAGAACGCCTAAGGCGCCAGCTCCTTCAAGCTTCATTGACCCGTTGAAGTACATGATCCAGTGTTCTAGAGGTTCTTCGGGTGTTGCTTGTTGTATCTCTGTCCGCTCAGCGATAAAATCTAACAGAGCTTGAGACTTGATCGTAGCGCATGGGACCAAGTCGATGGTGTGGGAACCCAACTCGACCGCCCATTTGGAGATTCGCCCTGTTGCGTCTCGGTTGTGCAGGATGTCGCCGATTGGGAAAGATGTGACTACCACAACTCGGTGAGCGTCGAAGTAGTGGCATGTTGGCGGCTCTTAAAGATAAATTCCCATCGCCAACATAGATATAAAAGAGTAATAAAACAAATAGACATAGGGTTATTTACTAATGAATTCCACTAGTTTTGGTGCATATGTGCTTGCAGGGACAAAGTGGCAAAAGAAGAGCAAAAGTGGGCCCAGGGCCAGGTCGCCCGACCCCACCAGGTCGGTCGACATGGGCCCAGGCCCAACTGAGCCCAAACTTCTCCCATGCAGAAGAAGCACCCCTGGAGATCATCTTAACTGCTAAATCAACATCGGTTTGCACCAAGGGCATGACATGAACAACCCATGGATTGAAGGGCCCACATCTGAAACCAAATGCACTCATGTCAAGCATACCCACCTGGAACCGACCTTAGGGCCCACAGATCAGTCACTCAGAAGATGGGCCCGAGAGGCGGCAACTCCAGGTCGGCCGACCACCCTAGGTCGGTCAACCTGGGCACGCGCCCGAACTGGTCACCCTTTGACGCGTACCTGCAAACCGCCTCCAGGAGCAAATCTACACCGTGCATGACCTAGGCCGGTGGATCCTAGGGTCGACCGACCCTCCTAGGTTGGCCGACCTGGGCCCACCTCCAAACCGTCCCAACCTCCTCGTATAGACTCACAACCGCCTCTCCAAGCTATAAATACATGGACTCGAGGCAGGGCTAAGCATCATCAAGCTGGATTGAAGATTCAAGGCGAAGCCCTCCTCATATTTAGAGTAGAAATAGGGAGAGAGTGAGGGAGAGTCTGGAGGAGTCTCGGCGTGTTGGCGACCCTCCACCTGTATCTCAACGGATGCAATCTACTTAGTAAATATCCGGGATTTCAACTAGTATTTAAGTCTGAGTTATAGAAAGTTGAGTTTTCTATTGTGCTTGTGGGTTCATTTCTTTATTACCTCAATTTTTGCTCTATCCACCTCTTCCCTATTTCGGACGCTAAGTGTCCTAACACTATACCCTCTCGGACCATAAAGTGGCACTTTTCCCAATTTAGCACCAGGTCCTTATCTCGGCATCTTTGCAGCACCCTATCTATGTTCTGCAGACAATGATCAAAAGTTTTTCCATAGACTGAAAAGTCGTCCATGAAAACTTCCATAATCTCTTCTATCATGTTTGAGAAGATGGACATCATGCACCTTTGGAACGATGCTAGCGCATTGCACAATCCAAACGACATTCTATGGTATGCATACGTTCCATAAGGGCAGGTGAAGGTGGTTTTCTCTTGATCATCAGGGTGGATGGGAATTTGATGGTAGCCAGAATACCCATCAAGGAAACAAAAGAAGGAGTGGTTCGCGAGTCCCTCCAACATCTCATCGATGAAGGGGAGCAGAAAATGGTCCTTCTTTGTGGCCTTGTTGAGTCGGCGATAGTCAATGCACATCCGCTACATAGTAATGGTTCGCTGAGGGATCAACTCATTTTTCTCGTTACTTACAACGGTCATGCCTCCCTTCTTGGGCGCTACTTGGACATGGCTGACCCATTCGCTGTGAGGGACAGGATAAATGATCCCGGTGTGCAGAAGTTTTAAGACTTCTTTCTTCACGACTTCCCTCATCGCATTATTTAGCCTACATTGAGGCTCCCTAGATGGTGTGGAAGATGGGTCTATGGGTATGCGAAGGGTACAGAGCACGGGGCTTGCTCCCTTCAGGTCCTTGAGGGAGTACCCGAATGCCGAGTGGTGTTTCTCGAGGACCTTAATGAGTCTATCACTCTCGTCCTGCGACAGCTTGTCACTAATGATGATAGGGGAATCCCTGTCCTCATTTAGAAAGACATAGCGGAGGCCAACGGGCAAGGGTTTTAGCTCTATATGCGGCTTTGGTGGCTCCTCATCTTCAAGTGGCTTAGAAGCGTTATCCTCTTCTTCGATAAAGTCATGGACGTATTTTTCTAGGAATGACTCAAATGGGTCACTTGGTCGAAGGGACTTCACTGTCTCGGCTGGGTCAGGCTCTACCTATGGCTCGATTATGGAGTTTTTGACCCTAGCTAGAGGAATGGTGAGGAGATTTCTTCCTACTTTGGCTAGGAGATTTCCTTCTGAGGTTACATCCTGAAGGAGGCCCTCGATAGGATGTCCTATCATGAGGTTGAAATCTGATGTCTCAAAGACATAAAAGTCCAGAGCCATCTGTATCCCATTGTGTTTGAGGAGGAAATCTCGTGCTAGACCGAGACTCTCAAGAATGTGGCCTGAGGGTGTTCTAAGAAGCTTGGGTGTTGGGGCTAGTTTATTACTGCATCTAAGGATGTGTGCAAAAGAATTGGACATGATATTGGCCCCAACAATTGTGTTGTAGAGGATCTCTACGGCCACCTTTCTTACGAAACCTCGAATGGTTTGTGAAGGTGAGTTAATCCGAATGACTTCAGAAGAAGACTCAACTTCATTTGACCATTCCTTGTTTAGGATGGAAATGAGCTCCCGCGTGGTTTCATTAAGGAATTCTGTCTTCAATTGAATGGAGGGGGGTCTCTACCGTAGGTCTCTTCTGCACAGTGTAGTTTGAGGTATTCCCAAAATCTTCAAAGAGATCTTCCTCGAAGTCAAAAGGTAATCCGAGAGGTTGAGTTTCCTCCGCCTCAATGGATGGGGTCTCAGGAATTGGGTTTGGACTGGGCAAGTCTACGGGTAAAGTAGGTTCTACTTGGGGTTCTCTTGTCAGTTTCTTCTGCGTCAGCAGGGGAGTTTTCCCGAATTGTTGTCAGGACCTCTTTTGCTCTAGCCCGGGTTATGTGTAGGAATGATCCTCTGGCTGCTATGTCAATGTACCGGGCATCTTCACTATTCAACCCAGACCAAAAGTGTTGCATAAGCATGGAACCAGTCTCATGCTTTCACGATTGTTTCCTTCTCTTTTTGTTGGAAGTTAACAATTTCCTTCCGAAGTGCATAGATTCAGTGAACGGGGAAATATTCTTGTCGGGGTTCTCTACCGCCGGCAAGTAATATTTCTACGATCGCGTGTCAAGGCACTGGATGGTGGCTCAAGAGACACAGGAAATTATACTGGTTCGGGCCTTCGGAGAGTAACACCTTACGTCCAGTGTGAGCCGATGTTCTCGAGTCCAAGTCTGTAGTAGGGGTTACAAACTAGTCGGGAGAGGGTGTATGGTCCCAAGTCCCTATGCAAGGTGTTACAGAGTGGTGTGTGTGTGTGTGTGCCCGAGTGTTCTCTCCTCCCCCTCTTCGTTCACCTTCCCTCGGTCCCCTTTTATAGTCGCAAGAGGAATAAGGAAAGAGTGGGGTAAAAAAGATGGAATTACAAAGCGAGTTACGGCACCGGGGTCTTTGCCGTCATTTTGCGTCCCGGGCCGTACGAGGGGTGCAAATGCTCACTGTAGCAGTTGGTGTTGACGGAATGGGGCGCTCCGTTTGACCCGGAGCCGGCGGCGTCTGAGTAGTTGGTGTGGGCGGCTTCTCGGGCGCGTCCCCGAGTGGTTCTCGTGTCGTGGTTGACTTGTACTGTTGTTCCTTGGACTCCAGGTGTCACCCCTTGGACTCCAGGTGTCTTCGCGTGAGCTTGCGAGCGTCCTTTCCCGGGACTTTAGTGTTCCTGTTTTGACGAGACGGGCGCCCCTGTGGCTGCGGTGGCAAAGGACAGGCGCCCATCCCATTCTGACATGGCAGGCGCCGAGTTGGTACGGCCCGGAATGGGTAAAAGCGGGGTGTGACGCCAAGCGAGCCAGTCGGGCGAGGCGGAGACTCGTCGGCCGAGAGCCTCCCATATAGGGCTTTCTCGAGTGGGCCCAAAACCATTCGGACGAGGTGGGTCCGTTCGACCTGGGGTGTTTAATTCTTGTTTTTGAAGAGAAGATTGGTGATGCGTCGTTGATCAGAGGATCCGTTAGTCACCCCTGGTCCAGACCCTCGTCAGTAGCCCCCGAGCCTGGGTGGGAGTCGAGGACTCGCGCCCGGGTTCAGCCGTTGTGGGAGTGTTGAGCCATGGTTTTTTCGGTGGGTAGCGCGCGAGCGCACCCGCCGGGTGTAGCCCCCGAGCCTTGGGAAGAGTGGATACTCTTGTTAAGGCTTTGAAGCTTAATGGAGCCGAGTAGTTCGTCCCAGAGGTTATCGGGGCCACGAAAGGTCCGGGCGTTAGTCGGGAAGGGGGTTTGTTGGGCCGGAGCCCTACTCGACCGCTGGTGGGCCGGGAGCGGAGGCGTCGGCCCGCTTCACGCCGCGTGGAGGAGGGGCGCGTCTTTTGAGGACATCAACCGAAGCAACGGCGCACGTCGCAGCCGCGCCGATGGTGGGCCCGTGCATTTAATGCCGCCGCCCCGCTTCGCCTCCCTTTTTATTGCCCTGCGTCGCGGCCGTCTATGGTTTAACTCACCCCTGACCCTTTCGCCTTCCGCCGCGCTCTCATCTCCTTTGCCGTCGCTGCGCTCGCCTCCTTCTTGCACCTTCCACCGCCGCCGTGCCTGCATCCCGCCACCGCCGCCCTCGAATCCTCCCTCCAAGCCTGCACCTTGCTCTTCCCGCAGATCCACCATGTCGAACTGGGTGCGTTCCACCGTGACGCTTGAGCAGTTGGAAGGGCTCGTGAAGGGGGGGCTGCTTCCGCCGCTGACGGAGGCCAAGGAGTGGATAAAGCCGGGGCTGGAAGACTTTCCTCGGCCGCCGCCCGGGTACGTCGTCTCCTTCATCGCCTTCCACGAGTGCGGGTTTTCCGTCCCCGCAGGGAGATTCATCCGAGCAGTGCTGGTCGAGTACGGGCTGGAGTTCCACCAACTCAACCCGAACGGGATCCAGCAGATGGCGGCGTTTGTCGCGCTGTGCGAGGGATACCTGGAGACGGAGGCCCACTGGGACCTCTTCAGGTACTTTTTCAAGTTCGTGTTGCTGACGGACGACGGCGGCGCCCCTGCGACGATCGGGTGCGCCTCACTGAAGATGAAGCAGGGGAGGTCGGACGACTACATCCCCGGCAAGCTCATGTCTTCTAACAAGGGATGGCACCCCGGGTGGTTCTACCTCAAGAACGACCCCAAGCACCCCCTCCCAGCGTACACTAGAGGGTGGTTCAAGAAGGCGCCCGAGAAGTGGGCGTATGGTCCCGAGAAGAAGGACTAGGAGAGGGTCCTTAGGAATTCCTGGAAAGCCCTCGGCCGGCTTCGGGACCAGGGGGTGACCATGGTGGAGGTCATCGGTGGCTACCTCTCGAGGGGGATCGTACCACTGAGGTGGCGCGTCCTCCAGATGTGGCAGATGACCCCGGACGAGGCCACCTTTGTGGGGACGGTGACGGTGGAGCCATTGCCCTCGGTAGCCGAGGTACGGCGCCGGGTGGCGGCGGCAGTGGGGAAGGCCGGGCTCGAGTACCCGCCGCCCCATCTTCTGCCGATGCTCCCGAATGACGGCACCAAGGCCATCGTAAGGATTCTGACGCTTGCCTTGAGTTTGACTTTGGGCTCTCTTTCTCCTGCTAACCCCATGTTCCTTCAGGTGAAGAGCAACGACATCACCTTCTCTCGGGCGCCGCTCCCTGAAGACAGGGCGGCGAACCACGCTGCCGCCGAGAAGAATAAGAAGAGGAAGATACGCCGGGAGCAGTGGAGGCAGCGCGAGGTGGACAAGAGGGCGAGGAACGCCGACCAGGCCAAGAGGAGGAAGCTGGGCGACGAGGTCTCCGAAGATGAGGACCCCGAGTCGGAACCCGCGAAGGAGGACTCGGAGGATGAGGAAAGTGGCGAGGAGGAGATGGGCAGGGGCGCGCCCTCTGCAAAGCCTGTGGCGGCCGTGGCGGTGCCGCCCTCGTCCTCGGCTCGGGGGCCGAGGCCTGGTGGGAGCGAGAGGACGTCGCAGTCGGGCGCAGAGAGGAGCGGGGGCGGTCGGTCGGGTCACTCCCACTGGTCCGCCGGGCATAGCCAACGCGAGCGGCGTGACCGCACGTCTCCACCCGCCCGCCGTGTGTCCGAGGAGCCGAGGGACTCCCGCCGGGGCGTGGCCCCTCACGACGGGATAGGAGCCGTGACCCGTCGGAGCGTGTCTCCTCGGGCGGCTTACCACCCAGGGGGTCATGCTCCCCCAGGAGGTCTTCACCACGGGTGGACAGGCGCCCGCCGCCGGCCCCTTCAACGGTGAGGGCCCCAGGTGGAGGGCGAGACGCCCCTTCGGTCCCTCCTACGGCCGGGCAGACGGGCCCTATTGGGGGCAGTCGCTCGTCGGCATCTCCCGTGGGGGAAAAACGGGCTCCTTCCATCCGAGCTGAGGCCGCTGGGCCCTGCCTGGCTGCTCTGGTGCTGGCGTCACGATGACGTCAGCGTTGCATAATAAATTGGAGTTTTTGCATCTTTTTCTTCTGAGCTCCAAAAAATATGAAATATATATTCATTTCGATCGTCTCGACGAGCTCTACGCAGTGGTGCAATCCATCTTGCCATTTGAGATAATTTGTGATAATGATATATTTGGATCTTTCTCAGGCCTATAGTGTGAATTCCTGCATGACATTTTAAAACACCAGAACTTGTGGAACTAGTCAGTAATAAACCCTACCACTAAGTTTGATGATCATATTTGACATATATTTGGCAGGAATTGACGGTCAAAAGTGGCACTTAAGGACCGTCAACAGCAGACAAGTGCGGTTTGGTCTCCCCGCTTATGTTTGGGTGCTTAGAACTAAGTCATATTCATGTCTTGTATAATTTGTGCTGATCTTGTATAATGCAATAGGACCTTTTATGCTTTGCTCCTGCTAACCTTAGGATATTCTTTATTCTTTATTCATGGGTTTGGCTTCTTTAATGATGCATTACCTAAATTCTATAATATGTACCCCTATATGAATGATGTTCATAGCTTATCGCACAATGTCAACCTATGAATATCCGTAAACTCTTTGCCAGTTGCCACCAAATGCTATCCTTTGGGAAAATATAAATAACGATACCCCTAAATACTCACAGGTGAAATGCTACAACGGTCATTCCGTGCGCATGTGGATATCATAAATGTAAGAACTACCAAGGTATATGTAAGCGGCGTCGCCGGTCTCACTAACCTCATGGCGACGCTAAGAAATGCCAACACTGAGCAAGATAATTTGGCCAGCAGACCATCAAGTACGCTATTGAAGTACCCATTTTACACAAGGAAACAGATGCAAATAGCACCAATCAAAATAGCTATGCTTACGACAACAATGGTCAGTTGGAGACATACTATGGAATCATATGGGCGCTAGACTTCGGAGCATTAAATATCCTCTTTTTAAGTGTGAGTGGGTAAAAGTTTCAGGGGGGAAGGGGGGAGGGGCTTTACGGATGAGTATGGTATGACTGTCATGGATTTCAAGGACATCACATACAGAGATGTACCATTCATGTGGGAAAACTAGGTAGCCCAAGTCTTCTGTGCAAACGACCTAGCTAATGACGGAAAGCATGTTGTACTTCAGGGGAAAACGACGATCATCAGTGTTGAAGATAGAAGAGAGGAAGAGGGTAACGGCTACCATGACATACCGCCTCTCGGTCCTGACAAGTGTTTGAAGAGGGACGATGAGCCTGCTTACGTGCGATTCATGACGAGCCGGTCATTGACCATTGAATGTAATATTTGTAGAAGTAATTGCTGGGCTAATTATGTAATACTTTAAACACTTGTTAATACTATGACATATATGTGTGGTTGCAACATTTATTTTTCTCTATGAGTAATTATGGACTAATTTTCTTTCTGGAGATTTATGAGAATTTATTGACGAATTAATTTTCTGGAAGTTTATGAATAGTTATGGATGGATTAATTTTCTAGAGATTTATGGCCGAGTTTAATTTTCTAGATGAATTAAAAAAATAGCTCAGGTACAATTATTGGAGATCCTTTTCAGAGATGGTTCTTACCAAGAATTAAAAAACAGACAGCTTGGTAAGAACCGGCTGTGTAAAGGATCTGTCTATAAATATGAGCTCAACTGTGATGCTTCTCGTCTCGTGTAGAGCCTCTCGTGTTCGTGCCCTCTGCTCATTCTGCTCGCCGTCAACAAGTTTGTTCTCCCCTCTCTCTTTTTCATGTTTTTCAGTATTAAGTTAGATATGTGCCCAACAGATACTTAGGTGGTTTTCATCCTACAAGTAAAAACTATTGTAGCATTTTTGTCACAAAATATTGTTGGTATTAAGGCTAGTATACTACTCATTTTTTTTTGTTTAGTCACTACTATGCCGAGAGAGCACCAAGTAGCTGTGTGTGGTGGCTATGTTAGTAATATGCCATGAAGCCTCCCGATAACAGAGCCCCATGCTCACTGATAGTCGACAATACACCAACTTTAACATATCCCATTTCCAGTGCCCGAGCAATTTCACTACAATATGGTAAGATATGCAATGCTCTACAAGTTACTAATAATATTCAGCAATGTCAATTTATGGATTATTGTAGAAAACTCATTGTAATTTAATAATAATGCAGATCGTTAATCCAATTAGATGTTTGAAAGATGCAATAACAGACATTGGTCAATCAAGTCTTTTGGTATTAAGAGAAAATGTTCTGATCTTTGTTAGCATTCAACAAAATTCCTTGATCGGAATCCTGGTGACATGGTTGTTATCCTTGTTCATTCTGACGCTTGGCAGCAGAACCATGTTGCCGCGTGTGAGGCTGTGGGCAGGCACTAGCACAAGTAGAAAGTCAAGCTGGCCACATTTTCTCGGACTATAGCTACATCAAGTTTAAAGCTCTTGAGACGGGTGAGAATATGAATCGGTTTATGTAAGTTAGTTATGTTTTCCTTTCTATTTTGTGGTCAAGTTAATTTAAAAACTAGCAATGTTAATCCATAAACATATGTTCTATGACTACTATTGTGGATTGATGCATGCGTACTCTAGTCTATGATAGTCCTATATCAAATCCATGAGAACTTAGAGTACGCACACACGACACCATATGCTTATCGAGTTAATGGTGGATTCCAAGGTGATATAACCTTGAGTCACGTAAATGTTGCTGAGATCAAAATTTATGGAGAGGTTCTGAATTCAGATACAAGGCAATGGATAGTGCATACTTATATGCACTTGATTATGTGGACAGGTACATATGAGTTGAGATTATTGATGTAACTATCCTTTCTATCTCATGAAGAAACATGGCCCGGAGGGACCTTGATTAGTTGTGATGGGCTACATGTTTTATGCATGTTGAAATTTTATGTATGTTGCAATAATTTTTATTATTATGTACAAAAATGTATAAGACTTATTGTTATGCACATTGAACTTTTATGTATGTTGCAATAATCTTTATTATTATGTATGGCAATGTATAAGACTTATTATTAAGCACGTTGAACTTTTTTTATGTTCGAACAATCTACATTACTATGTATGAATCATGTAATAATTTTCCCCATGTGTTATACCGCGTATAAGTTGTCGTGGAGAAGTTTTGATATTTTCTAAGGCCCTGTTTAGATGAGCAAGTTTCAACTATTTACGAGTCACATTGAATGTGGTGCCACTAATTAGGAGTATTAAACGTAGATTATTGAAAAAAACACATTCCATAACCCCGGGTAAATTCACGAGATGAATCTATTGAGTCTAATTAGGCCATGATTAGACAAGGTGGTGCTACAGCAAACAATCTCTAATGATGGATTAATTAGGCTTAATAGATTCATCTTGTGATTTTTCGTCCATATGTGTAATTAGTTTTATAATTAAATCATGTTTAGTCCTTCTAATTAGCATCCTCAAATTTGATGTGACATTTTCGGCAAGTTTCCACTCCCAACTAAACAGGGCCTAAGACTATCTACTATTTTTCATGAATTAAATGAATTTGTAAGCACTTGTTTGCAAGAAAATACAATAATACCTAAATGTGCTCTGGAAATTCTGAAATTTGGCATGGAGTCCTTATATAGGTGAATGGCTTCCTCATAAAAAAATCAACTCATTTTAAGAAACCTATACTATACATTGTTCATGAAGTCAAACATCCTTAACACACTTTCATAGTACTTAGTGTCTTCTTTCAAGTTCAGCACCGTGAAATCTTTGTTGGCCCACATAGCATGTATATTTTTTCACATGTATTATACCACGTATAAGTTGTCAGGGAGGAGTTTCGATGTTTTTAGACCATTTACTCTTTTGCAAGCAATAAATGAATATATGGGCACTTTTTCTCAAGAAAATAAAATAATACATAAATGTGCTTTAGAAATTCTAAAATTTGATATGGAGTCCTTATATAGGTGCATGACCTCATAACCAATTAACACATTTTAACAAACATATATTGTACAATGTTCACAAATTCAAACATCCCCAACACACATTCATAGAACTTAATGTCTTTTTTCAAGTATCAACACCATGAAATATTTTTTTGCTCATATAGAAAGTATATATTTTTCATACATGTTATACCGTGTATAAGTTGTCATGAAGGAGCTTCGATGTTTGTCAAACCATTTATTATTTTCATGCACTAAATTAATTTCTAGGCACTTTTCTCAAGAAAAATAACATAATACATAAATATGCTTCAAAAATTCTGAAATTTGTCATGGAGTCCTTATATAGTTGCATGACCCGATAAATAATCAACACATTTTAAGGGACCTATATTGTACATTGTTCACAAATTCAAACATTCTCAACACACTTTCATAGAAATGTCTTCTTTCAAGTTTCAACATTGTAAATTCTTTGTTTGCTCATATAGCAACTATACAATTTTTCATACGTGTTATACCATGTATAAGTTGCCGTGGACGAGTTTCGATGTTTTTTAGACTATTTACTATTTTTCATGCATTAACTGAATTTCAAAGTACTTTTTTGCAAGAAAATATAATAATACCTAAATGTGCTCCAAAAATTCAAATATTTGGCATGGACTCCTTATATAGGTGAATGACTTCATCATAAAAAAAATCAACACATTGTACGAAACATATACTATACATTGTCCACAATCTCAAAGATCCATAACACAGTTTTATAGGACTTGGTGTCTTCTTTCAAGTTTCAGCACCATCAAATCTTTATTTGATTATATATATAGAAATTATATAACTTTTCACACATGTTATACCACATATAAGTTGTCTAGGAGGAGTCTAGATGTTTTTGAGACATTCACTATTTTTCATGCATTTAATGAATTTATGGGCACTTTTTCTCAAGAAAATACAATAATACGTAAATATGCTCCAAAAATTCTATAATTTCATGGAGTCCTTATATAGGTGTATGAATCTCTCACAAAAATTAATAGATTTTAGGAAACCTTAATTTTACATTGTTCATAAATTCAAACATCCTTAATAAACTTTCATAGAACTTAAAGTCTTCTTTCAAGTTTTAGCCGTGAAATTTTTGTTTGATCATATAGAAAGTATATAATTATTCAGACATCTTATATCACATATAAGTTGTTGTGGATGAGTTTCGATGTTTTTGAGACCATTTACCATTTTTCATGCGTTATATGAATTTCTAGGCACTTTTCACTACCAGAAAACCCCCTGTAGCTATGCTATATTAGAAATGCAGACTGGAAGCGTCTCTACGTCAACACGTAAAGACGTTTTTTGACACGGTTTCGAGAATGTGTCAAAGTGTGACGATATTAGACACGCTTGCAGCGTTAATAGTCTTGTATAGATATTTTTTAGCACGCTATCGAAATCATGTCAAGATGACATGAAGTTAAACATGCTTTCAAAGCATTATTATCATCTAGACACATTGTAAAACGTTTCAATGAAATGTCTATAATTTTGTAAAGATGCTTTTTGACATTATTGCAAAAATGTTTGAAAATGAAACGAAGTTAGACACGCTTTTAACCGTGAATAGCATTTAGACATGTTGTAAAGTTTATCAAATAACCGTCGATAGTCTATAAAGACATTTTTGACGTGAAATGAAAACATCTAAAAATGACACCGTGATCATGACAACTTTTTTTTAGTAGTGATGCTAACGTCCTACAACAAGTATACAGTAGCACTATCCCTAAACAAGGACCCAAGCAACCTTTGTTATTGTTGTATGCCTTCAACATTTTTTAAATTGAACTAGCATATATTTGCTCGCAGTTTTTGAACATACAAATAAAAAATTGGCTAATCTTGAGACAAAAGTAAGGGCAACAGAAAAATGTGTAAAAAAATGTAAAATGACTAAAAAAGGCCGAATATATTTTTCCGACCAGTATTTGATCATATAAATATAGAAATTATTTTTGTTGCTCTAGGGAACAAAAATCTAGCCAAACAACAAAATGCTTGCCCAAGGATTCGAACCCTGGCCATAAAGTTCACAAGCTGTAGTCAAATCACTGCACTAGTTGAGTGTTATGTTCTCATTGCGAACTCAATATTTACTTACATATATTTTACAGAGATCGAATAAGGCCAGACCCGACTGAGGCCTTTTCCAGCCCGTCACACATGCCCACAGAAAATTAGACACCGCTGCCGCCGCCGCCATCCAATCGCCAAATCGGATCTGCTGGCTGTAGGTGCTTGCCCAGGCGTCTACTGCACACATGCTCAGGCGTGAGGATGATACTAAGGCATCCTGCCCTTTGCACACCGGTTCCTGGAGCATGGTAGCGACTAGGTCTAGGTTCACCCTTCCTCCCTCTTTCCATTTCATCAAAGTTTATTTTGCCTTTAAGAATTGAAGTTATATCTTTTAATTCAACACCTTTTAGAATTTGGAAGATTAATTAGTGGGAAGTGAATAATGTGAGGGATTAGATTTATTCTTGTGTCTGTTTGAATGGCTGTAGGAGTTTAATTCTTGTGTCTTATGGAATTGGCGATTGAGTAGTAGTACTACTAGTTGAGTTGATATTTTCTGGACCTTCAAAATTGTAGAACATGCATGTGGTGAAACTACTATGAAATCAAGGCTTAGTGATAAACAGTCACATGTCTACAATTGAGTTGTTTCTTTACCTTTGTGTTTGAGTATTTAATTTTAGCTTAAATAAATATTCATACCCATGACACTCTGAGTTACATTTCAAGTTGATTGCTTGTGTTTACTTTTTATAGGTTGTGATATGATGGACCGAAGTTGGATGAAACAACCTAGACAAGAGGTTGCATATAAAGAAGGTGTTGAGCAATTTTTGGAGTTTGCTTATCGGGACCATGCACAAGAGAGCAAGATACTTTGTCCCTATAAACTGTGCAAGAATAGAAAAAACCAGAGCCGTGATGAAGTTTGGGCACATCTCATATGTGATGGCATTATTCAAGGTTATACAACTTGGGTTCATCATGGTAAGTTCTATGACAGACCAAAAATTGCATTTGTTGATGTGCCAAATATCACTAGAAATTTGGCTACTTGGGGTCCGGTACAAGGTCGCCAGGATGGCGAATCGGATGGCATGCAAGAATTGCTACATGCTGCATTTGGAAGGGCTGCAAGTGTGTCTGATGGCGAAGGAGATAGTTTTCAGCCAGGATTTGCTGATATGGAACATAATGTAACTGAGGATCAAGGTAGTCCAGCAGAAGATGATGGGTCGGACACAGAAGATAATATATACGCAATGTACTTGAAGGATGCACACACTAATTTATATCATGGTTGCAAATATTCAAGGTTATCATTTTTGTCCACTTATATCACTTCAAATGCTTATATGGTTGGTCACAACAATCATTTACAGCACTACTGGGTTTCCAATCTGCTGGGCTACCTCCTGAAGCAAATCTACCTAAGACATATTATGAAGCAAAGAAAATCATCAGTGGGTTAGGTCTTGATTATGTGAGAATCCATGCTTGCCCCAAGGATTGCATACTGTTCCAAGGAGATTTTGCCAAACAAGATGTTTGTCATGTGTGCAAGAGTTCTCGTTGGAAAGTTGATAAGAAGAATGACTCGACATGTAAAACTAATGGAAAAAAGAAACCAGCAAAAGTGTTGCATTATTTTCTGTTGATACCTAGGATCTAGAGGTTGTTTTCAACCAGCAAAACTGCAGATGACATGAGATGGCATGAGGAGGGACGTACAAAGGATGGAAAGCTACGACATCCAGCAGATGGTGAAGCTTGGAAAGACTTTAATGATAGATATCGTGAATTTTCAGCGGATGCTCGTAATGTGCGCCTTGGTCTTGCAAGTGATGGATTTAACCCTTTTGGGAATAAGAATTTAAAGCACAGCACGTGGCCAGTAATGCTCGTTCCTTACAACCTACCACCTTGGATTTTCTGGTAGTGTTTTCTCAAGAAAAATACTATAATACATAAACATGCTCTAGAAATTCTGAAATTTGGCATGGAATCATAATATAGGTGCAAGAATCCCGATGACAAAATCAACACATTTTAAGAAACCTATAGTGTACATTGTTCACAAACTCAGTCATCCTAAACACATTTTCATACAACTTACTGTCTTCTTTCAAGTTCGAACATTATTTGTGTTGGTATTTCTTAGCGTCATCACTTGGATTAGAGATGGCACTAGAGATGCCTTATCGTAAATCTAAACATTACAGAGATTCTGCAAGCGCACAGAAGTACGTTGTAGCATTTCACCCGAGAGTATTCCATAGTATCGTTATTTGTTTATCCGCAGGAAAAGCATTTAGTTAAAGAGAGATGTCATCCAATGTATTTACTTACAACAGTATTAATATACCTTAATCCAGACAGGAGTAAATGTGATGAGTCCGGCCTAGGTGGGGTTGGATGGAAAGCCCGACGCACCGATCCGGATTTTCTGAATCCCGCAATCTTAGCACCGGCAGCCGAATTTCGACACACCGATCCGGCCGAAGCATGACGCACCGATCCGGCTACAACGCCACTAGGGCCTCTTGTTGCGCCTCGGCAATCTTAGCACCATACTCCTCTGCAATCTTAGCACCACACTCCGGCGCACCCCTCAGGGAAAGGCCCAATCACCCCAAAAGACTAGTCCGATAGGGGAAGGGTGGCTCTCCCCTTTAAGGTGGCTTCCTCCTCCCTAGCTAAGCAAGGTAGGATTATTCAGAGGCTCACACGGTCACCGCCCAACTACAACTGGGCCTCTTTTGGCCCATGACTACAACTGGGACTCTTTTGGCCCATTTTTTTGTTGCGTCTTTGCCAGCGGGTAATAATGGAGGATGTCCTCATCATTCTCCCCTTCTTAACAAGGGCCCAGCTCTGATACCAAATGATGAGTCCGGCCCAGGTGGGGTTGGATGGAAAGCCCGACGCACCGATCCGGATTTTCTGAATCCCGCAATCTTAGCACCGGCAGCCGAATTTCGACACACCGATCCGGCCGAAGCATGACGCACCGATCCAGCTACAACGCCACTAGGGCCTCTTGTTGCGCCTCGGCAATCTTAGCACCATACTCCTCTGCAATCTTAGCACCGCACTCCAGCGCACCCCTCAGGGAAAGGCCCAATCGCCACAAAAGACTAGTCCGATAGGGGAAGGGTGGCTCTCCCCTTTAAGGTGGCTTCCTCCTCCCTAGCTAAGCAAGGTGGGATTATTCAGAGGCTCACACGGTCACCGCCCGACTACAACTGGGCCTCTTTTGGCCCATTTTCTTGTTGCGTCTTTGCCAGCGGGTAAAAATGGAGGATGTCCTCATCAAAATGATATGGAAGTGTAAGGATAATGTGACACACAGAAGTTCATTGCTCATCATTAAGTTGTCTTAGTTAGTAATAGAACATTAGTAAAGAGTACAAAGGGTTCATTAGCATCATACAAATGGAACTTGGATACACTACAATACCCAATACAAACTCATACAATGGCATATGCAAGAGGACATATCGAGGTGTCCAGTGGTTCCCTCATCAAGGGACGACAGTAGGATGTCTTATTATAAAGGCCTAATATCATCTCCCGAACGTGGAGGATTACAAAGGACGGACAGGGCTGTCACCACCTGCCGCCTACCTCTACTAATCCATGGAGCAACGATACCCTCAACAATATTCCATAACCCAAACACCATGCTTGCAATATGAAATATAACTCTATCTATCGCGCTAATAAATAGAGCAACCATAAGGCACATTGAGCCAATGTCATAGCATATATCCACTTGAATAAGATGCAAGGCATAAGTAGTATATACTAAGTAGATAAAGTACAATTGAGGCATACAACATAATCATGAAGATACTTTCATTAAGCTCAGAGTATTACAAGTAACTAAAGAGATACAAAAGCTGAACTCTAGAACTTACCAAGACTCCTCTGGAAGCCCTTCGGAAGCTCAACTACTAGAACTATCACTACTAAGACTAAGACAAAGCTTGTAGCAAAGGAGGGCTCTTCTTCTAGTGTGTGTTGAGTACGGTGTCCTTTGTAGGTATTTATAGCATCCATAGGTGGTGGAGAATCAGCCAGAGGCGGTTGAGGCCATTTGGCTATGGGCCTAGGTTGGCCGAAGTAGGCACGTCGGCCGACCCTTGGATGGACCGTCTTCAGCATTGCACGGCTCAGATGTAATCTCCAAGGAGGTTTACAGGTACAGGTCAAAGGAGGGCCGAGTCGGTCGCACGGGGAGGTCGGCCGACTCTCCACAACCGCCTCTCTTGCCCACCTTCCTCTGGGAGACTGCAATGTGGGTCCTGAGGTCAGTTCTAGGTGGGTACTGTCAGTTTGGGTACACGAAGCTCTGTTTGTGGGGCCCTTCAATCTGTGGGAGTGACACGTTCATCTTTCACCATTGACTTCAACCGACCATGGTTCAGCGTTCACGATCATCTCTGAGTGTGCTTCTTGACCTATGTGGAAGACTGGCTCGAATGGGGTTCAAGCCTGGTCGCCCGACCTAGCCAGGTCGGCCGACCTGGGCCTGAGCCCGTTTTCCTTCATCTTTTGCACCGTGGTCCTTGTACTCAAATATATTCTATATATGCATGCACAAGCATTATTTGAATACAAATGTCTAAGTCATGCTTGATCTCTATTGTTTTCTGAGCCTATTGACGGTCAGATTTTGGTTATAAGGACCATTAACAATTTGCTTATATAGCAAGTGTGGATATGGACTTGGCTGCAAAAAAAGTGTGTTTCATGTTCATTCGCGAGGAGCGCTTGCGGCAAAAGCCTAGAAACTGCAAATAAGCAGTTCCAAACAAGGCCATAGTCAGAGTATGGCCTCGCCCCAGTCCATTTCCTGCTTGCACTCACACTGCAAAGTTGTCGTGCCGCTGCCGACCTTGTTGCGCCGCTGCTGCCACGGCCCTCGCTCGCCCCGCCTCCGCCCCGACCGCCTTGCTAGCCCACCCTAGACCTCACCCACTCTGCCACACGCCGCACCGCTTTGCCTCGTGCCATGCAGCTCCACCTCGCACCATGCCACTTTGCTCCGTGCCCGCCCCGCCCAACTTGATTCCACCCCGGGCCCCGACCTCACCCCTCCCCACTCCACGCCCAGATCCGACCGGTCGCCCCAGCCATGCACCCTACTCGTGCAAGAACGCGAAAGGCGCCCAGCTCCCCTCCCGACTGCCCGACTCGAAGCCGTGGCCTAGCGCCTAGCCGGCCGGCCGACTCGAAGCCACAGCCTGATGCCACTGCGTGGCCAACTTTGGACGTTGGCATGGCCAAGCTGCAGCCTGGTGCTCTTCCCAGTGCCGGTCGTTCTTCCCAATGCTGGCTGCCCCTCCCAATGTTATCCCCAAGATGAGTTCCTCCATGTCTAGCGCCCTAGATGGCTTGCACACAACATGCTTGATGAAATATCTGTGAAGACTTTCACCTTAGTTGAACAAAAATCAATGTCTATACATGTAATTGGGCACCACAAGAGGGAAATCAAACTTCATTGGAATGTGAATGTGAATACTAAGATCTACCTTCACGTGCAAGGTTGGTTAAGATACAACACATACAGGAAGTTAACAACTAACCTCAATGGAATAAGGCCCCCTTTGGTAGGGCTCCAGCTCCGGCTCCTTCCGCCACTTCTGCTGGAGCCCTACCAAATGCTCCCGTGGAGCGGCTCCAGACCGGAGGAGCCTTGGGAAATCCAGTGAGAGGAGCCATTCGAGAGAGGAGGAGCCAAAAAAATGTGGAGTGGCTCCTCCTTCTCTTTTGCCATCCCTGCCCTCCAAGGGGCCCACGGGCGGAGTGCAGGAGGACGAGGAGCAAAAGGAGCGGATGACACACTGAAGGGCAGCAGTGGTGCGCGAGCGCGCGACGGCAAACAACAGCGGGGGTGGTGTGAGCACAACGCCTGGCACCTGTAGCAGCGGCGGAGGGAGCGGCCCCCCAAAACTTCAAGGTCTCGCTTTGCATCCCCATCTGCCTCCTCCGCATCGTTGCCTTGCTGCTCCAGGTGTTCATCAACCTTGGCTCGGCTGGCACGGGCGTGCTGCCCGTTGTCGATGCCTTGGCCGCGACTGCAAAACTTGGACCGGCATGGAGCAACGCGGCAGCAGGGAGCGGATAAGGAAGAACCGGTGGAAACTGGAATCAACAGCACCGACAGACGCATAGAAAAGGATAAGAATGATACGTTGAAGAAAAGAAAGGGAAAATTATCATGTGGATAAAAGAAAAATAAATTAATCTATAATTTATTTTTTATATGAAATGACGATGAGAAAATATAACTCATGCACATCCAAATCAAACAGGAAAGGGTATATTAGACATTTGACCTCTTCCACATATTCATAAAAACATAGAAGAAGCTGTTTTACCAAACGTTTTTCAAAACGGTTTCAGCTCTACCAAAGAACCTGCTTCACCTCTGAAGCCACAGCTGGAGCCATTTTGTAAAGAGCTGGAGCCCTGCCAAATAGGCCCTAAAAGTTCCTTTGTGATCAGTCCAGCCCCCAAATAGTCCCTAGATGTTGGTCACCCACACACGCGGTAAGCATTGGAAAAACCGATGACCGCCAATACACCCCTGTCGGCTTCACTGTTACACTACGGCCTCACTTCACTGATGTCTGCATCATGCAGCATGGGTCTGCACGATGCCTCCCTCTAGTGCTGCCACTCCCGTGAATATAGATTCATCTACCACTTCTGCTCATGTTCTAGGTGTTCTAACGCATGTCTTGGGATCCAGTTAATGTTGTTCTTCATGTTTTTCTTACATGTGAAACCTCAGCGTCCAAAAGGACAAAAAAAAATCATTGTTCAAGAAAGTTTTATGTCTGAAAGACCATTTGCATGTCGTGGCATCCCATATTCGCATTCCATTCTCGCCCATACAATGATGACCTCAGCGACAGCTCAAATCCAGTAATTAGGCGCCTTCGTAATCAGTCATAACGGATGCAACTAGCCAACCACAAAGACAGCCTTCCTTTTGCCGCTAGCCAGCTCCTCGTGACGACGCATTGCGGACATCCACTTCGCTCTGCATTGGACGGAGGATCTCGCCCGGGCCGTGGCTCTCCCGATCCATGCACCTGCCTGCCCTTCCTTTTCCACCCGCGGCACCCTAAACCCTATGCGACCATGCCTCGCTTTCCATTCCTGTTCTCATCGACAGAATGGCAGCCGCCCCTCGCCCCCTCTTGCAACAAACCCCAAACCCGCGACGCGAAATCCTAGAGGCGCCGGCATGGTAGTAAGTACGTAGCTTTGGTTGGTTCCACGAGGAGCAGGAACACGGCATGGTTTCCGTCATGGAGCAGGAAGGTGGGGAGACGCTGCTGCTGGAGCACCTCGTGAAGCCGGTGCTGCCCCACGGCTCCCTCCAGCGGGAGGAGGCCCAGAAGCCCGAGAATCTGGAGGCCGTGGCACGCCAGGTGAGGAGGATTTTGGTGTATTTTTTTCTCTCTCGGAATTTAGATTTTGGAAGTGATCTTGTACATTTTGTTGTTGCCGTGGCACGTCAAGTCAGGATTTTGGTATTTTTTTCGCATGGAATTGGATTTCGGTAGTCTTTTTACATTCTTTGTTGTTGTTTATGGGTTGTGAGCTTGTGGTCTGGATCTCCCCGTCTGATTCATTTTAGGTGTGGATTTGGCGTCACTGGGTGTTGTCTGGCTGCGGCTCTACAAATTTGCTGCTTCCCTTCTTGTACTGATCCATTGTTAGAAAAAACTAGATGTGGAAATTGCACACAGCCTGCCCCGCTTTAAATTTAAGAAGAGAGCAAGACTCGAACCCGGGTTGGCTGCTTGAGAGGATGCTCCACTAGCCGCTAGCCCATGAGAGTATTCGCATGCTAATCTGTTATGATAAGTGGTAAGTTAATGCTAAGCGCAAAGGCAACACTAAACGTAGAAATATCATCTAGGTAGGAGCCAACAAAAAGTTGACCTTAGTTACTTTGTGTCCAAAAAAATGTGATAAAAAAGATAGACTTTATGTGTGGCCCACTTTGTATTAAAAAATGTCCATCCGCTCCATGAAAATGCATCAAGTGAATCAATCTACTTCCAAATCGCGGTGGCCAGCTAGTGCTATCTAGTGGTGCTGGCGTGCTGCCCCATGCAACGCGGCGGCGTGCAAGCTGAAGTTGCCATACAATAAATACGAGGCAGCGCGTCCTCCGCCGGTGGAAGGACAAGCAAGAGCTCCAACATCTGTCCCTGCAGCTAAGGACGAGAAGCCTGAGACATGCCGCTGTCAAAAGCTTCAATCGCAGTGACGGTGCCGCCTCCTGACATGGTGGCACTGCTCCAAACCATGCCCCAATGTTGAGAAGCAATACGCTAAAGTTTTTGCACCGGATTTATTTGCAAGTGATGCAGTATTCTTTTTGGTACTATAATTGAATCAAGTTAGTATTACAATCAGATATGTGTATTCCCTGATAGATATTAGAGCATTGGCACACAGTTACTAAATTGAATAGCAGGGCTTGTGCATCTAGATGTCCCGTATAGATTACACCTTGTTGTGATACGATCGCACAGCAGAAGCGATTTGATTTAGGGTCTACCTAGACGATGCTTAGTGGAGACCACACACCACACCAGAGACACGAGACATTTGATAACTGAGTTCGGCCGAGGTCTACGTCTCTGACACCATAGCAACACCGACCACCCTAGGCGCTAGCCCAACTCAGCCAGCACCCTAGCGAGCTTGTCACTCTGTGGCTTCCATTGTGGTTGTGGGGGGTGCCTATCCACAGCCCTCTGGTTACATATGGATCCTCTCTATTTATGGAGAAGCCGGATATGTGTCACCACTAACTCAACCCTCTACCAGTAATACAACATCAAGTCTTTGCAACCCATTTAGTACAAATAAATATTTGACAGGTCTCTAACAATCTCCACCTTGGCGAATATTTCACCATCTTGAAGTTTTTCATGCGCGAGCTACCTCGTACTTCGGACTTGAGTCATCAACTTCGTCGCTTCACGAAGAGCAGTCCAACCAGTTTGACTTGGCCTCCAACTCGCTGCTTTAGGAAGCCCCGCTAACACCACCTCCAGTGACGCCACCTGCAATAGTATACCATCGCAACTTGCAACGTTACGAAACCATCTTCTCTACTGCTTAGAGAAGATTATTGTCATTGTCATTGTCCGAGTCACTCACAGATGCTGCAACACTAGCACTTACCTCCTTCCCTAGACAATTCTTTCTCACATGTCCCCATTCTTCGCACGAGAAACACCACACCTTCTTCTTTCTTTTGCCCTTGGCCTCCACCTTCCCCTGCTAGGCTGTCTACTGACCAGCAAACCTTCACCTTGAGGAACTTCTGCTGCATTGTTCTTTCTGCTCTGTTCCTGAGCAAGTAACATTACAGTGATGTCCTCTATCTTGATTGATTATTTCCCATATGTCAATGTAGTAACCACATGCTCATAGGATGGTGGTAAAGAACACAAAATAATTATTTCCTTATCGACATCATCAATGGTTACCTCTAGTCGTGCTACATCAGTAATCATCTGATTGAAGATGTTCATGTGCTCCTGCAGATCTGACCCCTCTTCCATCTTCAGCCCATACAGCTTTTGCTTTAGATACAACTTGGTCGTCACTGTCTTGAACATGTATTGGCTTACCAGTTTGTCCTAGATTTCCTTTTGAGAGGTAAGATCCATGACATGGTACATGACCTGGTCAGACAAACACAGCTAGATTGTTGTGGTTTCTTACAACTGCATCTCCTCACAGTTGTCATCCTCCATCTTCTGCGGCTTCTCCTCCTTCGGACCCTTCAAGATCCCCTGCTGAGCCAATAGGTCCTTAACTCTAGTCTGCCACAAACCGAAGTTGCCGCTCCCATTGAACTTCTTCACCTCAAATTTGGAACCAGTCGGCCCCATCCTGCCGACCCGCGATCTGATCAACCTCTTGCCGCTAATCTCTCCGCCCGAACTGCCTGCCATATCGACTGGACTTATAGGCAAGCCATCCATCTCTTTGTCCAGCCCAACTTGTTCGTCCTCTGACTGGTCGCTAGACTTCTTGTCGATGATCACTAGTGCATCGAGCACTGGATAACCACCGAGCTTAAACTTGCTAGTTCTCACCCACACCACCCGAGCAGAACCATCTAGCTCACTACCACGAACTCCTTGAGTTAATTTGACTAGTTTGCTCCTTGGTTCTTGCTCTTTCTTGTGGTGCTAGAAACCAGCGCATCTCTGCTAATATTTATTTCCCATGCATTGGTCACTTCGCTTGCCTGAGTTACCTTGGCTTCCAAGGCTAGCCACCAAAAGTCTTCGTGCATTTGTAGACCTCCTCTGCGCACTAGCTAACCACATTGCCTCAATGCTACCAGCTTGCACAGATGTATTGAATTCTCTAGCAAATGTTCCTACCCGCGTCCCTGGTTCCATGAGTGAATCCAAGACTTTCACACACAACCAGCATGCGTGCACACAGCTAGAGCTGCACCGGCCAACTTTGTCTCACCGTCCCAGCCTTTATTTACTCTATGCACCAGCAGCCCATGGTCTCATGTCGACTCTCGTAGGAGCAACATGCATGCATGATGCACCCACCACACTATTTGCACACATAAACAAAAAAACCAAACATGTAGCTCAGTGTTACCTCCTGTAGCTCCTTGCCGACCAGCACCATCAATGGCTCAATGCTGCAATACATGTACATGTTTGGTTTCTTTGTTTATGTGTATTGCAATACAATCGACTAGTGCCCCAAGAAAAGCAATTTGATTTCAGGTCTACCTAGGTAATTCTCACTAGAGACCACACACCACATCAGACACACGAGATATTTAATAACGAGTTCGGCCGAGGCCTATGTCTCCAGCACCACAGTGACACCAGCCACCCCGGGTGCCAGTCCAACTCAGCCAGTGCCCCCATGAGCCTGTCACTCTGTGGCTTCCCTTGTGATTGCGGGAGTGCCTATCCACAGCCCTCTGGTTACATAGTGGCCCTCTCTATTTATAGAGAGGCTAGGTACAAGTCACCACTAACCCAACCCTCTACCACTAAGACAACATCAAGTACGTGTAACTCATTTAGTACAAATAAATACTCGACACATCTCTAACACACCTGGATATACTAAATTGTGGTAATGCCTTATATTGTTTGTTTGTTTGGAAGTACATACAGTTTTCAGTGCGTCACGTTGCTAGTGCAGTTCATCACCTGTGTATGATGCTGAGAGCAATGAAAATTGTCACACAAATCCAGCTAGAACATGCTAATTCGGTTATTATTGTAAGACATACGCTGTATATATGTTGCAAAAACTTTGTCTTATCATAGAGAACAGTCAGATCATATCCACCATATGTCCGTACCATCCATACGCATATTACCTGACTGTCGGTTTCTTTGTTAGTGTAGGGTTAGTCAATTTACCTCACTTGGCAGCCAAAGAGTTTGTGGCTTCCCTATATGTGGTTTGTTTTGGGGTGGATTTTGGATACGTAGTTCTGTGCGTGATTGAGACATTCGGGATTCACATCTTCTAATCCGTTGCGCCACTTTGTGTTTGTCACACACATTTTTCTTTTGTGTATCGCCTAGCTTCTAATTCAGGATTTGCATCTTCTAATCCTGCATGTTACCTCACCACAAACAACAAAAGGAAATCTGAAACCTTTAGTGCTACACATCCTACCTACCCGGAGCATGGTGATGCTGAGAGCCCCACAGAAGAAAATGTCTCACTTGCTTCTCCAGATGTGGAAAGTTTAAAATTCATAAATGCAAAATCTAGAAAATCAACAAATGGAGGATCTGTAGACTTACAATCCAGTAAGTCCACCAATCATACAGCACATCGATCTTACTGATTTGTTGTTGTTGATGCCCCAAGATATCTTTCTAGTAAAGATAATCTAAATTACAGTTTGACTAGAGCTTTAGACAAAGTTACATTCAGGAACAAGGTGTGATGCTCTAATTCAATAATTACTATATTGGTTGTGTGTGTTAAATTTACCACGCTTCAACTTAAAGTATCCATTATCTTTTTTAGGCACCAGATGTTGATTCTGTAATTAAGAATCATGCATGGGGAAGCCAAATGGAGAATGACACAAAAAAGTCTGGTAAAGACAAAAGCTAGTTTTCGTACATATTATTGATTACTTACATATCCTTGCACCTCAATCTTAATCCATATACTTCATACGGCAATCAAGGTGGCATCACAGGTAATATGAATCTTCAGAAGTACGCGACACTAAAATTACTTCAGAAGATGCGGGATGATAGTGTATGTTACATATTGTATTTCATTTCAAAAGTTACGATGGTGATTTCCTTTTATAAATCTTCTTCTCATCAATATGCTGATGTGTATTCGTCTTAATCTGTCTATGTTTAAGCTTCATGAGCATCGTATGCTTGGATATCAATGTGCTCAGTATGAGATGGAAATTCAAACAATCTTGACAGGTATTCTACCTTTACACAGTTAAAATTGGCTAAAATGGACAGTAAAAGTGTTAAATAATCATATGAGGTAAACAACTTGTCTTTCCACAAGGTAACTAAAATGCAGGGCTCTCATACTTTTAGGCTCTTATTTGTGGTATTTCAAACCTGTTATCCGGGCCTTAGTCACAATGGATGGAGCTGAGACATCACCATCCCACCAAAACAAGGCTGCAGAATCCAAATGCCTGAACTCTATATAGCCATCCAATGACAACTGGCAACATAATTTCAATTCCCCTGGAATAATTATGGACCAATATCGATCAATGTATTACACTAGGGTGTGATTATTGCTTACAACTTCAATCTTTTTACCTTCAAATTCTATCGATCCCAGTACTCAATGTTGACACCAGCGGTGGCAAACAGAAAATCCGCAAGCGCACGGCTGTCGTAGTAGCTTTCACCCGTAAGTAAACCAGGTATCGAATCCACAGGGAACGTAAAAGTATATCTAATCACTAAAGCTGAGCCCGATCGATCGAGTGTATATAAAGGCTGGGTAGAGAGGATAACTTAGCACTAAGGCTCTGATTATAGTTAAGAGAATTCTCCTATGCTTGCTTTAGGCACCGGGGTATCCTAGGCCTCTAGGAAATTGCCGGCCAACAGCTCTACGCCGTACCCGTACGTGGAGGGTTACAAAGGACGGACAGGGCTGTCACCACCTGCCGCCTACCTCTACTAATCCGTGGGGCTACGAGGCAAACGAGGGCAGATATACACCTAAGCACCACGCCTAAGATAATATCAGCTATCCTAACCTTGATCAAAGATTAGAATACTTTATAAATAAAGCAACGAATCCATCGAGACTTAACTTATCTATAACTTAGACTTAATTACTAGTTGAATCCCGGATACTTACTGAGTAGCTCGCATCCGTTGAGGTACAGGTGGAGGGTCGCCGACAGGCCGGGACTCCTCCAGACTCTCCCTCACTCTCTCCCTATTTCTACTCTGGATATGAGGAGGGCTTCGCCTTGGATCTTCACTTCTGCTCGATAATAATTAGCCCTGCCCCGAGTTCAGCTACTTATAGCTTGGAGAGGCGGTTAAGAGTCGGTTCGCAGCGGTTGAGGCGGTCAGGAGGTGGGCCCAGGTCGGCCGACTAAGGGGGATCAGCCGACCATCAGATCCACCGTCTTTGATGATCCACGGCGCAGATGAACTCCTAGTGACGGTTTACAGTTACTGGTGAAGGCGGTGCCGATTCGGGCGCGTGGGGAGGTCGGCCGACCCAGGGCTGTGGCCCCTCGGCCCCACTTCGTCAGTGTCTCTTGCCAGTGGGTCCTGTAGTCGGTTTTTGGTGGGTAATGGCGAAGATGTGTCAGTTAAGTTAGAAATGTGGGCCCATGAATCCATGTGCTTGCCACATGGCCCAATCCCAACTCTCCATTTCCATCGTCTTGATTTCAACGTGCCTGATCACTCCTGAGTGTGCTTGTTGCTGTTGGGCTGAAAAAGGACCTCACTGGGCCTGGACCCAGGTCGGCCGACCAAGGTAGGTCGGGCGACCTGGCCCTGGGCCCACTTTGGCTCTGCTTTTGCCACTTTATTCCTGTAAGCACATATACACCAAAACTCATGGAATTCATTAGTAATCAACCCTATGTCTATTTGTTTTATCATATTTTATATCTTTTGTTGGCAATAATAAGTTGTCATTAAGAATCGCCAACAAGCTCCCCCACACTTATCCTTTATTCGCCCTCGAGTAAAGTCTAAGCTTCATCATGGAGATCATTAACAAACATATAGGTTATTCCCAAACATTCAAGCTTAGTGGAAGTATATGAGTGGCTATCATGTCTTCTTGAGTTATTGCAGGAAGGAACAGCATTTTATATGACATGATACACTTCACTCTTAAGTACTTGGGGTTTTGAAATTTTGCAAAGAAAACCTATGCCTTGCTCCTCAAAGAGTTTCTCTTTGGATAATCATGGTGGTTAGACAACACTCATACTCTCCAAAATAGAACTTTTTGTGTGGAGCTCTCAAGATACATACCTTTTCTCACTTATGTTGTCATTTCAAGGATTGGATCCAAATCAGAGACAAGTCATGTAATCAAGTCAAGACGTGCAAGTGTGTGATATGAGGTGGACATTTAATGATACTCCTTTGTCTTGACCTTTCTTCCCTTTCTCTTTCTTTTGGATATGGGCTATCGTACTTCACTTTTTTTCACTCAATGCTCTTTTAGCATGAGTCTTTTTCTTCTCTTTATTTTTTCTATGCATTTAGCCCATATCTTCTTTCTATTTTAATTCTGGGAAGAAGGGTCATTTTTCAGGAGTATTTATTTTATGACCATGAGACAAAGGCATGTTTTGCTTCATCCTCAGTGTAAGGATTTAGCTTTTATGGTGGAGTGTACGTGATCTTGACTTTAAAAACATGAAATATCTCTAATAAGGGTCACAAGACTTGAAACAACTCAAGGCTCAAAGGTGAAGCTTGATCATAATTGTAAGTGTTTGTCTCTCAAACCCATGAGGAGCATAGCAAGGTACAAAGTTTTAAAACTTTTCATAAATTCCAAGTACTCAAATAGCAAAGGTATCTTTCATATTAAAGCCATATCTCAAAATGCAATAACCTAGTTGACATGAGTTCCTATAAATATGAGGATTTCCACAAGCCAAAAGGTACAGGGAATAAAATATATGTAAGTTAATAAGAACTTCCAAGTGATGGTGAGATGCAAAGGGTTGATTTTATTAAGTTTTTAAATTCTTTGATCAGGTTCTGCGAATATTCAACTGAAACAGAGTTTAGGATGACCAAACCAGCGTGCAGGAAGAAACAGAGGTCAGGTGGGTCCCTAGCCAGGTCGGCCGATCTGGTGGGGTCGGGCGACCTGGGGGTGACTCCCCTGGTTCAGATCTTTCTCGTGCTGCTCTGTTGCGCTCTGATGTTCTCTGTTTCGCATTGGATCGCTCTGTTTCCCGTTGCGTTTTCCCCCACACTTGTACCTTTCTCTCAAAACAAGTGGAAACAACAAAGAAAATACAATCCTACTATGCTAAACACTTTATTTTATTCATTAATTCAGAGGCACATTACAAGATAATCAAAAGAAATAAATAAAATAAATAAATAGAAGGGAAACTAATGTGCCTATCCTAATCCAAGGCCTAGGGTATCTAGGGAGCATTATAGAGATTTTCATCCCCAGCAGCCTTGGCATAGCGCTTAAGTTTCACGGCTGTTGATTTGCGAAGCATATCAAAGTCCTTTTGAAGACTTATGCGCTCAAGTCGCTCTTCAGCGAACTTCTTCTCCAACTTTGCATGGTCACGACCGAGTTGATTAATCAACTCTAGTAACTCAGCATTAGAGGGAGCCTTGGGGGGCCTTCTCTTCATCATCACTCTCAAATTGGCCCCCAGGCCTGCGAATTGGAGGATGCTTGATATGCCTCTTGATCTTGCCGGCGGGTGAAGATTCCACCGACTCCTCCAACTCCTTCCTCTCCTCAGGTGTGAAGGGAGGGAACAGCCCCTTTCCATAGCCACCACCGGGTTTCCTTTCCCCGAAGACCCGAAAACGTGGCTCTGGGGTGCTGGCAGGAGAGTAGATGGACACATTGCACGTATAATGATACGCCACGACGTCCTCCACTTATTCCTGACCACCTCCTTCAGCTTCTCCCCTGGTTGAAGCTTGGGGAGTCCATCCCCCTTGATTGGAGCGGCCGCCGGCGTCTTCTTTGGGGTCAATTGCCCCATCGTCGGCCTTCTGTACGGGCTTGATGCCCGTGCATCACGCGTCTTGATTCTTCTCGGGGACTGAGATCGCGCCGCCGAGCGAGAACGTGAGGGGCCACCAGGGCCGGTCGCCCGACCAAGCACATCGGCCGACCCCCTGGTGCGGCCTCTCGCGTCCTCCTCTGGCGGGATGCTGGCCAGAAGGGTGACCACTACGGCCATGGCTTGCTCCAGGTTGGTGGGCACCAATTGGTTGGTCGGAGTGGGCTCTCCATCCAGATCAAAGGTTGATCGGGATTTGGGGTGGCTTTTCCCGGCAATTAATGGAGGATTGGGAGGTGTGGCTTGGTGATTTCAGAATGGGGGCGAGGAAGAACTCAGATGAGAGGAAAGAAGAGGATGGGTGAAATTTTAAAGATAGGCTAACCCTCTTCTCGGATCAATCAGAGTTGGAATCGCTCGTCCACCGCAGAACGGCTTCAGAGACGTTAGAACGTTGGCAAAAGATAGGGCTGATCGGGCTTAGGATCAAATCGGCCGACCTGGTCAGGTCGGCCGACCTGGCCTTGAGCCCGGTCGCCCTCTTCTTTTTTTGTGCACTACGTGACAGGTCCACTAAACCCCAGAATGTGTGCATTAACGTGCTAGGGGTTAAGGATTTAACATAAGGTGTAATTATAAATGGGAATCATCCATGACCAAATTGATCACGTCAAATTCCTCATCTACTTTATCAGGCTCAAAGAAAACTTTTAAACGTTGACCATTTACCTTGAAGAGGTTACCTTCATCATCTTGGAGTGTGATTGCCCCATGCGATGAAGTCTCCACCACAACGAATGGTCCTTCCCATTTGCTTCGAAGTTTTCCATGTCCAAAGAGCTTCACCCTGGAATTAAAGAGTAATACCTTATCCCCGGGGTGGAACTCCTTCACCTTGATCCTCTTGTCGTGCCATCTCTTGGTTCTGTCCTTGTAGATTTTGGCACTGTGGTATGCTTTGTCTCTCCATTCTTCCAATTCTGATAGTTGCATCCTTCTCATCTGCTGGGCTGCTGGCAAATCCATGTTCCATTTTCTTATGGCCCAGTGCGCCCGATGCTCTAGCTCAACTGGTAAATGGCATGTCTTGCCGTAAACCAGCTGGTATGGGGACATCCCGATCGGCGTTTTGTACGCCGTTCGGTAGGCCCATAGAGCATCTGGTAACTTGCTCTTCCATCCTTTGCCCATTTCTGTCACGGTCTTCTGCAGAATGTTCTTGATTTGTTTGTTCGATGTTTCTGCTTGACCGCTTGTCTGGGGGTGGTACGGTGTAGCTATGTTATGCTTTGCCCCCAGTTCTGCCAGAAATTTCCGGAAGGTCTTGTCGATGAAGTGCGACCCTCCATCACTGATCACCATCCTGGGAGTTCCAAAACATGGAAAGATGATCTCATGGAATATTTTTCGCGCGTGTTTGGAGTCAGCGACTCGACATGGCATTGCTTCAACCCACTTCCAGACATAGTCCACTGCCACCAGGATGTACTCACTGTCATAGGATTTGACAAAGGGTCCCATGAAATCAATGCCTCACACATCAAACAGCTCAACTTGTAAGTTGTTTGTGAGTGGCATAGCATCTCTTGCGGTGATCCCTCCGTGTTTCTGGCACTGCTGGCATCGTCGAATGAACTCTTTTGTATCCTCATACATTGTGGGCCAGTAGAATCCACTCTGCCAGATCTTTGACCTTGTCCTGAACGCCCCGTAGTGACCTCCATATGGGGCTGCATGGCACTGCTCAAGGATCTTCCTTGCTTCATTTGTTGGTACACATCGCCTGAGCATGCCATCTAAACATACCCTATAAAGGTATGGTTCGTCCCATAGATGGAGTCTACTCTCGTAGATCAGCCTTCTCTTGTTCTCCCCTGGCGGTACATATCCTGCAACCATAAAGTTCACAATATTTGCATACCAGGGGTCGGAGGCGGTCACCTTGAGTAGGGTGTCGTCGCGTAGAAAATCATTTATCGGTAGATCCTGCATGTCAGTAAACTGCATACGCGACAAATGACCTGCTACTGAATTCTCTACTCCCTTTTTATCTTTAATTTCTAAATCAAATTCTTGGAGTAAGAGAATCCAGCGGATAAGGTGAGGTTTAGCATCTTTTTTGGTAAGCAAATATTTCAAAGCAGCGTGATCGGTGTAGACAATCACCTTAGCTCCTACCAAGTAAGATCTAAACTTGTCTATAGCAAAAACTACTGCCAAGAGCTCTTTTTCAGTGGTAGCATAATTAAGTTGAGCTCCTGTCAAAGTTTTACTAGCATATGAGATAGCATGATGATTCTTATTTTTGGTCTGTCCAAGGACAGCACCAACAGCATAATCACTGGCATCACACATAATCTCAAAGGGGAGCGTCCAGTCAGGGGGTTGAATGACTGGTGCTGAGATGAGAGNATCTGCTACTGAATTCTCTACTCCCTTTTTATCTTTAATTTCTAAATCAAATTCTTGGAGTAAGAGAATCCAGCGGATAAGGCGTGGTTTAGCATCTTTCTTGGTAAGCAAATATTTCAAAGCAGCGTGATCGGTGTAGACAATCACCTTAGCTCCTACCAAGTAAGATCTAAACTTGTCTATAGCAAAAACTACTGCCAAGAGCTCTTTTTCAGTGGTAGCATAATTAAGTTGAGCTCCTGTCAAAGTTTTACTAGCATATGAGATAGCATGATGATTCTTATTTTTGGTCTGTCCAAGGACAGCACCAACAGCATAATCACTGGCATCACACATAATCTCAAAGGGGAGCGTCCAGTCAGGGGGTTGAATGACTGGTGCTGAGATGAGAGCGTTCTTTAAAATGGTGAAAGCATGTAAACACTCATCATCGAAATCAAAGGGCACGTCCTTGGCTAAGAGGCTAGTAAGGGGCCTGGCTATCTGAGAAAAATCTCTGATAAAGCACCGGTAAAACCCCGTATGACCTAAGAAGCTGCGGATCCCTTTAACATTGGTGGGAGGTGGAAGCTTTTCTATGACTTCTATTTTTGCTCTATCCACCTCTATTCCCCGTTCGGACACTAAGTGTCCCAACACTATTCCCTCTCAGAACATGAAATGGCACTTTTCCCAGTTTAGCACCAGGTCCTTGTCTCGGCATCTTTGTAGTACCTTGTCCAAGTTCTGCAGACAATGATCGAAAGTCTTTCCATAGACTGAAAAATCATCCACGAAAACTTCCATGATTTCTTCAATCATGTCTGAGAAAATGGACATCATGCACCTTTGGAACGATGCTGGCGCATTGCATAATCCGAACGACATCCTACGATATGCATACGTTCCATAGGGGCAAGTGAAGGTGGTCTTTTCTTGATCATCGGGGTGGATAGGAATCTGGTGATAGCCGGAATACCCATCAAGAAAACAGAAGAAGGAGTGGTTCGCGAGTCTCTCCAACATTTCATCGATGAAGGGGAGCGGGAAGTGATCCTTCTTTGTTGCCTTGTTAAGCCGGCGGTAGTCAATACACATCCGCCACCCAGTAACGGTACGCTGAGGAATCAGCTCGTTTTTCTCATTACTTACGACGATCATACCTCCCTTCTTGGGCACTACTTGGACAGGGCTGACCCATTCACTATGAGGGACGGGATAAATGATCCCGGCGTGTAGAAGTTTCAAAACTTCCTTCTTTACGACTTGCCTCATTGCATTATTTAGCCTACGCTGAGGCTCCCTAGAAGGTGCAGAAGTTGGATCTATGAGAATGCGATGGGTACAGAGTGCAGGGCTTACTCCCTTCAAGTCCTTGAGGGAGTACCCGAACGCCGAGCGGTGTTTCTCAAGCACCTTTATGAGTCTATCACTCTCGTCCTGCGATAGCTTGTCACTAATGATGACGGGGGTGTCCCGGTCTCCATTTAAGAAGACATAGCGAAGGCCAGCAGGCAAGGGTTTTAGCTCAACGTGTGTCTTAGGTGGCTCCTCGGTTTCAAGTGGCTCAGAAGCGTCATCCTCTTCCTCTATAAAGTTGTGAACATTCTCTTCGAGGAATGACTCAAATGGGTCACTATGCTGTAGGGATTTCACTTCCTCAGCCGGGTTAGGTTCTATCAAAGGTTCAACTATGGAGTTCTTAACCCTAGCTAGTGGTATAGTGAGAAGATTCCTTCCTACTTTAGCTAGGAGGTTTCCTTCCGAGGTTACATCCTGAAGCAGGCCCTCGATAGGATGTCCTATAAGGAGGTCGAAATCTGATGTCTCAAAGACATAAAAGTCTAGAGGCATCTTAATCCCGTTGTGAGAGAGGAGAAAGTCTCGTACTAGGCCGAGACTCTTGAGAATACGACCTGAGGGTGTTCTAAGAAGTCTTGATGTTGGGGCCATCTTTTTACGACGTCCAAGGATGTAGGCGAAAGAACTGGACATGATGTTTGCCCCAACAGTCGGGTTGTACAGAATGTCTACGGCCACCTTGCTTATGAAACCTCGAATGGTCTGCGAAGGTGAGTTAATCCGAATAACTTCGGAAGAAGTCTCAGATTCGTTCGACCATTCCGTGTTTAGGATGGCGATCAGCTCCCTCACGGTTTCGTTCAGAATTTTTTTCTCCATATAGATGGAGGGGGTCTTTACCGTAGGCTTCTTCTGTATTGAGTAGTTCAAGGTATTCCCAAAGTCTTCAAAAAGATCTTCCTCGAACTCAAATGGTAATCCAAGAGGTTGAGTTTCCTCTTCCTCAACGGATGGGGTCTCAGGAATTGAGCTGGGCAAGACTATGGGTTCTATCTGTGAGTCTTCTTGCTCAGTCTCGGTCACGTACGCAGTAGAGTTCTCTCGGATGGCCGCTAGGACTTCTTTTGCTCTGGCCGGGGTTATGTGTAGGAATGAACCTCCGGCTGCTATGTCTATGTACCGGGCATCTTCACTATTCAACCCAGACCGAAAATGCTGCATGAGCATGTAGTCTAGGAAGCCTAGATCTGTTCCGGTTAGACATAAGTCCTGAAATCGGTCCCATGCTTTAGCGATCGTTTCCTTCTCTCGTTGCTGGAAGTTGATGATCTCCTTCTGAAGTGCACAGATCCGGTGTACAGGAAAGTATTCAAGACAAAACTTGTCCCGTAACTTTTCCCATTCACCGTTCGTTAGCGCAACGGTGTGATCGTACCACTTCCTCGCTTTCTCTTTGAGAGAGAACGGGAAGAGCTTCCATCTAATCGTTGCCTGCGTCATGCCTGATATGACCAGACACGAGCAAAGCAACTCGAATTCGTGCAAGTGACGGTATGGGTTTTCACCATCACTTCCAGAGAAGGATATGTCCTGGACCATAGCTATGAAGGCAGGGCGAAGTTCATAGCTATCGGTTAAAATAAGATTTGACGAGGGGTGTGGCTCCAATAATTTGCCCTTTGGAGCAGAGAACTCATGAATTTGGATGGAATTCATGGTTGGTAAAAAGGAAATAGAAGAGAAATATAAAATAAAAGATATACGGGCAACCTTAGATCTTAGATAACTGCTACCGTTTTCCTGGCAACGGCGCCAGAAAGCTTGTTGACACCAGCGGTGGCAAACAGAAAATCCGCAAGCGCACGGTTGTCGTAGTAGCTTTCACGTGTGAGTAAACCAGGTATCGAATCCACAGGGAACGTAAAAGTATATCTGTCAAGGTTGTACTCGGCAGATATTTGTCCGGCAGGCACCCTGCTTCGTGCGAAGATTGATCATGGTGACGAACAGAGAGACACGGGATTTTTATACTGGTTCGGGCCCTCGAGATCGAGTAATAACCCTACGTCTAGTTGCTGCTTGTATTATTTCGTCAAGTACAGATTACAATACGTAACAAGTACCCTCGGGTGGATTGTCTAAGATCGTGAATACCCTCTACGTACAGGACCCCCGCTATTTATATCCAGGGAGACGTGCCTTACAAGACAAAACAAACCTAAACCTAGTAGGACTCTAGCTATCTTCGGGCTTTCCTTCTGCGATCTGGCCATCGTGTCTTGTTCGGAGTCTTGATAGTTCGGAGTCGGTAGTTGGTAATCCTCGTGATCGGGCACCCTGGTATTATGGCCTCAACAGTAGCCCCCGAGCTTATCTTGTTCAGAAAAGGTTGATTGTTCAATAGCCTTCGGGTCTTTTTGCTCTTCGGGTGATTTTTGGATATGTTAATACCTCGTCAATCACTTGTACATGAGAGCCAGAAAAGTTCCCAAACTCTTGAATGTTGAAACCTGCATCTGAATGATAAGGTCAAAGAAAAATATCAGCCATAATAATAGTAAAAAAGAACTGTTCCATCTTGGAAAGTGAAACGCCCCAGGATTGATGTAACAGTTGCCCAGTGCATTTAAAACCCACTCCGTACGTCTCCCGAAACTTTAGCAGCGCACGCGGTCATGGCTCTGCTCCGGCTCCTCGATTCCCGTGCGAAGCGTCGCACCCCTGGGTCTTTAAGTGTCAGATCTCCTGGATTGATTCGTACTTGAACCTTCCATTCTAAGCCTCCTTCCTCCCCTCGCCAAGGGAAAGAAAAAGCTCAGCCGCAAGTTCAAGCTTCCTCGCCTCCTTTTTGGAGACTCTCCTCGCAGCTCCGGCGAACAACCGCCCGACAAGCCGGAGGACCCGCCGGCGACGACACCACCCACTGCTCCTCCTCAGGCTCCGCTCCTGGCCCTCCCCTGGTACGGGGATGAAGGAGTCGAGGTCGAGCCACCAGAGGAGCAGGTTCCGGTGATGGCGCCTCCATCTCCCGAGGCTGCTCCGTCGAGCATTGCCGCCGGGAAACGCCCTGCGTCTTCCTCCCCAGCCCCGGCGTCTCCCCTCTCCCTCTCCACCGACGACGAGCCAGAGCAAGGAGGGAGCGGAGCCCGGCTGAAGCCAGAGGCGGCGCACGCAGGCGCATCTTCGTCTTCAGCTCCGGTGGACACCAGCGGCGAGGAAGAACTCGCCCGGCGCCTCTTCGTCTCCCTGAACCGCGACCTGATCGGGATCCCTGGAGACGGAGCGCTCGTGGGTCTCGTCAGCGACTCTGAAGAAGAGAACACAGTAGATGATGATCCTCCATCGAGCACGCCATCGCCCTGATCAATCTGGTTGACAATCATCAACCCAAGATCAGGGCGCTTTTGTTTTTTGATCTCAGGATAGTTATCGATCCCCTGTGAAATGTACTTCCTTTTGGATTAATGAAGAAATTTCACTTGATGGATGTAATCAAAGTCCCTTTTTTTTCTTTCTCTGTGCTTGGAAATTTGTCTGTGTCAATCTGTTCATGAAACTGCTTGCCCAGAAACAAAATTCCCGAACAGAAAGTTTCTTCCGATCAGACTAACTAATTTTAGTATGTTCGGGAAGTTTGACCCTAACCAAACATGATTGGGGCATTTCCTCGGTTCACACCAAACGTTCGGTCATTTAAAACTGGTAGCTTCCCGAGTAAGCTAGCAATCCTAAATGCATTGAATTTGACCTGCACATTCCTCGAAACGACGCGTGCCGTAGAAAAAGGAAAGAATCTTTTTGACCCAACAGTCACTGCAGATTGCGTGGCTCAAGGGCAGGTTTCTCGGGATTCGTGCTCCCTCGCAGAACCATAAAGCCCCCAGGCACGGTGGCCTGGACTCCATTTGGGCCCACGTCTTCTTCATTCGCATCTACAGAACACTCGTCACCTTTCATCTGCTTTCTTCCCTTCATCCACCTGCTCCTCCAGCTTCCTGGGACCAGAGCAGCGCCGCCGCCGGGCGAGAGCTCCGTAGCGGGAGCACAATCTGCACCTCGGACAAATATTGGGACAAGTCCACCACGACGGCCAAGCAACTGCAGAAGTTGGAGGACCTTGGACTGCTCCCTGACACCAGCCTCTTCCCTCGTCAGCATGCCAAAGGTCAGGTGTATCCGACCCCCAACACCCTTGAGATGGTGGCGTTCTTGGAGTTCTTCCATTGTGGATTCGGGGTTTATCCTTCTGATTTCTTCCACAGCATCTGCGAGCATTACCACATAGAGCTCGTGCACCTTAAGCCCGGCGCCTTGACTATGCTTAGCGTCTTTGCCTTCCTGTGCAAAGCTTGGTTAGGGATTAAGCCTTCACTGTTGCTGTTGAGATATTTTTATACCCCTGCATACTACAAAAACCAAGTCATGATCGGGTCCAGTGGTTTTTCCTTGAGAGATCGGGAGATCTATATCCCCTTTCCAGTTAAAGATTGCTGGAAAGGATATGAGCGTCACTTGTTACATCACCCTTCCCCAAGCCTCAGTGGCAAAAGGGAAATATTTGATGCCCTATCTCAAAGAAGAGACCAAAGCCCTGCCAAGGGTCACCCCAGAGATGCAGAAGCATATTGATCGGGTCCTGGAACTCCGCAGCGCCGGTCTGACGGTGGTTCATGTAGCAGAAATCTTCATCAGATGGAGATTCATCCCGCTCATGACTCACGACCGCTATGCCTGGACGTTTAGGGGTGACAACGACCCGAACAGAATGAAGCCCGATAGTGAGCCTTTGTTTTTCTGTTCGATTGTTTTTCTGAGTTTGTTCGGTCATTTGAGTTCATGACTCTTAACTAGCGCCTGAAGAAGATGTTTGGAGCTAATCCCCCGAACTGGGAGAATGTCCCAGCACCCTACAGCGCTGACAACCCTCCTCCAGAGGTAAACTGTCACTCAGAAAAAGCATTTTCTTGCTTAATATTGATATGATGCAACTCTTTTTCCCCGACCAGGCCCCAGCTATTGTTGATGCCCCCGTCCAGAGCGGTGCCATCAATGTTGAGGAGGAGGGAGATCAGCCTGTTGATCAAGGCACCGGGGCCCCGACCAACGAACAACATGAACCATCACCTGGTTTGGAGAAAAAAGGTCCCGAGCAGCCCCAAGGCGATTATCCCCCAAACCCGGAAACGCTCTCGCAGTGTGGAGAGGACAGTTCCGGATTCGGGAGTTCTCGGATCGCTCAGGTCCGCCGATCTGCAGCCCAGTCGTGATCCGCCTCGTCCTGATGCCCAGGTATCGAGCATGATCGTATTCGGGCGTTTATTCGCAGCTTTTGATCGCATAACCAAAGCTAAACGTGATCGGGAGATTTCTCGACAGGAATAAACGTGCTCGGGAGGTTTCTCGACAGGAAAATCGTCCGACCGCACAGTCATCAAAGCTTATACCTGGTGCCAAGAGATTTAAAGTCAAGATCCCGACGGCCGAGTAAGAACTCTGACAATCTTTGATTATGCATGAGCACTTTTCTTAGAAAATGTTGTTTTCACTGTATCTGATTGTTCGGGAATTCAGGCAATCCGATCCTACAGCCTCTCCTCCTGTCAAGCCATCTGCCAAAGAGAAAACTCCCGAGCCAGACTCGGCGGCTCAACTTGACAGTACGGAGAAGACTGCAGAGATCATGGGACCCATCCCGACGCCCCTGGGCCCGATCATTAGCGCGCTCTCGGCAGCCGAGGAGCAATGGCGTTCGCTAGACGCTTGTGCCTCTGCTGCGAAAGCGTCTGTGATCAGACTGGGAGCCCAGGTGACCGTTCTCCAGTCCGAGAAAGAAGGTACATGTTCTTACGTTTTCATGCTTCGCTTATTGAGTCCTTATCTGCGAACTTTTGCTTACGCGCTGCCTTTGACCCTGTAGCTAACTCCAAGAGCATTGAGGTGCTCGAGAAGAAGAGCTCGGATCTGGAAGGGAGGCTGGCAGTTCGGGATAAAGACGTAGCTGATCTGACCGCCCGTCTTGAAGCATCAGAAAAGCGCAGCTCGTCCTTGGAATCCAGGCTGATGGAAGGTGCCTGCGTTGCTGCAACTCACACCATCGGGGCTTTGAAGAGCCACATTCCTGATCTGGACGTTTCCCTGCTTTCCAAAGGCTTCAAGTGCTCGGCGTCAGAAGCTGAGGTAATGTTTGATAGCCTTACCCCACTGGTGGAACCATTTGTCAGAAAACTTGATCTCCATCTGAGTGATTCAGAGGAATCACCTTGAACATCGTGCAAGATTCCTGTAATAGGGCAAAACTTTAACGGTTTAGAATGCGACTATAATTTGCGAAACATATACTTGCATGTTTTTGCGTAAGTCTTAGAGCTGATCGGTGTTTTTATGGAACTTTTTTAACTGATAGCTTTGTCATAGCCAAAAAGTCCCGTTACCATAAGCTATTTTGGAATTGTTTAGTTGCTGAGACACGGGCGGCCTTCTGAACTGTGTAATTCCTTGTAGTTATGTTGTTCGGTAATTTTAGCGTAGCCTAGCTGTCTTGAATTAAAAAGCCCAATTCTTGCATGGTAGTAGTACCGTAGTAGCCCCCGGGCTCTTTTACAGTCATGTAGGCATGCTGAAAAAGAGTCTAGAAGTACTAAACCGCAAGAAACTTCCCGATCAAGTGGGGAGCCCCCGAGCATAAGTCTCGGGACGCATAGAATAGGTCTGAAAAGAAAATTTTCAGCATGGTAGTCCCCGGCTCTTTGTTAGTGTATGTAATATGGTAACAAAGAGTAGAAACAGAATAGAAAATACAAAACCCAGCCCCCGAGCGTAAAAGCGAGGGTGAGTAGAGTGTATAGAACTTATCTTTTTGTTTTGTTGGCGCTGTAGGCGACGCAAACGACGGTTTGTATCTGCCAAACCTGATGGTTGGTCTTGAACTGTACACGATTTCCATAGTTTAGGCGTAGAATCTGCGTAGTTGATCCATATTCCACGTGTTTGGCAGTATGTCCCCATCTATCTCCGCGATCCTGTAGGCTCCTGGTCGGGCGATATCTACTACAATGTACGGCCCTTGCCATGGAGAGGACAATTTAGTTTTGTCCTTGGTGCGTTGATCCAGTTTGAGCACCATGTCACCAATGCATAGGCTTCTTTGTCGAACATTAGCATCGTAGTATTGCCGCAATTTTTGCTGATATTGGGCTACTCTAAAAGCAGCTGCGTCACGAGCCTCCTCGAGGAGGATTAGCTCATCAGCGCGTCTGTCAGGCTCTTCAGTCTCTGAAAACATTGCCACGCGAGGGGCTTGTAGTTGGATGTCGGATGGTAGAATCGCTTCTGCTCCATACACCAAGAAGAAAGGTGTTTCACCTGTTGCTCGATTCATAGTGGTCCTCATTGACCAAAGTACTGTAGGGACTTCATGAATCCAGCGCTTGTCATAAGCTTGCAATCTGTTAAAAATTCTCTTCTTGATGCCCTGGAGCACGATGCCATTGGCACGCTCTACTTGCCCGTTTGTCTTCGGGTGATTTACCGATGACCGATCATGCCTGATCCCGTGGTCGTAGCAGAAATCAGAAAACTTTTTACTTTTAAACTGTGTTCCGTTATCAGAGATTATCCTGTTCGGGACACCGAATCGTACGACAATGCTCCGTAGGAATTTGACAGCTGCCTCTTTTGTGATTTTCTGAACTGGCTCGGCTTCAACCCATTTTGTAAATGTGTCAATGCCAACGAACAGAAATCTGTATCCCCCGACAGCCCTTGGGAAGGGCCCGAGGATGTCTATACCCCAGGTGGCAAAGGGCCATGACAAGGGTATAGTGTTTAAAGCTTGCGCAGGTTTAGTTTGTTTTCGTGCGAAGAATTGGCATGCCTCACACTTTTTTACTAAATTGCTTGCGTCTTGAAGAGCTGTAGGCCAGTAGAAGCTCTGTCGGAATGCTTTCCCTGTTAGATATCGGGGAGAAGCATGTGATCCACAGATTCCTCCGTGAATGTCGTGGAGCAAACTAATGCCCTCGGTCCGTGTGATGCATTTGAGGAGCATTCCATTGCGGGTTAGCTTGTATAATCGCCCGTCAACCAATTGATAGCTCTTGGCTTTACGATGGATTTTCTCCAATGTAGCATCATCGTCCGGAATAGCTTGGTTTGTGAGGTATGCCCGGATTGGATCCATCCAGTTCTCCTCGTTTCTAACTAGAGCGGCGGCTCGGGCCGTACCGACCAACATAGACTCCTTGACGGATTCGTTGGTTGTAGAAACTGATCCCTTGGTGGGTTCAGTTTTTAGGTTCGGTAATGAAACCGACACAGATGGCTTAGTAAGAACTTCAAGTAACACGTTACCTGGGAGCCGTGTGCGTTCTGCAGCTGCCTTTGCAAGCTTGTCTGCGTCGCCATTGAATTCCCTTTTCACGTGCCGTACTTCAAGCCCATCAAATTTGCTCTCCATCCGCCTATATGCTTCCAAGTATTTAGCCATGACCTCGCTCCGCGCACTGTACTCTTTTATGACTTGCTTTGCAGCTAACTCGGAATCCCCTTTCACGAGCAGCCTTCTGACACCAAGAGATGCAGCTATGCGGAGACCTGTCAAGAGTCCTTCATACTCGGCAACATTGTTAGTAGGAGTTGGATCAACAAAATTGATTTGTAATGCGTACCTGATGATGTCATTGTGTGGTGAGATCAGGACCACCCCAGCCCCGCGCCTGCTCTGCAAAATGCTCCGTCATAGAACATTGTCCAGTGTTCGGAATTTTGGGCAGCTTCTTCGGGTTCGGGGTTTGCCCACTCTGCGATGAAATCTGCCAGAGCCTGTGACTTGATGGCAGTTCTGGGTATGAATTCAACGTCATAAGCCCCCAGCTCCATAGACCATTGAGCAATCCTACCCACAGCATCTCGATTATGTAAAATGTTGCCTAGGGGGTAAGTTGACACAACCTTGATCTTGTGGCTCAGAAAATAATGCTTGAGCTTCCTGGAAGTCATTAGTACAGCATATAATAATTTCTGAATCTGCGGGTACCTTGTTTTGGCATCATGTAGGACCTCGCTTACGAAGTAAACGGGATGTTGTGTTGTAGACTTTTCTGTTGGTCTTTCGACCACCAAAACAGTGCTTACAACAGTTGGTGTCGCAGCTACGTATAACAGCATCTCCTCTTGTGGTTTTGGCAGGACCAGTACGGGCATTTTCCGCAGGTACTGTTTGAACGCCTGGAACGCCTCTTCTGCTTCTGCCGACCACTCAAAATGATCAGTTTTACGTAGCAATTTGTAAAATGGCATACCTCGTTCGCCTGACTTGGACACGAATCGACTCAGGGACACCATCATTCCTGCCAACTTCTGGACCTCGTGGCGGCTGCGTGGAGACTTCATGTCATCGAGTGCCTTGATCTTGTGCGGATTTGCCTCTATACCTCGTTGGGAAACAAGGTAACCGAGGAGCTTACCCGATGATACACCAAAGGTGCATTTGGCGGGGTTGAGCATCATCCTGTTTTTGCGCAAGTTGTTGAATGTTTCGGTTAAATCAGCGATTAAGTCGCCCTTTAACTTACTTTTTACAACAATGTCATCTATATATGCTTCCACATTACGGCCGATTTGGCCTTCGAGAACAATGTGAACACATTTTTGATAAGTGCAACCTGCGTTTTTCAGACCAAAAGGCATCTTTATATAGCAATAAACACCGAAGGGAGTTACAAATGCAGTTTTCTCCTCATCGTCAATGCACATGCTGATTTGGTGATACCCCAAATAGGCATCTAGAAAACAAAGCAATTCGCATCCAGAGGTTGAATCTACAATTTGATCTATCCTAGGTAATGGGTACTCATCCTTCGGGCAAGCTTTATTCAGATCTGTGTAGTCCACGCACATCCTCCACGTTCCGTTGGGCTTCTTGACCATGACTGGGTTCGCCAGCCACTCCGGGAAAGGGACCTCTCGAACGAAGCCGGCTTTGAGTAGTCGGTTGATTTCTTCGTTAATGGCGTCTCGCTTCTCCGGGGTATATCTCCTTTGCTTCTGCTTGACTGGTCGGATGCCAGTTCGTATGCCAAGCTTGTGCTCGATTACCTCCCTGGGGATCCCGGGCATGTCAGATGGTTCCCAAGCGAACACATCTGCGTTTGCCCGGAGGAAAGCAATGAGCTCGAGTTCCTATTTATCACCCAGGCCAAGGCCCACCTGGGTGGTCTTGGTCGGGTCTGCCTCATCAAGGGCCACAGACTTCGTGCCTGGCTCGGAGCGCTTGGCTGGTGGCTCGATTGGTGAGGCGTTGGCCGGTGACTCGCCGGCTGTCTGTGACGGTGTCCCCTTGAGTGGGGTCTGGTCCACCACAGTCTGCTTCTCGGCGGCGCCGTCGTGCTTCTCCTGTTCCCCGATGGGCTCCTGTTCGGGAACTTCTTTCCCCTTGGCCCTTGATCGGAGCTCCGCTGCTCGGGAGGTTTCAGCCAACGCTGCTTTAGCGGCAGTCTTAGGCTGGTTCTTGATCTTTTTCTTGGCAGGTTCGGCAGCCTTGGCTGTCTCCTGCTCGTCTCCCTTGATCATGTCCAGGGTCTTCATGTCGCACTGGACCGCGCCCTTGCGATCGCCGCAGATGGTGATCGGGCCCAGTGGCCCTGGGACCTTGATCATGGAGTACGCAAAGTGAGCAACCGCCATGAATTTCTTCAAAAACGGCCGGCCCAAGATGCAGTTATAGGCCGACGTGATGTCAGCCACCTCGAAGGTGAGGAACTCTGTTCGGATGTTTTTGCCCTCCATGAGGGTCACCTGCAGATCGATCCTCCCCAAGGGAAAGGCTTGGATGCCTGGTATGACCCCATAGAAAGGCTTCTCCACAGGGGACAAGGACCTCCTTGGGATCCTGAGTTCGTCAAAGGCGTTGACAAACAGTAGGTTGAGGGCGCTTCCACTGTCGATCAGGGTTCGCCCGATCTTGCGGGGCCCGATCCATGGCTTTATGCACAGTGGTAGTAGCGGCCCGTCGTAGAGCGTCTCGGGGTGGTCTCTCTGATCAAATGTGATCGGGATTTCAGACCACCTCAAGAGATGCTTGCAGGGCTCAGTGCTGTTTATCTGCCTCTCGACCATCTTGAGCTGGGACTTGGAGGTTCGGGTAGAACAGCCACCGAAAATTGTGGCGATCTCCAGATCTTCGGGAAGATTTGGCTCATCATCACAATCCATGTAGTTCGCCGTGCGAGGGTTGTGGGCTTCCTGGTCACGCGGAGCCCCCTGCTGCTGGCTCTCCTCCTCCTGCTTCTGCTTCTTGTACACCGTGCAATCCACAAAGTGATGCTTTGTGGATCGGTGGATCGGGCAGTACATCGGGAGATCGGTAGGTTTGCCTTGACGCCTGTACGGGGGCTTGTTGTCCACGTCCATGACTTCGTCGCCTTCGGTCTTGCGCTTCTTGTTCTTATGCTTATTTTTCTTCTTGCCTTCCCCGGCTGGCTGGCTTTGTTCGGGCTTTCCGTGAACCCGTGCTCGGGCGTCCGCCATCTTGGCGGTCTCTTCTAGGATCCCGTAGAGCTCTGCCACCGTCTTCGGGTTCTTCTTGGCAAGTTCCTCTGCCGTTCGCTCGTCCTTGCAACCCTGATTGAAGGCCACAATCACCCGATCATCCACCATGTCAGGGATGGTGTTACGGGTGTCGCTGAACCGGATGATGTAGTCCCGGAGGGATTCTCCAGGCTTCTGAACACAGTTGAGCAGATCTCCTTCATGTCCGGGGCGTTTGTAGGTGCCTTGGAAGTTGGCTTCAAACGTCTCCCGGAGGTGGCTCCACAACTTGATGCTAGCCTCGGGCAGGTTCATGAGCCACGTACGGGCTGATCCCTGCAGGGCAGTCGGCAAGTAGTTGGCCTTGACGTAGTCGTCACCCCCGGTGGCATCGATGATCGTGGAATAGATCTGAATCCACTCGTGGGGGTTGGTTGTTCCGTCATACTTCTCGATGTTAGTAGGACGAAACTTCTCGGGCCACCTGACCTTGCGCAGGGCTGGGGAGTACACAAGGCATTCCCCCGTGCCTGGTCGGGAGTCACGTGGCGGCGAATCTGGATGGGACCGATAGTAGCCCTCACGTGCTCGGTAATCTCGATTGTAGTTGAGAGTTTCCCGAGCATCGCGAGCGCGACGGTTGCGTTCGAGCTGCGGCCTCATGTCGCGCCCCTCGTGTGGGTGATAGTGGGGTCGTCCGTTAACAGATCGGGACCGAACCGGCTGTGGCTCATGTGGTCTGTTTGACGGAGCTGGTGGTGCGGCAGCGGCGGCCTCAATGCGCTCTTTGGCCTTGTCCGCTGCTTCCCGAGCCTTCTTGGCTATGGTGGCCATCGGGGTACCTTCGGCCATTGCTTCCATGGTCTCCAAGAGGGTTCGGATCTGCAGATTGTCCTGCTCGACAGCCCGGAAATCGTTGTTGAGATCTCGGGGAGCCAACGAGGATGCGACCTGCTGTGTCCGGGTTTTTGCCGATTGAAGTGTTGGTGCGTTGCTGAATCGTGGAGGAGGCATGGGTCTACGCGAGCTAGATGACTCGGCAGCGGCCTCGGTCCCATTTGCAGTTAGCACATGGATGCGGCGGTTTTTGGATTGTTCTGACTCATTGCTAGATCCACTGTAGTCGAGATCCAACTGCGCAGTGCGATCTGCAATGTCTTCGGGAGTTGGCTCCGTGAAGGTGGCGAAAACTTCCCGACCGGCGCATGTGAGATCGGGATCATGGATCCCTGTCATCTTGAGCTCGTAGTCGCCTTGGTGCTCGAACACGAGATCCCTGAAGCGGATCTCCCGTGCAGGCACTAGATGGCGGTGAGCGTAGAGATCGGAAGCGGAGGCAGAACTCCTGATGGCTTCCGACTTGACGGAACTGGGCATGCAGGGCATTGATGAACTTGACGCGTCGGCGATCCAGACTCCGTTGACGATCGGCATGATCTTTCTTCACGCAAGGGCCCCTACCTGGCGCGCCTCTGTCGAGGTTGTACTCGGCAGATATTTGTCCGGCAGGCACCCTGCTTCGTGCGAAGATTGATCACGGTGACGAACAGAGAGACACGGGATTTTTATACTGGTTCGGGCCCTCGAGATCGAGTAATAACCCTACGTCCAGTTGCTGCTTGTATTATTTCGTCGAGTACAGATTACAATACGTAACAAGTACCCTCGGGTGGATTGTCTAAGATCGTGAATACCCTCTACGTACAGGACCCCCGCTATTTATATCCAGGGAGACGTGCCTTACAAGAGAAAACAAACCTAAACCTAGTAGGACTCTAGCTATCTTCGGGCTTTCCTTCTGCGATCTGGCCATCGTGTCTTGTTCGGAGTCTTGATAGTTCGGAGTCGGTAGTCGGTAATCCTCGTGATCGGGCACCCTGGTATTATGGCCTCAACAATATCTAATCACTAAAGCTGAGCCGGATCGATCGAGTGTATATAAAGGCTGGGTAGAGAGGATAACTTAGCACTAAGGCTCTGATTATAGTTAAGAGAATTCTCCTATGCTTGCTTTAGGCACCGGGGTATCCTAGGCCTCTAGGAAATTGCCGGCCAACAGCTCTACGCCGTACCCGTACGTGGAGGATTACAAAGGACGGACAGGGCTGTCACCACCTGCCGCCTACCTCTACTAATCCGTGGGGCTACGAGGCAAACGAGGGCAGATATACACCTAAGCACCACGCCTAAGATAATATCAGCTATCCTAACCTTGCTCAAAGATTAGAATACTTTATAAATAAAGCAACAAATTCACAAGCACAATAGAGACTTAACTTATCTATAACTCAGACTTAATTACTAGTTGAATCCCGGATACTTACTGAGTAGCTCGCATCCGTCGAGGTACAGGTGGAGGGTTGCCGACAGGCCGGGACTCCTCCAGACTCTCCCTCACTCTCTCCCTATTTCTACTCTGGATATGAGGAGGGCTTCGCCTTGGATCTTCACTTCTGCTCGATAATGATTAGCCCTGCCCCGAGTTCAGCTACTTATAGCTTGGAGAGGCGGTTAATAGTCGTTTCGCAGCGGTAGAGGCGGTCCGGAGGTGGGCCCAGGTCGGCCGAATAAGGGGGATCGGCCGACCATCAGATCCACCGTCTTTGATGATCCACGGCGCAGATGAACTCCTAGTGACGGTTTACAGTTACTGGTGAAGGCGGTGCCGATTCGGGCGCGTGGCCAGGTTGGCCGACCTGGGGAGGTCGGCCGACGCAGGGCTGTGGCCCCTCGGCCCCACTTCGTCAGTGTCTCTTGCCAGTGGGTCCTGTAGTCGGTTTCCGATGGGTAATGGCGAAGATGTGTCAGTTAAGTTAGAAATGTGGGCCCATGAATCCATGTGCTTGCCACGTGGCCCAATCCCAACTCTCCATTTTCACCGTCTTGATTTCAACGTGCCTGATCACTCCTGAGTGTGCTTGTTGCTGTTGGGCTGAAAATGGACCTCACTGGGCCTGGACCCAGGTCGGCCGACCAAGGTAGGTCGGGCGACCTGGCCCTGGGCCCACTTTGGCTCTGCTTTTGCCACTTTATTCCTGTAAGCACATATACACCAAAACACATGGAATTCATTAGTAATCAACCCTATGTCTATTTGTTTTATCATATTTTATATCTTTTGTTGGCAGTAATAAGTTGTCATTAAGAATCGCCAACACTCAACATTTTCAAAACAATGTGTAGAAGGGGATATGACAAACCATGAACAGAAGGAGGAAGAAACTGAAAGAGGCCATCCTTCTGCGCAACAAATGCCAGGCAAGAAACCTCATCTGATGGAGTAAATTATTATTTGACTTCCTGTCACACCCGATTTTAAGGATAAAATCGAATGCATTGCATTGTGTGCCAGGATCCGTTTATCACACATATATTGACGTCATCAGTGAATATATCAAAAGACAATGTTCAAAAGCGTACAAAAGAGAGTAAATAACTTTATTACACTCATCGATATTTAGACACGAAGGTCTTAAACGTTCACCGACAACCTAAAATGATAAAACAGCTCCTTGACTTCATCCACAGGCACTTGACTGGTTGACGTGCCTAGAACTCATCAAAGTCGCTGAAGTACTCCACTTCATTGTTATTTTCTGAACAGCAGTTGTTTAGCAAGGGTGAGTACACTTATGGTTGGTACTCAACAAGTGAGGGAAAAATGCAAGACCATCAAAGGGGGTTCAAGCTCATGTGGTTAGCAATTTTAGTTGGTCAAGTTTTATTAGCAAGCACCTATTTACTAGATGTAAGTTTATACCAACTCAAAATTAAGCAGGATAACCCAAAATTATTCCACAAAGGGACCAAGAACCACAAGTTAAGATCAAGTCTAAGTTCAATTATCATGTGAGGGTCCAAGCCGCCCTTAACCGTGGGCACAGCTAATATATCAGTTTTACACTCTGCAGAGGTTGTACACTTTATCCACAGCTCGTGTTCCCTTTGTCGCCCGGGTTTGCAAGGCCCTTAAACACTTCCTTTGGTGAGTGGCGAGGGTTCACTACGAAGCCTTTACAAAGACCTAAAGTTAACTAGCAGCCCGCTAGATTTTCAGCCGCGGTGAGGTCCATAACCCTCCCTAATGAGACCGTACCTTAGCAAAGGCTACTCCTCCAAGAGGACCGGGCTATGACCCCTTCACCGTCCCCCTCCTTGCCCTTTCGGTAAGGCCACTAACTAACCCCAAGTCTAATTAATTAGCTAAGTTCAGAGCCATGTGACACTGTGGTTGCACTGTTTTCTTGGGTGGTTCTCCATGTTCCAATTAATCATGATGATCTTGTAATTAAGCAAGAATATAACAACATAATTAAATCATGATTAACATTTGCATAAAAGGTAACAGAACCATCCCAAGTTTAAGCAAGCTAAGCATTTCTACCCATGATATAACCAGGTGATTCAAGGTTTAAGGCAAAAAGTCTAGTCATGTCCTAATAGGTAACCCGTCAAAATTAATGCATAAATAGTAAAGTAAAAGTGAATTTCATGAATGTAAATGGGACAAAAAGAATGTTCATGAAGAGGGAGGCCACTTGCCTTCCTCAACAAACTGCTGTTGGTCCTCTTCAAACAGCTGCTGATCCTCTCCTTCCTCGAATGGCACGTTCTCTACATGATCACACAAGACATACAACAAAAATAAATAAAAATAGTACATCAAACAGTACTAAAAACACAGAACAAGCACCCTATACTAAAGAGCATGCAAAGACGATCGCGTGGCCGCGAGAATCGCCCAAAACGGATTTAAAACGACGAAGTTACACTAATAACATGGTTGCAGGGACTAATATGCAATAAAAACTAAGTCTGCGTACTGTTTTGATTAAAAACTGAGGGCACAAACATGATTATTCATATACCAGAAGGACTAGCAAATGAAAATGCCATGTAAAGGACTGCGGGTTCAAAATACAGGAAGATCAGGGGCCTAAACAGAAAGTATAAGGGCATATGTATGAATATTTTCTACTGTGAATGGACTGCGGATTAAATAAGATAAAACAGGCGGTCTCTTTAACAAAATAGCCAGGGGGACGGCCGGTTTGACCCCTGTTGACCGGTATCCAGGGGATGATCTGGGCCATAGAAACATGGATGAGCGGTGGAAATTAAACCGACGGCCGGCGGTGGAACTGGTGGTGGCGCCGCCGCGAACCACGGCGGGAGATCGCTGGAGAGGCCTCTGGACAGGGCTACGGTGCACGAGAAGCTAAACAAATGGCACGAATGCGAAGAGGGAGGCATGGGAAGATCACCTAGGGGGTTGTGGACGTCGGAAGGAGACCGGAGGTGGGTCGGCGACGAGGAACCGTGGGCGCGAGCTCGGTCGGACAGCGAAGAGGAAGCTCCGGTGTTGGGCACGCTGTCCGGGCGTCGGGATTGGGCTCCTGGTGACCCTGTGCGCGAATCAAAACGATGGGAAAGATCAGAGGGAGCTCGAATGGGAAGGAACCGAGGCGGCGGCGCTGTTGCACCTCAGCGGCAGCGGTGAATCACCTCGGCGGCGGTGAGCTCCAAAGGCGTCAGTGAGCACAGAATTGCGGGGAGTTTTGGGTGGGTGAGGTGTGTACGCTCGCGAGGGGAAAGTTCCAGGGTTCTTATAGCCGAGCGGAGAGAGAGTAGAGATGGGGACTCGGGGGAGGGAAAGAGAGACTGGGTGGGTTCAATTGCCATTGATGGCCGGCGGGGCATGACCGTTGCAGAGGGGAGAGTGAAGGAGGGGAGTGAAGGCCGAGGGCGGCTCGGGTGAAAGCGCAGTGAAGAGGATTGAAGAGGGGCGGGGATTGCGGGCGCGGACGTGGGCAGATGATGCGGACGCGGGCGACGGCGGCTCGGGCGGTAGTCGCGGCGAGAGGTGGGAGACGGCGCTGTCACGCGGGCCCAGGCGGCCAGTGACCGAGAGAGAGAGAGAGAGAGAGAGAGAGAGAATGCGGGCATGAGAGAGGAAGGCGCTGCGGCTGGGCCGGCCTTGAGCCATGAGACTGGACCGGTGGGAGACAAAGGAAAAAGAAAAGGGAGAGGGAAAGTTGGGCCGGGCCAAAAGAGAGGATAGGAAATGGGAGGGAAAAGAATTAGTTTGAACTTTGTTTGAATGAGATTTGAGGAGTTTGAGAGGAATTTGAGTGAGATTTGAACTGGAGAGAGATTTGAGATACACACAAGCAAACAAAAACAAATGCAAGGCATGATATGCAACAAACACTTTTTGAACTACAATTAATTAATTAACGTTTAAGTAATTAAGGCCACAAATTAAATAAAGGAAAAGAAATTCTTTTAACCTTAGATCAACCTATACAAAAACAAAGTTGCTATAATTTATTACATGATGGAATTTGGGTGTTACACTTCCTATCCAATCATGTGTCTTACAGGAGGCCATGCAGGAACTGGAGCACATATGCCGTGAAAGCAACTGGATTCTTCCAAGATACACAGTACTTCCTTCAGTTACAGGTGGTACGTGGATGATAATGTCACTATCTTTTCAGGTTCATTAATTGCTTAGTATGAAGTCCTTGGACCATATAGGCACCAAAATATAACGAAATCAGATTTAGGCTTGTGGTTTCGGTTCATGTTGCATTGTAAGGCGGACACAGATACTGCACTCCCAATTATCCTGTACAGACCCACATTAGTTCATGTTTTTACCATTAGTTTAGAGTCAGGATTTGATCAGTGCTTACCCCAAGTTGTCTTTATGCCATATTGTATGCATGATATTAGAACCTAGACATCCATATCCTAATTTGAATTAGTTGAATGCCCACTGGTAATTATAACTAGAGCCTCATTTTGCTCCAACTGGCCGTGCAATATTTTCCAATAGTCACTCGCTGTTTGAGCATCTTTTACAGTTTAGTATTCGTATCTTCACAGATATGTACCAGGCCAATGTCTACCTTGAGGGCCCAGATTTCAACTTCACTGCCGATGGTGATAGGGAGACCACTCCTCATGTGGCACGGGACTCTGCAGCGTCCAACATGCTGTATCAGCTCCAGCAGAAAGCAAAGGAAAACTAGAAGAGTAGCATGTCTTCACAGAACCCCCTGATGATGCAGTGTTACCTGGTTGCGACTTTAGAAACGAGCAAGCCCAGCATGTAGCTGAAAAGAACAGACATCACAGCACAGAACTGAAACATCCTGGAGAAAGCATCGTCTTGTTATGTTGTTTGGCTGTTGTATGTTGCAACATCCAGAGGTCACTATTTGTTTGTTTCTTATGTTGTTTTCACTGTTGTAGTGTTGTAACATCCGCGCGTTAAGTACACAATAAAACTTTGTGAACTTAATTCTGTTTGGTAGATGGTGTTTGATAACGACTGGCAGGCATGGTTCATTCAGCAGTCATGTAGCCGTGATACTTTTAGGCATGTGCCTTCTATTCCTCTGCAATGAGTATGTTAGCCTGTTAGGCTAAAGTGCCAAGAAATAAGGTACTCTGGTGTTTATGCTGTGGGCTGTGGTTATCAGCCTGCTACTATGGAGAACATGGCAGGTAAGGAATAACAAAACACATGGAACAGACATACTGTCTTTGAAGGCTCGGTCAGGCTCCTCAAAAAGTATAGGATGGAGCTGTGCAGCATCCGACAACAGCAAAATGCCTTCAATCTTATCTGCGAATCTTTGGCTGCAGTAAATCCGGTGATAGAGGAAAAGGAGTCATCTAGATGGTTAGTCAATTTACTCTATATGATCACATTTTCTTTTTCTGAAGATTATCCAGTTTACCTATTTAGGCAGCCTTGGAGCTCGCAGCTTCCCTTTGTGCAGTTAGTTTTGGGGTGAGTTTGGGATTAGGGCAGTGCGTGCTTGGGACATTCGAAATTCGCTGCTTCTCTATGTGTTAATCCACTGTTCCATTTTGTGTTTACCACACATTATTTTCTGTTGGCTATCCCTTAGCTTCCTGCAAGTTAACTAGTGATGATGTAAATTTTTGTGGTTGCGCAGATCCACGCAACAGTTCTCCTCTACAACTATTACCACCGGAAGCAGTGCCACAGCTCACTTCGTCGAGCCCGAGCGGTTCTACATGACAGCCTCCCTCACTGCTGGGGAAGCTCTGCTCATGTACATCCAACAGGCTAGGTCCATGGCCATGTCATGAGGAGCGTGCTCATAGTCACTCACAAGGCAGTTATCGATGCCCATGACATTGCCAAGGCGCTTGATGCCACCAAGGAATCTCCTGAGATGATCATGTGGACAATCGCCAAAGTTGCTATTCTCCTCCTCGATTAGACAAAGAAGATGTGCTTAGTCGAGCATGGATCTCAAACCAAGGGTGTCTTCTCCATCTTGGAGAAAGATGTCAAGACAACATTATGTGGCTCGCATAGCAGTAATGTGTTGGTGCAGGAGTCAAGTAATGCATCGCTAGCGCTTCCTTCTGAAGCATACATGCTTCAGCAGATTGCATATTCAGAGACAGAGCTCAAAACTGGTTGTTACTTTTGGCTTTTATTATTTATTATACAAGAGTTACATGCACAGCTGCACAAATATGGTCACCCTTAGTTCATTGTTTTCTCCTAGTGAAATTAGGTGCAAGTGCAACCACGTGGCTATAGGTCCGTGCCTCAATTTGTAGAATTGTAATTCACCAACAAGCACATCTGCACAGATATATATGGTCCCTTTGCAGAGTAATTTAGCTGATCTGTTTTGGCTACTCTCATTGGTTTAGTTTCATCGAAGTCATTTCCTAGCTAGTGGAGGCGTGGAGCATGATTTAATATGATCATGCGTCGGCTGTCACATTGGAATAACTTTCTGAGCTGACAGCAATCAATGTTCTTTTTAAAATTGTTCTTATTTGTTTCATCTGTACACTAGTTGTGTCAGAAATGGAGTTATGTGGTTGATTTTATTAACTCTGCAAATTTGTGTTTGTGCGCCTATCTTTTATCTCACACAATTATGTATTCAGTAGATATGTCCCACACACCTAGTATTTAATTGGTATATCTCACAAACTTATGTCTTACACACTTATTTCTCAACAGGTATATGATACCCGTTTTCATATGCGTGTATGATATAATGCTTTGCTGATTGTCCATCCCAAATGAGCAGCTTTCCTACGCTATTTTTCAATGATAACGACTACTAAGTGGTTTCCCTGTTGTCTCTCCCCCTTCCTTTCACAGGATGAGTGGTCCTATATTTAGAAGTGATCGGTGTCTTGAAACAACACATGTCGTTGAGTGCTATCATTTACTACCTTATAAGGAGGTTCTGTTAAATATCCAGAACTGGCATACATAAGCTTTGTTTCAGCTAATTATGCATGAAAGCGGTAAAATCATAATGTGTTATGTTATAACTGTTTTGATTATTGACTAAAGATTACTCTTGACATGTTGCAGGGGATGGCCTTTGAATTCTTCACTGAGCACTCCAAAGGAACGATTATTTCAAAATGGAAACTCTTCATCCCACTATGAAATAGATGAAAATTTGATGGAACAAGAAGCTAATAGCAAGTCTAAAATGAAAAAAATGACCACAAACGTTTCAACTCCAAAATAATAAACAGGTAGTAGAAGCAGTTAGTGATAGGAGCATCGACGGCAGCACCAGCAAAATTTTAAAAAAGGCAGCAACACGAACAGCGAAAGAAAATCTGAAACATTTAGTGCTACACATCCTACCTACCCGGAGCATGGGGATGGTGAGAGCCCCACAAAAGAATAAATCTCACTTGCTGCTCCAGATGTGGAAAGTTTAAAATTTGTGAGCGCAAAACCCAGAAAATCAACAAATGGAGGGTCTGTAGACTTGCAACTATGTCCATCAATCGTACATTACATCGTTTTTACTGATCCATCATTGTTTCTCCTGCTATAATGATAAAACCCATTAAATTTCAGGAGTTCAAATGGGCACGGACATAACAGAGCTGCACTCAAATAGTAGAAATATGACCCAAGATATCTTTCCGGTAAAGATAAGCTAAATTACAGTTTGGCTATATGAGCTCGAGACTAAGTTGCATTCTGAAATAAGGCGTGGTGTTTCTAATTAAATAACTACTATGTAGGTTCTATGTGTTAAATGTACCATGCTTCAACTTAAAGAACTAATTATTTTCAGGCACCAGATGCTGATCCTGTAACTAAGAATCATGCTTTGGAAAGCCAAATGGAGAAAGATACAGAAAAGTCTGGCAAGGACAATCCTATCCAAGAAAAAAAATGTTTTCCTAATATTGATTACTTCCATATTGTTCCTCCTAAATTGAAATCAAGGTGGCATCACTGGCAACATGAATGCATGTATGGGACACTAAAGTTACTTCAGAAGATGCGGGATGATACTGTATGTTACCTATTGTATTCAATTTCAGAAGTTACAATGTTGATTTTCTATTATAATTTGCATCCCTCACCCTGGTCCGAGGTGTGGTGATGGCCTTTGTATTTGGACTATTTATTCTCTCTTAAATGAAAGATACGCAGCTCTCCTGCGTGTTCCAGAAAAAAAAGATTTTCTATTATAATTCTACTTTTCATCAATAAGCTGATCTGTATTCATCTTAATCTATGTTTCAGCTCCATGAGCATTGCATGCTTGGAGATCTAAGTGCTCAGTATGAAATGGAAAGTCAAACAATCTTGACAGGTATTGAAGCACCTCATGAAGCCGGTTTTGCCGCACGGCACGCTACAGCGGGAAGAGGCCTTGAGCCGGAGAATCAGGAGGCCATGGCATGTCAGTCCCCAGGTGAGGATGATTTGGTAAAAAAACAATTCGAGGAATTGGATTTTTGTAGTGTTTTATACATTTTTGGCGTTTATGGGATGTGACACTGTTGTTGTAGGGTTTTGTACTATGGGAGGGTCGGGTTTGAGGAACAGGGAGCAGAACATGGCCTTGCAGTCTCAATCTCCCGTGCAATCCGTTCTCTTAGGGATGGATTTGGCATTGATGCTGGGGCTTTTGGAATTCATGGCTTCGCTTCTATGTAGTGATCTATTGTTAAAAAAAAACTAAGATGGGAAGGGACAGACAGCCTCCCCTACTTTGATTTAAGAAGGGTGAGACTCGAACCTGGGTTGGCTGCCTGACAGCAAGCTCCACTAGTCGCTAGCCCGCCAGAACACTCATACTGATCTGATCTGATAAGTGGTAAGTTAAGGCTAAGGGTGCAATGGAGTGTTTCTGCAGAACACTGGGGAAACATACCAAGTGTCTATGATTACACTCGAGATACAATCAAACACGCGGCATACTGTTGTGTTCCTGAGTGTATATGCCCTGTCTTCGGGATTTTTTATGGACACTCGGGAATTAATGTTGGTCATGGTTAATATAAACGGCGTTATGAGGTTCCCAAGCGTTTGCTGCAACTAAGCTTCGGGAGCTCATTTATGCTACACTAGTGCTGGAGCGTGGGGAAACCCCCGCGGGCTGCCGCCTTTGAAAGTGCATCTAGGCCCCCATGTGGGTTTTGGTGAATTGTATGACAAAACGATTAAAGGACTAACTTGTTTGCTTAAGACTATGAGCAGGTTTTTATTTGTACATTCATGTTGTGATGTTGAATTATATATGAAATGAATGTTCTTTGGCTCATAATGAGAAAGGCAAGCAAGTGTGTGATCTCTTTGTGCATAAATAAATGAATGACAAGCATGAGTGTTGATATATTTTGGACAAGTCAACAAAGGTATATCTATGTGGTTCCAATCTATGAGAAAGCTTGTTGATATATGAAGGGATCATTCAAAGTGGAAATTGCAAGGCTTCACGCATTTACACCAAAGGGACATATGCTTATATGATATACATTGGTCTCATTGTTGGAAGCTTGCAATGGTTGGAATGTTCTTTGTCAATCAAGAACAAGCATTTGAAGAGTTCTTTCAAATGGGATTTCAAAATGATGAAGCAAAGCTAAACTCAATGTGGCAAGGGTAAGTGGTGAAGAAATCAACCGAGATGACTAGAGCGAGGGACTAAGCAAGCTTTGGCTAAGCGACGGCTTTCCATGTGTGCAAATTTCTAAGGTGAAGTATCTAGGTCCGTGGGGTTTCGAAGAACCATATCCAAGCTTTGTTGAGGGAAGCAATGCAAAGCATCAATTAGTTGTGATTGATAAAATGGAGTGACTTAAGGATTCAAATACACTTTGTCAATGGATGATGGAAAATTCTAAGTCACTAGCTCAAGTATGGAATTGCTCAAGAAAGTTAGCAATGTTGAAAGCCCTCAAGTTGACAACTATCAAAGTATGGCATTGATCAAAACTTGGAAACTCAAGAGGATGTCTTTGTGTTTATATTTATTCTTGAGTATAGGTACGCCGTACTATCAAGAGGGATGCAACATTTGCTTATTGACAAATATCAAAAGTGCTCAATAGTTGACCCCCTTGGATGAAACCTTGAGCCAATTTGAGGGGTTTTTGGGACACACTCAGCCTGACCGGTCTGACCGGTCAAGGGGACCGGTCTGACCGGTGTAAGCTCTAACGGCTAGTTTTTCGAATCAGCTCTGTCTGACCGGTCTGACCGGTCAGGGTGACCGGTCTGACCGGTCACGACAGATTCTCCAACGGCTAGTTTTTGTGTGATGGGGTATTTATACCCCTCAGCCCCCCTCTTGGTGGGCTGCTGCTTCCACACGACTTTGACATATTCCAGAAGCCAGGAAAGCCCTCCCCAACCTCTCTTTGTGAGATTTGTGTGATATTTGTGATATCTTTGAGTTGGGTTGAGTGAGCAAGATTGAGTGAGCATTAGAGAGCAAAACAAGAGCAACCATAGCTTGAGCACTTCGATTCGCTGTCAAGAAAGCAATTTGAAGTATTTGTTACTCTTGGAGGTTCTTCCTCCTAGACGGCTAGGCGTCGCCCGGTGAGCTACCAAATTGTGTGGTGAGCCTCGGGATTGTTTGTGCAGGTTGTGCTTCACCTCCGAAAGGGAAGAAGCAAACTAGTGGAAGGAGGAGATAGCTTGACCTAAGTGGTGGTCGCATAAGCTTCCTCAACGGAGAGAGGATTCACCGTGCCTTAGTAGCTGCTTGGTGCGAGCGGTGACTCCGAACTTCGGGAAAACAACTCCTTGTGTCTCCGTTGTGGTTTGCCTCACTTGTTGATTTCTAGCATATTTTGTGCTTCCGCTTCGATCTACTTGAGTGTGCTTATATTGTGTGCAGGGATAGCTTTGCCTTGCTGAATATCACCTACAGAAGCAACTCACCAACTTTGGTTCGTGCTAGAAGTCAAGAAGAAGCTCGAGCTGCTATTGGGGGAGTTCACTGCACGTCACCGGTCTGACCGGTGTGGAGCACCGGTCTGACCGGTCACCCCCTGGCAGCTAGAGCAAAAAGTGGAAAAAGTTTGATTTTGCGGTATATCGCCTATTCACCCCCCCTCTAGGCGACATCAAGGTCCTTTCAATTGGTATCAGAGTAAGGACTCACATCCAAGCTTAACCACCATGAGAAAAGATGTCGACTACTTGTGAGGTACCACATGAGCTACTCGCTCTAGATGGCTCAAACTACATATCTTGGTCTGCTCATGTTCTAAATGTTTTTACGACCATGAGTCCACTTGCTGAGCAGATTTTAGTAACTAGCATTCTATCTCCTAATCATGATTGGTTTAATGTTGACATGTCAACTTTATCTCTCAAGGAGTTGGAATGTTGGCGACTCAACGCTCAAGTTAATAACTACTTGTATAGAGCTTTGAGTTATGAGATGCAGGATGTTTTAGATGATGAGTTTACAATAGATGCACATCTCAATTGGGAATTGATCAACAATATGTGCAACAAAGCCAAATTTGTTGATCAAGAGCAAACAGATGAGAAAACACTTGAGGAGTGCTCCACATCTTCTACAACAAGCACTGATCCTCATGTGTCACTTCTCAAGGAAGGAGAAGGCCAAACAAGCCAAGACACGGTCTCTCTGCAGAGACCGGTCAGACCGTTGTCATTGACCGGTCAGACCGGTGACGGCAGAGAAACCGCATCCAAGTTTGTCTCGGGTGTGTGTCAAGATTCAAGTCATGCTTCATCATCTATAGAGTCTACTCAATCATATTATGAAGCTAGTGTTTGCTTGATGGCCAAGAAGAAAAAGAATAAGGCCAAGAAAGGAAAAAGTCAAAATGTTGAGGTGTCTAGCTCTTTGGAAAAAGAGCTTGAGATACTCAAATCCGAACATGCCTCCTTGATCTGTAAGTATGATTCATTGACAGCAAATTATGATTATGCTATTAAATCCTTTGCTTGTGTAGCATCGGTGGATAAAGCCAATGATATGCTCATTGCTCAACTTGAGAAGCTCACTAGTGAGCATATGGCTTTGCAAGCAACTCACAAGGAACTTGAGTGTTCTCATGAGAAGCTTGTGGAATCATATGATATGCTAGACATTGCTCATGAGGTTGTATTAACATCGGTAAAACATCTTGAACCTCATACACACATATGCACATGCTCTCACATGAATTCTATTTTATTATGTGGAAAACCGTGTTGCTCCCAAGCAACCCAAACTTGTGGTGAGTATGTTTTTGTAGAGTCTTGTGATGATCTTCTTGCTGAAGAATTGGAAGACATGAAGCAAGAGAGAGAAAAGATCAAGAATGATTTGATCAAGGTTAAGGGAAAGGGTCAAGTGCAACCTTCTCAAGATAACCGTGAAAACATGGTGAATAAGCTTGAGAAGGGATCAATGGTCACTGACTCAATTCCTCAGCATGACAAGCAAGTCAACAAAGACAAGACTCAAGAAAAGAAGAAAAAGGAGCTTGATCACATACAATGCTTCAATTGTTCAACAATTGGGCATTATGCATCTATGTGCCCGATCAAGCATAAAGGCAAGATAATGAAGCATAGAGTATCCAAGAAAAGGAGTCTTGCAAAGAATAGGATTTGCTATGGATGCAAGAAGAAGGGACACACAATATCCATGTGTCCTGGCTCTGACCCCGACCGGTCAGACCGGTCCCCAGGGCCGGTCAGACCGGTGACAGCCAGAGCAGCCACTCTTCACCAAAGTGACAAGATTGAAGTCACCTCTTCATCCATGGAACCCAAAAGCAAGCAAAGGCAAGAAAAGCAAAGGAATATAAAGTCAAGCAAGGACAAGAGCCGTGTTTGCTATACTTGCCGGCAAAAGGGTCACATGGGCAAGGATTGTCCAAATGGTAACATTCTTGAATCTAACCTTGTCCATTATGATTTTAGTAAGCTTGGGAAAGATAAAACTGACACTTGTGCTACAAGAGTGATTAGTTCACCTCAAACTAGCATAAGAGCCATTTGGGTTCCTAAGCATCTTGTGACTAACCTCAAAGGACCCAACAAGATTTGGGTACCAAAGAGTGCTTGCTGAGCTTGCAGGATCGTCGAGAGGTATTGGACACTTGGCTATAGAAAAGATGCAAGAAATGAAGAAATTAGCCAAGTGACTAGCAAAGTGTTGAAATCACAAAACCAATGTCATCTCGGTAACTAGTGCTTAATGTCATGCCTTAGTCACTCTCAGTTCTATGTGAACACTCATGGGTCACAAGTGTGAGGTTGTGAGGCATGAGAAAGTGACTTTGACATTTTTATTTGATTTATTCCCATATGCCATGTGATGCTTTTAATGTCTCTCTAGTAGAGAATACTTTTTGAAGTGCAGGAAATCACAGAAAAATTAAAGAAGAAATTTCTTGGAGTAAGCAAAAGAAAAGAATTCCGCTTGTATGTGCACTGACTGGGGAGGACCGGTCTGACCGGTCACCCAGACCGGTCTGACCGGTGCTGGCCCAGTCAGCAAACATAAGCTCCGGCAGCCTCGATTTCACACCAGAACTTCCGACCCAAAATTCCGGCAGCCTCTGTCCCGTATCAGAAATTCCGGCCAAATCCTACCAGAAGTTCCGGCAGAGATTTGATTGTCAAGTTTCATCTAATTTGGAATTTTACAAGAAATTCATTTAGCACTTCCATGGCATACAATTTATGCACTATCTTTGTGGTAGTAAGTATTCTTGGCACCTTGTCAATAAATGCAATTTATTTATGTGCCGGGACCAAATTGTGTGATAAACTCCTCAAACTCATTAAATTGATCAAGTGCATGTGACATGATATTCAAATACATGATGCACCTATTTAGGGGGAGATTATCCTACAATTTGTGTCCTAGAGACTAACATTTTTTTTAGTGATCTTGTAGTCTCATGTGTGAGAGTTTGTCTCTTTTTGAAGCAAGCTATTTCTTTTGTTCAAAAATGGTAAAAGTGTATCTACCTCCTCTTTGGACAATGAATTATCTTTATTAAATAGCTGCTTGCCATAATATAGATTAAATTTCTTTGCTTGGCTTTGTGACAAGATTGATGCATGTGAGCTTGCCTTCCACCCATATACACATGTGCATCAAGAAAAGGAATTTAACCTATATTGTGAGGTTTCATCCTTTAGTGATCCATTGTGCCTTTCCAATCCAAAGGTCACTAAATGATGAAACTCGGCCTTGTGCTACTTAATGCATTTCTTCTCTATGATGTATATAAGGGAAAATCATAAATGAGAAAAGGCATTTGGATTATATTGATAATGCACAAGACTTGAGAAGTGAATCTTCACCAATGTGAAGAAAAGGATTAGCTTGAGGCTAAGGTACGTTTCTTAACCTATGTTTTTACATTGAGCATCTAGGCCTCATATCCTTGTTAGTATGAGTTTTTGCATGTAATTGTTTTAAGTCAATTTGGAGCTTCAAATCTAGATATTTAGTTGACGTCTTCATTGAGAAGTGACTTGGTGTTATCTCTTGCAAGATATGAGCTAAATATGCTAAGATGACTATTGACTTGAGATGGATGCATGTCCTTTGTGGCATAGGATAGTTTTTGCGAAAATTCAACTAGCATGTGTAGGAAGTGTGCCTTCTTTGAAAATTTTGGTTCTTGGTCTTTGTGGCTCGATTGACTCACTTGTGACTATTGTTCACTTTGTTTAATTGATGCCTAGTCACAAGTGGGAAGATTTTCTCAAGTCCATAAAATCTTTATCTATCTATCTATCTATCTTTCTTGGAAGAATCAAGAAATGAGAAATAATTTGGATTATTCCATATTCTTCTGAGATATGCCAACTTTGGATAATATTCACTGCAAATCTAGTGTCCAACCTTGTAAGGGCTAAAAGGATCAAAAGTTTATCAATCAGCCTTCTCAACTTTGCTGTTGGGAGGGGCACCGGTCTGACCGGTGTACCCCGGGAGTTACCCTTTTTACCCCCTCCCGTGACTCAACAGTACATCCTTATCCACATTCACCCTCTACTCTCCTCCACGTCCTGTCCTCTCTCCAGACCGAGCGCCCAAGCCTCCCACTCATCCTCCATTGGCGATTTGAGGATTCAACCAAGGAAAAGCTCGCCCCTCTCAAGGATTCAAGTCTCCTTGGGCGGTTTAACCGGTGCCCTAACCGGCCCCTTGGATTCATCTCGAGTTCCTCTCTCCAAAGGTATTCAAATCTTGTTTTTGCCCGATCTATCAACTCCATGAGTAGATTTGAAATTCCTTGGGTAGAACATCTTTTGGCAACCCTTAGAGACTATACCTAGAAGATCTTTCAATTTGGTTGGGTACATTGTGAGGATTGGATTTTGGGGATGAACTGCCCAGCACCGGTCTGACCGGTGCCCCCGACCGGTCTGACCGGTCAGGGCAGTTCACCTCCAAAATCTGATTTTCTTCGATATATTCAACATTTATCTACTTAGGATGTCTCATATATTTCCATGATCATATCTAGACCTCTTAGCTGCTCAGTTTACTGGATGGAGCTATTGGCTCAGTTCGTGATCGGTCTGACCGGTCACCTTGACCGGTCTGACCGGTCAAGCCCAGAGCTGCTCCAATTTTTCCAATCCTTGTTCTTTCTATTGCCAAATCTATCAAATCTTATGTCCTGGTGTCTTATGGATACTTTTTCATAATCTCTGTAACCCAGGATCAGCAGCTATGACTAAGGGTCATGATGCCGAGAGAAGGAAAAAGAGAAGACAAGATGACTCTAGTTCTCAAGGTGCTAGCTCTGTGCAAGATTATGCAGGCCGATTGAGACCTAGAGGACAGAAAAGATCTTCAGTTGAGATACATGTTGAGGAGGAAGAAGAGGAGCAAGTGGAAACTAGTAGTGATGATGTTGAGCAAAGTCCTTATAGAGTGGAGCCTCGCCATGGCAAAGGCCCGGCTATTGATAATGACAGCAGTGGCAGCGGTGAGACTGATGGTGATGGTAATGGTGGTGGTGATAGTGATGGCAACGGTGATAATGATGGTGATGATGGTGACGGTGATGGTGAAGATGATGATGAGATTCCTGTCATTGTGAGGCCTAACTATCTCTATGGTACAAGAACGACAAATTATCATGGGGAAGGGATGACAAAGGCTGTGCTGAAAATGAGAGATGCAGATCCTTACAGTGGGCCTAGGACAGCTAGTGATAATAGATTTTGGACTATGTTTCAGTAGGATTTCTACACCTCAGTTATTCTAAAGAAGTCCAAAATCACACATGAGGCTCAGTATGTGGATTGGAAACACATGACAGATCAGCATAATCAAATTTTTGATGAGATCATTGAGACCTGTACAAGACAAAGGATAATGCACATCATGGGTTTCAAGCAAAGCTGGAACAAAGAGATTATTGCTCAGTTCTATGCTACAGTATACTTTGGCTTTAGGAATGATGTTAAAGCCATGTTTTGGATGACAAATGGAGTTAGATATCACATCACCTTTCCGGCCTTCAGCAACATGTTCAAACTTGGTAATGAAGAAGGCCTTCAAATGTTGCATGATGAGGATGAACTTGAACTATCTATGATGAAGATCATGTATCCTCGCAATATGGAAAATGAATGGGGGAAGGTGAAGCATTTGTACACTTTCTATGGAGTTCTCAATAGGCTCTTTAGAAAGACAATAACCCCTAGAGATGGCAATACATCTGAGATTACTTCCTACTAAAAGAATTTGATGTATGCTATGAGACCTGGGGCACCCGAATTCAGTATTGGGGATTTTATTTGGCAAGAGATCAAGCATGTGTCTGAAAATCCAAAGAAGATCTGCAGCTATTGTCCCTATATCATGTACATGATCAGAAAGGTGACCAAAATTGATTTTCCTAGTGATGTGAAGCACAAACCTTTGAGGCCTAATGCCAAGAAACATCCTAGGATACCTTCTCCAGACCCTGAGATTCAGCATGAGCCAGTTGGATCAGAGTTTGAGCAGCAGGAGCAGCCTCAGCCAGCTCAGCCTGGTGCTCAGGCCGGCACCGGTCTGACCGGTGACCGGTACCGGTCTGACCGGTTCGGGCCTGAGCCCATTGTTTTCACTCGCCGGCCACGGGAGCGTCCCACCTCTCCTATCAAGAAGCTTTTCAACTTGTTTGTTGGTATGTGCAAGAGCCAGAGGGATGTAGAGGTGGAGCAGCAGCGTCAGCGGAAAGACAACAAGAAGATAAATGATTCTATCAAGTTGATGCATAACGCAATGAAACTTCAACCTCCGCGTTCTCCTCCATCTCCACCACCTCCAGAGGTAGAGATCCCATCTGGTGAGGATAGGCTCCGTGGATATTCATCAGCAGGCTAGTTTGATCAGTATGGGAGCATGTTCTTTTCAGAGACTAGTTCTTCATCAGGTGCTCCACATGTTCAGCCACAGCAGCCGCCAGCACCTTCACAGTATGCACTTGTTCCTCCACTGTACCAGACTTTGTCAGCTAGTATGCCGAGTGCGTTCTCGTCGGGCTTTATGCCAGGGATGATGGGAGGAACATATGTAGCAGGATCATCTTCAGTGGGTCCATCTTTTCACAGTGAGGGCATGGTGGCAGGTTCTTCACTTCCACCTTTCAGCGGTGGCACTCTTGGGATGTCTAGTGATGCACCGGAGACCTCTGACATTGCAGCGAGGCTCTCTACTTCTATCTTTGGATATACACCTACTGTGCCTCCCGACACTTCAGCTTCTTATGGTACTACTGATCCCACTCTTGCTCCTCCCTCTGATATCACCGTATCAGATTCTATATATCTTATGCCTCCTCTCTCGCATTTGCATGAAGGACTTCATCTTTGGTCAGGGGCTTCACCTAGTGAAGGAGGAAATGGAGGAAACGGTGGCAATGGACAGGAGTGACTGCAGCTACAACTTCTCCAGGCCCTTTTATGGATGCTTGATGACAAAGGGGGAGAAGTGTTGGATTAAAGCTTCAGTTTTCAGTTTCAGGGCAGTGGCAGCAGCCTTGACCGGTCTGACCGGTCGGGGTGACCGGTCTGACCGGTCAAGTGTAGTTGGCAGTGGAACTTTGTAATAAATCTCGAATTCTATTCCTTTGTGGACTTGAGAACTTGTAATGTGTGCTATTGTGTGTGTAAGACCTTTATTTATGCTTCTAAGTAACTTTGTGTTAGTATGTGATGCATGGATTGATTGGTGGTTGTTTTTATCCCTTGTATGTGTGCTGACTGGGGCTGACCGGTCTGACCGGTCACCTTGACTGGTCTGACCGGTCAGGCACCTGAAAGCACACATACATTTCTTTGTGTGCCTTTTCTTGTCATATGCATCACGGATATTTTTGTACACACACTTGTTGCACCCCACGGTTTCTGAGATACAGGGGGAGCTCCCATGCTTTTTATTGAGAAATGTGTGCTCTTGGCATGTGAGGCCAGTTTTGAAATTCCATTCGAAGCACACATTAAGGGGGAGCTCACACTATATCTAAGAAACTAAAAGAGCTTAATTGTCATATTTGTAAGCTTTAATCGAGTTGTCATCAATCACCAAAAAGGGAGAGATTGAAAGTGCATCTAGGCCCCCATGTGGGTTTTGGTGAATTGTATGACAAAACGATTAAAGGACTAACTTGTTTGCTTAAGACTATGAGCAGGTTTTTATTTGTACATTCATGTTGTGATGTTGAATTATATATGAAATGAATGTTCTTTGGCTCATAATGAGAAAGGCAAGCAAGTGTGTGATCTCTTTGTGCATAAATAAATGAATGACAAGCATGAGTGTTGATATATTTTGGACAAGTCAACAAAGGTATATCTATGTGGTTCCAATCTATGAGAAAGCTTGTTGATATATGAAGGGATCATTCAAAGTGGAAATTGCAAGGCTTCACGCATTTACACCAAAGGGACATATGCTTATGTGATATACGTTGGTCTCATTGTTGGAAGCTTGCAATGGTTTGAATGTTCTTTGTCAATCAAGAACAAGCATTTGAAGAGTTCTTTCAAATGGGATTTCAAAATGATGAAGCAAAGCTAAACTCAATGTGGCAAGGGTAAGTGGTGAAGAAATCAACCGAGATGACTAGAGCGAGGGACTAAGCAAGCTTTGGCTAAGCGACGGCTTTCCATGTGTGCAAATTGCTAAGGTAAAGTATCTAGGTCCGTGGGGTTTCGAAGAACCATATCCAAGCTTTATTGAGGGAAGCAATGCAAAGCATCAATTAGTTGTGATTGATAAAATGGAGTGACTTAAGGATTCAAATACACTTTGTCAATGGATGATGGAAAATCCTAAGTCACTAGCTCAAGTATGGAATTGCTCAAGAAAGTTAGCAATGTTGAAAGCCCTCAAGTTGACAACTATCAAAGTATGGCATTGATCAAAACTTGGAAACTCAAGAGGATGTCTTTGTGTTTATATTTATCCTTGAGTATAGGTACGCCGTACTATCAAGAGGGATGCAACATTTGCTTATTGACAAATATCAAAAGTGCTCAATAGTTGACCCATGTGAGAATAGCCTTGAGAGAGACACAGAGTGTGCTAACAAATCCCAGATCATCTAACATTGTGTGGTTTTATCCTTGGATGAAACCTTGAGCTATTTGAGGGGTTTTTGGGACACACTCAGCCTGACCGGTCTGACCGGTCAAGGGGACCGGTCTGACCGGTGTAAGCTCTAACGGCTAGTTTTTCGAATCAGCTCTGTCTGACCGGTCTGACCGGTCAGGGTGACCGGTCTGACCGGTCACGACAGATTCTCCAACGGCTAGTTTTTGTGTGATGGGGTATTTATACCCCTCAGCCCCCTCTTGGTGGGCTGCTGCTTCCACACGACTTTGACACATTCCAGAAGCCAGGAAAGCCCTCCCCAACCTCTCTTTGTGAGATTTGTGTGATATTTGTGATATCTTTGAGTTGGGTTGAGTGAGCAAGATTGAGTGAGCATTAGAGAGCAAAACAAGAGCAACCATAGCTTGAGCACTTCGATTCGCTGTCAAGAAAGCAATTTGAAGCATTTGTTACTCTTGGAGGTTCTTCCTCCTAGACGGCAAGGTGTCGCCCGGTGAGCTACCAAAGTGTGTGGTGAGCCGCGGGATTGTTTGTGCAGGTTGTGCTTCACCTCCGAAACGGAAGAAGCAAACTAGTGGAAGGAGGAGATAGCTTGACCTAAGTGGTGGTCGCATAAGCTTACTCAACGGAGAGTAGGATTCACCGTGCCTTGGTGGCTGCTTGGTGCGAGCGGTGAATCCGAACTTCGGGAAAACAACTCCTTGTGTCTCCGTTGTGGTTTGCCTCACTTGTTGATTTCTAGCATATTTTGTGCTTCCGCTTCGATCTACTTGGGTGTGCTTATATTGTGTGCAGGGATAGCTTTGCCTTGCTGAATATCACCTACAGAAGCAACTCACCAAGTTTGGTTCATGCTAGAAGTCAAGAAGAAGCTCGAGCTGCTGTTGGGGGAGTTCACTGCACGTCACCGGTCTGACCGGTGTGGAGCACCGGTCTGACCGGTCACCCCCTGGCAGCTAGAGCAAAAAGTGGAAAAAGTTTGATTTTGCGGTATATCGCCTATTCACCCCCCCTCTAGGCGACATCAAGGTCCTTTCAGCCTTACCTGTGCCCCCAATGTTTTTGGCCGGCCCTAGTCAAAACCTTCAAATCCTCCACCCCTCGCCACCGTTTCTTCACAACCCGCTGTTGCAGCCCACCTGCCACCTACGTTTATCGCCCTTGCCCAACCTGTGCCTCCATGTAGCACCACCTGCCTCATCTCCACAGCTATACCCGCCGCAATCCCTGCTGGTACCACACACCAAACTTTAGCTGCATAGCCTAGATCCAATTTCTGGCTAAAACACAGCCCCTGGCACTCAGGGAATGATACCATTCGTCTAGCACAGAGCCATTAACTTGCTCCTTTCGCGTGATCTGCGTCTTTCCTGAGTGCTTGTTCACACTCATGGGGAAGTCGCTATTCACTGTCTTTTTACTTGGTAGTCGGGAAACTTCAAGTTTCCCAGCTTGTTGCCTAGTGTCTACTCTCGGGAAAGCATACCCAGAGTGTATTTTTATGTTCCCGCATGTTTCTAGAACTAGGGAGCTTCGTAGATTCTCGTAGTGGTTACTGTTGTGTGCATTATTGATGTGATAAAAGGATAGGTGAGCTTGTTTTCATATTAAAAAAATATTTTATCCCTCCCCTCCTGCTCTTCATGCATGCTCTAGTGGAAAGAGGCCCTGCAGGCAGAGAATCATGAAAGTGTATCGCATCAGGTGAGGAGGACTTTGGTAGTTTTTTAGGAACTTGATTTTTGTAGTGTTTTTGTTTTTATGAGATGTGATGCTGTTACGGTGTAAGGATGGGCGCTGCTTTCTCATCCAATGCGGTAATGTCCATGCTTAAGTTCCCATAGAATAAATTGGCGGCAGAGTTTTCGCCTCCGGGGGGGAGGGGGGGGACAAGCCAAACCTCTAAGAGATTTATCCCTGTAGCAAAGGAGAAGATGCCTGTTGTTGACGCTTTTTCTGGCCAACACACTGAGATATGCGCTACCTCGCGCAGACCTGCAACGGATCGATCACCGGCAACACTCCCTGCCAAACCCGGTTAGACTGGTTTTCTAGGGTTTGCTGCGCTGATCTACAGACGCCAGCCCGGGAGGGACCCCGTCAGGGCTGGCGCGCCTAGGGTTGTAATAAGATCGGCAGGCCACTCAGAACGTTGTCAAACGCCGTAGAGACAAAGTACAAATAGAAGAAGGAGATGTTAAAGCTTGGGTTTGGAAGGGATAAAAAATAAAGGTACTTATATTTGATCGATTGGATAGATCCTCAATCGGCCGTGGCCCTTTATATTTGTAGGGTGGGGAGGTCTTGCCCCGCAAGGAACACCTTCCATAAGTCGGATTTGTCCTAAAAGTCCAATTCTATCACGACTCAATCAAAACCGCTTAGACCGCTATCCAAACCCGGTTAGACCGGCCTCGGTGCCAGATCAACTATAGGACAAGGACCAGTCAGACCACCCTTGAAACCGGTTAGACCGGTCCGCCTAGCCAGAACAGCCTTATGCCAATTTCAACTGCTAACATATGCCCTCCTGTTTTTTGGTGTAGCTTGCAAACCAAAAAACATAAAATAGCCGAAATTACATTACTTAAGACGATGTAGAGTCATAAATCATCGGCTTTTCTTTGCAACTTGGGGGCTCTGGGCTTCTTCGGTGCTCAGCCTTTTCATGCCTGAACCACCCTGCCCGGGGTCGTTAAATCGACGCGGAGGGAGATCATCATCTGTCGAGGCATCTTCCATGAGTACTTTTTCTTCCTCGTCCGAATCAGCAGGTCCTTCTCTGTCTCCATGATAGGAGGAGGGGCAGAGGCGTACCTGGTGCGCAAATCCTAAGACAGATGAGAACAGAATTGTTAGCAAAACATTCAGAAAGAAGATGGATTACAACAAAAGTATCCAAAACAAGGTAAACACTTACAGCAGGCGGAGGGCATTCAGCCGAGTACTCAGGTTATCGGACTAGAAGCTCATTGGCGTCCATGAAGAGGGCTTGGACGCGGAGAGCCACTTCGTCAACAGACAACTATTGACGCTCGTTATTGGTACACTTATAGTGCTATTTATGTGGTGGTTTTGGACTAATTCATATACTAACCCACCACTTGGCACGTGAAACAACCTCATTTTCGCATATGCATGTATTTTTTGAGGATTTTGGTTTACGCAGGTTTTTGAGCTATAAATGAGCACTTTTGGACGAAGACCAAGATCGTGCGTAGCATGGAGGATTATGAAGGCCAAACATGATGTGACTTGGATCTTGTTCATGCTCATCAATGGTGAACCAACCTCCAAGAATGTGCAAAGGCCCAGACTTCGGATGATGGAAGCCACAATCACCAACTTTGGACTATAGGCCTGCAAGAGATGCTGAGCTTATATGGGCCATATCTTCTTCATCATAAGTCCGATGGGGGAAAGTTATATGAGGAAATTGCATGGCTCAAAAAGATCCACAACTTTCGTATGGAGCGCTCGGGCATTTGGGGCCCCTAGGGGGTGGGCCGGCCGGCCCAAGGCCCTTAGGCCGGCCGGCCTAGGGTTTTTGCGCCGCCTCGGCCTCCCCTTCGACGTGAAGCATCCTCGGATTATTTATAGCCCCGATACCCGAAGGCACGGAGATCCATCCACCAGAACTCAGCGAAACCTAGGGCATACACCAAAAGAAGACGACAGCCGCCGCAAGTCCTCGAAGTAGTCTAGGGGATGGCTTAGGCCAACCCTAGCCTCCATGGCCTCCCTGCGTGGTTGTGCCATGGTGGAGTTCAAGAGCTAGTTGGAGTCATCAATGATATGTACTTGGTGGTGATGATCCAAACACATCTATTATATGAGTAATGTTCTTCATGTAATCTGATCTCTTAGCGACTAAACAACTCCTTCTGGTTTAGACTATATAGCATGCTTTATGTAATCGTGGTGATTAGATCTGGTATGTCGACCCTTCATGATATCTAGACACGTTCACGTGTGGACGTGCCCTTGTAACTAACCACGCCGATAGAGAGCATCGTGACAGGGTGTGATCCTGTGTAAGGTGGCGTTCTCGGGAGGTTGACTAGAGGTAAGAGTTTAAAGATTGCTTTGGATGAGATGCATGTTGTGCTTGCTCTATTTGGATAGAACTACAACTAGAAGCCGATAGGCCCGTTTATCCTTTGGTTGCTCTTTACCTTCGCCTATGTTTATGGATGTGATCAACCTACACATCACTCACATCTTATTGTAGGTTTACCCTTTATATGCAATCAACGCTTAATGATAGGAATAGATCCGTTAGATTAGATGGGAATCCCTAGTAAGTTCATTGTCAATCCACGGATTGATAAACCTTAGATGGAATACTCTAAGGGAAAAGCTACGACGATCTGTGCACTTACGGTTCACAATTGGCGCGTCTAAGGGCCGTCAACAACAACTCTTCAGCAGTCGTCCGAGTTGGATCTGTAGGCCCAATGTACTTGTAGCCAGCGTGAGCCCACTTCTGACAGGGATGCATGCGATGGCGGATGAACGAGCTGGCGATGCCTACACCAGTCAGGCCTTTTTTCTTCAGGTCAGCGATGAGCCTCAACAACTCGATGATGCCATTCAACTCATTCTCGCCCAAGGCTTCATTCCAATTGTCTTGTGGGCGAGGCAGGTGGCATGAATGTTTCTTCAGCATTGGGGGTTGGTTCTCTACATAGAACCACTTATCATTCCAATCCTTGATCGAATCATTCAGCTTGAAGTCAAAATACTCCTTTTTCATACCTTGGCGTAACTAGATACTAGCTCCACCGATTACTTTACCCTGGTTGGGTTTCACTGGGTACAGAAAATGGAAGAGGTTGAAGTAGGGGCCGATCCCCAAGAAGTTTTTGCAAAGGTGGATGAACATGGAGATTTGGAGAATGGAATTGGGATTGGGATTGGGATTGAGGTGTACCAATTCTAATCCATAAAAGGCAAGAAGGCCGCGGAGAAAATCATGAGCAGGAACGACGAATCTGCGTTCATAAAAGGGCGGAAATACAATGATTTCGTCAATCTCATCAAAGGGCCAAGGCTTACCGGTGTCAGTCCGCCAGAAAGATATGGATTTGTCCAGTAGGTAGCCTTGGTTGACCAGTTGTTGCACCATTTCTCCGGTCGCCTTGGATGGTTTCCAGACTATTGCGGCAGCGGGTGCAGTCTTGAATACAGGCATTCCCGTGATGGGGATCTTGAGCTCCTCCTTGCTCGAGGCGCCTTTCTTCACCATCTTGCCAGCTGAGAGCGTGGGCGCAGATTATCAGGCGAGGCTCGAGTGGATTGGAGGGCGCGTGCGAGTGTGGAGGATTCAGATTTGGAGAAGGACGGCTGAAGCAGATGTGCATACGAAGCGGTTCTTTTCATTTATATTGACGAATGGGTAACCCTAGGTGTATTCTGCAGAATACATATTCACTATTGTGCCGGAAGTTATGTCTTCGCGGTATTTACCAGACGCATAACAGTGCGATCTTTCCTAATGGCTAAGTCTTTTTTGTGCGGAGGCGTTGCCACGCTTGGGGGCTGACGCTCATTGGGATAACTTTTTCCGGATCAAAGAATATATTTATTTCCTAAAAAGTCTTTAAGCTTATTGGCATTAGCTTTAAGCTCGGGGGCTATGGGGGAATAGTATATTTCTTTTGGATAGTTTTTTCATTAAACACCCTGAAATTGTTTTTAATCCTCGAAAACATTTCTAGGCTTAGGGGCTGTCCCATAATCCATCTTTTTTCAAAAGCTGGACACCATTATATCAAATGGGAAAGTTTTTGCATCAACTTTGATTTAAAAATCAAAGCCCGAGGGCTGATTGCAAAAGTAGTCGGCAAAGAGCACATCACGTTCACTTCTGAAGGTTTTCAACGAAGGCGCAAGACGACGAGGAAACAACTCCGCTGATGCTTAATTTGTTGAGAAACAACTCGGCAGACGTGAAGACATGAAGACGCTCAGGGGCTTGATGGACCTAGATCCATGGGAGTCCTTATGGGCTGCAAGCCCACGAGGAGATTGGGCCGCCAACTCTGACAGATACAAGCAAGAGACGTACAGGTTAAGAAAACTAGTCGGCTACTAGGAAACAACCCAGCCTACTCCTGTTAGGACTCTATGTTTAGTATTCGACTAGAAATCTGTATTATTAGCCTTATAGACCCTGTCTCCCGAGTATATAAGGTGTGGCAGGGACCCTTGTAAATCATAACCATCAATACGAAGGATCCACCATACAGATGTAAGGTATTACGCTTTCTCATGAGGCAGTCTGAACCTGTCTAAATCGTCTCATGTTCACCATGTGCTTTTGGTTCCGGTGAGGCCCTTGCGAACAACTCGACTACTCAGGGACCCCCTATAGTAGGCTAGCTGGATAAAAAACCAACACTTCCCAGTCGGTCACCCATCCCAAAATTGCTCCAGGCCAAGCACGCTTAACCTCAGAGTTTTTTGGAGATGAGCTTCCGGAAAAGAAGTACCAACTTGTTGGTATGAGTATTCTATCAATCATATTAAGCCCTGGGCCAGGATGCCACATACTAACCCCCTTAGAAGACCGACGTCCTTGTCGGTCAACCCCGAGCCAGGAACGTCCTCTCTTGGCCACATCCGTGTGCCCAGTGCCAGTGCATGTGTCATGCTATGTGACCACTTTGGACCCACACCATCCATGCACACCATGTCCGCGCAATTGCGACCCCACGCACCCGTGAAACCGCGAGAGTCGGCTTTGATACCAATTGTAACGCCCCGACCCTCGGGCCGGACCCGCTTACGCTTGGCAGCTCTCTAGGACCTCAACACTTTCCTCACAAACCAACATGAGTCTTTTATGCGTACTTTGTCCTCACTCATGCGCATCCGGGAAGAACTTTTCGGTTGCTCACCCATCCCAAAATTGCTCCAGGCCAAGCACGCTTAACCTCAGAGTTCTTTGGGGATGAGCTTTCAGAAAAGAAGTTGCAACTTATTGGTATCAGTGTTCTATCGATCCTATTAAGCCCTGGGCCAGGATGTCACAAATGATGGGCCAGATGAGTTTAACATGGAAGTGGATAATAAAACTAATTGGGCTGGTGGCAGTGGTCAGGGCAAACATCAAGAGCCAAAGGATGTGTCGAAGTTATATTCGTTAGATATTTGTCCGGCAGGCAGCCCGCTTCTTGCGAAGATCGATCACAGTAAACGAACAGAGAGACTCGGCATTTTATACTGGTTCGGACCCTTGAGATTGAGTAAAAACCATACGTCCAGTTGCTTGTATGTATTATCTCGGCGGATACAAAATACAATCATGTATTGAGTACCCTTTGGTGAATTGTTGAAACTTGGGATACCCTCTATGTGCAGGACCCCCCACTATTTATATCCGGGAAGACTTGCATTACAAGGAAAAACAGACCTAAACCTAGTAAGACTCTATCTAATCTTGAGCCTTTCTCCTTTGGTCCAGTAGCTGTGTCCTGTTCGGTGTCTTCTTCGCATGGAGTCGATAGTTGGCAATCCTCGTAATCGGGTATCCTAGTATTATGGCCTCAACAGTAGCCTCCGAGCTTATGTTGCTCAGAAAAGGTTGTTCATTGATCACTCCGCAGACTCTTTTACTCTTCGGGTGATTTTGGATATGTAAAATATCTCAAACATCACTTTTAGGTGAGATTTAGGAAAAGATCCTGAATTTTAAATAGTATAACCTGCATCTGAATGATAAGGTCAGAAGAAAAATAAGAGCAATAATTTAGTTGAAATAAAGAAGTATTTTATCTCGAAAACTGAAGCCCCAAGGGCTGTTGAATTCCGTCTACACATTTAAGCTCTACTATACGCGTCTCCCGAAATTCTAGCAGAGCACGCGCTTTAATTCGCAATACTGTGCCGACTCCTCGATTCTTATGCGAAGCGTCACCCCTGAGTCTTTAAATACAAGAACCCTTGGATAGACCTGCACAAAGCCTTTTCCACTAAGCTTCTTTCGCCCACCATCAATGGGGAAGAAAAGACTTAGCCGTCGGTACAAGATCCCTCGCCTCCTCATCGGAGACTCTCCCGGCCGTTCTGAGAGGCCTCCGCCTAGCCTGCCGGAGAGTTTGTCGTCAATGAAGACTCCACCCTTGGCTCTTCCTCAGGGCTCGCTCCCAGCTCTTCCCAGGTATGGGGATGAGGGAATTGAAGTCGAACCCCAAGGCAGAGCCCCAGGAATGGTGTCCCCATCGACCAGCACTGCCGCCTGAAAAAGGCCCGCTTCTTTATCGCTAACCCCGGCATCCCCTATCATCGACCTCTCCAATGATGAGTTGGAGCATGTGGCAGGTGGGGCTTGTCCCAAGCCGGAGACCTCGCAAACCGGTGCTTCTTCGTCTTCTGCTCCTGTCGACACCAGCGGTGATGAGGAATTTGCCAGGCGCCTCTTCTTCTCCTTCAACCGCGAGCTGATCGGGATCCTGGAAGATGGCTCGCTCATGGACCTCGTCAGCGACTCCGAGGAGGAGATCGGGAAAAAGTCCCCGACATCTGGCGCCGCGACGCCATCATCCTCGCCAAGCGTCTAGCTTGGGCTGGGATGACTTTTGAAGAATCTGGATTGATCAAGTAACGATCAATCCAGATTTAGAGCTTTAGTGTTAGGATTGTAATCGATCCCCTGCAAAATGTACCCTTTTTGAATTAATGAAGTTATTCTGCCTGGAGGATGTCACAATCTGCCCCGCTTTTTTGGAACTTTGTGAAAATCACCAATCCTGATGCAAAAAAGTTAGTTCACAAAATAAACCCTGAACATGCTCTTGCCAAGGGATTATCTTGTCTCTGTAGTATATTCAGGAAATTTGCCCAGCGTTAAGAGTGCTCGGGATATCTTCTCGCAAATATACCATGATCGGTCATCTTCAGCCAATAACTTATTTAGTAAGCCATCAACACCAGATACATTTGGATTAACCCTTACGCTTTTCGAAACGATGCCTACCACAAAGATAGGAAAGAATCTTTGACTCAACATTAATTGTGCACGATGTGGGCTGACCACGGTTTTCTCGGGGTTCGTGCTCCCTCTCGAAACCATAAAGCCACAAAATGTAACCATCTATTTTCTCTTTAGGTCATCGTCTTCCTCACACCAGCCAGCAAGCAAACATCATTGTTCATCTTAGATTGGTTTCCTCCTCCTCCAACTTCTCCAGCCCATCTCTCGCCACCATGACCTCATCTCATCAGTCCCCATCCGGAGATGACTCCTCTAGAGAGCAGAGCAGTGCCGCCGCCCCTCAAATGGAACTGTGCGGCGGGAAAGATGTCTGCTCGATGGACAAATATTGGGAAAAATCAACCACAACAGCGAACCAACTGAAGAAATTGGAAGATCTTGGACTGCTCCCCGACACTACCACATTCCCTCGCAAGCCAGCTAAAGGTCAGCTTTATCCGACGCTAGACACTTTAGAGCTTGTCGTGTTTGTGGAGTTCTTCTACTGTGGGTTAGGGGTTTATCCATCGGAATTTCTTCACAACATTTGTGACTTCTACCAAATTGAGCTTGTTCACATCAAGCCTGGCGCCATGACAATGCTCAGCGTCTTTGCCTTTCTATGTGAATCTTGGTTGGGAATTAAGCTATCATTGAATCTATGGAGGCATTTTCATACCCCTGCCTTTTACAAAGATAAACTCATGGTCGGGTCGATTGGATTTTCCTTAAAGGATAGAGATACCTATATCCCATTCTAGGTTCGGGACTCCTGGAAGGAATATAAGCGTCGTTGGTTTTACATCACTCTTCCCCAAGCCACATTAGTGAAGGGGAAGTATCTAATGCCTTATCTCAAGGAAGAAATCCAAAGCCCTTCCAAAAGTTTCTCAAGAAATGCAGAAACACAATGATCAGATTATGGCTCTTCATGATGCAGGGCTGATGGCAACCCATGTGACTGAAACCTTTATCAGATGGAGATTTATTCCACTCATGGCTCATGATCGCCTTGCCTGCACCCTTCACAGGTCAGACTGACCCGAATCGGATGAAACCCGAAGGTAAATTGTGTTCGCTTTGTTCAGTTTCTTTTCTGAAAGTGTTCGGTCATTCTGAAATATTATTGTACTTGTTCAGCAGTCGTCCCTGAATCTGAAGTGGCTGCTCGTCTGAAGAAAATGTTGAATACTGATATTCCTGATTGGGCCAATATTCCAGCACCGTACAGCGTTGACAACCCTGCTCCAGAGATAATCCCACTTTCAGAAATATACCTTCCTGTTTGTCACGGCTTTATTCATTTCTTTTCCCGACTAGGCTCCTCCTACTACTGATGCTGCCCCACAAAGTGGAGTTATCAATTTGGAGGACAAGGTGGAAACTCCTTCAACACAGGGTGAAAAGATCCCGACGGCTGAAGTGCTTGATTGCTCAACTGTTCGAGAAAAGAAAGCGCCGCCCAGTATTAAATCTACCACCAGTTTTGTGAGAAAATCCACTACAACGCCAAATTGGCCCACTGTAAAAATGTTTCTGCAGCGGAGTGCTGCTGTGTGTAATGAATCGATCTATTTGGCCACAATACAATAAAATCTAATTCTTGTATATATTACTCTCGTCGTTAAATCTTTTGTCCACAATTATATATAGTATTAGAGAAGTCCCAAAGAAATTGTATCTTATATCAGACAAAAATATCTACCTATTGAGTGCTCGTGCGGCTGCAACGTGGCCGGGGGCGAAGTGCTGGTGCTGCTACAACGTGGCCAGGGGCGAAGTGAAAGGCTGTATATGCTCATGATGGTCCGGTAAGTGCCAGATTAGTTTGCACGCAGCAGAAGTTGATCTTAATTAGGAGTGATATAGCTGAGCAAATTCTAGAAAAGGTTAAGAATTTATTTTATATCCTTGTAATTTCTTTTCTTTCTGTAAGCTGAAACGTCCGTAATAACTTGCAATTTCATGAAAGCTAAAACTAGAGTTGCACGAGTACCATAACAATCATGGTTTAAACCATGTTTTTTTTATTAAAAAAGGGTTTTTACATGTCAAATGTGCTACGTGAGATGCAAAAGTTTAATTGTGCCCTTGTTTTCGTTGGAGAGGTATACTAGGAAGCCAAACGAAAGGAAGTGAGGAAATTGAAAGAAGCGGATGATTACATATGAAGCTGTAGGCCGTAGCAACGCAGGAACATAATTGCTAGTAATATATAATACCATGGAGTTTCCTAGCACCTGGATGGAGTCGCTAGGGGTGGACACAAAATCACATACTTGAAGTCCGAACCCGAAAAGCCAGAGCCTGAACCCGACCAACTGAAAATTAAAAAACCGATATTATACGGGTTCAAAGCCTGAGAACCCGAAATTAATTAGGGTAATTCGGGTTTAAAGCTCTGGTACCCGATAAGCCCGAATAACCCCAATTTCAGCCCAATACAGTAGGTCAAATTATTTTCAGCCCGGCCCATCTTTGCACCGCACAATCACCCAACCCTAGCCCGCACAAGTACCCGATAAGCCCGAATAACCCCAGTTTCGTCCATGACTTTTGTTGAGTAAAAACGGCAAACACAAGGTTTCCGCACAATCCCCCCTCCCAAGCGAATCAGCAATAGCCGCAATTCTCTCTCCATTCCTCATCGACGCCGGCTTGCTGCCGCTGCAATCCACACCCATGCTCACCACCAAGTTGTCGACTCGCGCCTGTGCCTTGTGTTCGTGAAAACAAAAACTGAAGACAAGGGAAATAAATAGTATACACGGGACACATGCACACAATTGCAAGAACACATATTTCATTAATTTTGATCTTTTACAAAATACATGAATACATGCTCGCGACAGCTTGTCTTCGTCTGTCTTCTGCGTCGATGCTTAAGGAGATATCTGACTTGTAGAAATTGCGTAGTTCGCCGATTCCCGGGGCCTGTTTGGCACGTCCGGTTAATTACTTCCGCAGAGCAAGTCCGCGGAAAACCTCCGATTAAGCTGCGCTTTTATGGTCATTGTTGAATATTCATCTCCTCATCGTCCATATGCTATATATGGAATGAAGTAATGTGGGTGGAACACAAGTGATGCGGATGGCTTTGTTTCACAAAGACCCGGTCACGATAGCTTCATCGCCACGTCGTAGTAAACGGAGAAATATGTTGATGAAGGGGTGACTTTCGCCTCGTCGGTGCCCAGTCATATGGCCCGGATTCATCAGTGTGGACATACGTGTGTTGCCATTGCCTTGTCTGTGCCCGGCAACGTAGTGTCCGACCCCCGTCATATGGGACGTGTTGTGAAGTAATGACCTCGCCTTGTCGGCACTTGGCCAAAGTAAAGTCTAGCCTCGTCGGTACCAGACATATGTATGATATATGATTCAGCTGTGATACAGCGTTAGGACGTTGCCTGTATGATGCTCGTAAGATGAGCAGTTCGACAGCCTTCCGGCGATGCGGAGTTAATTCGGACTTCTTTAATCCTTAACCAAAATATCGAAAAGAGCCAATTGCTCTCTCTCAGGTCATGCATGCATATGCATGTACGAGATAATAGGAATATTATTTTGACTCGGGCAAGGCGAGGTTTCTTAGATTACTTTAGACCTCATGCCGAGAGAATCATATAGAGCAACAATTGCTCACTCCAGCCATGTATGCTTATGTACGGCATGGTCTTAAGTCAGGAATTTATTATTTCCTTGCTTCTCGATCAAGAGCTCCATAGAATGGATACTTGTATTAGTAACTTATTGGCATAGCGCATTATCATTAGAACCAGCGCTCTCATGCTGCCAAAACTCGTCTCTCGCTCCCATGTGCGGGGCGAGGGACATAGCCACCAACCTTTCGGCGTAACTTGCATTATAATCGTCGCTATCCAGGGACACTTTCGCTATGATCCATAGCCGGTCACCCGAATGCATTGTTGCTGGATAGAAGATGTAGAAATTACGATCCAGGGACGCTGACGCTATGATCCATAGCCGTTCCCAGTAGAATTGTAGCCGCCTTGATCTAGGGATGCTGACGCTACAATCCATAGCCGTTCACCCGGAAAACGACGCTACGTAGATTGATTATGTAGCATACAACACTTGAACCGTGGTGGCAGGGAAGCACACCATCTCGTCGAGGTTGAGCTGTTGGTATAGACGAACGTATTCACCGGCGGTCTGCTCGCATGCATGGTGCTGCGGTGACTTGGCCTGTGTTGACACCAGATTTTCGCACCGGATATGCTGAGTCAGATGGTGGCTGGCGCTGCGCAGTGGGCCCGTTGAATGGTCAAACAGATGATAATGGAGAAGGAAATCGATGCAGGAAAAGAAGCCAAAGCAGGAAAGTTCGATCTAATGATGAATGAAGGAAGGCGCATTGGCTAAGAAGGAAGCGTAGCATGAGCAGGGACTATTTCCTTTTCAGAAGGCGTATTGAGAGTCCCATTTTATATTAGATGTAGTTTACTTTGTCTACAAGTTAGTCAAGTCCGATCAGGACTCCTCATGATCAGGGTATAAATATAAACCCTCGTCCATTGTAAAGAACTATTCTCACAATCAATACAATCTGGCTTCACACCAAAACCCTAGGAGTAGGTTAGAGTAGATCGACGAACTCATTGGTGGACGGGCTGTATCAGTTCCTGATCTCCGGCTTACCAGTAAGATTGTCAACTTATCAAACTAGTGTAAGCTTTGAATTGAGGCGCATCGCCCTTTCTCGTTTATACTGTTCAACCGATTTATCTTTGAATTATCTAGATTGGTCTAGATTCCCCGCGTCGGAGCTAGATCTCTATTGATTATTCAGCAGTTAATCGTTTACCGAGTTGTTCTTCGAGTTTCGGGCTTGATCTAGATTCCTTGTGTCGGAGCTAGATTTATCTTGTTATTAGAAGACAGCTTATACGGTTGCTTGGAGTTGCTAGATTGATTTAGATCTGCGCCATGTGAATTAATCTGATTCTTCAACAGCTATGAGCATTGGTTTAGTCCGATTTAAGCAATACTTATCTTACAATATCGTTCTAGGTCCGATTCATCTTCATTGTTTTATCTGGTTGTTCTTTGATTGTTGTGCTTGATTTAGATTCCCTACGTCGGAGCTAGGTTTTCACAATATATCAAAGATTGATCTTAGATCGTCAAGGTTGATTTAGATTCCCTGCGTCGGAGCTAGATTCCTCTTGACTATTCAAAGACAGCTTTGAATATCGGAACGATCTTGTTACTGTTTTATCGTTTATTTGCTTAATCTGATTAATTACCTGTGCGAGCATCTTGTTTAGTTGCTGGGTTGATAAGTCAAGTTTGATTGTTTAGTTATCTGGTCCGATCATAGCTGGAGTATGTGCGCTGTATCCGTCTGTGAAACCGTGTCGAAACAGTCCTGGTCCGATCGGGTAGCTAGGTGGTCCGATAAGATGAATCAAATCGGTAACTAGGCAAGGTGGACAACGTATTGGCTGACACTTTGATTATTTAATATCTTACTCAAAGGTATAGCTGATCCGTTATTTATATATCGGCCATGTTTTATGCTTTATGTTATTATTTAAAGGCTGATCTGTTACATTAATCAAGGTCCGATCCTGATTGGTCCGATTCTGAGGTCCGATTCGATGTCTGATTGAGGTCCGATTATATTGGTCCGATTGAGGTCGTCTATGAAGTCCGATTTTGAGGTCCGATTGGCATCGGCCGATACAAGTCTGATTGGGTCTTGGCTAAAATCCAACGCGCATTTGCTGTCTGGAATAGAGCCGGCACAATCAAAGAGTAATTTAACTATTTTATCTCCTTGTCAATTTCAGGTCAAATTGACTGGCACGCCGCGAACCTGGACAAAGTGCAGGACCAGCACCGGAGTGAAGCAGATCTCCCTGGCCTTATTGTGTTGCTCGCTGAGGATACGACCGCCGATTTTCCGCGTCAACACATTTTTGGCACGCCCAGTGGGACACATAAGACAATTTCCAAGATGTCGTCTGATGCTGAAAAGGACGCTGCTGCTGCTAAGCTCACTGCTGAGAAGCTGGCGGCTGAGAAGTTGGCTGCTGAGAAAGCCAAGGCTGACAAAAACAGGATCTCCGATCCAACCATCCCAGTCACGAAGGCCGATCTATCTAAAGCCCAGTTAGATGCAGTTCAGGTCCAGATTGACGCGTTTGAGAAGCTCTGTCTTGATCAATTCGGGCGTAATCGTTCAGGCCCTGTGCTCAAAGGTGCTCTTCCGGACCCAGAGTTGATCAAGAAGACAACTGACGCTCGGGATTACCATGTCAACATGACAGAGATGATCCATCAAGCTGTTCACCATGCATTGATTAACCAGTCGGGCACTTTGGTAAATTCTTTGGATAATCTAATCAAGAAAGCGGTGGATGATTCTATTTGCTTCAAGGGGCCAGTCTTTATGTCAGATTCTCCAGGGGCATCAGGATCAGGAAAAGGTAAAAGTACTGAAGATAACGCCATGACCGTTGCTCTGCAAAATCCGACGATTCCACCACCCATTCAGCTGGCCAACGGTTTTCTGTTGATGGCCGATGGATCGATTGTCGGCCCGCATGGTGAGAAATATGCTAGGACTCTGAATGAAGAGGAGAAGCAACCTGCAGCTGCAAAGATACGATCAGAGATTCCTGCACATCAGCGTATGGTTGGTGATTACAATGATTACATGATGGATACGCATCAAGCTGATGGAATGCCACTCGGAGGTCACCAGTCCGATTGGTCACAGAAAATAGCCGAGGTGATCCAGAATCAGTTCGGTTTGAAGCCTAAAGATGAAGCGAGGTTGTATCGGCACCCGTACCCATCCTATTTTGACGCAGTGCCACTTCCTCCGCGCTACAGAGTGCCAGATTTTTCAAAATTCTCTGGACAAGATGATATGACCACCATCGAGCATGTGAGCCGATTCTTGGCTCAATGTGGTGAGGCTGCTTCTGAGGAGGGACTCAGGCTCAGATTCTTCCCTCTGTCACTATCAGGGCCGGCGTTTACTTGGTTTACGTCGTTGCTAGCAGGATTGGTCACAGGCTGGTCCGATATGCAGAAGCAGTTCCATAAGTACTTCTTTTCTGGCCTCAATGAAATGAAGATTTCTAATTTGATTGCTATCAGGCAGAGGAACGATGAGTCCATTAAGGAATATGTTCAACGGTTCCGTGAAATCAGGAATCGATGCTACAGTTTGAAGCTATCTGACACACAATTGGCTGAGCTTGCATTCCAGGGTATGCTCGCGCCGATCAAGGATAGGTTTTCTTCTCAGGAGTTTGAAACATTAGGACAACTGGTGCAAAAGGTGTCAGCCCATGAGGTCCGATACCAAGAGACGAGGCGCACAAAGTTTTCCAAGCCAATGTCTTATCTTTCTGATACTGAAGAAGTGGCTGATATCAACATAGCTGAATAGACCAAATCCAAAAAGCCGGTATCGTGCCCATGGGTCAAGCAGAGTCCTGAGAAATTTGGATTTGATGTAACAAAGGCCGACAAGATTTTTGACATGCTGCTCAGTGAAAAGCTTATTCAACTTTCTCCAAATCACTCTATCCCGTCGGCCGAGGAGTTAAAGAAGCACAAGTACTGCAAATGGCATAACTCAACTTCTCATGAAATGAATGAGTGCAAGGTGTTCAGGAGGGAGATCCAATTGGCTATTGAATCTGGCAAGATCAAGTTCGAAGATAACAAGAAAGCCATGAAGATCGACGGTCATCCCTTTCCTAATAACTTTGTTGATTTCTCCTTTTCTGTTAATATGGTTGATGCTGATGAAAAGGGGAAGTTCAAGGTGCTCACATCGGACCACGCCAAGAGTTCTGGTGCCGTTGATCCTGCAGTTCAGGTCACTGTTGAAGAGCTGCGAAGGAATCATCAGGCATTTGGGCGTGAATCTAATGCTCCTGGTGGATATCGGCCACGTGTGACTTCCCAGATGCTGATTAACAAGTACAAAAGGCAGCAGGCAGCAGCCCGAGCGTGGGAAGAGCGTGAGGAACGACGGCGTCAGAGGCGCGAATATCAGGCAAGACGGTTTGATGAGGGGTTTGATGATCGGCGCCGACGTGATGACAGGTCCGATGGCCGACGCTGGTTTGATGATAAGTCCGATGTTCGACGCTGGTTTGATGACAGGTCCGACGATCGTCGTCGGTATGGCTATAGGTCCGATTGGCATATGGACAGGTGTCAAACTTATGGGCAGTACGATCAAGATGATGGTCACTAGAGATGTCCTTTCTTCGTGTTCTGCTGGAACGAGAAGCTCAGATTGCCATTCAAAGCAGATTGTCCTGAATGCAGCTCTCAGTATGAAGAATACAGGACTTTTAAGAGGAGTCGACGATCGGTTCATGAACGGATCGGTGTCAGGATTGATGATCATCATCAAGGAGATGAAGGCCGGGTTGATACTCATGGCCGTAAAAATAATGAAGGCCAGGATGATGCTCGTGGCCCTGAAAAAATAGAAGAAAAGGCTCCAGTTCAGGATCGGATTAGAGAGCCTCAAATGAAGCCTAGACAGTGGTGCCCATCAGGGATTTCTAGGACCAAAAAGAGACGTGTTCAGCGGTTGCGCTACCATGAGCAGATTCAAGAGCAAGAATTAGCCAAAGAAAAGAAAATTTGGCGCGCTAAGATGGCCAATGACGATGAAGCAAGCGCATCGGCCCCGGTAAACATGGTTTTAATGTTGCCTTATGATTTTGCTGCTCCTGATGAACAGGATGATGATGAGGTTGATTATGAACTAGAAGAAGCCGCTGCATGCTTGGTCCTTGATTCAGAAAAGGCGGTCTTTGAGAAGCCAAATGCGAATGGCTATCGGCACCTGAAGCCTCTGTACATCAAGGGATATGTTGATGGGAAGCCGATGACCAAGATGCTGGTTGATGGGGGAGCTGCCGTCAATCTCATGCCCTATTCTACATTTCGCAAGTTGGGCAAGGGAATTGATGATCTGATCAAGACAAACATGACGCTCAAGGATTTCGGCGGCAACATTTCAGAGCCTCGGGGGGCAATTCATGTAGAATTGACCATCGGCAGCAAGACATTGCCGACAACTTTCTTTGTGATTGATGGACAGGTTCCTACAGTATGCTTCTCGGGCGAGATTGGATTCATGCCAACTGCTGCATCCCATCCACGATGCACCAATGCTTGATTCAGTGGCAAGGCAACAATGTGGAGATTGTCCCAGCTGATGATTCGGTTAGCATTGCAACAGCCGAGTCAACGATTTGGGAGTTTGAAGGGATTGAATGCCTGTCAGGGAAAATATGGGATGGTGACTTTCTCAAGGTGTCCGATCAAGGATTACAGCCGATCCAAGCAGTCGGCTCTAAGACTTTGTTTTAAATGGCCGATTGTATAGAAGATTTTGAAGACCGAAGTGAATTCGGTAAATTAGGATTCGGATTTACGTCGGCCGATGAATTAGAAGAGATTGACATAGGATCTGGTGATAGACCAAGGCCGACGTATATCAGTGCTAAGTTGGATCCCGAGTATAAACAAGAGTTAATAAAGCTTTTGGAAGAGTATTCTGATTGTTTTGCTTGGGAATATTATGAAATGCCAGGTTTAAGCCGTAACATTGCTGAGCATCGGCTACCTATCAAACCAGGATATCGACCGCACAAGCAGTACGCAAGGAGGTTTAAGGCTGAGATGTACGAACCAATTAAGGCCGAAATAACGAAGCTATTTGAAGCTAAGTTTATCAGGCCATGTCGATATGCTGAGTGGGTGTCAAATATAGTTCCTGTTTATAAGAAAAATGGAAAGCTGCGTGTTTGCATTGATTACAGGAATTTAAACAAGGCAACTCCAAAGGATGAGTATCCAATGCCAGTGGCCGATATGCTTGTTGATGCAGCGTCAGGCCATAAAGTGATGAGCTTCCTGGATGGTAATGCTGGTTATAATCAGATTTTTATGGCAGAAGAAGATATTCCCAAGACTGCATTCCAATGCCCAGGTGCTCTTGGTTTATATGAATGGGTTATTATGACTTTTGGTTTAAAAAATGCCGGTGCTACTTATCAACGTGCTATGAATTATATTTTTCATAAGCTAATCGGCAGGATAGTTGAAATCTACATTGATGATGTGGTAATCAAGTCAAAAGGTTATCAAGATCATTTAGCCGATTTGAAGGAGACGCTGGAATGCACAAGGCAACATGGATTGAAAATGAATCCGCTCAAGTGTGCTTTTGGCGTATCGGCCGGCCAATTTCTCGGTTTCCTGGTACATGAGAGAGGAATCGAGGTAAATGATCGGAACCGCAAAGCAATTGATGATATTGAGCCTCCAGTAAACAAGAAGGAATTGCAGAGTTTGATTGGAAAAATCAATTTCCTGAGGAGGTTTATATCAAATCTATCGGTCCGATTGGAAGCGTTTACTCCTCTGTTGAAGCTGAAGGATGGAGAAGAATTGGTATGGGAGCCTAAACATCAAAAGGCATTGGATGAAATCAAGCAATATTTAGCATATCCGCCAGTTCTTATTCCACCACAAGAGGGTAAGCCGTTCAAACTTTATTTATCGGCTTTTAATCATGCAATCGGCTCTGTTTTGATCCAAGAAGTTGATGGGAAAGAGCGAGTCATATTTTATTTGAGCCGGAGGTTGCTAGATCCAGAGACTCGGTATTCGTATGTGGAGAAGCTTTGCCTTTGCCTATATTTTTCTTGTACAAAATTGAGGCATTATTTGCTATCGGCCGAGTGCACTGTGGTATGCAGGGAGGATGTGATCAAATACATGTTGTCGATGCCAATCATGAAAGGGAGAATTAGCAAGTGGGTTTTTGCTCTGACGGAGTTTGATCTTAAGTACGAATCGGCCAAAGCAGTAAAAGGGCAAGTAATGGCTGATTTGGTTGCTGATTATTGTGGACCTAATGTTAATACTGTTGAGCAATGCACCATCAAGATTGATGTGACTGATCCGATAAAAACGGAGGCCGATGTGGTTGACGCAGTTTCTTGGACCATGTTCTTTGATGGCTCATCTTGCAATGATGGTTGCGGAATCGGCCTGCTTATTATTTCGCCTCGAGGGGCAAGATTCGAGTTTGCTTATCCGATTGAAAAGTGCACAAATAATCAGGCGGAATATGAAGCATTGATGAAGGGTTTCCAGATTCTTAAAGAAATCGGTGTTCAATTTGTCAAAGTATTTGGAGATTCTTTGTTGGTCATTAATCAGTTGCTTGGCACGTATGATTGCAAGATGGATGCGTTGATGCCTTACTTTGAGAAATGCCGAAATTTGATTAACCAGTTTGCCCTGGTAACTCTTAAACATATTCCAAGACATCATAACGAAGAAGCAAATCGGCTGGCACAAAGGACGTCTGGCTATCGGCCTATGTCCGATGTGATGGTGCAGGAGATACCAGAAGGAGATTGGAGGAAAGAAATCGTTGAATATTTGAAGGATTCTTCTGTCAAGACTTCCAGGAAGTTACGCTACAAATCAATCAGGCATGTCTTGGTTGAAGGGGTGCTTTATTTTCGCTCGGTTGATGGAGTCCTGTTGAGATGCATCGGACCTGAAGAAGCCAAGGTCTTGATAGGAGAAATTCATGAAGGCGTTTGTGGGGCTCGTCAATCGGCGTTCAAGATGAAATGGATGATCAGGAAGAATGGATATTATTGGCCGACGATTCTGGAAGACTGTTTTGAATATTATAAAGGATGTCAGGAATGTCAGAGATATGGAAATATTCAGAGAGCTCCAGCATCGGCTATGAACCCTGTCATCAAGCCATGGCCGTTTAGGGGTTGGGGAATTGACCTGATCGGTCAGATTTTTTCACATTCAAGCAAGGGACATAAATTCATAATAGGGGCAACAGATTATTTCACCAAATGGGTTGAAGCTATTCCTTTGAAGGAGGTGAAGTCCCAGAATGTTATTGATTTCGTTAGAGAGCACATTGTCTACCGATTTGGAATTCCGCAGACAATAACGACAGATCAAGGTACGATGTTTACGTCTGACGAGTTCAAAAATTTTGCTGCTGATATGGGTATCAAGCTCCTCAATTCATCACCATACTACGCACAAGCCAACGGTCAAGCTGAAGCCTCCAATAAAAGTTTGATCAAGTTGATTGACAGGAAGATTGAGGAGTACCTTAGAAAATGGCATATTGTACTTCCTGAAGCTCTATGGGCATATCGAATGGCTTGCCATGGATCAATCAAGGTTTCTCCGTATGAACTGGTTTATGGGCATGAAGCCGTTCTTCCGTGGGAGATTCGTACTGGATCAAGGCGTGTCGAGCTTCAGAATAAATTAAAGGCTAGCGAATACATGGAACTCATGAATAGTGAGTCCGATGACTTGGCTGTTCGTCGGCTACGCGCTCTGGAAAGCATTGAAGCTAACAAGCTCAGAGTTGCGAGGTATTATGATAAGAAAGTCAAAGGGAAAGAGTTTAAAGAGGGCGATCTCGTGTGGAAAGTTATTCTGCCGATTGGTTCTAAGGATCCCAAATATGGCAAATGGTCACCGAACTGGGAGGGGCCCTATCGAATCGTCCGATGTGTTCCTGGCAATGCTTATATCTTACAGACGCTTGAAGGAGAAGCGTTTCCTAAGGCATTGAACGGGAAGTATTTGAAGAAGTACTACCCTAGTATTTGGGTAAATTTGTAAAAGTCGATGCTACGCGTCAGGCCTGAAAGCCGATGAAAAAATCGCCTCAAGAACAAAAATATGAAAGCCGATGCCACATGCATCGCCTTAAGGGTTATATACAACAAAAGAAAAATATATTACATCATCAAGCTGCTCGATGGCGGAGCAGGCTACTAGTATATCGAAATGCTTGATAAGAGGGATGAGAAGAGGAATTGCATATATATATTCGTATATTTCTCATACAAAGGGATTTCAGAAGGCAAAAGGATCTAATAGGCGCCGATATATTTTATTCATCATTGCCAGGATAAGTCTAGAAGGAGAAGAGCAAGAGAAAGCATAAGATTGAAGAGACATCTTCTTCCTTGAAACAGATTCTTGAACAGCTCGGCTCATTCAAAGAAATCCGCAAGTTTGAGCAGATATGCTCTGGGTGCAGTCCCTTGAAGAGCGCACCGGCGGACCGGTGACTTTGCCCCTATCTTGAAAAGGGCATCCCATTAAACCTCTCTGAAAAACCTTTCCTTTGGTAAAACCATGAAGGACCCTCACGAGGATTCTCCTAGCAGAGGTTCCACCTGGATTTACTGCACGATCAGAAAAGGGGGGAGTACCCTATACTACTTCACGAGAATTCTTCTAGCAGAAGAGGAAGAGGGGATTGGCTCCTATATCGAAGAGAAGGAGTTTGTGTTCTGTCATGAATATTAGCTGCGCCATGGCGAAAGAATGGTGGAAGAAGAAGAACCTGACATAGGTATTTATAGCCGACGATCGGTAGAGGAATTAAAGGAAAGGTGGGAATCTGAAAGATGCTTGCTGAAACCGTCCAAATAAAAAACAGTATTCTCGTGAAGATATGTCATTGATTCAGTGCTGATATGATTAAAGAAGAGGAGCGTCTTTTGAGGAACCGTATTGAAGAGTCGTTTCGCCTGGGTTAATAAACGCATGGGTACCCGTGACATAAGATGCAGGATTCCATATACTGATCGTTGTCAGAGGCATCATCACTCGGGAGAAAGGAGGAAGAAGATGAGCAATGCGGATTCTTGGCAAAGAAAGAGAAGTGGACAGCATGGCCGCCGGCGGGTTTTTATAAGGAGAAAACGGCTGTGGCCCGAAGATCGAGGAACCGCATGGTACAAGGATGGGAAGTCTCAGCACGAAAATCGTTGAAGGAGTTATGATGACAGATACGAATTTTGGAATAAAACATATTTTATCCCAAAATTGGGGGGCATGTGTTGACACCAGATTTTCGCACCGGATATGCTGAGTCAGATGGTGACGTGGTGAGGCTGGCGCTGCGCAGTGGGCCCATTGAATGGTCAAACAGATGATGATGGAGAAGGAAACCGATGCAGGAAAAGAAGCTAAAGCAGAAAAGTTCGATCTAATGATGAATGAAGGAAGGCGCATTGGCTAAGAAGGAAGCGTAGCATGAGCAGGGACTATTTCCTTTTCAGAAGGCGTATTGAGAGTCCCATTTTATATTAGATGTAGTTTACTTTGTCTACAAGTTAGTCAAGTCCGATCAGGACTCCTCATGATCAGGGTATAAATATAAACCCTCGTCCATTGTAAAGAACTATTCTCACAATCAATACAATCCGGCTTCACGCCAAAACCCTAGGAGCAGATTAGAGTAGATCGACGAACTCATTGGTGGACGGGCTGCATCAGTTCCTGATCTCCGGCTTACCAGTAAGATTGTCAACTTATCAAACTAGTGTAAGCTTTGAATTGAGGCGCATCGCCCTTTCTCGTTTATACTGTTCAACCGATTTATCTTTGAATTATCTAGATTGGTCTAGATTCCCCGCGTCGGAGCTAGATCTCTATTGATTATTCAGCAGTTAATCGTTTACCGAGTTGTTCTTCGAGTTTCGGGCTTGATCTAGATTCCTTGCGTCGGAGCTAGATTTATCTTGTTATTAGAAGACAGCTTATACGGTTGCTTGGAGTTGCTAGATTGATTTAGATCTGCGCCATGTGAATTAATCTGATTCTTCAACAGCTATGAGCATTGGTTTAGTCCGATTTAAGCAATACTTATCTTACAATATCGTTCTAGGTCCGATTCATCTTCATTGTTTTATCTGGTTGTTCTTTGATTGTTGTGTTTGATTTAGATTCCCTGCGTCGGAGCTAGGTTTTCACAATATATCAAAGATTGATCTTAGATCGTCAAGGTTGATTTAGATTCCCTGCGTCGGAGCTAGATTCCTCTTGACTATTCAAAGACAGCTTTGAATATCGGAACGATCTTGTTACTGTTTTATCGTTTATTTGCTTAATCTGATTAATTACCTGTGCGAGCATCTTGTTTAGTTGCTGGGTTGATAAGTCAAGTTTGATTGTTTAGTTATCTGGTCTGATCATAGCTGGAGTATGTGCGCTGTATCCGTCTGTGAAACCGTGTCGAAACAGTCCTGGTCCGATCGGGTAGCTAGGTGGTCCGATAAGATGAATCAAATCGGTAACTAGGCAAGGTGGACAACGTATCGGCTGACACTTTGATTATTTAATGTCTTACTTAAAGGTATAGCTGATCCGTTATTTATATATCGGCCATGTTTTATGCTTTATTTTATTATTTAAAGGCTAATCTGTTACATTAATCAAGGTCCGATCCTGATTGGTCCGATTCGATGTCTGATTGAGGTCCGATTATATTGGTCCGATTGAGGTCGTCTATGAAGTCCGAGTTTGAGGTCCGATTGGTATCGGCCGATACAAGTCTGATTGGGTCTTGGCTAAAATCCAACGCGCATTTGATGTCTGGAATAGAGCCGGCACAATCAAAGAGTAATTTAACTATTTTATCCCCTTGTCAATTTCAGGTCAAATTGACTGACACGCCGCGAACCTGGACAAAGTGCAGGACCAGCACCGGAGTGAAGCAGATCTCCTTGGCCTTATTGTGTTGCTCGCTGAGGATACGACCGCCGATTTTCCGCGTCAACAGCCTGTATGGCGGCTAGGGACGCGTACGCGCGGCGTACGTTTGTCCGTCCCTTGCCTTGTCATAGTGGTCGGTGGCATGTAGTAGTCGGCGGCATGGGACGCGCATCAGCATGGATGCGAGAGCTTTTGGCCGTGGTTGCTTGACGAGCTTGGACGTCTCCGGCGAGCTGGCAGCAGCGGCGAGGCTCGCTAGTTGCATGGGCGTGAAGAGCTTTGCATGGTAGTTGGAGGAAAGGGGAGAGCTCTTGCTCTTACTCTTACGGATGGGCAAGCTCTCCCGTTGAGTTGGGCGCATGCCCCCAGCTGCCGAATGAGGGAGGCAGGGGTCTGCCTTTTATAGGCCAGGAGCCAGGGTACCAGCCACGGAAGGCAGCTGTAGAATCCGTTTTGAACGGAAAAATCTCTAAACCGTTTACTTGCCGATGAAGTTGATCAATATATCTGGCATTTGCTGTTGGATTTATTTGGGATTGGCCCTTTTATATTCCAATTAAATCTAAAATATTCAAGGCCCATGATTAATGCAAAGGGAGTTAAAAGTGGTTACTACCATATTGGTAGTTAAGAGGATCTCAACCAACTTATTAGGACACGTGGTACACCCAATGTGAAGTTGGCAAAGGGTAACCGGGATGCCACACGCGCGCGCGCGCTCGCACGCCTCGCCGAGCCGGGCCGAGGCCGTGGCGTGGCGTGGCGTGGTGACTGGCTTGAGATCCTGCTCTGGATAGCCAGGCGATAAGGTTTTTGGGGAGCGTCTTCACGCGATGCTCAAGTTCGTCTGCATCGTCTTCTTCCTGGTGGCCTGTACGACTACATCCACTACTTCCCGGTGCCGTTCGAGGGACTGCACTGCATCAACTCGTCACTGCATCAAATTTGTACGGCTACACCGAACAAGGTCAACCGATTAGCATGACTAATCCAGTTGATAACGGCGCAGCCAATGCCTCCGACAGCGGCCCCGTCTCAGGGTACATTCTGAACCTTCTGTGGTTCTTTATTTTGGTCTTGTTTAATATGAGATTAAACTTGAACACATGCACATATACTGTTCTCACTGGATCACTAACTGTCATTATGATTTACATGCTTTTATTCGGAATTAAAATATGTCGAATGCTGCCTATATTTCTAACAATCCAAAAACCTTATAATTGTGATAGGCTATCGACTGCTAGTTTTGCAAGTGCGCTTAAACCACATGTGTTCGATGGAACATATTACAAGAGATGGCAGAGTAGAATGTCACTTTGGTTGACCTACATGAACTGTTTTTACGTCACACAGGGAAAGGCTAAGGATCTTTTTTCTGATGAGGAGAGAGCTTTCCAGGTAGCCGATAACCTGTTTCGAGGTGCCGTAATTAGCATTCTTGCTGATCACCTAGTGGACAGCTATCTGTCACTGGACAGTGGCAAGGCGCTGTGGGATGCGCTTGAGGCCAAGTTCGGTGCTTCTGATGCTGGCAGTGAGCTGTATGTCATGGAGCAGTTTTGCGACTACAAGATGGTCGATGACCGTTCAGTAGTGGAACAGGCTCATGAGCTTCAATCACTGGCTAAGGAGCTAGAGGGCTTTAAATGCGAGTTGCCCGACAAATTTGTGGCTGGAAGCATGATTGCTAAGTTGCCGTTCTCTTGGAGGGACTTTGCTACCTCTCTGAAGCATAAGAGACAAGTGTTCAGCGTGTCTGAGCTCATTGGGTCTCTCGATGTTGAGGAGAAGGCGAGAGCGAAGGACAACCGCGGCAAAGGAATTGCTAGGTCCTCTAGTGCAAACCTGATCCAAAGAAATTTCAAGGGCCAGCAGAAAAAGAAGAACCAGAACAAGTCTGAAGTCAAGGCTAATCAGACAACCACTTTTAAGAAGAAGAAGAACCAGCCGAGCAAGGGCAAGGGCAAGTGCTATACTTGCGGTCTTGAAGGGCACTATGCCAAAGACTGTGAGAAAAGCAAATACAGGCCGAAGGCAGCCAACATGGTTATTAGCGATGACAACGGAGGAACCTCGGGATACGGTGATTGGTGGGTTGATACTGGAGCTAATATTCATGTGTGTGCTGACATCAGTCTGTTTTCTTCTTATCAGGTCGGCGGAACTACCTCCTTGTTAATGGGAAACGGATCACATGCGCGTGTACTTGGTGTTGGTTCGGTCAATCTGAAGCTTACTTCGGGAAAGACCGTGCAGCTGAGGAACGTGCAGCATGTCCCTACTATCAAGAAGAATCTAGTTAGCGGCTCTCTACTGTGTAGAGATGGTTATAAATTAGTGTTTCAATCCAATAAATGTGTACTTTCTAAGTACAGAACTTTTGTTGGAAAAGGCTATGATTGCGGAGGCTTGTTCCGCCTTTCTTTATCAGATGCTTGTAATAATGTGGTGAATCATGTGGTTAATGATGATGAGTCGAATGTTTGGCACTCTCAGCTGTGTCATGTTAACTTTGGTTGTATGTCGCGCTTGGCTAGTTTAAATTTAATTCCAAAATTTACCACGGTCAAAAGTTCTAAGTGCCTTGTGTGTGTTGAATCAAAACAACCTCGCAAGCCTCACAAGGCCACGGAGGTGAGGAACTTGGCACCGCTGGAGCTCGTGCATTCTGATCTTAGTGAGATGAATGGCGTGTTGACAAAGGGGGTAAAAAGTATTTCATGACATTAATAGATGACTCTTCTAGATACTGTTACATTTACTTGCTTAAGTCAAAAGATGAAGCACTACACTACTTTAAGATCTATAAAGCTGAAGTGGAGAATCAACTAGAGAGAAAGATCAAACGTTTAAGGTCGGATCGTGGTGGAGAATACTTCTCACACTTGTTTACTCAATTCTGTGAGGAACATGGTATGATTCATGAGAGGACACCTCCCTACTCACCTCAGTCAAATGGGGTTGCCGAAAGAAAGAACCGCACTCTAACTGATTTGGTTAACGCCATGTTAGACACAGCGGGACACTCTAAGGAATGGTGGGGTGAGGCTATATTGACAGCGTGTCATGTCCTGAATCGTGTTCCTCCAAAAAATAAAGAGAAACCTCCATTCGAGGAATGGGAGAAGAAAAGGCTCACGCTTTCCTACTTACGGACTTGGGGATGTTTGGCAAAGGTCAATGTGCCAATAACCAAGAAACGTAAACTCAGGCCTAAAACTGTGGATTGTGTCTTTCTTGGTTATGCTCTGCATAGCGTTGGATATAGATTCTTAATAGTGAAATCTGGAGTGTCCAGAGATGCTACTTTCTTTGAGGACATCTTTCCTATGAAGAGGGAAGAAAGCACATCTAGCAAAGAACTGTCTATAGAAGCTACACCTGCCGTTGTGATGGAACACACAGAATAAACACTTGTGGAAAATCCTGAAGAGGATGACAATGAAGCTCCTAGGAGGAGCAAGAGACAGAAGACTACAAAGTCTTTTGGTGATGATTTCATTGTATACCTTATGGATGACACTCCCAAAACCATTGAAGAGGCATATTCCTCTTCAGACGCTGACTATTGGAAGGAAGCGGTACGGAGTGAGATGGATTCAATTATGTCTAATGGAACTTGGGAAGTAGTTGAACGTCCTTATGGGTGCAAACCTGTGGGATGTAAGTGGGTGTTCAAGAAGAAGCTAAGGCCTGATGGTACTATTGAAAAGTACAAGACAAGGCTTGTTGCTAAAAGCTATACTCAGAAAGAAGGAGAAGACTTCTTTGACACTTACTCACCAGTTGCCCGGTTGACCACAATTCGAGTGCTACTGTCCCTGGCAGCCTCTCATGGTCTTCTCGTTCATCAGATGGACGTAAAGACAGCTTTCCTAAATGGAGAGTTAGAGGAGGAGATCTATATGGATCAGCCTGATGAGTTCATAGCAGAAGGTCAAAAGGGAATGGTGTGCAAGTTGATAAAGTCTCTGTATGGCCTCAAGCAAGCACCTAAGCAGTGGCATGAGAAGTTTGATAAAACCCTCACGACTGCTGGCTTCGTTGTGAATGAAGCTGATAAATGTGTGTACTATCGCTATGGTGGGGGCAAAGGAGTGATCCTGTGCTTGTATGTTGATGACATCTTGATTTTTGGGACAAGTCTTGACGTGATTAAGGAGGTCAAAGATTTCTTGTCTCAGAATTTCGAGATGAAAGATTTGGGTGAAGCTGATGTTATTCTTAATATTAAGCTGGTAAAAGAAGGTGATGGTGGGGTGACACTTACACAGTCCCACTATGTGGAAAAGGTCTTGAGTCGCTTCGGATACAGTGACTGCAAGTCTGCTCCAACACCCTATGATGCCAGTAAAATACTAAAGAAAAACAAAGGGGACATGAAAGATCAGCTGAGATACTCCCAGATCATAGGCTCACTTATGTACCTAGCTAGTGCTACAAGACCTGACATCTCGTTTGCCGTAAGCAAACTTAGCCGGTTCGTGTCTAATCCGGGAGATGATCAATGGAATGCTCTGGACAGAGTAATGCGCTACCTAGTGGGTACAATGAGCTATGGGATTCACTATACTGGGTACCCGAAGGTACTGGAGGGTTTTAGTGACTCAAACTGGATATCTGATGCCGATGAGATAAAGGCCACAAGTGGATATGTGTTCACTCTTGGAGGTGGTGCTGTCTCCTGGAAGTCTTACAAGTAGACCATCTTAACGAGGTCTACCATGGAAGCAGAACTCACGTCATTAGACACCGCCACAATGGAGGCCGAGTGGCTACGTGATCTCCTTATGGATTTGCTAGTGGTTGAAAAATCGATACCGGCGATTCTAATGAACTGTGATAACCAGACGGTGATTATCAAGATAAACAGTTCTAAGGATAACATGAAGTCATCAAGGCATGTGAAGAGGCGGTTGAAGTCTGTCAGGAAAATGAGAACCTCCGAAGTAATTGCCTTGGACTATGTCCAGACGGCTAAGAACCTGGCAGATCAATTTACAAAGGGTCTTTCACGAAATGTGATAGATTTTGCATCCAAGGAATTGGGAATGAGACCCATGTGAGTCACTCAATAGTGGGAACCTGTCCTATGTGATCGGAGATCCCGTGAATTAGGATGAGGAAACAAGCTATTGTTTGACTGAGAGAAGAGAACCTTTGAAACAAGTTAATTCCAGGGTGGATGCATTTCTCTTCTTTTCTGTATGGCAGGATGGTGTACACCTTAATGTAATTCGAGTGGCTTTTGAGAAGCAGAGATGTTGACCTACAGAACATCTTATGAGAATTACACCTATATGAGTTCGACTGCTAGTCACAGTCTATGAGAGTGGGTTATCTCTAGATACTCATGAAAGGCCTGGAGTTTGACTTATATGCTCCAAACCGCGGGGATGCAATAAGCAGCCTAGTATCAGTAAAAGGGTTCTGGTAAAACATATTCGCACAAGACTGCCAATTCAAGGCATAGTCCATTGGTCAGTTGTAGATGAGCGTAGCCTTTACTCTAGGTGGAAGTTCAACTTAACAGTCTCTACCGAAACACTGGTATATCAAAACAGCAATGGGGCTGAGGGCATTTCTCGTGTGCCGTGAAATATTGGTAGGGATTGTTGGATTTATTTGGGCTTGGCCCTTTTATATTCCAATTAAATCTAAAATATTCAAGGCCCACGATTAATGCAAAGGGAGTTAAAAGTGGTTACTACCATATTGGTAGCTAAGAGGATCTCAACCAACTTATTAGGTGGACACGTGGTACACCCAATGTGAAGTTGGCAAAGGGTAACCGGGATGCCACACGCGCGCGCGCTCGCTCGCCTCGCCGAGCCGGGCCGACGAGACGGACGTACGGACGTACGTGATGTGTTGCGGTGCTGTGATTGGTTTTGCAAATCAACGAGATTATGGCAGAATCAATTACCTACCTTAAACGCTCACAGGGACGTGCCTTATTTGCTCCGCGGGATTCTAGCCTTTCCTGCAGAGGCGTCCAGGTGCATCCCCTTCCGTCAGGCAGCGCCTATAAAAGGAGGCCCTCCCCTACCCAGAGACACACACCAACACAACCCCTCAGGTATTCCTGTTTAGGAGACCTCTCCCTTCTTCTTCATTGTTTCTGCTGCAACGCTTGCCTCCCCATCGCTAGCACTGCGCACACGGTTCTAGCGAGAGCAGAGCCTCCGGAACCTCGACTGGCTTGAGATCCTGCTCGGGATAGTCAGGCGATAAGGTTTTTGGGGAGCGTCTTCACAGGACTGCTCAAGTTCATCTGTATCGTCTTCTTCCTGGTGGCCTGTACGACTACATCCACTACTTCCCGGTGCCGTTCGAGGGACTGCACTGCATCAACTCGTCACTGCATCGAATTTGTACGTCTACACCGAACAAGGTCAACCGATTAGCATGACTAATCCAGTTGATAACGGCGCAGCCAATGCCTCCGGCAGCGGCCCCGTCTCAGGGTACATTCTGAACCTTCTGTGGTTCTTTATTTTGTTCTTGTTTAATATGAGATTAAACTTGAACACATGCACATATCATGTTCTCACTGGATCACTAACTGTCATTATGATTTACATGCTTTTATTCAGAATTAAAATATGTCGAATGCTGCCTATATTTCTAACATTTGCAGCCCCACGAGATAAGCTTCGACGGCCTGCCGGTTCTCTGAGCTGTGGGCCTGATAGGAGTCCAATGAGTAAGCAAACAATACATGCACGTGCGATCAAAGATCGTGTTGGTTAGGATTCTCAGGGCAATATCTCTAATTTGCTTTGTTAATCAAGCTTATATCTCTGGACGCTCGTGACCAGAGCCTCCAGACCTTTCCATGGTTCTAGAACATTCTGAAGCACGTCGGCCGGCTGTCTCGCGGGCCTGTCCGCGTATAGCCGTACAATACGTATCGTTGTTTATACGTAGAGAAACGTATATGCAGTCCCATGCTTCTGATAGCTGGCAACGGGCAGATAAAGAGTCAATCCCAATTTGCGGTGCATGTGACTTTGATCCATCATCACACCATGCACTTACGTGAAATAGATTCTTGCTAACTTGCATGAACCATACGTGACCATTATGTAAATGGCTTTTAAATAAATTTGATTCATCACGCATGCATGTTGTTGCATGGAGTATGATGGGCCTGAGGGGCTTCGTATAAGCTAATTACACGGCCATTTTTGAGATTATTTTTATAGCAATAAAGCTTGCCCATAATTGACTTTATAAATAGGTACCCATGGTCTTATTATTGCAACAATATAATGTCAATTTTGCCATATTTTAGGCAAAATAATCATCAAACACCTTGTTCCGGTCGCTCCAGTGACAAACTCAGCCATGGCGTCTAGCCGCCCCATATGGCCATCAAGGCTCGAGCCTCGAGGCCACGAACTGCTGTCCGCCTGCATCAAGACTCAAGAGATCGATCCGTCAAGGCGTCAAGCTACAGGCTCCGCATTCAAGCCACATTGACTGGAGGTTGAATGGGGCATGGATGGTCGCATGAAGCTTCTCAGGTCCACTAATCAGGCCGCCAATTGACGAGACAATACTGATTGACCTCGTGATTTTTTGTTAGATTCAATCTGTGTTTGTGGCAGGAAGGAAAGGAGCATAGGGGTCTCCATGATTGATTTGGGTCTTTTTCTCGTTGTTGATTTTTCCATCGCCCTCTTCACGCAGCAGTGCAGCTTGCTAGCGCTCGTAATCTCGCGCAATTTGGGATTACCCAAGTTCGAACCCGAAATATCGGGCACCCGAATTGTCGGGTTTCATTTTTTCCAAGTGATTTTCGGGTTTCAGTTTTTAGAACCCAAATTATAAGGAATCCAAAATACTCGACCCAAACTTTTCGGGTAACCCGAATGCCCACCCCTGGGCGTTGCATGGTGCTGTCTCCTCCCAGGGCTTCTTGGTGCCACTGCTTCTCATTTCCTGAATGTTCTGGTGAAGGTTTGCCGTCCAGTAGAGCTGGGATAATTTGGACTTGTTAGAATCTGATACCCCTCATCTTGAAAGAATATTGTGAGTAAGACACAAGCTTACACGATATCAAAAAGCAAGGTAGACGAGTCTCATAGAAAAACCTAAATAACGGTGTTGACACAACCACAGTAAGAGAATGGCATTTTGGCGAAATTGACCGCAAATTCTCTGAATACAACTCCCAAAGATTGCCACTCCCTCACAACTATACTTGATCCTCTAGGACCCTCTTATTTTTCCCTGTTAAGCGCTCCTAATTGCTCAATAAAAGTCATGGACGAAACCTTGTTTTGCCATTTTTATTGATTTATCCCTAGAGCCTCTACACCCCTATTTATATTGTCCCCTCCAAGGCCCTCGTACATGAAAATAAGAGTCCTACACCTAGCAAGATTTGACTTGTCAAGTCCTAGTAGAACTAGAAGTCCTAAAAGCACACACCTATCTATCTATTTATCTATCTATCTATCTATCTATCTATACCTATACTAATCACAGACTCTCTAGAAATTCTCACATTAATCAGAGAAACAGAAAAACATCTAGCCATCGATTGTCTGTGGGGCGGAGTTGTAACGGTTCAGATCAATTAATCAAACAGTTGAAAAAAAAGAACCTACGGAGAAAAATATGCAAAGCTCACGACTCCTTTTGAACCTTTCCACAAAAACTTTCTAAACAAATCAGAGTCCATCTCCATCCCTTTTCTCTTTTCCCTATATCTTGACACGGAAGTAAAAGGTATATCTATGCTATTGTATACCTGGCTCCAGAATCCTCACGCAAAGGATAGTTGTAGAGGGTTATACGAACAATATTTTCATTTTTATTGCATACATATAGAAAGCAAAATTAAAATCGGTTTCTTACTTTCTAAAAATAGACTCTATATCCTTTGTTTCTAGAAAAAAAACAGACTCTTTTTTCTACCAGAGAAATTAGGAACGACAAAAAGAAAAAAGATCCTGCCCTGCATGGCTTTACGCTGATCAGCACGACGCCAACCCTCACCAGCTCTTCCTGACCAGGAGAACCCGACAGTCCAAGACAACATCCTGTACGTGTCCCTTCACGCCCCGCTGTTCCTCAAATTTAAATGACTGGTAACATGTTTTTTTCTGCACTATATTTTCTAGCAGATATCCAGTCACTTTCTAGATGACTCCTTGGATTTTGCTTGCAGTATGCACAATGAAATTAAACCAACAATTATCTGCTGCCCTAACTGCGCATCGGCATTCTTCATGTCACGTGTGATTCCTTGGTAGTAGCTCCATAAAGGGCAAGTGGCTTTATAGATGAGATTTCCATAGCAATATCGTCTGACAGTTTTAACCAAGCTTCTTCTGATCTCGCAGGCTTTTTTGCTCCTTCTCGAGTTGAGCCAAAGAAATAAGAAAATAACACTTAAATGTTTATAGAAAATTCATTCTTTTATCTCAAATATCAATTGAAACATATATAGGTGATGTATACAGTGAAATTTGTGGTACTCAATCACAAATTATGAGCAAGCGAACATATAGAGCTGTATTTTCTGATATGAAGTAAGATTTTCAGGGCTGCAAGAGAGGTTGCTCACAGTGTATTCAAAGTGTTGAGACTATTCATTGACATGCCTGATCTCAATTTTCTAATCTTATATCTTTCTCTGCTCGTAGTTCCATATAGTGTTAACATACCTATAATTTAAGGCATGACACATCTATATATGCTACTTTCCATAAGCATGCAGTATGTCTAGAAGTATATACATTTCATGTTCATAAAAATCGGAGCAATGCATGTATGTTTGATCCGTTTAAGATGTGGATGTATGTAGCAGTTGTCATATACATACAGTTATTTCTTTGGCCTTTATTACTCCGATTTAGTTTTGAAGCTGATAAGTTGCAACCACATTCTAAAAATGATTATTTCAGATTCTGCAAATTTGAAGGGTCCTCTGTTGACCTCTGAAACCCCATACTATACTTCACTAGAAATATTGGATTACTTTTGTATTCGTTACAAAATCTATTTTGCATAAAACTCACATTAAAGTAAGGGCGTGTTTGGCACAACTCCAACTCCAGAAACTCCATCGACTCCTAGTTTTTTCATGTCAAATAGTAGCTCCAGCAACTCCAACTCCAAAAAATACCTGGATTTAGGGGCCAACTCCACGTTTTTCTTGGAGCTCCTCAAGGGGTGCTCCAAAAACACTGGTTTCAGAACTAAACATGAAGTTGGGTGAAAATTACCCACCAATATAGGTGGGCACAAGGCCCGGGCCCATCGGCCCGGCCCAAAGCCCGTCGATTTGGCCCGGCACTAGCACGGCCCGGCCCGATGGCCAACGGGCCCGGGCGGCACGGCACGACGTAGCAGGCCGGGCCAGGGCCGACGGCTAGGCCCATGGGCCAGCACGGCACGGCCCGCTAATTTTAGGCCTCGGCCCAGCTCGCGGCCGCGGCGTATATATGGCCGAGCTGCCGGCCGCCGCACAGCCCCCCTCCCCGACCGAACCCTAAATCGAATCCTCCCTCCCCGCTCCGCCGGCCGCCGCGGCACATCTGCTCTCGTCTCGCCTCCGCCGCCGCGTCTCCGGCTCCGCCCTCCGCCCCTCCGAGTCTCCGGCCTCCGACCGCCGGTGACGTGCTCTTGAATCCTGATCTGTTCCTTTCCCTCCTCTGTCCTCCACTCCTTCCTGAGGCCATGTGAGTTCGTCTACCTGTCCGATCCATCCGCCACCGCTTGCCGTCCTCTAACGGTGTCTCGTCGCTCTGGTTGGCCCCATCTTCTCCGGCGCCGGGCTCCGGTTGCGAAGGTAAGACCGAAACCCTAACCCTAATGCCGAAGTCCTTTCTGATCTGATCCGTTCTGCAGGTCGGTTGCCGATGCTGCTTCCTCTAGCTCAAGGATGACGCAACCGCACGCACCGTCGAGGAACGGGGCCGGAACTGGGGAGCGCGCGCTGCAGTTGGCCATGGTGTTGGTGGATGACAGTGCCGACCAGCGCGCTGCGGGGGCAGCCATTGAGGTTGACAATGACATCGCCGATGACGCAAGTGTACCGGCGGCGGCGGGGAACTGCTCTTGTTTCTGAATTTTTTGAGGTGTTACAATGGTCATTGGGCCTGGGCTGGCACGGCCCGCTAATTTTGGCGTGCCTAACGGGCCGGCACGGCACGAAAACCGGCCCATGGGGCCATGCCAGGGCCGACGGCCAGGCCCACGTGCCAGGTAGGCACGACCTGTAGGGCCCACGTGCCTTCTCGGCCCGTAGCCTGCCGGGCCGGGCCGGCCCATTGCCCACCTATACCCACCAATGCCACCGATTGCACAGTGACCGATGCCACCGATTACACAGTGTACCGATTCGCGAAATAAAAAGAAACGAGTCGCCTGTCATCAAATGCCCGTCCACGCCGGACCTCCGCGTGAAGGAGCGGCGGCGAGCCCTGGCGAGCTCCACCTCACCGGAGCGGCTAAGCGTGGCGTTGGGCCGGAGCTGCGGCACGCGGCAGCGGCCCTCCAGCCGGGCGCGGCAGTTACCTCGGCGAGCTCCCCGGGCCGCTGACCTCCTTGCTGCCGCCTGCTGATCTGCTCCGGCCACCAGGGGCTGCGCCGCACCGAGCAGCAAGCCACTGACATCACACACCCACAAATGTTCGCCGGCGCGGATGCGTCAGCGCGGTTCACATTCGCGACCGGGGAACGAACCGTCGGCGTCAGGCGGAGGAACCCCATGGCGGTCGTGCGCAGCCGTTTCAGCGTCACGAACCGATCTACCACTGCCTCTGGCGCCTGCTCGCCCACAGATCGCCACGCGCGGGCACGCAGCGCATGCACACTGCTCCGCAGCTTTTACTCTATTGCTGATCCACCGCTGCCCTCGGCCACCTTCAGGCGCTGCCCTGCTCTGCCGCTTCTGCTGCCTCACGCTGCTCTTCCACCACCTCGGATGAAGGGAGCAGAGAGGTGTGGTAGGTAGACGAAGATTTGAGGAAGAGAAACACTGCGCTGGTGGACTATTCCTCGGTGTGCCAACGCACTGGAAGCCGAAGCTCAGGCTTGCCTGGAGGGCCTGCGACTTGCCGCACGGTGGGTGTCAGGTCCCGTTCTGCTTGAATCGGACTGCCAATACATGGTCCATGCGTTGTCATCTCCGAGCGATCGGTCGGAGGTTAGCTTCATTGTGACTGAGGCAAAGGAGTTTGGTCAAGTACTTGTTGATTGGAGGACCATCAAGGGTAGTAGAGAATGTAATCTAGTTGCTCATGAATTAGCTCATTTCGCTAGGCGGTCAAGAACGATTGTAATATTTCTTTGCCTAGCTAATAAATTCTCTTTGCTCCGCGAAAAAAAAACACTGCGCTGGTGGAAGAAATCGGCAGGGGAGAGAGAGGATTTGGAGATGGGAACAGAGAGATACGACAGTGGTGGATTGCTTCGGTGGAGAACAAAGAGTGGACAGTGGAGAGGTCGATGGAAGGCTCTGGTGCTTGCGGTGGACGGAGAAATTAGAGAAGGGGGAGAGAGAGCCAGAGAGCTGCTGCCTGCCGCGTGAGGAAGAAGTGGGGAGAGGGAAAGACTGATATGTGGGTCTCAATCGCAAGGGTATATTAGACTTTTCACGACAACATCCTCTGTTTTCAAAGCTGGATCTTTGATTTTTGCCAAACACGTAGACAACTCCAGTATTTTTATAGAGTTGGTGGAGTGGAGCAGAAGAAACATGGAGTTGGTAGAACGGAGCTCAAATATTTGAAGTGGAGCTGTGCCACTAAACCGAGCTAGCTTTGCCTGCGCATGTAGGTGAGTAATGTGATTGTGTGCATGACATGATAGGTGAGATTTGACTTATTAGCGATTGATTAGCCGATTCGCTTCTGTTACAAGTCCGAACCCCTTCACGTCAGGATCTTCCACGTACAGGCACAGGGCCAGAGGGCCTTTTCGTCCTCTACTCGGACAAGGAATCCCTGCAGACTATTCGGGGTGTCTGAGCGATGATATTGATCGATGCATTGCAGGGTTCAGGTTGCAGCAAGCCTCTTTCAGCTTCTGTAGGTCGTTGCCATATGCATATATACTGCCGCCCTGCCTGCCTTCCTTTCCGTCCACGCTGTTGGCCGGCGTTCTGATCCACCGGCGGCGCATCGACATCGTTCCATCCATGGATGCTCTGTGCGACACGCTGCTGCTGGAAGAGATCCTCCCGCCCAAGTGCCTCCTCCGCCTCGGCGCCACCGCCCGCCGCTACACCGGCCTCGCCCGCAGCCCCGGCTTCGCCGCCCGCTAC
>CM014277.1:44967587-45027677 GCA_004135705.1 Alloteropsis semialata | reverse complement strand
GCCGCCGCCCCCTCCCCAGCGGCCCAGGCCGCCGCTGCCCCCGTCCCCAGCCCGCTCGTGCGGCCGCCTCCCTCCATCCCGTGCAGCCTCGCTGGCGGATTCGGAGTGAGGAGGAGGCAGCGGCGAAGGATCCGGCGGTGGCGCGCCTGGGAAGCTCGGCCCGCGCCTCACTCGGCGTCCAGCCTCGGAAGCTCGCCACCGCGCCGCTCCTCCTCACGCGCAGCCTCGACAACCACCTCGTCCCCTGCTTCCAGTTCCTCTGCGGCATCCTCGGCATCGACGGCAACGTCTGCCGAGCGATCCACGGCAACCCCCGCGGCCTCCTGACCGTCCTGGATAAGATGCGCCTCTAGCCTCCTGCAGGCTCCCCTCGCGGCGCTCCTCGAGTACTCCGGCGTCGTCCCCTCCGGCCCCGCCCCGCAGGCGGTGCACCACCCGTACGCGGCGCCCTCTTCGCCGTCGTCAGCGTCCGAGGTCGACGGCCTCCTCTCCGCCCCGGCAGCCGGAGACGGCGAGGTCTCGATCCGGATCCAGGGCGGCCCCGGCGATCCGGACGGCGGCGGCGGCAGTGGATGGCAGTGGATTTTTTTTTATTATTTTGTGAAATGTTTGCCGTGTGTTGGTTTTGGCGCACGGCAAAAAGTTCGCCGTGCGCCCCGACAAACGGCGCACGGCGAAGTTCCCTTTGCCGGGCAAATCGCTGCCGTGCGCTCTTTGCCGTGCGCATCGGCCAAAAACGCACGGCAAAGGGTTTGCTGTGCGTTTTTGTGGTCTTTGCCGTGCGCCGCCGGCGCACGGCAAATCATCTGGTTCCGGTAGTGTAGGCAGCCATAGAGCTTGCGGCTTCTCTCTGAGCAGTCCGTTTTGGTGTGGATTTGGGTCGTGTAGGCTGCAAGATTGGTGCTTTGGACATTCGTTTGCTGCTTTTATGTGTTATATAATCCGTTGCTCCACTTTGTGTTTATCACACACCTTTTTTTCTGTCCGCAATCGCTTTAGCGGCAAGTTTCATCAAGACAATGTGTTTTTTTTTTGTGTTGTGCGGATCCACACGACAATTGTCATCTACAACTATTACCATTGAAAGTAGTTCACACAGTTCAAATTCGCCGACCCTGAGCAGTTCTGCATGACCACCTCCCTCACCATAGGGGAAACTCTTGAAGTGTATCTGCAACATGTCCACGACCACGGCACCGGGTGCAGGCTTTCGGTCACCAACAAGGCAGTTGTTGATGCCTGCAAACATTGCTGAGGTACTCAACGCCATGAAGGACTTTCCTGAGATGATCATGTGGCCCATCTCCAAGGTTGTTCTGCTTCTCAATCAGACAAAGAAGATGTGCTGGATCGAGCATGGATGTCAAACCAAGGGCGTCTTGTCAATCTTGGAGTAAGATATCAAGACGACATCAGGTGGCTTGCATAGGGGTGATGTGTCAGTGCAGGAGTCGAGTAAACAATCCGTAGCAGTTCCTTCTGAACCATATGTGCTTCAGCAGATTGCATATTTAGAGGCAGAGCTCGAAACAGGTCGTTACGCTTTTCTTTGACGGCTTGTTATTCAAGAGTTACTTTTCCTGAACTTACAATGTGTTGCATACATGCATAGATGCACCGTTCATTATTTCTTCCTAGAAAAATTAGAGAGAAACCTTGTGGGTACAGGTCTACGCCTTAATTCGTAGAATCGTGGGTCACCAACAAGCACAGCTACACAAATATGATAACCATGCAGATGAGTCATACTAGCTGGTGTGGTTTGTCTTATAGAAGCTTTTTGCTATTGGTGGGCCCTTTTGGTAGGGCTTCTTCAAAACAGCTTCACCTCGATGAAGCTGTTTTGGAGAAGCTGAAAATAGTAGCTTTGCCCAGCTTCTAGTTTATTTTTGCATCGTTTTCTGAAACAGTTTCATATTACAGTGCCTCATTTTGCGTAAAACAGGTGAAGCTGAGCTGCTATAAGCTCTACCAAACGGGGCCTAAGTGTTGCAATTAGAGGCATTTTCTGGTTCAGTTTAATCCAAAGAATTAAATAAAAGAATGACAAACATGATAGCAAAAACAGGAGTATGATGATCTATTGTGTTCGTACTAGAAAACATAGAACAAACAATAGGTACTATAAAACAGAATGACTGAACAAGAAAGTTTAGAAGAAGGTACCGTGAGGCGAGGCCTATTCGGGAGGAACCAGATGCGCCGTTACCCGACATTGTTGGTCGAGCCTGTTTGATGTAGTTGATTAAAAGTCGATGCGGTGTAGATGTTCACAACGACCAGTCGCACAGATGCGCTCCCCAAAAATGTCACACCCTAGTTTTTACCTCCTTAGGGTTTTCAATAAAACCTAAAATTTTGCTAGAATTAAATAGAAAGTGTGTGCAATTGTTCTCAATCAGGTAGTAGTTTTCTAAAATAAATTAAATAAATATAGGCAATATAGGAGTTGTGTGGTTGCATTCATGTTGATGCATTTTCTTTTTGTGTGTGGGCTGTTCAAATGTTGGGGTTAGAATTTATATTCAAATTTCCATTTGAATTCGCAATTGTTTGAGGCTTAGAAAAGTTTCTGCGACGATAGGTCCCTAGCGCCCAGGCCCTCCCCCACCACCACCACTACACCCCCCCTCCCCCCGCCGGCGAGCCGCCGCCGCCCCTTCCATGTTTGCCAGCGTCCTTAAGGAGAGGAGCGCCCAGGGCCGTCCATCAGCAGATCAGCGGCCACGAATAGAAGTTAGGATACCCCTTCATGTTTTTGTTAAAGAGCCCCCGGTGTTTCTGAAATTTAACCCGCAGTTCGGCCCTGAGTCTTACAAAATCTTCTTTGCTAGCCCCTAAAGTATAGGGTTAATTACGTATAGGTCCCTGCAGTTTTGTTTAGCCCTAGATTGCACGTTTTAGATCCGATTCGATCCGTTCAAGTTGCGTTAGCTTCATAATAACACAAACTACTCGTTAGTAGTGTTGGTTTTCATAGAACTTATTTTTGGAAATTAATTGAGTATTAATTTGATTAATGACTATTAAACACTTGTTCTTTAATTAAAAGTTAACTAGGGTTATACACCGCCTTTTATAATAAAGTTAATATGATTAATGTCAATATAAATGTGTCTTCTAAATAAGGGTTGTTTAAGTTCAACCCGACATACCTTATAATTCGATTAGATGCTCACATATTCTTTGTTCTAAAGTTTAATAGTAAATTGCTTAATTCCTATGAAATATATATAAATAAAACTTGACTAGGTTTTACTCTGCTTTCAAAATTCTAAAATAATTTGAATAATTCCAACTTTGGATACTTCTTTGAAATATCTTCTACACATAATTTATTTAAATTAAATAGATGCAGCATATAGTCTTTTGTTTCTCTCGCAGCTCTAGTGTTTCAATAGACGTGTCCTTTCAAGCCATAGCTCTGCCTTAGCATTTCTTGCGCTTCCAAGTTCGCAATAGCTAGTGTTCTCTAGTAGTGTGTTTTTCATGTTGTTTTGCTGATTGGTGTATTGCTTTATTAGATGTATCTTGTGTGCTGGTGTTGATCATGTCAGTCGGTGAATTGTTCGACGTTGAAGAAGAGCAAGGTTCTGAAGAAGAGAATTACCGGCAATACTTTGAGGAAGGTAACTGTAACACGAGAAACTCCTTGCAATCCAATAATCGTTAAATATCATTTTCATATGTGCATGAGTCAAATTTGATGAACCTTAAGGATCTTACGTAGCTTTACTTTTTCCTGTTTACCTTGTACACCTGGGTTTATGCATTTATGGGTAGATTAATGCTATGCTTTGCAACCTTTGCTTATGAACCAATGATCTCATGATATCAATTGTTAACTTTGATTAATGGAATATGGAACTGTGATTAAAATGTGATTTATAGCAACATGGTTAGGGAGCTTGAGCATGTGCTTTGGATTGCTCTAAGTGTCTCTCCTTAAGGTCCGGTTCTTAAAGCGGCAACCCAGGAAAACCTACAACCAACGGAACTATATGGCTCTGGTCTTGACTAAGTAAAATGAACAACTCTAGCTAATTAGTGGTTACCGAAAGGCGCAAGTGGGGCTCCGTGATTTAAGTGTGGATATCGGCTCACCTCTGGCATGGGATCATGTCTTACATGTGGGATTGACCAGAGGGTGAGGGGTTCATGCTCCTATGTTGAAACCATAGCGACCACTAGCTGGTTAGAGGGACTTTTGAAAGGTCTCATAGTGAAACCCAGTCACACACCTAAGGAAGTGTAAAATGGATCTGGCTAACCCTGGCAAACGGGAATCACGACCGGTGGTGAAGGTGTACAACCTCTGCAGAGTGTAAAACTGATATATCAGCCGTGTTCACGGTCAAGAGCGGCGTGGATCCTTTTTTTATACTGGTTCTTGTTCTGGAACGGCGATTAATGATGATGATTATGTTATACTTCTTTTTCAATTAATGTGGGTTGCAACTGGGTTCTCATCATAATTGTGGTAATTTGGTTAATGCTAAAATTGGTCAACTAAAAGTGCTAACCGCAATTCAACCGTGTCAAGCCGTTTGAGCCTCCATACCTTGTGTTATACTTGTTAAGTAAGATGGTTTACTTACACTTGCTATAATTCAACAAAAGCCCGGATGGGTACTCAGATATATATGGTCCCTTTGCGGAGTAGCTGGTGTGTTTCGGCTATTCTCAATGGTTTAGTTTCATAGAAATTGTTGTTTGCTAGTGGAGGCGTGGAGCATGATTTAATATCATCATGCGTCGGCTGTCACATTGGAATAACTTAGATTCTGAGCTGATTGCAATCAATGTTCTTTTTAAAATTGTTCTTATTTGTTTCATCTGTACACTAGTTGTGTCAGAAGTGGAGTTATGTGGTTGATTTTATTAAATCTATAAATTTGTGTTTGTGAGCCTATCTTTTATCTCACACAATTATGTAATTAGTAGATATGTCCCACACTCCTAGTATTTAATCGATATATCTCACACACTTATTTCTTTAATATGTATGCCATACACATTATTTCTCAACAGGTATATGATACTCGTTTTCATGTGTATATGATATAATGCTTTGCTGATTGTCCGTCCCAAATGAGCAGCTTTCACCAACAAGCACAGCTACACAAATATGATAACCATGCAGATGAGTCATACTAGCTGGTGTGGTTTGTCCTCTCTTTTGGTTTAGTTTTATAGAAGCTTTTTGCTATTGGTAAGGGCCCTTTTGGTAGGGCTTCTTCAAAACAGCTTCACCTCGATGAAGCTGTTTTGGAGAAGCTGAAAATAGTAGCTTTGCCCAGCTTCTAGTTTATTTTTGCATCGTTTTCTGAAACAGTTTCATATTACAGTGCCTCATTTTGCGTAAAACAGGTGAAGCTGAGCTGCTATAAGCTCTACCAAACGGGGCCTAAGTGTTGCAATTAGAGGCATTTTCTGGTTCAGTTTAATCCAAAGAATTAAATAAAAGAATGACAAACATGATAGCAAAAACAGGAGTATGATGATCTATTGTGTTCGTACTAGAAAACATAGAACAAACAATAGGTACTATAAAACAGAATGACTGAACAAGAAAGTTTAGAAGAAGGTACCGTGAGGCGAGGCCTATTCGGGAGGAACCAGATGCGCCGTTACCCGACATTGTTGGTCGAGCCTGTTTGATGTAGTTGATTAAAAGTCGATGCGGTGTAGATGTTCACAACGACCAGTCGCACAGATGCGCTCCCCAAAAATGTCACACCCTAGTTTTTACCTCCTTAGGGTTTTCAATAAAACCTAAAATTTTGCTAGAATTAAATAGAAAGTGTGTGCAATTGTTCTCAATCAGGTAGTAGTTTTCTAAAATAAATTAAATAAATATAGGCAATATAGGAGTTGTGTGGTTGCATTCATGTTGATGCATTTTCTTTTTGTGTGTGGGCTGTTCAAATGTTGGGGTTAGAATTTATATTCAAATTTCCATTTGAATTCGCAATTGTTTGAGGCTTAGAAAAGTTTCTGCGACGATAGGTCCCTAGCGCCCAGGCCCTCCCCCACCACCACCACTACACCCCCCCTCCCCCCGCCGGCGAGCCGCCGCCGCCCCTTCCATGTTTGCCAGCGTCCTTAAGGAGAGGAGCGCCCAGGGCCGTCCATCAGCAGATCAGCGGCCACGAATAGAAGTTAGGATACCCCTTCATGTTTTTGTTAAAGAGCCCCCGGTGTTTCTGAAATTTAACCCGCAGTTCGGCCCTGAGTCTTACAAAATCTTCTTTGCTAGCCCCTAAAGTATAGGGTTAATTACGTATAGGTCCCTGCAGTTTTGTTTAGCCCTAGATTGCACGTTTTAGATCCGATTCGATCCGTTCAAGTTGCGTTAGCTTCATAATAACACAAACTACTCGTTAGTAGTGTTGGTTTTCATAGAACTTATTTTTGGAAATTAATTGAGTATTAATTTGATTAATGACTATTAAACACTTGTTCTTTAATTAAAAGTTAACTAGGGTTATACACCGCCTTTTATAATAAAGTTAATATGATTAATGTCAATATAAATGTGTCTTCTAAATAAGGGTTGTTTAAGTTCAACCCGACATACCTTATAATTCGATTAGATGCTCACATATTCTTTGTTCTAAAGTTTAATAGTAAATTGCTTAATTCCTATGAAATATATATAAATAAAACTTGACTAGGTTTTACTCTGCTTTCAAAATTCTAAAATAATTTGAATAATTCCAACTTTGGATACTTCTTTGAAATATCTTCTACACATAATTTATTTAAATTAAATAGATGCAGCATATAGTCTTTTGTTTCTCTCGCAGCTCTAGTGTTTCAATAGACGTGTCCTTTCAAGCCATAGCTCTGCCTTAGCATTTCTTGCGCTTCCAAGTTCGCAATAGCTAGTGTTCTCTAGTAGTGTGTTTTTCATGTTGTTTTGCTGATTGGTGTATTGCTTTATTAGATGTATCTTGTGTGCTGGTGTTGATCATGTCAGTCGGTGAATTGTTCGACGTTGAAGAAGAGCAAGGTTCTGAAGAAGAGAATTACCGGCAATACTTTGAGGAAGGTAACTGTAACACGAGAAACTCCTTGCAATCCAATAATCGTTAAATATCATTTTCATATGTGCATGAGTCAAATTTGATGAACCTTAAGGATCTTACGTAGCTTTACTTTTTCCTGTTTACCTTGTACACCTGGGTTTATGCATTTATGGGTAGATTAATGCTATGCTTTGCAACCTTTGCTTATGAACCAATGATCTCATGATATCAATTGTTAACTTTGATTAATGGAATATGGAACTGTGATTAAAATGTGATTTATAGCAACATGGTTAGGGAGCTTGAGCATGTGCTTTGGATTGCTCTAAGTGTCTCTCCTTAAGGTCCGGTTCTTAAAGCGGCAACCCAGGAAAACCTACAACCAACGGAACTATATGGCTCTGGTCTTGACTAAGTAAAATGAACAACTCTAGCTAATTAGTGGTTACCGAAAGGCGCAAGTGGGGCTCCGTGATTTAAGTGTGGATATCGGCTCACCTCTGGCATGGGATCATGTCTTACATGTGGGATTGACCAGAGGGTGAGGGGTTCATGCTCCTATGTTGAAACCATAGCGACCACTAGCTGGTTAGAGGGACTTTTGAAAGGTCTCATAGTGAAACCCAGTCACACACCTAAGGAAGTGTAAAATGGATCTGGCTAACCCTGGCAAACGGGAATCACGACCGGTGGTGAAGGTGTACAACCTCTGCAGAGTGTAAAACTGATATATCAGCCGTGTTCACGGTCAAGAGCGGCGTGGATCCTTTTTTTATACTGGTTCTTGTTCTGGAACGGCGATTAATGATGATGATTATGTTATACTTCTTTTTCAATTAATGTGGGTTGCAACTGGGTTCTCATCATAATTGTGGTAATTTGGTTAATGCTAAAATTGGTCAACTAAAAGTGCTAACCGCAATTCAACCGTGTCAAGCCGTTTGAGCCTCCATACCTTGTGTTATACTTGTTAAGTAAGATGGTTTACTTACACTTGCTATAATTCAACAAAAGCCCGGATGGGTACTCAGATGAAGCAGCACTCGAAGACTTTCCAGAAGTGTTCAAAGAATTCTAGGTTGTGGTTCACCAGCTGGCGTCCCTGTGGAATGGAGGCTTCATCGTGAGAGATAGTAAATAGACTTCTGTTGTGGTTTGTTTAAGACTCTTGTCTTTTGTAATAGTTTTCTTTGTAATTCGAGCATCGGTTTACTTTGATTTACCTTATTCTGGAGCTATATGTGTGTTTAAGAATTACTGGGTACACATATAGTAGCATTTGGATTTTTTTCATAAATCCTGGTGTGACAGAATGATATCAGAGCCGTGCTGATTGTAGGATCGCAACCTAGATAGAAATGGTCAATGTTAAGGTTATAAATTCTCCTTCTTTTGCAAAATTTCACCTCTTCGGCTTTTCATCTCTCTTTTGAGTCCTACACTCACTCTGTTTACTAAAAAGAATTACTTCTCCCTCGCCCTTGAATATTCTTAGCTGTCAACCAAACTTGTCTACTATGTTCAATGAAGATGTTGCTAAAAATATTAAGGAAGACACTACCTCAACAAGCCACCATTGTTTGAAGAATCTGAAGACTTCATCAAGAGAGCTTCATCGTGCATTGAAGACCTCAAGATCACGCAAACTCCAAGCCCTCGATAGTATAGTGTTTCTATGTCATAAGAGTTTGAACCTAAGCCTTTCTTTTACCGATAGATCATCGATGCTCAGGTGATATCTGATTTTAAGGATGTGTGAAATGTTAGTATGCTCTGTTTTCTTGCCTGTCTATTATTGTGCTATGTAGTGATTTGGATCTTTGCATTGATTGTAAGAATAGATAGGTGGTTTGATTTTTCTCCCTCTACCCTTGAGATCCTTGTTCCTCTCCCTTGTCCTCCTGCTGACCTAGCCACGAAGAAGTCACCAAAAGATTCCACTTTCACCTGAGTTCAACTTGGGGTATAGAAGAATCTTGTTAAGTGGGGTAGTATTGAGCCACACTTCTACTGCAACACATGAGGTGCACAAGATGTCAAGTGGTGGAGCTAGAAGAAAGACAGAAACACTTGAGAGACATTTTTCAAAATCAAAGAATACTACAGAAAGGAGACATAATACAAATGATAGGAGATAATACATAAGTAATCGATATGGAGTTAAGGTTCAAAGAAGGAAGAATACAACAACAGGAAAGACAAGCTAAGAAGATGTTCATTGGAAGCAACCAACATTCCCCCTCGCTAAACTTTTCACGAATCTCAGGACGTGATTCATGTTAAATGGGGTAGGCCTGTAACCCCGGATTGCTTATACAATTCCCCACGACAAGATGAGCAGTACACAATGTGCTCAAAAAGATAAAAGATGTAGTGAAGGCATCCTAAGAACTAGTTTCTTCAGTAAGAAGCACCAGCTGGAGAGAAACATACTTGTTGGTATTTCTTACGGTTGCAGATAAATCCGCAAGCGCACGGATACCGTTGTTGCTTTCACCCGGAAGTATTCAGGGTATCGAATCCACAGGGAACGTGTGTACTAATCTTCTAACGAGATCACCCAAGGACAACAAGAGAAATGATGGCGAGGGTAGAGAGGATTCCTATGGCAAAGGACCTTGATGACGTATAAGCTCAGCGTCTATAGTTTACTTACTTTGGGCACCGAGGTATCCTAGGCCTCTAGGAAATTGCCGGCCAACAACTCTACGCCGTACCCGAACGTGAGGATTACAAAGGACGGACAGGACTGTCACCACCTGCCGCCTACCTCTTCTAATCCGTGGGGCTACGAGGCAAACAAAGGTAACTTCTAGCCCAGACACCACGTCTACACTATCAATTACTACTTTAGTCTTGTTCCTAGACCAAAGTATTCACTAAGCATTCGCAAATGATTAATGAACGATGAACCCGCAAGCAACTATAGCAGGGAACTTACTTAATCAAGAGAACTTAATACCATAAGAGATCACGAACACTTACTAGAAGAAGGAAGCATCCGTCGAGGTACAAGATCGGGGAAGAGTGCCGACAGCCGGCACTTCCCCCGGACTACCCCTCACTCTCTCCCTATTCTCTAAATACTACACTGGAGTAGAGCTTCGCCTTGGAGTGGAGCTTGTAGCTTCTCAATCTTGTGTGTGTTGAACCGGAGCCGGGTGCACCTATTTATAGCTTGTAGAGGCGGTTGGGAGTGGACACGTGGAAGATGAGGATGAACGGACCCAGTCACAGGTCGGGCGACGCAGGGAGATCGTCCGACGTTAGATCCACCGTCTTGAGTGATGCACGGCGTAGATGGACTCCTGGAGGCGGTGGGAACCCGTACCAGAAGGATGAGGCGGTTTGGCCTCCGGACCAGGTCGGGTGACCGGGCTCGGTCAGGCGACCGTCCACTGGCACCGATCGGGCCCATCTTCGGCTCAGTGACTGCATAGTGGGTCCTCATGGCGGTTCTAGGTGGTATAGCTTGGATTGAGTACGTTTAGTTTGCGAGGTGGGCCCTTCAATCCATGTGACATCTCCTTGGACCATTCCCATCTCTTGGATCAAACCATCATGGAATCAGTGGCTAGTATGGTCCTGGAGTGTGTTTCTTTGCTGTGGTGAAAGATGGGCTTCATTGGGCTTGGGCCCTGGTCGACCGACCTAAGGAGGTCGGGCGACCTAGCCCTGAGCCCAATTATCCTCCTCTTTTGCCATTTAGTCCCTGCTCTCACATATTCACCAAAACTCATGAAATTGATTAGATATAAACCCTATCACTATGTTTGGTGATTATATTTGACATATTTTCTGCAGGAGTTGACGGCCAAAAGTTGTACTTACGGACCGTCAACAAGCTCCCCCACACTTAGCCTTTGCTCGTCCTCGAGTAAAGATTAAAGACTAAGGTGGAAAACATGACTCTAACTGATATGATGCAAGCATATAACTTATTCCAAAACATACCTGCACCTGTGAATTTTGAAGTATCTATCATGTCATCTTGGATGGTTGAGAAACAGAACAGTCTTGATTCAAGTTATCTTCACTCCTCTGTTAACTAACTTGGGTTTTTGATAAATTTTCAAAAACATAACCTTACCTAGCTCCTCAAATGATTCTCTCATATCGCTCAATATGTATGGTTCCTTACCAAGGCATTTGCCTTCTTTTACCTACTTCTAAAAGGCTTATGTGGGGCTCAAGGTAGGAGTAAAGATAAGGCATACTTGCATCACATATATTGCAAAGTCAAAGAGCGGATCCAAGAAGAAAACTATTCATACAATCTGATCAAGATGTGCATGTGTGTGGAACAATGGAATTGTAGCTCCTTTTTGTACGATCTCTCTCCTCTTGAATTTATTTTGAGAACATGGCTATCTCTATTTTTTTCTTTTATCATGCTCAATGCTTTTTGTGAGCATGCCTCTCTTTTTTCTTTTTTTCCTTTTTTTTAATAGCCCATGTCTCTTTTGCAAAGGATATTTAAAGAGAGGGAGATCAATACTTATATAGAGCATTTATTTTGTGGATAAATAAGATGTATGTTGCTAACTTCCAGTGTAGAAGTTTAGCATGTATATGTGGAGTGTACGTGATCTTGATCATGAAAGCATGAAAAGCATCTTACAAGGGTCACAACAATTTGACAAAGCTCAATGCACTAAACAAGCAGCATATGTGTATGGGTTTTTCAATGTGAACATTATATGGCTTTGGTAGGAATAAGGCATCACTGAGGAGCTTTGCAAGGCTATTGATTTTAAGGTTTTTGCAAGAAAAACATCCCAAGCACTTTATACAGAAAGAGCAAGATTTCTTTCATCATATCATATCTCATTAATCAACCAGTTAGATAAACATGTTTCCCTAAAGAGATATGTTCACAAGCAACAGGCATATGTGCAAGGAATAAAGTATATGCAAGCCAATCAAGGATAGACATGTAAACCAAAGGAGCATCCAAGTTCATTTTAGCATGAGTTTAATTTCAATGATCATCTCAAGATAGAAAATATTTAAACTCATGAATTAGAGAGGATGAGGGATAGGCTGTGCAAACCATCGCTCTGGGCGAAAATGTGGATGAGAGGTGCCAGAGGGTCATCGGCCACCCAAGGGAATCGGCCGACCCCTTCTGAACCTCGGTCACCTTGATCTTTCTTGTGTAGTCTTGTGCGATGTTATGCAGCCTGTCTGTGGGTGATCTCGAACATGTGTGCATCGAAAAGCTCGAGAGACCCCCACACTTGATCTTGTACCTGCATTTATTCATACATGGTGGAAACAAAACAACGGCTCTTTGGTTTTAAAGACCAGGAGCCTTATTGAATTCAAATATTTATTCAGTTATGCAAATTTTTATGGAACAATTTTTTTTTATGGAGCAAGATGAAAGACCAACATCACCTAAAGACCAAGATAAAATTTTGTACAAATGGAACATGTTGCAAAATACTTACCGACCTCCCCCACACTTGGATTTTTGTGTCGTTGGACACCAAAAATCAAGTGTGTTGGCCTCCTTCAAAATTCGTTCCACGAACAAAACTTACCAAGGTGTTACTGCTGATGTAGCTCCATGTTCTTAAGCATCACCTGTCCATCGTTCTTCTCAATCTCCACCTGAAATGGTTAGCGACCAAAAATACCCGAAGAAAAGTTTATCCTAAAAACATGTTCTTGCTTTTTTTTGAAAGGAAAAATAAATGATAATCCGGGCCATCTCCCGGCAGTGCTTTGTTTATGGTCCGAAGCTAGACCATGGAGATCCTCACACTGCAGCTATTATTGACGATGTAGTTTCCATGTTCATTGCCAATTGTAGATGTACCATTGAAGTTCTAGCTGCAATGTTAGTGCCAAAGATGCAACACAAAATCTGCAATGTTTATGATAAACGAATGCGTCCACAACCAACCTCCTAAACATTTTATAAATGAGGACCTTAAGGTGGTTGTAGCCCTCGTGTGCGCTTGTGGCACAAAGCGTGACTAACTCTGGAGATTCATTAAATGAGCATGACTCTTGTGGGATTTCGAAAGAGAAGGTTTTATGCTCATTTATAGAATCCTTTCGCTCGGACTCCAGAGTCGATGTTTCAAGCGTGTCCATGGCCTCTAGGTTCTCCAACTCAAGAGGTTCATCATTGAAGATCAGAGTTGTTTCTCGACCATTATCGAGAATAACTTCTTGAGGGCCTAAGGGACATGGCTTCCGCTTGATTGAAGGTGATGGTGAAGGTCGCTCGAGATGAGAAGTAGGTTCGAATGACGACACAAACATTACCTTCTTGAGCGGGCTATGCTGGGGAGGAGGCCTTGCTCTTGAAATTTCTGGGCAAGAGATAGGATTGGCAAAAGCTGCTTTCCCAAGCGTGTCATGAAGGCTCCTATGAGATGCTTCTTTTTGGAGAAGCTTCTCTAGTGGGAAGCTTATGAGAAGATCAAAATCGAGGATAGAAAAGATATGGAAATCTAGATGAACCTTGATTTTGTCTATCTGGATCGGCACAACCCTTGCAATTCCACGACATTCAAAGATGTGTCCTGAGGGACTTCTAAAAAGCTTGTCGGTCGAGGCTAGAGGCGTATTGCCCAAGAAAGTGTTTGCAAATGATTCAGACATGATGCTAGCCTCGACGGTTGGGTTGTAAAGGGCTTCTACGGTAATTTCCCTTAAAGAGCAAGGCATGGTTGTGGAAGGTGCAACCATCCGAATTGCTTCGGAAGAACGTTTTACTTCCTTTAACCATTCTATTGGTGGTTCTCTTATGGACATATCGGGGAAGACCTCCATGAGTTGATCTGAAGGATAATAAATGGGAGGTGCCGTAGCCTTTTTGTGCCTAGTGTGATCCGAGGGATTTCGAAAATCCTCGGATGCCGAAGGTAGAGCTTCTTCTTCCTTCGGTGGCTTTGGTTCAGGTGTGGGCTCTAAGACTGGATCGTGCGAGGTAAAAAGGTTTGGCTCAGATCTTGTCTTAGAGCTGTGCTGGGGTTCGTGCTGTGTTTCGATGGAGGGAGTATTTTCTAGAATCTTCTCTAGAAGAGCTCTACCTTCATCCAAGGTTACGTGCATGAATGAACCATCGGCGGCACCATCTAGGATGAAAATAGCTTCCTTTTTTAGGCCTGATCAAAAATGTTGCATGAGCATGAAGTCGGGTATGCCTAAGTCTGGGCCGAATTTGTTTAGTGAAACAAATCTTTCCCAAGCTGCACCTAGAGTTTCCTTCTCACCCTGCTGGAAGCAGACGATCTCCCTCCGAAGGAAGAAGTAAAGACAAAACTTGTCCCGTAGTTTTTCCAATTTCTGTTTACGTCCCTGACGGTTTGGTAGTACCATCTCTTTGCCGTCTCATCGAGAGAGAACAGAAATAACTTCCATTTGATGGTCTCTTGTGTCATGCCTGAGATTCTCAAACATGAGCACAACAACTCGAATTCTCGCAGGTGATCATAAGGATTTTCGTTGTTGGCCCCTGAGAAGGTTTTATTCCGAACCATGGCTATAAAGCCGTGGCGGAGTTCAAAGCTAGATGTGGTGATTGGTTGATCAGAAGGTGGTAGCTCAAAGAACTCACGCCTTGGAGCAGAGAAGTCTATAATAGAATATTGCTCCATGGTAGAGGGGGTAACTGGTAAAATAAAAGGAAAATAAAAAGATACGAGGACGAACAAGGTTCGAAGATAATACAGCAACCGTTCCCCGGCAACGGCGCCAGAAAGCTTGTTGGTATTTCTTACGGTCGCAGATAAATCCGCAAGCGCACGGATACCGTTGTAGCTTTCACCCGGAAGTATTCAGGGTATCGAATCCACAGGGAACGTGTGTACTAATCTTCTAACAAGATCGTCCAAGGACAACAAGAGAAATGATGGCGAGGGTAGAGAGGATTCCTATGGCAAAGGACCTTGATGAAGAATAAGCTCAGCGTCTATAGTTTACTTACTTTGGGCACCGGGGTATCCTAGGCCTCTAGGAAATTGCCGGCCAACAGCTCTACGCCGTACCCATACGTGGAGGATTACAAAGGACGGACAGGGCTGTCACCACCTGCCGCCTACCTCTACTAATCCGTGGGGCTACGAGGCAAACAAAGGTAACTTCTAGCCCAGACACCACGTCTATGCTATCAATTACTACTTTAGTCTTGTTCCTAGACCAAAGTATTCACTAAGCATTCACAAATGATTAATGAACGATGAACCCGCAAGCAACTATAGCAGAGAACTTACTTAATCAAGAGAACTTAATACCATAAGAGATCACGAACACTTACTAGAAGAAGGAAGCATCCGTCGAGGTACAAGATCGGGGAAGAGTGCCGACAGTCCCGGCACTTCCCCCGGACTACCCCTCACTCTCTCCCTATTCTCTAAATACTACACTGGAGTAGAGCTTCGCCTTGGAGTGGAGCTTGTAGCTTCTCAATCTTGTGTGTGTTGAACCGGAGCCGGGTGCACCTATTTATAGCTTGTAGAGGCGGTTGGGAGTGGACACGTGGAAGATGAGGACGAACGGACCTAGTCACAGGTCGGGCGATGTGGGGAGATTGTCCGACGTTGGATCCACCGCCTTGAGTGATGCACGGCGTAGATGGACTCCTGGAGGCGGTGGGAACCCGTACCAGAAGGATGAGGCGGTTTGGCCTCCGGACCAGATCGGGCGACCGGGCTCGGTCGGGCGACCGTCCACAGGCACCGATCGGGCCCATCTTCGGCTGAGTGACTGCTTAGTGGGTCCTCATGGCGGTTCCAGGTGGTATAGCTTGGATTGAGTACGTTTAGTTTGCGAGATGGGCCCTTCAATCCATGTGACCTCTCCTTTTGTGAGGCTCTTAATAATTTAATTTGCCTAAATACTTGAAATTCCATCTACATGAAAGTTGTAGTATAAAGTACCTACTTTACAACGATGGTAATCTTGATCAATGAGAACGTTGTTTGGGTGTTCAAATTAATGGTCAAACTAGGGTCAAACCCCTGAAATTTGAGCACTTCACCAAAATGTTCCCAAGTCATGAAATTCCTTGTTTTTGTTGAACTTTAGAGCCATCTATCTTCCAAACCGTAGATCAAAACATATGTCACCCTTTGTAGAAGTTGTAGCCCTATATACTCTCTCCAACTTTTGTATTGGCTGAATTACATTCTTACATATAAAATATTGAGTAAATTCTGTACAATGTAGAGCCTTTTGGGGGAAAATTAACTGAATCGAATTCAGCTCATTCAGAACCGAACCGCGCCTGCCTTGTGGTCGCCGGCGCCACACGCCGCGCCCCGAGCGCCTGGCCACGCGTTCGGCCGTCCCTTCACTATCTCACTGTGCCATGCATAACCTCGCCGAGCTGTCCGTCTCTCCGTGCACCAACTCGTGCCACCGTCGTCCTCGATTTTCCCCTACGGTCAGAAAAGGGACAGTGAGGGACCGGCCAAAAATTCACCACATCCACTCCACCATACTTCAATTACCTGCGCCCACAAGCTCTCCACCTCATCCTCTCCATCCCCAACCCATCCTCTCCCTCCGCCATAGCCCAGGTCCGATGAATTTGAAGAAATTCGAGCCGCCATTGCTGTTGTATAGCCGAGCTCCACCCCAACCGTCGAACCACCACTCCGCTCGCCCTCCCCTGCAATTGAGTGCTAAAATCGAATCCACGTGACTCCCTGATCGTTCCCAACCATTCCTCCGTCTCCCATCACTACCGGCCTCTCCCTCATCGTCTAACGGCCTCCGGCGAGCCGTGCGCGTGGGCGCCGCAAGTTGGCCAGGCGCCGGCCGCGCCAAGGTGGGGCCAAGCCGCGCCGGCCCCTCAAGGCTGCGCCCCGCAGGCCCAGGGCCACTCCCCGGCCGGCCACCGGTCTGTAAACCGAGAACATCACGATCTGTCTCAAGGCAGAAGAAAGAGGAGGTAAGGGTAAGGGAATAAAAGTACAGGGGGTTATGCATAAATGTTCTGGATTTATGTTGGAGAATCTGAAAAGTATCGGGGGAATCTGCAAAAATGCTTTTCTTTTTTGTAATTGTTTTTGTGTAAATAGGATGCAACTTTAGAAAATCACTATAAATCCCAGAAAAATCATAAATCACAAATCCAACTTTGTTAGCTTCCTTGTAAATAGATCTATACGTTGGTACGACATGCACTCATGAAAAATGTTGTTTGATGCCTGTTTTGATTTATAATAGAAAATGTGCTAATGAAATTAGGAAATGCAAAATAAATCACCTGCTCATGATAAAAAGTGCAAAATCACTTCTGTTGACATTCTCTTGTTCAGTAGAGTTGATTAGAGTAGCTTTGGTAAGGGGATGGGCGATCTTCCGAGAGGTAGAGGATAAATTCTATTGGTGGAGAACTTGACGTTGGCGATCCGGCTTCAAATCAAACACGATTCGAACCCTGCAACTGTTACACCACTGCTCCATTGGTTATCAACCAAGCACAACTTGATTGACCTCGCCGAGAAGGCTTTCCCTGCAAGCGAATCGAAGAACACACACAAGAGAATAATAAACACGCAATCTGAAATTGCAGATCTATATAAAGAGAATATGAGAGGGGTTCAAGCTCTGATCAACAAAGGACTAATTGACACAGGGTTGTAGAACAAGAACGGGGGCCTTGAATCACTGTAAACGGACTTGTCGCCACAGTTACAATGAATCTATCATAGTTTCGACTTCGAAAACTTGACTAAAAAACCCAAACTCTAATGTGGCGGAGGCTACTGAATATATGAGGGTTAGATCATGCATGACCTCCCTGGACTCGCTCCTATGGGCTCCAACACGATACACGGGCCAACGGCCCAAAAGATGGTGGTGAAGCACCTGGACAGATTCTGGACATCCACTTGTTTCGATAATTCCTTTGCCTTAGATGGAATTTTAATGTGAGACCGGTCCCAATGAAAGCTCTATGAAATTATCCTTCCATCCATATAAAAAACGTTGAAAACGGACTCTGTATGCGACCTGAGCGTCGATTTTAGTGCGGGCTGCCCCTGGACTCCGAAGTGGACTCGAACTTGAGTTGTTTTGGGCCTCCACCTTGGGGACTCGAACCGAATCAACTTTAGGCCTTATTCTTGAGTTGGACATACATTTTTTACTCCTCCAAAACAAAGAATTATGTCCATATCCATGGTTGTCATGTCCTCATCAAGCTTGTTGCATTTATGTACATATACTTTTGAGAGGTATGGCACGTGCATGCTAATAGATAGGATAAATGTGAAACTAGTTAACATGCTCAATAAAGGCTGTAGATTTTTCTGTAGGTTCCTATGATAAATAAGAATGGTCAAAAAAATGCTTGTTTCATAATATGTCTCTAGATTTACTTATGATTTTAATCTTATTTCTAGCTATTTGAGTATAGATAAATCACCAGATATTCTGCAAAGATTAGAAAAATATGAAAAATCCACAGTAGAGTTCTCTAGTAGAATGTTAACTTAAGTAAAATATACAGCTCCAGAAAGTGTCTGCAGATTTTCTTATGATTTTCTGATTACTAGCAAATGTTGGCTATTAAAAGAAATAGAAAACGGATAGGTAAAATATTGGTAAATTACTGTACATTATGTTTTACTGTTGTAAACACAGAAGCATGCTCACCAAAATTTTTGTTCATAAAAATTTATTTTCTAGGCTTTAATGACTAAAACTGGCTAGAAAATGGTTTATTTATAAATAAGTTTCTGGCTGTAAAATTAATCTTAAAAATATGTATAGCAACATGGTCTACTGAATGTTCAGATTCAGCCTTAGGATCTTTTTACTACTTATACCTATTCATAGATCTTTTATGTTGCTAATGTAAAGTAGTTTAAGCTATTTATTGTCATGTAGTAATTTTGTAAACTTTAAAAATGTGCTTAATCAGAACTGAAACACTAAATAATCAGCACCTAAAAAAACACCACCCCTCAGCTTTCTTAATGAGTTCCATAGTTGTTAATACTCGGTAAATGATTGCCCCATGATATGTATAAGTGAGTTGCTACAGTATAAGTGAGTTGCTGCAGATAAATGTGTGAATGTTTGTTTATGCATTCATGCGTATCATGCATCTGCATCTCATGTAGATCACACCATCACCGACGGAGTGTATGAGATCGAGATCGAGCTTGAAGGTGAACATGTTGCTGTGGAGCTAAACGTAGCTGCTGATCAAGACCCGGGCCAAAGTCCGGAAGGACCCATGGCCAGCGGTGATCAAGAAGGCAAGCCTCGGAGCATGACCTATGATTTCAAAACCCCAATGGGTTAATTTATTTATGCTTTATTTTGTGCATTTAAGTTTTGAGGAGTTGAATGAAACCCTAAATGCATGATCCTTAGGTACCCATGCTCAAATAATAGTATGTGTAGGTTGTTTAGACTGCCATGCTTAATTAGGACCCGGTAGAAGTCAAGTGATTGCCTTGTCACTCGTGAGATATAGGTTTTTACCTTATGTTGGAATCATGAGTATCAACAAGCGGGGCCTTTGCGATATTCCTGTTTGGTTGATCGCCCTGTTTGCATACTTGAATTGTGGCTAAGGCAGGAATTGTGCGGTGATGTTGGTCAAGCTTTTGAAAGTACTAATTGTATGCCGAGAAATGTGGTAAACTGGTAAAGCCTATGTACCTGATTCAAACTGACGTCTGACAGGTTTTCCTAGTCCTCTGTTCGAGGGGAAGATGGCAAGTGTAGCAGTGGCCGCGGCACAGGGTTGCTTTGTGCACCTGGGGTCCGTTGGGGGGTGCACTCGATTGCATATGGCAGGGAGGGATGGGAACGGTTGCCTCGTGAGGTCCTGGGTGTCTCTCATGAAGCGTGCGATGAGGTTGTCCCATGCATGGTTAAAAATCAACTCGAGTTGTCCGTCCTTCGCGGTATATGAAGCTGCTTGATCTCTTGTCACACATTAGTAAGAATGAGGAATGTTGTTGATGGTGTTGTTGATTAAATTTGTTAATTTGATAATTAATTATTTTCCATATTGATTGTTATTGGATAGTCTTGCAAATGTAGTAAATGGTTAGCCTCACATAAATTTAAGCTAAAATATTGAAAGTAAGGATCAACTTGTAGTTTCTTTTTGGCAAAACTTTCCCCCTCAGCCAAAAGCCTTGCATGTCTAGAATTTTATTTTGTCGGGTAAGTCTTGCTGAGTATTAGTATACTCATCCTTGCTTGTGGCTTATTTTTCAGATAATGATGCTGGTTATGACGCTATTGCTGCTTTGACTTGGCCTTGTGCGTTGCCTGATAGTTGGACTGTGGAGCAGGTGCCGCCTGAATCTGATTCGGGCCGTGGTGAATGATGTTATGTGAGGGCTCCACATAATGCTATGTGTATCGACGTTTAGACTTCCGTTATTTTATAACTCTGGCTTGTAATAACTAAAACATGTGCACTGCTTTGTATAATTATCTATGTGAATCCTGTGTTGTAAAATTTGTGATGAGTTGTAACATCTGAGCTCACCTTCAAGTGGGACTTGCTGCTATTTTGTTTCGGCCGAGAGAAATGGTGGTTTAATCGGGAAGGTATCCGATGGGCTGCACGATTAGTCCGGTTGAAGTGTGTGGAGTACCACAGTGGAAGTGGTCCGATGCACTTGAGCCGGGTTAATTAGGACGGTCTGCCACACTTGTAGGGCGGGCGGGCAGTGGCCTTGGGCTGAAGCTGCGGGCAAGACCGAACCGATAAGAAGCACGTGGGCGGCGTAGCGGAGGGGAGGGGCATGGCTGAGCGTTGTACCCGGGTTTTCCTCCCTTTACTTCCAAACTAGGCCTTAACGTTGATTCCTGCATTCACCACTTGAATTCTGAATTAAACAACTTGCGCCTAGAGAGGCACATCCTCTATAGTAAGGCCGGTCTCAATGGGGGGTTTAATGAAGAGTCTCACGGCATTAAGTTCTATGCCATATCATCAAATTTGCTGATGGGGCGAGGAGAGAGAAAGAGTGAGTTTCATCATATATGAGAGGAGTTTCATCCCCATGAACTCTCTCAACAAGGTTACCTAGTTTCTTAGGTAACTGTGCAACGAAACTTGCACTAAGATTGGCCTAAGGCACTTGGGTTGGTCACCATAGATCCACTGAAAACCAACGATTCGTTTTGTCAGCTCCCTAGAGTTTGGAGCCTCTTTGTATGGGTCCTTCTATCTTGGTGATTTTTCTGAACCCTCTCGATGATTATAACTCTGAAGTTTCTGCTGAAATGATACTGATTTCTTAAGTGAAACGATGATCTAATGAGCCGAGGTTTCAGACAAGTGGGTTTTTGCAGATCCACTGATTTCTTCGGACACATCAGATCGTATTTCCTTATAAGCGCAAACAATTATGTGTCCACAAGTGCTTGGAACTGTGCTTATATATGGACACAGCAGACATAATGCTAACAGAGATATGGCTAACATGAAGATTTACTTGGCTAACATGAAGATTTACTTGGCTAACCTCTGCTAGCATTCTCAACATGGGCATATTCTAGGATGATGCAATTTAAATTTACACATTACCAGTATTGTAAAGATTCGCACATGAAACAGCTTATCTTTCAGTGACCGTAGACAACTGATCTGGCATTGTGTTGTCTGGACCAGGTTGTACAAGCAAAATTCCAAGCACGCTCCATACAACTACAGTTCAATCGAATCATAGACTAAAGTACTACCCACGTACTAGCAATAGATTGTTCACTACTACACTGTTTCTGTATGAAGATGATTACATCAAGGAAATGATCACAATAATAGCATAGTTCACAATGATCCGATTGAGACAACACAACGTTTGAACACTTCGCAAGGCACACTCCCTTTGAATTCCATCAAGCCATACAGGAGTTGAAGTAAACACACTGCAATCTATCTCCTGGGAAGGAGGTCAGCTGCGGTCATTAGTTCGCTTAACTGCCAATCCCACTCTGCAATTGGCAGCTGTGGCTGTTCATCCAGGGTCATCATCGATGAGACTAGGCTGATCAAAAACAGGAGTTAGGTCAGTTGTTATGCTGCCAGCGGATGCCTGATTATGCCGCGCCCTTCATCCAGGATGAAGCTGTTGTCCCTGAAGTGTGCGCTGGAGAAGAACGGCTTCAGGTCATAGATCTCGTACTCTTGGGCCTGTCAAACGTAAGTATCATCAAGTCAGAATCCAGATGTATGTGCTCTTGGGATGTGTATGGAAGCATGGATGGGTGTGTTACCTTGTTCTTTAGGTCCTCCACTTTGACCTCAACATGAGTGAGGCGCGAGGTTGATCCGGACACTATTTCTTCAAAGTGCAGGGCATCCTTGACAAGTGTGCGCAGGAGGAGCAGAAGTAACTCGTTGTAATCCTTCTTATATGTCATGTATTTCCTGAAATTCTGTGGACAGCAGAAACTTATGTTGATATTTGCAAGACAAATGATGGTTCTAGAGAACCTAGACTGGTTAGTAAAAGAGGGTCCAATATTGAACTGAACTATTCATTTAATGTTCAACAGGACCGAGAGAATACACATGTAATGCCATTTACTGACAATTCTGCCACCATTTGGTAGCTCAGAACAGTTGAAAGAGATGTGCACTTTTTACTTAAGTTGATTATTAATTATACGTAATTTAGTGCTTATGCATCACTGGGTAAGATACTACCAGCCATAGAAAAGTTGAACATTTACCTTCTGAAGTGCTTTCTGCACACCGAATTTCTGAGTGGAAATAAAAGAGTCAAGCAGTACACGGATGGCCATATCAACATCTTCCTGAGACACGTAGCTCCTCAAATGCATCCTTGCATGTGCCTCTGACATTCGGATGATTGATTCTATATGCCTTACTGCAATTGGAACCCCTTGGCCATGCTGCAAAAATAGGTCAAAACTACTTTACTTCATTGTTTTCAAGGATACCAACAAGAAATTTAGTCCACACAAAGCTCTAAACTTGGCTAAGAAGGAAGGTTATCTTACAGAGGACTCGCGTCGGAGTTCAGCATAGACATGGCTAATCTTGTCCAGGTCGGCATCATGGATTTTGGGAAATACATTCAGTTTAGCATAAGTTATGTACTTCTTCAGCATGTCTTGAGAAAGGACCTGAAAATATAACATTCTGTAAGTCACAAAACAGACTAAAATGTTACTTCAGTTGAAATAGCAAGGCTGTGTGCGGTCAGGCCAGATTAATTCCATTTAAAAAAAAGGTTGAAATAACAAGGATACATACATCTGGGTCAGCTTGTCTTGCAGCAGCTAAAGGATCATCATCCACATCGGTAGGAACCCTGTCTTCAAGGTTAGCCCCCTTGGGTTGGGACCTGGCATGGCTATCTACAACAAACCTTGCAAGCATCTCATCTGTAAACGGATCAACAATATCCTGCATTCCAAAAAGAAAAGTTCAGTACTGATTGATAACTGATCGAGAAACAAATAACACATGAAAGTTCAGCTTCAAACCTTAACCACGCAAAGGACGTCAAAACGTGAAATAATAGGATCCGTCAATTCAACATTCTGAGTGAATGTCTTTGACGAATCATATCTGTGAAATCCATAATGAATGCATTCAGTAACTTTCTTAATACTAAGCACTGGTATTACAGGGCATGCAAGTATCTGAAGCTACCTTCCTCCTATTGGGTTTGCTGCTGCAATAACGCTGCATCGAGCTTGAAGAGATGTGACGATTCCTGCCTTCGATATACTGATACTTTGTTGCTCCATAGCTTCATGTATACTCACCCTGGGACAATCAAAAGAGAGTTATATCTGCAGAGATAGAAATTTAGAGGCTAATAGTACGAAGATCCAAATGCAAATGTTATTTCATACCTATCTTGATCGTTCATCTTGTCAAATTCATCAATAAGGCATATACCCCTATCAGCAAGAACAAGTGCGCCTCCCTCAAGTGTCCATTCTCGTGTTACTGGATCCTTGTGAACCGCTGCAGTGAGACCAACAGCAGAGGCTCCTTTTCCAGTTGTATATACTGCTCTGTGTCCTGTTTTCTCCACATACCTACAAGATGGCACGTTAGTCGTGCATCTTCAAGGAACAGATGAGAAGCGATTGATTCTGTCCTTACTTTAGAAATTGAGATTTTGCAGTGCCTGGATCACCAAGGAGGAGGACATTGATATCGCCTCTTAGGCGATGTTTTCCCTTCACATTCTTCTCTTGTCCACCAAACATAGCTAGAGCAATGGCGGTCTTAATATCTTCATGGCCATAAATGGATGGTGCAATTGATTTGACAATCTGTTGAGTTCAAGTGCTTAAATGAGACAATATATATTAGCATATCACATTGCATCAAGAGATTTAAGAGTAGAGTAACAAACCCTTTCCCCAATCCTTGGATCCTTGGACAACTTCTCAATTTCTGCCTTATCCTCATCTGTTAATTTGTACGCAGAAAACAGATCCTGCTTCTTTGCCACATAGTTGGCCTCTACCACTGTCGCAAAAACAGGGAAACCATTCTTTGTATTCAAAGACAGGTCAAAATTGTTTGTGTATATCCCAGTGACCTCCTGGAAATGATGAGCACTGAACATCAGTTTGATGTCGACAATTATATATTTAAAGACAAAAGATAGGTGGAGAAAAATTACAATCTCCTCTCCTGGACGAGCGCAGTCAATCAGATCATTCAAAAGTATTACTTCCTTGTATCTGGGAAGCCTGCCAGCAGGGACAATTCCTGGGCTTTCCTGAAGAGTGAGTTTCTGGTAGTTCCTATATATAGTCTGCATGGATAAAAGTTCAATTATTAGAACTAAAACAATTCAATTGGTTTGATTACCAGGACTAATAAAGATAGGCCATATAAAAAACTATATTAACATCATGTAGGAAGGACACAGAACTGTGAAAAATGTGTTGTTGGTTCAGGTAACTTGCCTGCTCAACATTGACCGTGAATGGTCCTTTGGATTGGCATTCTGGGCATGATCCCACTTTCACTTCAGTGTAGGAGTTCTGGAAGAAAGGGCCAAGGACAGTCCCACATTTGCTACAGTCATACTTCACCTGCTGCAACTGAGGGAACACACCGGATCGTCGAGTAACAACACCACCAATTCGAATCATTGTGTTGAGATGGATTTGCCTGACCAGAGACAAGTTGGACATCAGAACATGCTAAATTAATCATAATGCTTAGAAATACATGCAGAAGAAACTATGTCATTTACCTGATATTGCGTATTTGATCATAGACAGGAAGGTTGGTTATTCTGACATAGATCTTTTGGTGGATATTCCTGTAATTCTTGTGCAGATCGAAAACAACATTTTTGGCAACCTCCTCCATAACTTCCAACACTGATTGAGGTGCATCAGCCAACCAGATGGCAATGTTTGGATGTATATAAATAAACTGCTTGTAGTCTATTTCCAAGCTACACTTGTTAGCTGCAAAAGCAATAGGTAAGTGTTAGAGAAGCAAGGATTTCGTACTAGCAGCTAAAACTTGTAGCATTTTTCTTTGGCAACTGGAAAAGCATGGAGCAAAAAAAGTTACCTAAAACCATCTCGTTAATAAGCCGAACATACTCAAACTCTCCTTGCTCATTCTTTGGGTTTACATATGTAAGAAGGAATTCTTTAAATTTCTTTGCAATGAAGCGCCGGACTTCATCTCTTGTGACCCACTCTCTCAGTGTACCTTGGACACGGTACATGTTCATCTCATCTTCTTCATCAAATTCATCCTGCAGAAAAAAAATGATGATTTAATGGCAGGAGAACCATCTAGAGCTGCAGAACCCAAAGGTGTACTATTAAATTTGCAAATGGTAGAACCAATTCAAGTTCTAAATCAACAGCAAAACATAGTTTTAAATTGATAAGCCAGTACCTCATATGGGTCATCATCAGTCTGATCAGTCATAGGCACATCACCACCAGAATAACCACGCTGAGACCTTCCAGGTGAACTAGGAGTTGCGCCATCACCATCATCATCACTTCTCGGTGTTCTTGGTCCACTAGGTGGTCTAAAACTAGTCCTGTGCCTTTTAGGACGCCTGAAATTCATATCTTCATCTGTATCTGCACGGTAGAAGAAAAGAACTTTGAATATACAGCAAGTGACAAGCAAATCGTGGACTACTAATGTGTTCAAAAAGTTTACACCCAAGGCAATCATGTAACCTTTTTCATAGCTATCAGTTTTCAAACAATTATCAAGACATGATTTACTATGCTGACATGAACCAAAGCACAACAGTTATTAACTCTCTAAGCAACTTGCTAGTGCACAGTTAAGACACAGATATGTTAGAAAGAAATAAATAAATTTTTACTGTTACAGAAGCTGACAGATGGAAGCTATCCAACCAATGTTCACATGAAACACAATCTTCCAAGTTGAGTTTTTATTTACAGAAAAGCATTAACCACATTGAAGTCACGAAATGAGGATGTGATTGGCACACAAAAAAACAGATGTAACTGAAACAGAGAGTACAAAGACTGAGGCAGTAGTGTAATCAAGGGCATAAATTAAAAGGGCAAAATGCCATATTTTCTCTAACATCCTACAAAATGAGAACTTGCTTTGATGCCATTACCCTGATCGTGGAGCATCCGTGGCAATTTCCTGTCAGCTGCTGCACCAGTCCTCACATCTCTTGCATCAAGTTCTGCTTCCGCAGCCCTTCGATCAGCTATGATTTCATCAAGGTTCCTCTCATCCTCCAGAGAGTCGTCTAAACCAACTGACTCATACTGGTCATGATCATCCATCCTTCGGTAATCACTACAATCGCGAAAAAAGAAAAGAGGGGTCACTATGAAAAAAAAATCAAAATTACAAGTTAGCCAACACATGTATGTAATGGGTTTGTGCTGGCTGCCTGGCTGCAGGTATTGGATTATTCATGGCAATCATAGCGGAATATGCCTTCAAGTAATTACTTAGAAACAAAAAGGTGACTTTTGCAACAAGCTGTGCAAGTCCAATTCCACATGATGAAACAAACTCAAAAACAGTTATTGCATAGTAAATTAACATAGAAAAAAGAATAACTTTATTCTGCTAATAATGTATGTCAGAATACTAATATGCACCAAGGTAGCTGGCAACTGAATATCGAATCTCATTAAATATCTCAAGCAAGGCACTTAAATTTAGCAAATTTTGATATGGATGAGCAAGAATTGAAGTTGGTCATTTTCAATAAAATACTAATATTCAGTTCATTTCCATGAGTACAACAAAAATTAGTTAAGCTTAACAATTACTTGCTCTAGTACTATAATTACTGACTCGAGTGCAAAATTCTTGCCCAATTCATGCAGCAGTGCAGAGTCAAACATGAAAGAATCTTTTTGACACAAAATTGAGTATCCCGTCAAGAAATTGAACATTTCATCATCTCTTGATACCGAAATTCCGTAACTGAGGTCAAACATGACAACAGATTCTAAAACCCCAGATCCCTGACCAAACCAGCTGCCAAAAACCATCAAACTCACCAAGCAACCACGAAATGTACCAGATCCCCCTGCCCAACTTCCGCAACCACTCCCAACCCCTGAATCAGAACAGATCCCAGACCGCCTGCGGCCGAAGTCAGATTGAGTCCGCTTACTCGAGGTAGTTGTCGTTGAAGAGGTCCTCCCCTTCCTCGTCCTCCTCGTCGGGGGCCGCGGCGGCGGCGGGGTCGTCGTCCTCCGGGAGCACATGGGGATCGACCTCTGCCTCGCCGTCGTCGTCGGAGTAGGACGACGGGTCGGTGGCGCCGCGGCTGGTGGTGGTGTTGGGCGGCAGCCGGTCGGTGCTGAACCCCGGGGAGCCCGGCGTCGAGGGCGCGTTGTTCTCCGAGTCATCCTGCACGACACAGCGCGGCAATCGGAGGTCAAATCGTGCGGCGGCGCTGCAAACAGAGAGGGGGGGGATGTCGGGCACTTACCATTCCGCCGGCGAGAGAGGAGGCTCCGGACGGCTCAGAGGAGGCGAAGGGCGAGGCGCGGCGCGGCTAGGGTTTGGGGGTCGTTGGGGAGAGGCGGGACTGGAGCTGTGTGGTGGTGTTATGTGGAGACGGCGGCGGCGCGGACTACGAGGAGTGGCGGGAAAATTTGGCGCCAACGGGCAGCAGCTTCCCGCGCAGGAGGCGAGCGTGGGGACGGACACGGGTCCGCTCGCTGGCTAGAAGCTGGCAAATTCAATGGCGGCCCAGTGCTCGTGGGCCAGGCTGGGGATTGACGTGGGCCGCAACCTCCGCATGAGGATATGGGCCGAACAATAGACTAACAAATGGGTCCACAAGAACATCACACACAGAACCTGAATATTTTGGTGACAAGAGCATCTCCAACAGTCCCCTTTTCTTTCTCTTTTTTTTTTGGCTTATATTGGAATCTCCTTTCACAATTAGAAAATATTGGAGATAGATGCTCCCTTTCCCTTTTCCTCCTTCCATCTAATCTGACATATAGGCCCCGCGTGTCAGTGGCACAGTTATTTTTTTCCTTTCTTTTCCCTTTCTCCTTCGCATGCTCGCCGGCTCTGACAGACCGCAGCCACAGGTCATCGTGTACGCGTCCGCGCCTGCGAGGAGCTAGCGAATGGCATCACACACCTTGTCCTCCTCGATTCGCGGCCAGCCATTCTGCACAGCAGCGGCCTGCCGCCGCGGTGGCCAGGCACGGCAGCGTGCACGCCGGCCTGCCAATGCAACGTCCAGGCACGGCGGCCTGCGTGGTGGCCGTACTGCGCAACAGCCGACGGCGACAGCGGCGAGCAGGCGGCGTCGACGCAGCAGCAGCAGCAGCTTACGCGGCGGCGGCGGAGGAAGCACGGCGCTGCGCGGGGCTCCGGGGGCGATGCTACGCGGTGCTCAAGCAGCAGCGGACACGGCTCTACATCCTCCGGCGTTGCGTCACCGTGCTCCTGTGCTGGCACGAGCACGAGCGCTTGGTCTGCCGCGCCTGGGGCTGGGCCGGCGGCGCTCGTCCGGCCGTGCCTGGGGCCGAGCCGCGTAGCACCAGCGGCACCCGCGTTGGCTTCACCGGCGGCACCAGCGTCGGCGTCTACCTCGACACCCAGGAGCCCGAGCACGAGCGCATCAAGAACTTCGCCATGGCCCTCCTCCACTGCAGCACCCAGGCCTGACCTGCCGAGCTCCGCGCCGGCGTGGACGCCATGCTCGACACCGTGGAGGCCGACCTCGCCAGGGCCAACGGCAACAAGCCCTCCGCCAACTACATCGTCCTGCTGGTGGCTGGCCATGGCCGGGAGCCCGGGACGGCGGCGCTCCGCTCGCTCCTGCCCGCGGCCGGGCCGGCGGGGTCTGGCCATTCGTGCTCCAAGATTCGTGCGAGATAAACAAATCATGCGTCTGGGGTGAAATAGAAAAGAAAGGGGAAATGAAAGGGGAGAGGGGCAAATCTGTGACACCCCTGGTGTCACTATAGTAATTAATAACCATAATGAACATAATTAACCAAATTATGGCATACATCATCTCATGAATATGTATGTTTGTGCATTTGTTTGTATGCGTTGACTTAGTCAACTCAAAAGAAGCAAAAATAGACAAAATATAAAAATTATACCAAAATGTCACAAATAATGTTAACTATATGTTTATGAACTCAAATGAGTATGGGAAGTTAAAACAAAAATTCGAAATTCGATTTGAAACTCGTTCGATCGTCATTTCATGTGTCGCGGGTATTGCTTTTTACCCTTCTCATGAACTAGTAAGGTGCACGTGCGGCACGCACGTGTTTAAATCAAAAGATCACCAAAAATTATTTCTAGAAAATAAAACACTATAATTATCATCATTTGAACATTATAGTACTAATGAAAATTCTTCATTGCCGAGCAATGTAGAATGGAACAGCAACATTTTGTGAGTCCCTAAGGTGATTGACTGCACTTCGAATCATGATGGAGTATTCCCTACAACAGAATAATAATATACATCTTGTGTAATAAAAAATGTTATATGTCAAGTTATATAATAATGTTTATAGTTCAAGAGCATATAAGTCATATTTCTTTCTTCTAGATTACAAAATCTAGCTTATGAACTAAGGACGTCATAGAAAAAATCACCATAGACCACCAGATAAGTTGAAATAAACTATCCATATGTAACATGTTTGGGATTATTTTTCTGGTCCATGGTGCCATCTTACCATATTATCCTTTTTCATAAGCTGATCATGTAATCTATGGTGAAAACAAACACCTACCTGAATTGCATTGATAATTTGTGAAATAACCACATACTGACGACCTCTTTTTTTTAGAAAGAGGCAAAAATTCTGCTCGGTTAATTTGGGGAAACAGGTCTAAAACCAGGGTGATCACTCTTAGAAAACAAATGCCAGTTTTGCATTCGTTGTTGTGCATATGAAAAGATATTGCCCCCAAATGAAAAACAAATCAGGAAAATCAGAGAAGTGATGCCACCAACCAGGGGTGGATCTAGGTTCACCCCGGTGCCCTCACTAAAAAAATTTGAAGCTGAATTATTTCACCATGTATATGTTTCCTAAATTTTGTTGATCTTGAGGGTTGCACTCTTTAGTTTTGCTTCTAGGCCTGCCCCTGCCAGCAGCACAATAATGATTCATACTTCTAAGCGATAACCTCTGATGGTTTGCTCGTGCCAGACATTTGGGACCATCTTTATCGGCAAACTCAATATGTACAATGAAAATATCGTTATAAACAAACTGACATGGAACCTGACATGCTTCCAGAACTGCGAGCTAACACATACTCTATTTTCGATGTTTGTTCTCTCGGATATAAGATCATTTGTTATCTCGTAGTCTATTTCCTCAGTGGAACAAGCGTTCCATGTACTCAAAGCACCCGGGTAGTACTTGCATTGCAAAGCCAAGCTAATATAATCCAAAAGTTCATGACACCAATAACAGGTCTCTTCACTTCAGTCGAGGAGCACTCCCAGAGAAATGCCAAAGCCATCATTTAGCCATTGTGTTAGTAACCTTGTCTGCGCTTCAGAACAACAAGAGAAACATATAGACGCAGTGAGCTGACAATTGTTTGGAACGGTGTAGCAAGCTAGCAATACAAATGAATGAGGGTTGTAGGGCGATATGCGCAACACCTAAAGAAAGCTTCAGGTCATACATCACACGAGCCTATATATTCATCTGAGTGAAACCAAGAATAGATTATGTAATCTATTTATGCTTTCGAACTGGATAAAAACTATTGCAGAGTTTAAGTCATGTGCACCACCATGTTAGGAAAATTAAATAATACTCAAATAGGCTAAAACTCTTCTAGCACAAAGATTAAAGAATCCGCGTCTTGGCCCTCCCAAAATTCTGTTAACCGAATCACAAAATAATCACTAATGAGGAAGCAGGGTGATCTAGCCAAGAAAGAAGTGCGCATCTCAAATGAATTTGCAGGCTTGCAGCTTAAATCAAATAGATTTGCTCATATAGATGTCACGTTGTATAATGTAGCGCGAAGTATAAAATGCAACAAAAGCATACCTCAGAAGTGACCTCCAAGTTGACATTGCTGCAGAGAGGCATGAGATGTCTACAATTTACAAAGAAATTTAAAAACTATTGAATAAGCAGGCCTGAACTTACCTGAAAAAAGTTGCAAAAGGCAGGGATCTAGCCTTTAATATAGGAGATCTTGCAATGGTATCATTGGTGCAAAAACCTGTCGTAAGGGCACATTACCTGTTGCCATCATAGAACTACATAAGTATCAGCCTAATTTCTTTTCATGAGAGCTAAATGACAAACTGTTAATAATTTTTGCAATTTGTTGTAAGGTGGTTCATGTCATTTCCTAGGAGGACCAAGGTAAAACAATTTGTTCCTTGCGGATGCTCAGTTTTTAGCAATCAAGAAGTTCACTTGAACACAGTAATTAAGCTCATACAATTTGTTTTTTTCAGAGGAAAAATTTTGAGGACATCCGAAATTCACCTGAACACTTCAGAAGTTCAGAAATACATACTGCAGATATCCACTGCAAAGCAACATACCAAATCCATGCTAAAAAAAGCAACATACCAAATCCACATATTCAGATTAGAATGAAATTAAAGGGCACCTAGGAATCTACAAATAAATCATAAAATTTGTCTCTCCTCACAGTAAATGCATATGGTTAGAATCTTGGTACTATTCGACATGGCTTAAAATATTGGTGGACTTTAGTTTTTCCAAGCAAATTAATATGCATGAATTCACACTTCTTATTACGGCAATGCAAGCTGGAAATTAAAATTAATCATGTCTAGTGGTTACCAATACATCTAACAATAACGAGTTCGAAAGGTTAGACTATAAAGCATCACTGTTCCGTCAACTATGAAATAAATGTGCAAAAAAGTGAAAAACAGAACACTTACAATTTCTCAGTGAAGTCACACCTCCTAATACATCATTCCAAAAACAAAAATTAGTCAAGTGACCACATAGAAAGAATTAAAAGGAAAGAAAGTTCGGCACAAATACTACAAAAGCATATCAGGATAACATATACTTTTTTTGAACTGTACAGCGGGGGAGAAATGGGAGTTCACCCTACAGACTTTAGAAGCCTCAAGTTTTCCCCAAGCCAAAAAAAGGCCCCTACCTAATTCTACCCAAGTGTGCAGAGCGTCCATAACATGTGTTACAGCAGAGGTCTAAGAAGCAGGCATACGCTGTAATGCGACAACACCAGGATTTGATAGTACTTGCAAATGAATAAGCCCACAAACAAAAACACAGCACAATGATCCAAATAGAAAGATACCAGCATAAGGTATTAGTATGAGAAGTGAGAGACTCACCCCACGGAGGGCAGAAATGTATAGCCTTCTATTTCTACACATCAAACTGCAGAACAACAACAACATTTCAGAAAAAAATCAAAGGGGAACAAAGATGCCCCGGTGAGCAAAAAAATATTGAATAAGAAAATCCGGTGCTAGGACCCTACCCTACACGAATCGCTGCGAACTCTGTAGCAGGTTGATGCGCCTATGCTTTGAAGTTACCTGCAAGAAATTTAGGGGAGAATTCACAAAGAATAAATAGAAACGCAGGGACAAATCACATAGAGCGCTCACCCCTGCAGCCTGCCTCCCACGGTCCCGATGTCGCTCCTCCACCATGCACCGTACCCTTATTCTCTACAAGGAACCGCCGCTCCCACAACCATGGAGGCGGCAGGGGCACCGCAAGCATGGTTGTGGAGGTCTTCTTCTTCGTGGAGACGGTGGACTTCATAACCAGCCCAAAATTTTAATTACATTGAGCATTTGAACTTACAAGATGTTTACAAATGGCCCTGCTGTCATTCACAAATTTTCATATGTCCATTTTCTAATTCTCAACTATCCAAATTTTCACAATGTTTACAAATGGCGCTGCTGTCATTCAATTCAGATAGAAAACTAACCTGCCCAAAATGGAGGGACACCACAAAAAAAATGTAAAGAATCACTCCTGCACTCCAAACATCAACTTCTGGGCCGTAGTTTCTCTTTAGCACCTCTGGAGCCATGTAAGAAGGACTTTCGACAATCTCAGTGAACCGTTCGCCTACACAAATTCAAAATCAGCGCATCAAAATATGAAATGCAAACATGCAGCAAAAGAGATAAGACAAACCACCGCTCCAGTGTGATCACATAGTCAACAAGATGGCATAAAAATAATGACTGATGAAGCAAAACGACAAATAGATAAAGGTAGCAAATTGTACCTGGAGCGAAAAATACAGAGGCCAAAAGCAATGGCCTTAAGAGCCGCTGTTTCTTAATTCTCTGATTTGAGATCCCTGTGCATCACTCCATGCTTATGGCACATCTGACATTGTACAGGACATAATAAATGCACACGTTAATTTAACTCATCACATGGATTAAGGACATGAAAAGAAAAACGGATTGAAGACAAAAGAAATGAAATTGCAGACAATCTAATCACCAAGTTGATTAGCAAGAGTCAACACTATAAAACATCTACTGCATGACCTATTGAATCAAACTATTGACAAAGTTATTAGATGAGTGGTAGTAAACTGACCCCACCCAACATAATGAAAGCAGCGGAAGCAAATAACCACACCCATTTGTAATTGCTGTCAACAGTAATGATTCTATTATGAACTAAGCCAACATCTCACCTGCACGACCTCCAGTGCCGGTCCTGAGGTCTTAGGGCCTGGGGCAATACATAAAACAGGGCCGGGGCCCTACACTCAAGGTACATAAAAATATTATTTTAAAGAAATTTATACATATTATCTCAAAATTTCTTCTAATAATTCTAATGTGAAATTGGTGATGATACCAATATTGATCTTATCCAATAATTTTTTTCCTTGAAAAAAATTGCCAAACCATTTCTTGAGACATTTTGGACCTCAAATAAATCTCCAACAACTACAACTTTGATAGCCAACTCATCTAGATTTGAAGTGCCCGTATTACTCTTAAAAATTGCTAATAACTCCTCTCTGTGATTCTAGATTAAATGAATACTTTCTGCTGAAATCAAATGAAACGCAATTAGCCATTGCCACTGAGTTACTAAAGTCAAATAAACCTCATCATCCATATAGTACCTGGACCTGGTAGCTCCTGATTGGCTGATTCCTGCACAATTCAGATTTGCTGAACTGCTAGTCCCATTTCATCTCCTTCCGACTGCTATATGGCGAGTACCTACAGTAACAGCCCATACAGTAACCATATATATATTTTCAATAAAACCCTAGCGAGCTACTCTACCAATCCATCCTGTGCTTACTCAGATTGTTGCGGCCGCCGTGTCAGGGGAACGAGAGCCACCGTGACTCTGTGAGGAAAGAAGCGAGGCTCCTTCCAGGAATCCACCGAGAGTCAAATGAGAAAGCCAAGTCCTCGCCGGCCGTCATGCCCCACCAGGCCACCAACGACCACACCACGTCGTCCTCGACCTCCCACCTCGCATCCACACCAGGTCGCCGCTCGACCGTTCCATGGCCGTTGACATTCAGGGACATCCAGGGTTCAACGTGATCAACTAACTGCATGCTCACAGATAAATTGACAGTGTGGTCATCAGATCAGACTATGGATTTGGGGAATTACCAAAGGGAAACGGGAAGCGGGCCAAAAGAAAGCATACCGTCATGGAGCTTAACAACGAGGCCGCACCGCCGCAGCATCTTCAGAAGCGCATTTCCTCGAACAGGTGGCGGGCAGTGTCACAGCCGGCCGCCGCGCAGAGCAGCGCGGCGCTCCAGCCGCCGTACGCGGGCAGATGCGGCATCCACGGCACGCGCAGCCGCCTCCACGGCCCGACGGCGAGGGGATCCAACACGACGAGGTCCGCTCGCAGGGGCTGGTCCGAGACGACGTCGTAGTTGTAGTAGAGGACGCGACCGTGGGGTGGTGGCGCACCATCCACACCGTCCCACCGACGCCCCGCTCCCGATGCGGCGCACGTGCTCCAGCTCGCACAGCGGCGGCGGGTTCGGCAGCGCGGAGCCGGCCGAAGTCGACATCGTCCCCGACGACGACATCGACGACAGCGCGGAGGACGACGGGAGCGGCACCACGAGCGAGGTCAAGTCCCGCAGCGGCAGCGGCGGCGGGAGATCCGGGCGCCGCCGCGCCCGCCCAGGCGTGCCCGGCTGCTGCGGCGGCTGCAGGCCCCGCGAGTTCGGCGGCCCGCTAGGCCTTATGGCGCCCTCCCTGTCCCTCTCTCTCTCTCTCTCTCTCTCGTGCGTGCGCGGTGCCTGGGTGGCTGGGTGGCCGCGCGCCCAAGCGCGGCGGCGGGGGTCGGCGGGAGGGGGCGATGGAGAGAGGAAGCAGCAGGGGCAGAAGAAGAAAAGAAATGGGGAAAGAGGAGGCGGCGCGGCGGACAAGGAAAGAATTGGAGAGAGAGGCGATTTTTGCGGGCGGGACTGAGGCGGTACACCAAAATCATCAGGTGAAAAAAGTTTTATCAAAATGTGAAGGTATTTTACAAACAGCGTTTTTTTTTATACAGGTATCAAGTTTTTGAAATCTCAAGCTGCGCGATGGGCTCTTTGTGAGGGGTACTGGCTATTATAAGTTAGGTCAAAAGTTACCAATTCTTTTGGATCCTTATTGTATAGATATGTATGTTTGTGCATTTGTTTGTATGCGTTGACTTAGTCAACTCAAAAGAAGCAAAAATAGACAAAATATAAAAATTATACCAAAATATCACAAATAATGTTAACTATATGTTTATGAACTCAAATGAGTATGGGAAGTTCAAACAAAAATTCGAAATTCGATTTGGAACTCGTTCGATCGTCATTTCATGTGTCGCGGGTATTGCTTTTTACCCTTCTTGAGAGGCTAATATCTTTATATTTTGCCTACACAATTGAAATTCCACCAATATAAAAGTTGGAGTACAAAGTACCCTCTTTACAATGGTGGTGATGTGGATCAAGGAGAACTTGGTTTGGTCATTCAAAATCTTGGCCAAAATCGGGTAAAAACTCTGAATTTTCAGCACTTAGGTGATTTCGGCTATCTGTTTTTGCCCATTTTCTTCACCCCGTAACTTTCAAACCGTGGCCCAAAAGAAGTGACACTCTTTGTAAGAGTTGTAGCCTAATGTACCAGCTACAACTTTTGTATTGGACGATCTCGATGTTTATATGTAAACATTAGAGAAAAAGGTCATCGAATTCAGTCAAAACCAAGCAATTCAGACTTAGAAAATTCAGTTCGTCAGTTTGACAGCATTTTTGGCCGGTCTTCTCCACGATTTATCTCTCAAACCATTGATCAAACACTATAACTCCCTATGTAGAAGTTGTAGCCTGATGTGCCCTCTCCAACTTTCATATTGGGCGAACCAGTTTTTATGTACAAAAAGTGGAGTTTAAGTCAGTTGAAGTTGGACCCGTGAGCTGAAAACTGAACTCGAAAATTGCTGAATTTCGAAATTTTGGCTGAACTTTAGGGCCTTGCAACTTCCAAACCATTGATCAAATGATATAAGTTCCTTTGTAAAAGTTGTAGCCCTATATATCATCTCCAACTATTAGATTGACCAACCAAAGAGTTTACATTAAAAATTTTGAGTTTGTCACATCTAAACTTGACTGCATTGAGTGGCTATTGTAACTGAATGGACGAAAGTTCAGTTCATCAGTTAACTGAATCGTTCGATTCAGAGTTCAGAGCCGAGCTCGACCTCGCTCCCGTTGCCAGCCGAGTGCCGCGCTGTCCAGCATCCAAGCGACCTCAGCCACACGTCCGACCCTCCGCACGCCTCTTGTACTCGCCAAGTGGTCCATGCCACGGCGCCACGCCACGTACAAGCATGGAGGGCCGAGCAGCCACCTCAACGGCGTCGCTCCCGAGCTCAGGAAAGGCCGACCAAATTCACCCCCCCTCGATCGGGCATTCTTCAATTCCCCGCGTCCATAGCTCCCTCACCTTGCCCTCTCCGCCCTCCACCATAGCTCCCATCGCTGAGAATTTTAGTTTTCAGTCCGCCATGGCCTGAGGGCGACCTCCAACGTGGGTAGCGGTACCACGACATCCTCCGCCTTCCCTGACCTCCAAATCGAGTTCCCAGTGAGTCGCTGATGCTCCCCGACCTTTTCCCCCTCGTTCTCCCTTCTCCGTCGAGCCGCCCCACGGCCATCAGAGCCGACGCCGATGGGCCGCTCGCGGGCGGCCTTTGCTGCTCGCCGGCCGGCCACACCGGCCAGGGCCGGGTGAGGCCCGACAGCCCCGGCCGCTGCCCAGCTGGTCGTGCCGGCCGACCGGCCACCGACGCCTCTCCCTGCCAGTTCTGTTCTGTCGAACAGAACAGGCCTGTACGCGAATGTCTCTAGAAAGAAGAAGGGTATGGGTTAAAAGGATTAGAAGTTCAAGGGGTTATGGGGAAATATGCAGGGACTTATATGAAAGAATCTGAAAAGTATCGAGGGAAATATGCAAAAGTGTTTTCTTTTTCGTAATTGTTTTTGGGTAAATAAGCTGCAAATTTAGTAAATCACTATAAATCGTAGAAAAATCGTAAAAATGCAAATCCAATTGCATTGGAATCCTTGTGAAATTATCTTTCCAGTGGTATATCATATGCATGGGTAAACTGTTGTGTGCAGATTGTATTACTTATGTATGAATATGTGTTTGAGAGCTTGTTTATTAATTCCTAAATGCTTTGCATGTTCAAATTGGGTGAATCCTGTTATGGTGTTGCTGTACATGCTTAGTAGAGCAGATTTGAATACCTGGTGGTCAGAGTCTATGCATATTTTTGTTAGATCTAGCACATGCCTGTTAATAGCTAAGATAAATATGAAAAATAGTTAACATGCTCAATAAAAGTGGTAGATTTTTCTGTAGGTTCCTGTAATGATTACTAATGCTCATAATAATGCATGTTATCAGAATGTGTTTCTAGATTAACTTATGGTTTAATCTTGTTATCAGCCACTTAATAATGTTTAAATCACTAGAAAATGTATTTTGCTCAAAAAAATATGAATAATTCACAGTAGCATAAATTCAGGTCCAGGATACTCCAGTAAAAAAAATCATGTGCACAAAATGACTATATAGATTTAGTTATGATTTTCTAACTGATTGTAACTTGTAGGTGTTAAAAGAAATAGAAAACAGTAGGGTAAAATGCTGTAAAATTCTTGTAAAATATGTTAGAGTGATTAGTTATAGAAAACATACTCACCATAATTTTTGTTACTAAAAATCTTGCTGTTTGAGTTAAATGCATGAAAATAGCTAGATTAATGCTTAAAAGATAAATAGTTTCTATACTAATAAAAATCTGAAAATTTTATTTTACTTTGTTTAGGTGTGGATTGTTCTGTTTAGTAGTTAAAATCCTCATATAGAGTTATTTATTTTTGTAGATTAATTTGTGTAATTAGTTAAGTAGTTAATAACCTTTGGAATGGCTAAGTGCTTTTCTTATTTACTTAAAATGGTTTAAAATCAGAATTGAAGCTGAAATTTAAACTTGAGCTTCACCATTGTTTGCTTTGTAATTTGTTTGTGTTATTTAATTCTCGGTGAATAGCTATGTTGAGTGTATGTTTAAGTTGCTGCATTTTGATAGCTCATGCATCTGCATCACTATTTGTAGATCATCTGGTAGTTGTTGGCGTACCGTACGTGAAGTGATCCGCGAGTCGTTGACCATGAAGCCGGAACTAACTGAAGCCGCAGAAGACCTGGGCCAAGTCCGGAAGGGCCCAAGGCCGCTGGTGATCAGGAAGGCAAGCCCCGGAGCATAACCCACTGTTCAAAACTAACACTCTTGCTTTATGCCTTACTTTATGCATTTAAGTTTTGAGGAGTTCAATGAAACCCTAGTTGCATGATCCCTAGGTACCTATGTCCTGATACTAGTATGTATAGGTCGTTTAGACTGCCATGCTTAATTAGGACCGGTAGAAGTCGAGTGATTGTCTTGTCACTCGCGAGATATAGGCTTTTGCTTTATACCAGTTATGATGTTCGGCAAGCGGGGCTTGTGCGATATTTCTGTCTGGTTGAATGTCCCGCTTGCACAGTTGGTTGTTGGCTAAGGCAGTGAGGGTGTGGCGATGTTGGTCAAGCTTTTGAAGGTACTAATCGTATGCCGGGAAATATGGTAAACTGGTAAACCTAGTACTTGATTCAAACTGACGTCTGACGGACATTTCCACTCCATTGGGCGCGGGGTGATGATGGTGAGTGTAGCAGTGGCCGCGGCACAGGTTTGCCAGGGGCACCTGGGGTCTGTTGGGGCGTGCACTCGGGTGGAGTGGTATCTGATGGCAGATGGCAGGAAGAGATGGGAACGGTTGCCTCGTGAGGTCCTGGGTGTCTCTCACGGGTCATGCGATTAGGTTGTCCCATGCATGGTTAAAATCAACTCGAGTTGTCCGTCCTTCGCGGTTACATGAAGCTGCTTGATCTCTTTTCACACATCAGTGTCTTGGGCTAATGGGTTCAGAGGTGTGGTTAGTTGAGCAATAGTGATGAATGGTTAATCAATTGTTTTTCGACATTGAGTGTTATTGGATAGATTGGCAAACTTAGTAATTGATAGTCACACTTTAAAACTAGGCTAAAATATTGAAAATAGGGTTCAACTTGTAGACGCTTTTTGGCAAAACCAACCCCTCAGCCATAAAGCCTTGCATGTCTAGAATTTAACCTTGTCGGGTAAGTCTTGCTGAGTATTAGTATACTCAGCCTTGCTTGTGGCTTGTTTTTCAGGTGCTACTGTGAGTGGGTTTTTGGTGTTTGAGCCGTCCTCCTCGAGCGAGGGCCGCGAAAAATGAGATCATGTGAGGGCTCCACATGGTTTCTTTTGTATCGACTATAGAACTCTTCCGCTGTTGATAACTCTGTGTTGTAACAATTAAAATTTGTGCACTATTTTTGTAATATTATCCATATGAACCTGTGCTTTAAAATTGGTGATGAGTTATACTGCCTGAGCTCACCTTCGTGTGGGACTTGCTGCTATTTTGTTTCGGTCGAGAATCGGTGGTTTCATCGGGACGTTACCCGACAGACTGCACGATTAATTCGGCTTAAGTGTGTGGAGCACCGCTGGGAAAGTGGTTCCATGCGTTTAAGCCGGATTAATTGGGGCGGGCTGCCACAAAATCCCCTTTAGAAAAGGGAGATGAGAGAAGTTAAAGGGGATTGAAAAAAAATTAAAGGGAAAGGAGAATAGAAAGGGGATCTGTTGGAGATGATTTTTTCCATTTCAATCCCCTATAACCAGAGATAAAGAGAAAGGGGATTGGTTTTCTCAACCTGTTGGAGATGCTCTAAGGCCTTATCACATCTTGGCTACCGCGACCGGTGCTATTTATGTAAAAAAATTCTTGGTCTCAAAAAGAATTATGTAAAAAAATTCAAACAAACCTGAATTTTGTAAAATCATCGAGAATTAAAAAAATAAAAAATATATGTCTTACTCCCTAGTCACCACATAGACAACATTCAGTGTCAGCTTCTCCGTTGCCCGCGGTTCAAATAGATGCAGTGCTACTAAATAGTTTTGCTAGTCAAGAGGAGGATGACAAAATAAGTTAGATTCACAAAATTAGATGATCCCAAATGTTTAAAAAATGTGTACTAAAAGAATTGAAAACAAAACAAATTTCAAATTTATATTCCTCTCCTGTCGCCATTGCTTTTGCCCTCAACACTCATCAGGGGCGGAGCCTTGTGGTGGCCAAAGAGGGCCATGGCCCCCTTGCCCACTGTATTTTTTCATTAAATGAATAGTGAATTTGCTACTCTATACTGTTGTATAATACTCAAATACATAGATTGGCCTCCCCTGCTTTCTTCGTTAAGCTCCGTCTCTGACACTCATCCCTCCTCCCCTTCCTCATACACCAACCTGCAAAGTGCAAATACCCCTATGATGACATTTCGAGTTCAAAAGATATTTTCCAAAGCATTTATAAACAATTATATGACATATCTAAAACTTCCTGGTTGAATCGGTGCATTTCAAAACTAACTTCAATAATTCCCACAAAAAAATTCAAAAGAATTCCCACAACACATCGATACCAATCATTTATCGTACATCAGATCCTAACAACACATGACAGCAGGAGCTATTACACTATGTTATAATCCACACCAGCACAAGTAAAGGACATGCTAGTTCCCATCAGTACTAAACACAGAGCACAAATGTTTCTCTCCATCCACACATAGACATCAACTTCTGTTGTGGTGCATGGTAGTTAGCTAATTGAAGCATATGGACCTTGAGAGATCTGCATTCAGTAAACAATCAATGGCTTAGGTTCAACTCATATTTTGAAGCTCATGACAACTAAACAATAAGATTGCTCATTATGTGAACATAATAAATAATAACTATTATGTAGTTTTCTTCATTCTGCTCTGACTGCAGGACTGAAACACGTTCCTTAAGAAGAAACATGAAACTCTACTACTACAATAAGATTCACAGTCCATGCTAGGCCAACAGATCGATCATTTTCGAACTGGGGACTGGGGTACCCTATTTCCATTCGTTTCAAAAGAAAATCAGTTTGTACACCAAAGAAGGTTCTGGCAAGCAAACTGAATGCAACTACATACTTTGTTATTTCAACAAGATAGTCTAGATCTTCCGGCTGGCCTGTCTTGTTGGTTACAATTACCTGTATCATCAGGGACAAGGCCAAGAGGCTTGAACAGCACATGGAAAGAGACATGAAACCCTCCCCGCCTCCTATCCAAATCAAATAAGAACCATGGTTTAATATAACAAGGCAACACTAGATATCCAGAAAAACAGAGACCGAGTTGGACAGTGCCCAGAAACAGAGTCCATTCAGGTGAAGCTAACGATCAGATTACTCAAATGAAACTGGAACAGTCACTGAATTTATCATCCGTGCATTGGGAACAAATAGTGAGTGTGAGCTTCTCGCCGGCACGCGCCGTTCTTCGGCGGCAAGCTGGACTCCGAGCCCGAGGTATTCTTGAAGATGCTACACGTGGTCGGCACCAAAGGCATCGCCAAGTGGCCGGGGCTGGAGCGGGTGGCGGCGCGGGATCGGGCGGCCTCCCTGCGGAAGCTGTGCCGCCGAGAGCGCGGCCACCTGCGGCAGGCGTTCTCGCGGGAGATGCTGTCGCCGGCGGCTTCAAGGTCCTGAAAGGGCTGCTGCGGAGGCTGCTGCTTCATGCCTTGCCGCGGAGTCTCCTATGCTTAGGCGACTATGTTGGCAGCACCTACCACGTACGGAGCTATTAGTATTTGTACTTTTGTAGCCATGATCTGGTTTCCGATGAGTATAGGTCGTTGGGTTTTTCCCCCATGATTTGTCTTTGCAAGTAAGATAAGATGCATTATATTGTATTTGTCATTCTTGTAATGTGATGTGCTTTCCCTTATCACAAATATTATAATCTCTGTGTATCAAAATATTTGTCGTCATTGATTTCTTCTAAAATGTTTAGTATTTTGTCTTATTTCATTTTTTATGCAAATGTACAAAAGGATAAGTCATGTTTTTTTTGGTAAAAGGATAAGTCATGTTTTTTTTGGTAAAAGGATAAGTCATGTTTAAAGTACATATAATGACAAAACAAATCACAAATAAAATAAATAATTTACATATAATATTTTGTATAAAACTAGTAGTCAAAGTCATGATAAAAGTTAATGACATCAAATATGTTGATATGTACGTAATCAAAGCTTATAAATTTTAACTAGCATGTCTATAAGAACTATGTATTATTTAAACAAAAGGAGTTACTATATACTCAAAATTAGTTCTTTTTTTTATAATTACTAGGTTCGTGCCCGTGCGTTGCTACGGGAGGGAAACAAAATTTTGAAAGCGATAAAATTTAGCTAAAAAACACGTTTATTCAGATCACCAAATATGAGTGACAGGAAAAGAATAGATCCATGGATATTTATATAATTCAAACGAATACAAATAATATGAGTTTTGATTCAAACAAATTATCAATAATTCAATCAATCCGCTAGTTCTCTCCAAAAATAATTCAATTATCTTGTATAATATTTGCTCGTGACTTAGCATGGGAACATTTACATAACACATGCTAATTTATGGAGCCACATGCTCGTGTATAATCTTAGTAACATGCTAATTTGAGCCACTATCTGTATGTTATATAACACATTTTATGGAGCTCAGTTAGACTAGAAAGAACATTTACATACACAGGGAGCCCATTCCCAATCAGCTTCCACGCCAGTATACCTACATTCAATAAGCAATTTTAGTTTCCACTTCTCCAAGTGGTTGTCCAAGTCCAGAGTAGTTTTCTTGTAACATTTTTTCTGCATGGAAACAAAGATTATAAAGTGAGAAACATATAAGATGCATTAATAGTGGTATTTTTGTGTTATTCATAAATTGAATAGATGGTAGTGGCACAAAAGAGACAAGTTTTCCGGTAAACTCAGGAAAGGTATATATACTTTGCACTGAAGTATTTTCCTTTGGTGTAACTGTTGTGTCGTTCATAATCAAACTGCTATTCATCAAAATAGATGTCAGGGTTTCAACTTGGAAAGATGTAGCACAAACATCTATATCCATAACCGGAAACTCGAAGTTTGCCATGTGCCCGAAACTTTGCCGTGTGTAGTCTATCGGGAACACGGCAAACACGCCCTTTGCCGTGCGCCATAGAGGCAACACACGGCAAAGAGTACGCACACGGCACACACGATCTTTGCCATGTGCCAAGGGAGCCGCACACGTCAAAGTTCAAGTTTGCCGCGTGTCTCACTCCCAACACACAGCCAAAAAAAAACTCATGGACGTTAGCGGTAGCGCACGTTTGCCATGTGCTCCAAGCTGGCACACGGCAAAAGGCCAGCTTTGCCGTGTGCCACGTGGTCACACACGGCAAAGAGGCGCTTTTGCCTTGTGCCCCTGGAAGGCACACGGCAAATATTTAAAAAAAAAATGTGATTTTGTCCTCCAAACTTTTTCTCCACTCCACATACATTGCTTGGTACTCCTTATTTCTATTTGGCACATTTCTCGATCTGTTTACTAGATTTAACAAATTTATTTCATTTGAAGGATTTTTTTCATATAAGCCAAATTTGAACTGCAAGTGCATCAAATAATAGAATAAAAAAATGAGTGCAAAAATGATATTCATGATATTGAGACCAATGTTAGGCCTTATGCAGTAGTTGAAACAAAATTTCGAAAATCGTGTTATAACGATGACCGTGGGGGCGAATAGTGTTTAAATTCTATGAAATTCAAACGAAGTCTGAAAATCATGAGAATTGTCAATATGTCATGCTATCATACGTGGAGTATGTGGTAAAGAGTTGAGTAGGTTTTGCACACGTTATCACGTACGATGCTTACAAACTGAAGCTTCTCCGAAGAAGATTCAGAGATAAGAGAAAGCTTTGCCGTGTGCCTCTCACCTGGCACACGGCAAAGTTTCAAACTTTGCCGTGTGCTTCTTGCATGGCACACGGCAAACAAAGGCCCCACCACGTGACGGAGACGGCCGGTGACGGAGGACGGAGACGCGTCGCGCTGTTACTCCTTTTTTTGCCGTGTGCCTGCCTTGGCTGTGGGATATGGGTACCCCTGGGCCCACTACCGACCGGATAGCCAGTCGGCCTGGTCCCACGTCTGACAAGGATGTGGGCCGACCCCAGGCCGGCCCATGAGGATCCCTGACTTGATGAACAAGATTGGAGAAGACTTAACCTGCAAGGTATTCGGCGATATCCTCAGATCTCGCCCAGAGATCACGGCAATTATGTTGTAACCGACTTGGATTAGCCGGATAGTATTTAGAAATAACTGACTTGTAAACCCTAGGCCGTCGGCCTATATAAGGCGGCCTAGGTTGACCCCTTAGACATATGATTCCCACGCCATTCATCCATTGTAACCGAGAGCTCGCCGTCGTTCCCCGGAACTATGCCGAGCAAATCAATACAAGACCCCCGAGCACAGGACGTTGGGTATTATACCTCCGGGTAGCCCAAACCTGTATAATCCATGTGTCCCTGTGTTACCTCGAGCTCCCTAGTCTCGCGATCGCCCTTTGCCTACAAATCAACCATCTGGGTACCCCCGGGTGGACTGCCGGACATTAGATCCGATAGTTGGCGCGCCAGGTAGGGGTGATCGTGAGGCATTACAGCTAGCTCGATGGCAGATCGTCGCTCCGTCATCTTCCCCGACTCCGTCAAGGACTGCGCTACGCATCTTGAGGGCATCAGCTTCTTTGCTAAAACCCACTCCGCCGCCACCACTGCCTCCGACTCCATCACGATGCCCGACGCTTCTGCGCCGACCAGTTCTGCGCTGACCTCGTCGCCGACTTCCTGGTCAGTCATCGCCCCGCTCCAGCAGCGGCTCGATGCAATCTCCATCAGCGACCAGGCTCCGGGCCTGAGTCCTCGCCGGAGACTCCCGCCCCCGACCGAGCTCCTCGCCGGGTTGGATCATGTCCAAGACACCCTTGCCGAGTGCATCGCCATGTCGGAGGAGGCCCTGAGCCGACCCCGCAAAGCGCTCCCGCTAGGACTCCGCAACGCCTCATCAACCTACTCGGCTCGGCTCCGAGAAGATATGTCTCAGATCCAATCTGAGATGCCACCCCAGCCCACCCAGTCTCCGGACTGCGGCGAGTTCCAGGTCGCCACAAGCGTGCTCTTGCCGGCCCCGGCCGACTCGAGCAATGACTCCAGCTACACCACGCCCCTAGGGCGCGAAGTCTTCGTCTCTAAGGATTCAGTTACTTAGGATGGAGATACATATCTGGCCAGGGATCGCAAACGGGAGCGAAACGCTGCTCGAGCCCGCCGCCGTGCTGAAGAAGCAGCCCTGCCCCCGGCAGCGGCCGAAGACCCCGTAGCTGCCGCAGCTGCCAGAGTGGTTCCCTCGGGGGCCCCAGCAAGACAGCCTCCTCCACCTCCTCGGGGTCCTTGTGGTGTCCGACCCCAGAACCTCGATGGAGCCTTTGCCAGGGTGCCGTTCCGCATGCCCCAGGCTAACGTCGCCGCCGCTTTCGCCGAGCTGGGACACATGCCCGACACCCCTGAGGTGCAACGGGCCCGAGCTCAATTGGAAGCAGCCCAGGAGCAGATCGAGCGATCGTATCGTGCCAGATCCCGATCTGGGCGATCAAACTCGACCCGCTCTTCAAGCCACCGTTCTGCCCATAGCAGATCGGATCGGGGTCATCTTCCCCAGAGGAATCCCCCGCTACCAGTCGTGGAGGAAGAGGTGGCCCAGAACCACCATGAAGACGAAGAACATGAGCGGCGTAACCCGCGCAATGCGGATCATCGCCGTGAATGCCACCAAGAGCGGCGTGACAGGCGCCAACGACATCCACCACCTGAGGATCTCCGTGATCGCATCAGGGACTACGCCCGGGACCTCCGTGCCGACCTCGATGCCCGGCACCAGGAGCGTGACGCTGCCGAGCTCGAGCGCCGTGAACGGTACGACCGGGAGTACGGCCGACCCGACCGCCAGCTGGTGGGAGAGGTTGGTGACATTGGAGCTGAAGACGACGAGCGCCGCGTTGTTCATGAGCTCATGGAGCGCGAGTAGTACGACGCACGGTACGGCCCCCCGCGGGACAACCGCCGCCAGTGGCGCGACGATAGCCGACCCAGTTCAACCTCCCCGCCGCGACTACCGCAACGAGGAGATCTACGATGGTTTCGCCGCCTTCACCGCCCGACTCCGCGCCATCCGTTGGCCCGAGTCCTTCAAGCCAGCCCTCGTGGAGAAGTTTGACGGTCGCTCCGACCCCAAGCTCTGGCTCAAGACATACCACACGGCAGTCAAGGCTGCCCACGGTTCCAACGATCAAGCTGCCGCCTACTTCCCTGTGATGTTAGGCAAGGAAGCACTCTTGTGGCTTGAGGGCATCCCCCGGGACACCATCGATGGTTGGGCAGACCTTTGCCACGCTTTCACCAAGATCTACCAGGCAAGCTACACCCGGCCAGGAACCAGATTCGATCTGGATATTGTCAAGCAAAAGAAGGGTGAAAGTCTCCGAGACTACACCGACCGGTTTTTTGATAACCGGAACAAGATCGCCGATGTCCAGGATCGGGATGTCATCGACGCTTTCCGGCGCGGCCTCATCGACACACAGCTGTTCCACACGCTCTTCAAAACCAACCTCGTCACGGTCTCCGACCTGATGGAGGTGGTCAACTTGGAAGTTCGGGCAGATCAGGCTGAACAGGCCCAATTCAAGAACAAACAGAAGCGCCCGGAGGAAGACGACCGGATTGACAACTCGAAGCGCCATGAGCCGTCACGTGGGCGCAAGGGAGGCCCTGAGCCGCTTGTAGCCCTAGCAGAAGCAGAAGGCCGGCCAGAACCCAGGTTCCTGCCCGAGGAGTTTTACGACACACTGAATGATCAGTGCCCTTTCCACAAGGACGCGAAGCATACTCTCCATGATTGCCATGCGTTGCTCAAAGAACTCGGCGCCCTGCCGCCGACCAAGAAGCAGCGCTACAACAACAATGGCGGGCGCTACAACAACTATCATCGTGATGGTTACAACGGCGACCGGCAGGACGATTACCGCAGCAGGGAAGACCACGACCGCCGCGACGACTATCGTCGTGGCGAGCACGACCGCGGCGCTCCGGCTCGCCAAGATGATCAACGTCGTCATGACGACGAACGCCGACCACCACCCCCGCCGGAGGCGCCCAGACGGGACGCTAATGGCGACTTCCAGCGTGCTGACCGCCAGGTCAACGTCATCATTGGGGAGCCCGGTGCCTTCCCAGATCGGCGCAAGGATAAACTCCACAAGCGCGAAGTGAAGATGGTATCCACCAAGCCGGTGGAATACCTCCAGTGGTCGGAGATGCCTATCGCCTTCAGCCGCGCCGACCACTGGGTCCACCTCCCCGAGCCAGGGTCCTACCCACTCGTTGTCGCCCCCGTCGTGGACAGGGTCCTCCTCTCCAAGGTCCTGATTGATGGCGGGAGCGCCCTCAACATTATCTTCACAAGCACCCTCAACAGCATGGGGTTCGACTACAGCAAGTGCTGAACGCCGAAGATCCGTTTTTCGGCATCGTACCAGGAAAAGCTTCCTACCCAATAGGAAGAGTCGCCTTACCAGTTACGTTCGGCACGGCTGACAACTACCGCACGGAGTTCCTGTACTTCGAGGTAGCCGACTTCAAGAGCTCCTACCACGCCATCTTTGGCAGGCCCATGCTGGCCCGATTCATGGCAATTCCGAACCACACCTACCTGGTTCTGAAGATGCCAGCGCCCAATGGCGTCCTCTCCATCCGTGGAGATATCAAGACCTCGTTCGAGTGCGACGGCGAGGCCATCAAGATAGCCGAGCCGTCCCATCAACTCGGCAACGCCACTCTGTTGGCGGAAGAAGCCCCCAAAACGGCAACCGGTGAGCCTGTCCTCCCAGAGCAGAAGCAGCAGCCAACGGCGCTGGCACCTGCAGACGCACCCAAAGCTATAAGCTTGGGACTTGACGACCCCTCCAAGACGGCCCTCATAGGGCCAGGGATCACCACCAAATAGGAAGACACGCTCACCTCCTTCCTCCGAGACAACTGGGACATCTTCGCATGGAAGCCATCAGACATGCCGGGGGTTCCGAGGGAGAAGGCTGAGCACTCCTTGGACTTGAGCAAGACCGCGAAGCCTGCTAAACAGAAGCTGCGCCGATTCACCCAAGAACGCAAGGAGGCCATTAGGGTAGAACTGAATAAGCTCTTAGCTGCCGGTTTCATTAGAGAATGCAAACACCCTGAGTGGCTTACAAATCCTGTACTTGTAAAGAAGCAATCCGGTGAATGGAGAATGTGCATTGACTACACAGATCTCAACCGCTACTGCCCTAAGGACCCCTTCCCTCTTCCGCGAATTGACCAAGTCGTCGACTTTACGTCCGGCTGTGTACTCCTCTGTTTTCTTGACTGCTAGTCGGGTTATCACCAGATAGCCTTGAAGACATCCGACCAAGACAAGACAGCATTCATCACCCCGCACGTCATCTATTGTTACAAGACGATGACGTTCGGGTTGAAGAACGCTGGCGCCACATACCAGAAGGCCATCCAAGGTTGCCTGCAGAGCCAAATCGGCCGCAACGTGGAGGCTTACGTGGATGACGTCGTCGTCAAGACGTATAACGCCGACTCCCTCATCACCGACTTGCAGGAAACTTTCAACAACTTACGACGGTTCAGATGGAAGCTCAACCCCACGAAGTGCGTGTTCGGGGTGCCGTCAGGAAAGCTCCTGGGCTTCCTGGTCAGCCAGCGCGGCATCGAGGCAAACCCAGTCAAGCTGGATGCCATACGCAATCTCAAGGAGCCAAAGTGTAAAAAAGATATCATGAAGCTCACTGGAATGATGGCGGCCCTGAGCCGGTTCATCAGCAAGCTCGGCGAGAAGGGACTTCCGTTCTTCAAGATACTCAAGAAGGCAGACAAGTTTGAGTGGACCCCTGAGGCAAGCAAGGCCCTGGCTGACCTCAAGGAATTCCTAGTCACACCCCCGGTTCTCACGGGCCCGACCCCGGGGAAGAGCTCCTGCTGTACATCTCGGCTACCACTCATGTGGTCAGCACAGCCCTGGTCGTCGAGCAACCAGAAGAAGGCCACCCATACAAGGTCCAGCGCCCTGTATACTTCGTCAGCGAGGTACTCGGCGAGTCCAAGGTCCGGTACCCTCACCCCCAAAAGCTGCTCTACACACTCTTGATAACAGCCAGGAAGCTACGGCACTATTTCCAGGCCCACGTGATTCGAGTCATCTCGAATTTCCCCCTTGGAGCCATACTCCACAACAGGGATGCCAACGGCCGCATCGTCAAGTGGTCCGTAGAACTCGGCGAGCATACCATCAACTTCGAGCCACGAGAGGCCATCAAATCTCAGATACTGGCCGACTTCGTGGCCGAGTGGACAGAGATCCAAACGCCAACCCCGGCGGAACGGCCAGAGCACTGGAAGATGTACTTTGACGGAGCCCTCAACCTCGAAGGAGCCGGCGCAGGAGTGTTGTTCATCTCTCCGGAGGGGCAGCACCTCAAGTATGTTCTCCAGATACACTACCAGGCTACCAACAATGGGGCCGAGTACGAAGCCCTTATCCACGGTCTCCGGATCGCGGTATCACTCGGCATTAAGCGACTCGTGTGCTATGGCGATTCCAAGCTAGTCGTCGAACAGGTGAACAAAAACTGGGACACGACCAAGGAAACCATGAGCGCATACTGCGCAGAGGTGCGCAAACTTGAGGCCCACTTCTACGGCCTCGAGCTCCACCACGTCCTCCGGGAAGACAATGTCGCCGCTGACGTCCTCTCCAAGCTAGGGTCCACCAGAGCCCAAGTACCAGTCGGCGTCTTCGTCCAAGACCTGCGTACCCCGTCCATCAAGATGCTTGAGGACGGCCGCCCCGTACCCGAGCCGGAGCCACTCCCGGGTGGCTCGCCGACCAGCGAAGTTCTCGTGGTGGAAGCAGACTGGCACGCCCCCTTCATCGCTTTCCTCACGGAGAATTGGTCGCCGGATACGAGGGAAGAAATCGAGAAGTTGACTCGGCGTGCAACAAATTATGTCATCATCAGCAATGATCTGTACAGAAAGGCAGCCTCCACAGGCATTCTCATGAAGTGCGTCCTTCGAGATGAAGGTATCACCCTGTTACATGATATCCACTCGGGTACTTGTAGCAACCACGCGGCGGCCGGCACATTAGTCGGCAAGGCCTACAGGGCAGGGTTCTACTGGCCGACAGCCCTGTCCGACGCCAAGGAATTGGTACGCAGCTGCACCGGCTGCCAGTTCTTCCAGAAGCAAAAGCACCTGCCGGCTCAGGCGCTACGGACCATCCCCCCATCTTGGCCATTCGCCATATGGGGACTCGACAACGTCGGACCCTTCAAAACCGCCCCGGGCGGGTTCAAGCACATCTTGGTGGCGGTCGACAAATTCACCAAGTGGATTGAGTACAAGGTCGTAACCGACACCAAATCGGCGACGGCTGCAAAGTTCATCCAAGAGCTCATCCATCGGTTTGGCGTCCCAAACCGCATCGTGACTGACCTCGGATCCGATTTCACAGGGCACGAGTTCTGGGACTTCTGCCAAGACAGCTGTATCGACGTCTACTACTCCTCCACGGCGCACCCCAGGTGCAACGGCCAGGTCGAACGGGCTAACGGTATGGTCCAAGACTCGCTCAAAAAGGCCATGTACGACGAACTCAACAAGCACCCCGGTCGGTGGGCTAAGGAAGTACCCCATGTCATATGGGGCCTACGAACGCAGAAGAGCAGGGCAACGGGATATACTCCCTTCTTTCTGGTATACGGCTCCGAAGCTGTCCTCCCAGCCGACATCGCCCACGGTGCTCCGCACATCCAGCACTATGAAGAAGGAGAAGCAGAAATCGGCCGCCAGGTCGACATCGACTGCCTCGAAGAACACCGACTCGCCGCCTTGATCAGACATGCCAGACATGAGCAGCAGGTGCGGCGCTACCACGACAAGAACGTCCGGGAACGTTCACTCAACGTCGGCGACTTGGCCCTGGGCATGAGCAGCAGGTGCGGCGCCGAGTCATGTCCACCAAGGACAAGCACAAGTTATCCGCCCCCTGGGAGGGCCCTTCATCGTCAAAGAAGTTGTTTCACAAGGAACGTACAGCCTTCAGTGGGCTAATGGTGACCCAGTCCCAAACGTGTGGAACATCGAGCACCTCGTCAAGTTCTACCCGTAGAAATTAAACAAAAGCTATGTATTCCTTGTCTAGTATTAATAAAATTACTTTTGCCTCATGGCTTGCTGTTGTCTTTTTACCCGACATCCATGCTGATGCTCGGGGACTGGGCCCGACCCAGGTTGCGTCTTCTTCATCACGATATTTAGGGGGGGTACTTGCTTACTCCGACTTCCGAGTCCTTGCCCAACCCTATATTCCCCCCGGCGACTACTAAGCTAACTCGGCTGGTCCGAGTCCCCAACTGTGAAACCCTGAGCTCCGCACTCAACCCGCGCGCCTTCTACACCTAAGCCTCCCCGCTGAGCAGTGTAGCTGGGTAAGCCGTCCTCTCCGTGAGCAGTGGTCAGCGGGTCAAAAAGGGTGCTTAAACAGCACAGGGCAGTGGCTAGCCGGGCAACGCAAAGTCCTAGTCGGCAGGAAAAAGGGCCCAGTAAAGCACCAGTGCACACTCATACTTCAAATAAAACCGGTATTTTGTTTACAGATTCTACAGAGTTTACATCTATAGTTGCTTTTACAGGCCCAGTTCAGCTGCTACAGTTTCAGCCAGAGGGGTACACTCCTCGACTAACTCGTCGAACTCTTCGTCGGCGAGTTCTTCAGGGATGCCGTCGGCGATGGGAGCCAGCTCCTGCGTAGGGAAATGTATCCTGAACAGTGCCAGGACCCGACTCCCGAAGCCGATCGCAGTCTGCTGCATCAACTGGGCTGCCCGAGTCGGACCGGCCCTGAACCGCTCTGCCAACATCACCGCCGCCGGGCCGGACTCGGCAGGCACCAAGGAATTGGCGTTGAACTCGGCCGCCTGTTTTAGCTCCATCAGCTCCGCCCGAAGCCCTGCAGATGAACATGCATAAGCACAACCGACTTCTCCACAGCCCTAGATGATTCGGCAAAAGACACTTACCATGCATGACCTGGTCGTGCGTATCCTTCAGGACCTGATTGGCTTCCTTCAGGTGCTCCGATTCGGTTGCGAGGCGAAGATTGGCTGCTTTAAGCTCACGCACCTCTTCCTCGAGCCCATGCTTGGCCTCGGCCAGCTCGTCTTCAAGCTTCTTCTTGGCCCCGGCCAGCTCGTCGACCCTCCCCTGAAGGGCTTCCTCCCTCTTCCTCGACTCTGCAAAGGACCCCCATGAGCACAATTCGGCGAGATACACCAGCAAGCAATGCACGAAGAACTCACCTTCGGTGAGAACGCTCATGTCATTCATGAGGTCCTCGTTGGTCTTCTGCAGGTCGGCGAGCTCCCGCTCCCTCTGCCTCTGGAACTCCTTGGCAGCCTCTGCCTCACGGATTCTATCCGCGCGGATTCGTGCCAAGGACCGGCGGTCTTCAAGGGCCTGCCGCCTGAAGTCGAGGTCCCTCGTGGCCCGTTCCGAGAAACCCTGTGACATAACTCATTGGCCTCAGGGTCATCGCGCGTGCTATACTGACAACACGACGCCAAGAAGACATACCTGTACGACACGGGTCAAGACGCCGGCCACGTTTTGCAGCTTCCGGAGCTCGCTCGCTTGGTCGGCGACGTCAAGCTCCATCCGCCGCTCCATGGTCAACTCCGGGGCCTGCGGTCCGTCCCCGAGCTCGCCCGCGACTGCTTCCCCCTGGGGAGGCACGTGGACGTCTGGATCGGCATCCAGATCCTCCCCAAGGAGCCGGTTGTCGTCATCCTCAAGTGGTGGAGGACTCCTCGGCAGCTCCTCCATCTCTGCACGACCCTCCGGGACCTCCTCTTCGAGGGCGACCTCAGACGTGTCCGCCTGCAGATCCCTCGCCGGGTCACCCGTCCCTGCGATGCGAGGTGGACTCGGCGGGTCTGGCGGCCCCAACATGCCGATCGGTACTTGCTCCGGCACGATCAGGGCCATGCTTGACCCTGAACCCGCCCCTCCGGCGGAAGACCGACTCGGCGGCGCCTTGTCACCGGCCCCCGGGCGGAATAGAGTGCCTACGCCCACTTGGCCCCCAAGCTTGCATTCAACACATCCACAGATCAAGAATTGTTCAGCCAACAATCAGAAACTCAAGGTGACTTACCCGCCCTTGCGAGGACGCTTGAATTGCACGCCCCGTAGCACCTGTGGAGGCGTCTGGCTCGGTAACAGGCTCGAGTCCGGCCGCAGCCCTGGCTGGGCGAAGAAGCTCCCCTGAGCCCTTAAGGGTTGCTGCGCAGGTTGATCCGACTCAAGCCTGGACGACGAGCCGTCAGGGCTATCCCCCGCAGCCTTTCTCTTCCTCCGTGCCTCGGCCTCGGCCCGCGCGGCTTGCCCCAGCACCGGTGCTGGTTTGGGAGACCCTTCTCGAGCCGACTTCTGGGCTGGGGTCAGCTTTCGCACAACTTGGCGTGATGGCCGACCCATGCTGATACCCAATATCCGCGTCACCGGGTTATTCTCCCCTCCTTCCTGAGGAGCCGGGATGATGCCGACCTCATCCCAGTCGGATTGCTCCTCTTCCATGACCCGAGGCACCCGAGATGCCTCCTCTGCTGTCATCAACTTCTCCAACCGGACGTCACCCTCAGGCAACGGCGCGTGGCTGAGGTACTTCATTGCTCGTTCCTGCAAGGCAATCATACAGCAACAAGCACAGCTCGTCAGTCATTCGACAGTTCAGTAAGTTATATACAAAAATACGCAAGAGGATGAGAAACTCACCGGTGGAGGAGGATTCCGGAGAGAGAATAGGACAGGAGTCCCCTCGTTAAAGATCTGGCCCCGCATTAATCCCGAGATCCTCTCGCAGACCTCGGCAACAGAAACTGTCCGGGCCTGCTCCCGAGTAGGATCCCTGCCACCCGAGAACTCAAATCCGGGATGCACTCGGTCCTTGATCGGCTGCGTTAACCGCTGGACAAAGGAGATCATGATAGCAGCAGCAGACAGCCTTTGCTTCTTCACCTCGGCGATCAATCCCAGCAGCTCTTCAGCTTGTTGAAGCTCCTGACCCTCCGGCTGCGACTCCCAACAGTCCTTCTTCACTGGTCGGTGGCCAGTCCGAAGAGGCAGAGCAGGGGGGTGGTTCGCGACATAGAACCACTCCTGTCGCCAGTTCTTGTTGGAGTCGTTCATGTCCAGGGTAAAATACCTCCTGGCCATGCCAACTCTCAACGAGAACCCAGCTCCGCCAGTGATCCTAGTAGGACCCTTCCCGGAACTCTCCCCGATAACTTTCATCCGGTACAATCGCCGCCACAACCCGAAATGTGGCGGGATCCCAAGAAAAGCTTCGCACAAATGAATGAAGACAGAGATTGAAAGAATTGAGGTGGGGTTCAAGTGACTCATCTCCACCCCGTAGAAGTGAAGCAGACCCCGGAAGAAGTCTCCCGTGGGCAATCCGAACCCACGCTCGAAGAACGGCGCGAAGACGGCCATCTCGGTCTCCGAGCGCTCCCACGGCCGGGCGTCATCGCCGGCGGGTCGCCATTGCAGGATCTCCCGCGACCCGAGCACTCCACGGCGTACCATGTCCTCCAGCCTCTCCTCGGTGATGGAGGATTGGCCCCAGGCCGGCTCCTGGGGCGACACTCCTCCAGGCATGGAGGTGAGCTCCGGGACCTCTCCAGACAAGGCCACGGCCCTCCCCCCGGTGTCCGCCCCGGTGGCGGTCACCGGCGTATCAGCATCACCGCCCTCGTAGGCGGCGGCGCTCCCCGCGGCCCCAGAGTGGCCCGCGGAGGGCGTCACCCCTGCTCTTCCGTCGGCGTTGCCACCCACCATGGAAATGGGGGCGCTCACCACCCTCGTCGCCGGCGGCACCTCCTCGCCCGCCGCGGGTGTCCTCGCCGTCTCCCTGGTGTCCGCCATCTCCGTCAGAGGGCACAGGCGCGACGGGGGCACTTCGAGACGGTGGTGGCGCGTGAACTCCGGTGGCGGCGAACGGGCGGTGGGTGAATCGATCTCACAACGGCCCTAGGCGGCGGCGGAGGCGCGGGGTGAATGTCGATTTGGAAATGACTGTGGTAAAAGCCGCCGGTGAACAGTTCCGATTTATCCCCTCCGGTCGATCCAAATTACCCTAACGGCGCCGTAACTAACGGACGGAATCCGCGGGACTCCCGTTAACCGCGGGCCAATGGCTCCCAGTGGGCCAACGGCTGTCAGCGTGCCAACGGCTCTTTACTGCGACACTCGGCCAGCCCCGACGCTCGGGGACACGGCGCTCTTGACTCCGGTCAACGGGTTTCCGGACTCAGCCAGCCCCGATCCTCGGGGACTCGGCGCTCTTGACTCCGGTCAACGGGTTTCCGGACTCGGCCAGCCCCGACCCTCGGGGACTCGGCGCTCTTGACTCCGGTCAACGGGTTTCCGGACTCGGCCAGCCCCGACCATCGGGGACTCGGCGCTCTTGACTCCGGTCAACGGGTTTCCGGATTCGGCCAGCCCCGACCCTCGGGGACTCGGCGCCCTCGACTCCGGTCAATGGGTCTCCGGACTCGGTGCCTTAGCACGTTGCCAAGAGGATTCTGTAATTTGTTACTACGGTGCGAACCTACGACGCCTCTCATGACCCCCGGGTCCAGGGACACAGATATTGCGTTTCTGAGCAATGAAAAGGAGAAAAGGTTGAATACAAGGATTACAAGTTACAAAGAGAGCCGGTCATATGCCGGTTACAGGAATCAAACACATCAACCGTCAAGATGACGGCCTAGGGCACTCGTCCCTGCGCCTAGTGCTGTATCCGAAGCAAGCTTGGCCCACATGAGCTCGTCGCAAGCTCTCTTGTAGCACCACTGCAGCCGTCGACGGGACAGCACCAACAGAGGGTCGATAGCGAATGCCTCCGGGTATCCCTTGCTCTACAAAGCATTTCACCCCACATGGCCCTCGTCCCATGGGAATGCAGGGGTGAATGGGACAGCATTCAGACGCTGATCAACACCTCAGTATGTTCGCAAGCACTCTTCTAACACCAAACTGTCAAGTCCCCATGGTTCCTCCCCGGAGGATGAACCCAGCACATAGTCCCCAACATGTTCAAGTGAGGTGGTTGCTATACCTACTTTTGGATAATAACAAGGCCCCGGGCCTCGGCGTCTATTTATAGCCCCGTGCTATGCAACCGCATGTGACTCCGGTCGCACTGTTCAGCGCGTGAGCCTTGTGCCACGCAGCAGCTCCTCGTGAGCCCTATGCCACGCAGCAGCTCCTCGTGAGCCCTGTGCCACGCAGTAGCTCCTTTCTTCAAGGCGCTCAGTCCGCCCTTACCACCTTCAGCTTCATCCGACCACGGGATTGCTCTGTGCATCCACGTGAATACTATTTTCGTCGCTATTTGGCGAGCTTATCCTTTGGGCGGCTTGACTGCCCCGATGCTTGGAGATCATTCTCTTTTGACCATTAGCCCGACTCTTCTAGTCGGCTCAATGCTCGGGGACTACTCCATATGGAGGGCTCCTTGCGTCGCCCTCCATATGCCCCATCAGGATGTGTCACTTTCCCCAAGTGGTGCAGCTCCTCGGCGCCCGGCTCGACCACGACTCAGCGCTACATCACTCGAGGCTTCGCCCCCGGGCCTGCCCAGGGTTATTCCCGGATGACCCGCGGTTTTCTTTTTTGAGCACCGCCCACCCTTGTGTCGGACTGCCGACCAAGACGCTTCAGCCGACCTTGATGGCTTCGCTTCTTCATCAACAGTCCGACACGCGCCTGCACGTTGCTCGGGGACTTGTGGGATATGGGTACCCCTGGGCCCACTACCGACCGGATAGCCAGTCGGCCTGGTCCCACGTCTGACAAGGATGTGGGCCGACCCCAGGCCGGCCCACGAGGATCCCTAACTTGATGAACAAGATTGGAGAAGACTTAACCTGCAAGGTATTCGGCGATATCCTCAGATCTCGCCCAGAGATCACGGCAATTATGTTGTAACCGACTTGGATTAGTTTCCTGATTTGAGCCGGATAGTATTTAGAAATAACCGACTTGTAAACCCTAGGCCGTCGGCCTATATAAGGCGGCCTAGGTTGACCCCCTTAGACATCTGATTCCCACGCCATTCATCCATTGTAACCGAGAGCTCGTCGTCGTTCCCCGGAACTACGCCGAGCAAATCAATACAAGACCCCCAAGTACAGGACGTAGGGTATTATACCTCCGGGTAGCCCGAACCTGTATAATCCCTGTGTCCCTGTGTTACCTCGAGCTCCCTAGTCTCGCGATCGCCCTTTGCCTACAAATCAACCATCTGGGTACCCCCGGGTGGACTGCCGGACATTAGATCCGACATTGGCACACGGCAAAGCTGGTTGCCGTGTGCTTAAGCCAGCTTTACCGTCGTGCTCATCGCCGTGCGGGGGTCGCCGTGGGCGGCCCACGGCAAAGGCTTGGCCGTGTGCGCCCGATTCCGGTAGTGATCTTCATTTCCTGAATCTCACAAAGGAAGTGAAATTAATGAAACCCATGCATTACATAGGCCCTATTTGGAATAGCTTATGGGCAGCTTAAAATTAAAAAGAAGTTGTTAGGCTGACCAAACGCATCGTTTCTTGGTCTATCCTATGAGGACTCAATTCCTGTGAGAACTATAAGAACTCAAATCTGGGCCACATGATCTTGATCCAAGGGGAAGGTGGGATGAGGGATTTACAAAAGTATGATTAAGGGGGTGGTGATTTTGCAAATCCCCCCTCCCACCTCTCCCTACGCGCTCCCCTTGGATCAAGATCATATGGTCCAGATTTGAGTTCTCATAGTTCTCACAGGAATTGAGTTCTCATATAATACGTTGCCCACTTAAAAACAATCGATTCTTGGTCCACAACGTAAAAACGACTTCTCCAGGAATCGCTCGCCCACCTGCTTTTTTTTTTTTTTGCCGTGACCGCTTCTCGCTCTGGTTCCCTCCGCGCCGCCATGCCCGCTCCTCCGTGCCCCATTCCGGCGTCCCCCGAGCTCCCCTCAGCCCTCCCTCGAGCTCCCCCCCAGGTCTCCCCCGAGCCTTGCCCCATCCACGACGAGCTCCCCTGCGGCCTTTCCTGAGCTCCCCACTCGTAAAGAAAGAAAATAAGTTTGCATGAGTGTTTTTACCTGTTCTTTTAACATCTCCATCGTCCAAACTGCCCTTGCTTTTTTAATTGAGTTTTGTTTCACAGCAACAGGCCTTCCTAGTTCTGTTTGAACAGCTGGAAGTTGGCAGCTAGTATCCCATTGTCCTTCACACAAAGAAAGTAAGCACTTATTATCATGATGGAATTTAGAAAAGTGTAAAGACATGATACTTGAACCAAGTGAATGTTTTGCTCCCATGTTGTTCCAATTTTTTTAGCATTGCATTTTCTAGCAATTCCATGGTACTAATTTCCGATAGGAGGACTGCATAATCAAACCTCCTTGCGCTAAGCTCAACAATAATTTCACCACTTGAGCATATTGTAGGATACTGCTTTAGTTCAAGCCTTGACTCTAAACGCTTGAATCAGTTTCCAAGAACAGCTAAAAAATGTACAATGAATAATTCCACTTTCTTTGAAACAACATCAGGTGTTGAGAAGACATACCAGCAGCAACCATCTCAGACCTGTGAGACTTCGTTTTTTTTTGTCCTTTGGACCCGGTACCAATGTGACATTGGTACCGGGTGCTAAAAATCTGGTATCGAAGTACCCGGATCGATGTGAGGTTCTCCAGTAGTGCAAGTAAGAGAGTATCTAGATAGTACTTCCTCCGTCCTAAAATTACTCGATGTGAGGTTCTCCAGTAGTGCAAGTAAGAGAGTATCTAGATAGTACTTCCTCCGTCCTAAAATTACTATTTGCTATTGACT
>CM014277.1:44953836-44966587 GCA_004135705.1 Alloteropsis semialata | reverse complement strand
AACTATGTTCGCGCCACCATATGAACAGTGTTTATGTAAACGTTGTGTGATCGTGCCGACGGAATGAAAGGGCATTCAAACGCTCCTGTCTATGTCTATGGTGTGACGAGCGTATAAAATGTTGGTCATATAGTCGATTAATATGCAAGTGCTTACAAATTTCAAATTTGAATATAAGTTAATATAGTAATGTGAAGACGTCCCCGTTCATATCCTCTGAGGCAATCAATCCTTACAATACACATGCATACAAATTGAAATTTGAACAGAAGGTAATATACATGTCATATGTAGCCGGTGGCAATTCTTGGTTCTCCATCATTCCGTGCCCATGGCTTTTCGCCCCTTTTTATGCCTGCTTCTACATTCTGTATCTTCTCTAGTAGATCTTGGAAGAGGTTCATTTCTTCGAACTGATTGTATTGTTCGACGTCCTCAACTCCGTCAGCTCCTATAATAGCTTGTTTTCCAGGGATCACAATGTGCTTCTGTTTTTTAGAAGGGTCGATTACATAAAGAACCTGTGCAACATGTGAAGCAAGTATCCAAGGGTCATCTTTGTATCCAATATTTTGGAGGTCAACAATTGTTAGTCCATAGTTGTCCACCTCAACACCTCTTGGGTGGTTCACCCATCTACACCGAAAGACGGGGAACCTAATATTACAACCATAGTCTAGTTCCTATATATCATCTATGATGCCATAATATGTGATGTTTTTGCTGGTATTTCCGTCTAAGGCTTGTGTGCGAACACCGCTATTTTGAGACACGCTTTTCTTGTCTTTTTTGGCAGTATAAAATATGTAGCCATTAATATCATAACCTTGCCATGATGTGACCTGAGCGGATGGTCCTGATGCCAATCATTTGATTGTTTTTTCTTCTATGGTTTCCCCATCTGGTATGTCCTGTTCCTTTAACCAATCGACGAATCGACGCTTGTGCTCCTTCATGATCCAATCTTGTGAGCGGCCATGACTTTCTGCTCTTACAACATCCAGGTGTCTTTGGATGAATGATCCCATTAGTGTGATGCGTTGCAGGACACTGTAATGTGCTAGTTTTATCTCATTCATGTCATTGTCGATGAATGTTTTCCTCCCCGCTATGCCGATACCATCCAATCTTCCCTGATGAAGTGACGCTGGTAAACCAATCCCCAAATTATCTTTTAGATAAGCCAGGCAGCACTCGATGACTTCTTCAGTACTGTATCCCTCTATCATGCTTCCCTCAGGGTTTGCACGATTCAGTACGTATCGGTTCAAGATTGACAAGAAACGCTCGTATGACCACATTTTGTGTAAGTATAGGGGACCCAGTGCCCTTATCTGATCTACCATGTGAATCATGAGGTGTTCTGTGATGTCAAAAAATTGTGGAGGAAAGCACATCTCAAGCTGCACCATGGTCTCCCTGACAAAAACCTGCAGATCGTCCAATTCGTCTTTGACAATCACCTTCTGAGAAATTCTATCGAAGAAGTGACACAACCGAGTGATCACCATCTTTACGTATACTGGCTTGATCGCCCTGATTGCAATTGCAAGGAACATAGTCAGCATAACATGGCAATCGTGACAATTGTATCCAGTAAACGAGAGATCTTTCATCGACACTAGTTTCTTGATGTTGGATGAGTAACGACTCGGAACTCTGATACCCCGTAAACACTGACATACTGCCCTCTTCTCAGCCAATGTTAAGTTGTAGCTAGCCGCGGGAAGTTTATATCTTCCATTCCCCATATCTATAGGGTGAAGATCATCTCTAATGTTCATAGCTACCAAGTCCTGGCGTGACTTCAGGTTATCCTTTGAATCCAGTAAGAGCCCAATCATGTTACCGAACACATTCTTCTTCATGTGCATACCATCTATGGCATGGCGGACCTCTAGGTCCTCCCAATACGGTAAGTACTTGAAGAAAATTGACTTCTTCTTAAACGGCACGCCATCCTTAGGTGCCTTATCTCTTTTTTTCGGCTTTCCGTCTTTTGTCATCTTCCCATATTCAACCTCGATGTCCTTGACCATCTCAAAAACTGCGTGTCCGTCTTGTTTTGCAGGAGCGGGACCTATCACAGCGTCGCCTCCAAAAAATTGATGGAACTTCTTACCTCGGTACTTGTGTCCTTCCTCTAAGAAGCGTCTGTACCTCAGGAAAACTCCCTTTCTAGTTCCGTCGAGGAAATACCAAGTGGTTTCGTCGTCCAAGCATACACTGCATGCCGTCTTTCCTTTGACCTGCCCTGAAAGCACAAACAATGCCTGGTAATCGTTGATGGTAACAAAGATCATAGCTCTTAGGGTGAATTCTTGCTGTGTAAAACCATCAATCATCTTGATACCGTTGTTCCATAAATTTGCCATCTCTTCCAACAGAGGCTCAAGAAAAACATCAATATCTATGCCTGGATGCTTTGGGCCTTGTATAAGTATGCATAGGAAAAGATACTTTCGCTTCTGGCACAACCATGTAGGTAGGTTGAACATGCTCAAGACAACTGGCCATGTGCTGTGTGTGCTCATCCTTTGACCAAATGGATTCATTCCATCCGTACTCAAAGCAAACCGAACATTTCTTGGATCTTTTGCAAATTCTTTATGCTTCTCGTCGAATTTCTGCCACTGGCTAGCGTCGGCTGGATGGCGAAGCTTTCCGTCTCCCTTCCTGCGCTTATCAGAATCCCACCAGCGCATCAGTTCAGCGTCGTTTGGGTTTGAGAACAGACGCCTCAGGCGATCGGCCACAGGGAGGTACCACACGACCATGGAGGGAATTTTTCTCTGCTTCCCATCATCATCAACGCTTACACAAGTGTCAGGTTCCTCATTACAAGCAACACTACCCCTCCTCTTTCTTTTATTCCCGTCTGTTTGAACTTTGTCCTCGCCCCCACAATAGCTAGCATTGTTTTTGTACCGTTTTGCACCACATACCGGGCATTTGTCCAAATTTTTGAATGCATCCCCTCGGTACAATATACAATGATTTGGACAAGCATGAATTCTTTCCACACCCATCGTGAAGGGACTAATAAGCTTCTTTGCTCGATAAGTGTTCTCCGGTACTTTATTAGGTTTTGGAAGCAACCATGCTAAGATACGAAGGAGATCATTGAAACTAACGTCGGACCAACCATATTTAGCCTTTAGAATCAACAGCTCGAGTATGAAGCGAAGCACAGTCCAGTGTCTCGGACAACCCTTTGAACGCTCATACACAGTTTCCTGAGCTGCCTTTTTCAACGACTCAACATTTTGTGCGCCTTTCACACTGCCAACTAATAGTTCCTCTTCGGTATGATGCAACAACTGGCCCAAGAAATCGCTGTCATCAAATTCATCACCACCTTCATCCCAACAATGTCCTCAGCACCTTCATCCCCAGCAATGTCCTCACCACCACCGACTCCATCACCACCACTTCCATAGTCAACACCATCATCACTTCCGTCATCCTCGAAACCATAATCTTCATCATAACCGTCAAAGTATCTGTTGACGGCTTCAGGGTCTCGCCAGATGTCTTGCAACTGGTCCACAACGTCGGTATCCTTCTTCTCACCATGGTATGTCCATAATGTGTACTCCTTCACGAAACCATGAACCAGCACATGTGATCGGATTGTAACCAAGTCATTGAAAACACAATGGTTTTGGCACATTCGGCAGGGGCAACGCATATCTTTGGTCCTCTCGTCCATTGCATGATTCTCTGCGACTTTAAGAAACTTGTCAAGCTCTCGGCGAAAATATTCACCATGCCTTGATATATTGTACATCCATGACCGATCCATCTTGTAACCTTGAAAAATTTCATTAAAAAAATAAGTCAAGAAAAAATAACACATATCCATGAACAAAAAATATAAGACATTATATGAGGCTAACGTTGAAAATGTAACAAAAAGAAAAGAAATGCACGCTTATTGTAAAAAAGATAAATCTTCTTGTCTCTCCTCCATGGTTTTAGCAATTTCCCCATCCATGAATGAGCCTAAAAAGTCAAATCCGAGGCAAATTAAGGGGAGAATCATCTTCCCCTACTTCACTAACCTAGTTCCATCCAAAAGGTTGAGCTTAATTGGGGTCCAATCGGCCAAGTACTACCATACATGGAGATTTAGATCTAGCTAGAGGTACTACCATGGAGATCTAATTGAGCCATATAATCAATGCAATAAGCTTAAGAATAGTCATAGGATAAGCATCAACTCACCTCCTAATGAGGGGACAAACCATCCACTTGTCCTCCACTTGTCTTGGGAAATTTGGGCAGCACCTCCCTCTCCTTTTTCCGGTTTGGAGTCCACTTGTCGGGTTGTGGAAGAAGACCTCTCGCTTTATGTACAGTGCAACACTTCTAGGGGCGGTTCATGGCGCGAGCCGCCCCTGATAATGAGTTTCAGGGGTGGGTCATAGCATGGGCCGCCTCTGGAATAGACAGCATTTACAGGGGCGGTCGACGCCATTGCCCGACCCTGGAAATGCTATTTACAGGGGCGGTTGATGGGGCCAGCCGCCCCTGATAATGAGTTTCCAGGGGCGGGTCATGGCATGGGCCGCCCCTGGAAAGGGAAGCATTTGCAGGGGTGGGCCATCCCATCGCCCGCCCCTAGAAAGTGCTATTTACAGGGGCGGGTCATGGCGTCACCCGCCCCTGCAAAAATTGGATGTTTCCAGGGGCGGCTCATGGCATCACCCGCCCCTGTAAATCGGTCTGTAGGGGCGGCCCTTAGTTACAGTGTCATTCATGCATTTGTAGGGGCGCGTCGCCTTTTAGTCCGCCCCTAAAAAAACCCCTGGCTCTTACAAATGTTTTTTGTAGTAGTGGGAGGAGATGGGGCGACAACGAGACGGCAGGAAGGCGCGGAGGACGCGGAACTGGATCCGGGAGGGAGGGACAGGGTGGGAGGGGATGGTCACCGGCGGCTGCGGCGGTGATAGAGGGGCGAGGCTGGATTGTGCCGCGAGGGGCGCCAGGAAAAACGGATCGCAGGGGCTCACGCGACTACGCGAGGAGGCGCGGGACGTGGACGCGGGTGCGATGGGACGGACGACGACGGATGAAAATGATTTTCGCACCACCAAAAAGGTCGAACTTGGTACGTTTTAGGAGGAGAGATTTAGGAGCAGAGATATGGTGAACTTAGTGGTTCAGTCTTGTGTTAGGTGATGTCGGGGTCGCTAACTCGCTATGGACAGTCTCCATAAGGTTTGCACATGTGTACACACAATTTATTATTAACAGGGGTAGGAGAAATGAATACACTAGAAGAATTACGATACAAAGGGATTGATTTTCTTGTATCGTGTTGTCGTGCAGGCAATTGTGCCAAGACTCGAGGCATAGCATGTCACAAATTATGTTGTTCCATGCCGTGTTTTAAACCGTGCAAACACACCGACTCACGCAAAGGAAGCGAGAGAGATTGAGTTGTAGAACCAGTGCCCTTTCTAGCAACAACGTGTTGTCATATATGCTTGTTTCACCTATAATTTCTCTATCAAATAATCTCTTGCAAGAGTGGTGAGGCCATGTTTGTCACGGTTGTTTCACATATATTGCTGGCTTGCTGCACCGACGACGACAGTGTTTGGAGGCTAGCTCACGCCGCCCTAAACCCTAGCGAGCTAACTAATTAAGAGACCATCGCGCTGAGCTTGTGCATGCAGTATTTGATCGAGTCGATCAGGAGCACAAACTGGAGCTCGCTTGTGAATAATGCAGGATGCCAATCAGTGATCTAAAGGCTAGAACCTAATAAAAAAGTCTTTTCAGCAAATAAATAATCATTTAAAAAGTATGAGGGTGCGTTGACCGCATAGCGCAGTGGACAGCGCAGCTGACTGGGCGTGTTCGGCAGGTGGATCAAAAAATTGGCCTGTCAAAGTTGATCCCAAGTCAACAAATGCTACATGCACCCATCATTGTGCACACACAGCAGGCAACATTTTCATTTCAACACAAATACATGAATGTTTAAGCATTTATTAAAACCAAATACAAGAAATTACGCCTACACACCACAACTCTCACCGTTGAAACAAGGTCAATCCTTGTCAACGCCTACGTCCTGCCATATACAATGCATGTGCAATTCCATCACGGACAACATTCATGTTTGTGTCATCATCAACTTCATCGGGCTCATGAATCTCTTGTGGTTCGTCAACATCTCCATCGACCATTCTCACACGGCGGAAATCCGTAGCCAAATGAAAGTCGATATCTTCATCATCATTGTCAACAATGAAATTATGCAGGCCACAACAAGCAAGAATAATTTTGGTTTGGGTTCGCTCCGGATAGCTTGGAATAGCCAACAGAATTCTCCACTTCATCTTCAACACCCCAAAAGACTGCTCAATGACAGACCTAAGAGACGAATGAGCTTTGTTAAATACCTCTCTTTCACCCGATGGTGGCGGGCCATGTCTCCACTGTTGCTGATGGTACTTTGTCCCCTTGTACGGTGATAGATATCCCGGGCGGTTCGGGTACCCCGCATCAACCAGATAAAACTTGCCTGCATGTATAATGGATCAATCACTTTAACCAGCCTAGAAAGCACACATCTCCATTTTAAATAAGCAATGTAGCACAGCAATATCATATATCAGCATGCGTATGGCTTCCTAGTTCCTTACATTACCTAAGTTGGAAAAGATAGTGAGAAAATCACTGAAATATGACATGGTACGCATGCTTAGAAACTAAAAATTGGCACAAACTGAATGTCCTGATCGAAAATGTGATAGTAATCAATCACATATATGCACTAGCCATGCACACACATACCACACAACAGTTTTTCAGAACTGAAAGGTGCAAACCTAAATATTTTTCAATTGTAGCAGAAACTCATGTCACTAACAAAAATTCCCATTATTTAATAAAGTGATCATGCTCACTGTGCTATACCTCAATGAATACGATTGGTATAAGCTGTGCTCATTCAGTAATTCTAATATCTCAGGTAGTCATTCAGTCATTCTAATATCTCAGGTCAGTTTTGCACAACAGTTTTGCACATTCTCATATTCAACATTTTTGCACATTCTCCTTTTCAACCTTACTGGTTCAGTACTCATTAAGTCATTCTAATATGTCAAGTATTAGCCATGCAAGCACCACACATTCATGTGTTGCAAGTATGAGCAGAAACGTTTTGTTGTCAGTCCAAGCAGAAATAGTATTGCAGTACAAGGCACCAAGCCACCTACTGTGCACTTCTTCTTTTGTCAGAAAAATATAGAATATAATTTCACTTGTACTAGATCTGGAGAAGAGGGAGGATATAAATGTTGAGCTCACTAATTAGCACATAGTTCCGGAACAATAAAATCAACAACAGTGAGCAGTAAGCATGATTGTAATCAACAGAAACTATCAACCAGATAAAATGCATGCATACCTTCTAGCTCATAACAAGATTTTGCCTATGATATACTGATGGCAAAAAGGGTGATGAAACAAAAGGGGAAAACAAGAAGACTTTCATAGCAGCTTATAATAATGAATGGTTGTATATTTAGCTATGTACAAACTATGCACATCCTGTCATTGTTATGTACACTCAGAAATCAGGTTCACATAGTATTTGGTTGAACAAAACTAAGTGGTTGCACCATACAAATTAAGTTTGTACCTGGTGGCGGATGGGGTGAAAGCATCTAGGCCCTCTAATTGTGTTTTGGTAATTAATGATAACCATATTGGACTAAGTATTTCATTGAGGATATGAGAATAGGTTAGTCCGGTGAGATGGTTGAGCTTCAACGGTGAATTAACATTGGATATGTATGTTTGAACCAAGGAAGCTCAAGGCAAAGGTAAAAGATAGGATATTTTCTTTTACCGGTCATGAGGTGTTTAGAGAAGATTTGTGACCGGATTGATAGGCTAGATAGCCTGTCGGGGGTAGACCCCCAGGGGTGCCCAGAAGGCGGATTGGGCCAACCAGCAAGGGACGGCCCAATCCGAGTGCTATCGGGCCGGGTTGTCAGACTGGGTGGCCCACCACTCGGGAGGCCCACCAGTCGGACAAGCCGGATGACAACGACAGCGCGCGCGGCAAGGAAGCAGGCGGCGTATTGCGCAAGAAGCTCGGAGATCAAGATAAACTAGCCGGAATTATAGGGAAGGATATCTGTAATCGTTATAGGATCGCATCCTTGTATTTCGGGTAGGTTATGATCTCTAGCCGACTTGTAACTCAAGGCAGCCGGACTATATAAGGCGCCTTGAGACCCCCCTCCAGAAGACGATCATTCATTCAACCTAGGACAGAACCCAACTACGGAGATCCTTCAGGAACTTCATACACATCAATCCATACACCCAACACAGGACGTAGGGTATTACGTCATCCTGACGGCCCGAACCTGTTCAATCCTTGCGTCTTGTGTTACCATCGACTTCTGATCCTCGATCTGTCCCTCGACAAATCAACCATGCGGACTACCCTGTGTGGACTGCCGGGTCCATAAATCCGACAGTTGGCGCACCAGGTAGGGGTTGATCGACGAGATCAATCTGCAAGCTCGATGGCATCCACTTCCGCCGTCATCACGCCGGCATCTGTGAAGATTTCCATCGCTGAGGGGGCTATGTTCTTCTTCGGATCCATGGTCTTCACCGCTGGACCCGAGGGAGAGCTCTCCTTCACCCGTGACGCCACCCCGGAGGAGACAGCGCCGCGACTTGACGCTACGCCAGATGGGATCGTCACCATCACCGCTCCGTCGCCAACCATCGCCAACAACTCGGCGACCGTGATGGCCAGCATCGTTCTCCCGCCATCCGAGGGGAACACGCTTCCTCCTGCACCGCCGACTGCTTCATCCACTCCGCCTCCGCCGCGCAGGGTGCAGCAGACGCCCGAAGAGCGAAGGCGCCGATGGGCCGCACGCCAACGCCGATTCGAGGCGGACATGGACCACGCCATCGCCTCCATCGGCGAATGCATCGACCTCGCCGAATCTGCTCGCCAGGGCATCGCCTCGCCGACACGATTCCCGCTGGGACTCAGGAACAGCGGAGCCGTCTACCAAGAAGTACTCGGCGAACGGCTGAACGCCGACTACTCCCCAGATGCGATTAGGGCAGTCGATCCCATCACGACCACCCAGATCGGATCTGCTCCGGATGTTGCGGCAACGCAACACCCTCATCCTCAGGATACGCCGACTCCGCCTGAACCAGAACTAACTCTGACTTTCCCGCGGGTGACACGTGTCCTCCCTCCCAATAAGAGGATCACACCTGCCAAGCGGGAGACGTTCGTCTCCGACATATCCACCGATGAGCCAACGGTCCAAGGAGAGGATCAAGCGCACCGTGACGCCAGGATCGGGCGCAATGGTGAGAAGCAACGACGCCGCGACGCACGGCGAGATCGCCGTCACCCCAGGGCCACGCGTAACCTCCACGACGACTTCATCCAAGAAGTCAGCGGTGTGGGCGTCTACGCTACCCCGTCGGCTAATCTCACCGCCGCACACCTAGAACTGGAAGGGATTCCGGAAACTCCGGAGCTCAACCGGATCAAGACCAGGCTGACCGCCGCGGGCATGATCAATGCCCAAAAGGCTCCTGCCTCCTCATCTCGCCACTCCAAGTCGGCCAGCCGCCGAGAAGCCGATCACGACGTGGTCGACCAGCAAGACCTCCACGAACAACTCCGCAACCGTGACCTCCGCAGGAATCTCGACGACCGCCACCGGCGAAGGGACGAGGAGGAGCTCCGACAGCGCGCCGAGTACAATCGGGACCACGGCGCCCCGGGACTGGACCGCGACACCCGCCTACGCCGAGAACTCGAGGCCAACGAGGCCGCGCGCCGCCGCGAGTTCGACCGCAAGTACGGCCCTCGACTCGGACAAGACGGGCCGCCGCGAGCTCACACCCCGGAAGACTACTCCGCCGACTCGGGACACGTGGACATCGAAAACCTCAATGACTGCGACGGCTTCCCGGCGTTCACTACCCGAGTAAGATCTATTCAAATGCCTGCTAACTTCAAACCTCAATGACTGGGAAGACGGACCCGACGATGTGGCTACGCACGTACAGCATCGCCATCCGCGCAGTGAACGGCGACCACGACTCCATGTGCGCTTACTTCCCCGTCGCCATGACCAAGGTGGGGCTGAGCTGGCTCCACAGCCTCGAGCCCGGCTCCATCGACAACTGGGACACCCTCTGCCGCCAGTTCAAGAGCTACTTCCAAGGTAGCTCCATTCAGCCAGGCACAGCATGGGATCTGGGCAAGGTGAAGCAAAATCGCGGGGAGAGCCTCCGCGACTACACCGACCGCTACATGGAGAATCGCAACCTGGTTCCCGGCTGCTCCGAGTCCGAGATCATCAGCTACTTCCTCGACGGCCTTGCCGACTCCGTCGTCTTCGAGCGCCTCTGCGAGGACCTGCCAAAGACCTCCGGCGAGTTCTTTGGTCGGGTAAACAAGATGGCGAACGCCAAGGAAGCCGCTCGTCTCCACTACAGCAAGAAAAGCACTCAGGACGACGATCGGCCACCTCGCCGAGAGGATCGCCCAAAGAAGGAGGATCAACGCCGAGCCAGACCGGAGCCAAGCCGGACGGGCGACAGAAAGCGCTCGGGGGACTACACCATCGCCGCCATGGATCGCGGAGGCTCTCGCCCGCGGTCCAACTTCAGCGCTGACTTCGAAAAGATGCTACAAGGGCCCTGCCCCATTCACAAGCAATCCAAGCATCGCATGATCGACTGCATGGGACTCACCGACGCCTACAAGAAGAAGGAGGGGAAGCTGCCGCCATGCGACGACGACAAGGGCGACAAGGGAAAAGGGGCCCCCGCAAACCCCGCTTTCCCGAACGTCGATAGGCAGGTGAACTTCATCCTCGGAGGACCGCCGCCCGTGGATGACAAGCGCAAGGAAAAGGTGCGCGACCGGGAAATATTCTCCTGCTACACATCGCCGATCCAAGCACTCCGCTGGTCTGAGCAGCCGATCACCTTCTCCAGGGAAGACCAGTGGTTCCAAGTCTCCGACGTGGGCGAGTACCCCCTCGTGCTCAGCCCAATCGTGCACAACGCCCGCCTCACCAAAGTACTCGTCGACGGCGGGAGCGGGCTCAACATCATCTTCGCCCAAACGCTGAAGGACATGGGCATTGGCCTTAATGCTCTGACTCCTTCCCTCCACCTGTTCTACGGCCTGATCCCAGGCAAAGGCTCCAAACTACTCGGGCAGATAGCTCTGCCCGTCACCTTCGGCGATCAGGAGAACTTCAGGACCGAGTACCTCAACTTCCAAGTCGCCGACTTTACCACCGCCTACCACGCCATACTCGGGAGGCCAGCACTCGCCAAGTTCATGGCGATCCCCAACTACACATACCTGCTGATGAAGATGCCGGCACCAAACGACGTCCTCTCCATCCGCAGCGATGTCCACACCGCCAAAGGCTGCGACAAAGAAGGACTCCACCTCTGCACCGGCATCGAACGCAGCGTGCTCCAGATGGAGGTGGTCCACGAGGCAAGAACCTTCCAAGGAGACCCGGGCTCCATCCCCGAGTCCTCCAAGCGAAGAGCCGCGCCGACCACCATGCAGCCAGCTGAAGAAGTGCGCCCCATCTCGCTTGGGCTCTCCGACTCCTCCAAGACTGCCCTGATTGGATCAGGGCTCGATCCCAAATAGGAAAACGCGCTCGTCGCCTTCCTCCGGGACAACGCCGATATATTTGCATGGACTCCATCAGATATGCCAGGTGTCCGGAGGGAGGTGGCCGAGCACTCCTTGAAGGTTGACGCGAACGCCAAGCCAGTTCGCCAAAAGCTCCGACGCTTCGCGCAGGACCGCAAGGAGGCCATTAGGGTAGAGATTACAAGGCTGTTAGCGGCCGGGTTCATTAGATAAGTCTTTTATCCCGACTGGCTTGCTAACCCAGTCCTTGTAAGAAAAAAGAATAATGAATGGAGAATGTGTGTTGATTACACGGATCTCAACAGGCACAGCCCTAAGGACCCCTTCGTCCTGCCCCGCATCGACCAAGTCGTTGACTCCACCGCCGGATGCGTACTCCTATGCTTCCTTGATTGTTACTCCGGCTACCACCAGATCGCCCTGAAAGAAGAAGACCAAGAGAAGACATCCTTCATTACTCCGATCGGCGCCTACTGCTACACCAAGATGACTTTCGGCCTCCGCAACGCTGGCGCCACCTACCAAAGGGCAATAAACTTGACCCTGGGCACGCAGATCGGTCGCAACGCCGAGGCCTACGTTGACGACATAGTCATCAAAACGAAGATCGAAGCCGAGTTCATCGCCGACCTCTCCGAAACGTTCAACAATCTCCGCAGGCTCAATTGGAGGCTAAACCCGACTAAGTGCGTCTTTGGCGTACCAAAAGGGAAACTACTCGGCTTCATCGTCAGCAACAGAGGCATCCAAGCCAATCCAGAGAAGATAGACACCATCCGGAGGATGAAACCGCCGACTGGGAAGAAAGAGATCCAGAAGCTGACTGGTTGCATGGCGGCCTTGAGCAGGTTCATCTCCCGGTTGGGGGATAACGGCTTGCCGTTCTTCAAGATCCTGAAGAAGGCCGACAAGTTCGAGTGGAACCAAGAGGCGCAGCAAGCTTTCACTGACCTCAAGAACTATCTCTCCAATCCACCAGTACTCGCCGCTCCACATAACGACGAAACGCTACTCCTGTACATTGCTGCCACGACTAATGTGGTG